>OZ018335.1:66730174-67464200 GCA_963969495.1 Ceratothoa steindachneri | reverse complement strand
GTTGGAGACGCTTGCCGCTCATCCTTCTGCTAAGAACAAACTCAGACTGTTGGGTCATAAAATTTTCTTTAAACGCCAACCATTTGTCCGAGGCTCCTTCTCTCGTTGCGGGCCAAAGCCGAGCTATCGCATCCCGAAGACCTAAATAGTTCGTGCGTCGGAAGTCAGGTTTAAAGATAACAATATGAGAGCGTATGTCACATGGAATGTGGGCGGAAAACGTGACTAGGCGGTGATCGCTTCCGCCCAGACATTCTCCCACGCGGAGTCCGGATACCATGTCGTCCTCGTTGGTAAACACTAAGTCTAACATGTTCTCACCCTTCGTTGGCTCCTCTACCCACTGTGTCAGGAAGTTATCGTGAACGAGCCCAACCAATCTTCTTCCTTCCACATCGCATTTCCAGTTCCTCCAGTCAGTCTCACGGCGATTAAAGTTACCGATGACCAAACTCGTGTGACTATTCATCAAGTCGGTGAGCTTTGCGTGCAGGCTTGAATCTGACTCTTCTGACTGTCTTTGCTGCCTGTAAACTACCAATACTCGAAAAGATGAGCTAGTAAATTCTATGTCTAGGCCTAAAATCTCGTGACTAGATCTCACCTTGCATTCGACAGCGGGTAAATAGTTCATGACGTATACCATAACTCCGCCACCCTCTCGACAAGGTCAATCACAGTGCAAAATTGTATAACCGGGGATCGCAAACTCACCCTCGAAATCTAGATGGTCACTATGGATGCAGGTTTCTACGATCGCCACAATATCTATTCGGTTATCAAAGGCCAATATAGGCACAAGTTCGTCCCACTTGTACCGTATCAACCTCGCGTTAAAAAATAAAACATTTAGGGAACGCTGGCTAGTCCGCACGCTCTTCTTCCATGAGCTCCCTCCTCTGAGTTGCGTGGATATTCTTCACCTGGGATGTTTTTTTTGCTATATATATATATATATATATATATATATATATATATATATATATATATATATATATATATATATATATATATATATATATATATATATATATATATATATATATATATATATATACATATATAACTGAAATCACATGACACGTGATATAATAGATGCATTTATAGCCCCAGAGAAATGAAAATTTGCATTGCGACACTAAGGAAGGTGACCATTGAAAGCTGAAGAAATAAAATGTGAGATATAGAGACGGAGAAAATCGTCAAAACTAATTTTAACCCTTAATGAAAATGAATAAAGGAGTTGGATTCGAACGTGTGTCCTCAAGCGCTCATCGCTATTGTGACCACGACGCTCATCGAAGAGCGTCATGGTCACAATAGCGATGAACGCTTTGAATTTGTGTCATGCAAGTTAGGTTAGGTTGTTCAAGTTTATTGGTTTGATTTGATGGTTATGATTTGTTTGTTATATTACGAAGGTTAGGTCAGGTTGTTTGATTTTATTTGAAATTATGTTATTCGCTGTTTTACCTTATTTAGGTCAGGTTGATTTGGTTTGTTGGCTTTATTTGATGGTTATGAGTTGTTTGTTGTTTTATGAAACTTAGGTGAGATTATTTGGCTTTGTTGGCCTATCAGACAATTGTGAGGTGGTGTTGTTCGGATGATTCTTAAGTTCAAATGTTTGGGTTGGTAAATATTCGTTTTAAGGCATCTCTTCTAATGAATTTAATAATGTGTTTTTCTTATGCAGTTTAATGTGTACTTTTATTTTTTGGCAAAATGAATAAATACGTTATTATTTAGTTCCGGAAGGTAAATATGAAATCGGTGAACATTATTTTAAAAATCGTTAATAATGTCTTTAAACGAATATTATCCTTTGGGTTTGTTTGATTTGTGTGATGTATACGACTCTTTTTCTTTTATTAATTTTTTTACGTAACTTAAACTAATCCAACCTGAACCATTAACTCCTCCGGAAAATATAAATGAATACATGTGTATATACCTCCGTTTCGTGTGTATAGAGGATAAAAAGTTCTTTGAAACAATGCAGGGAGGGAGGGGTCGGTCATATCTTTGAGCCTATCGAAACGAAATATGCACCATTAACTCCATCGGGAAAATATGTATATTTTCCAGTGAACCCGTTTTAACGCCAATACCAGACATACCCACATACACACGCACACATTCTTTGAATTTTATACTTATAGAGGTAATCACTATTTTGTGACCTCTTACTAAATCGTAAATGATGACATTCAATTTTTTCTGATCTTAAGAACAATACTATTTGCTTTAGTTTCAAATTCTTTAATTAAAGCCAATTTCCATAAATATTTGATTTTTTGTTGCATCGTTAGAAAATTTGACCTTTATAAGAAATCCAGGGGAAAAAAAGTGTTTCAATGTGGATAGGCTAAAAATTCCCTCTTCTTCAGATACGTTTTCGGGTGATTTAATTTTACACTCGGTAAACCCTTAGGGGTGGGTGTAAAAACACCTGGTGATAATTCGCTGACGCAATTGTAGTCCCTTCTATGCATGGGTGCTAGAAGCCTTCCTTTGGTACTTTAGAATATTTTCGCTTAACCTCATGATTGTATAATTGAACAATTACAATTTTCTTCTCTCCAATTTAGGTATACTTTATCACTAATAAAAAGAAATTCTCAGTGTATTATATAGTAACTTCACCCTACATATGATGTTTCGAAAATTAGTATTGCAGTGGCGTACTCGATAGTATGTTTCCAGCTGCGCATCAAACATTTCTAGTACCCCCCTATAAAATCAGAACGCCTGTATTTCTCTCACAATATCCTCCCTAATTTTTGTGAGAGAAAGTCCAAAGTGTACAAAATTGGTGCACGATAACCTACACGCTATACAAACGTGGATGAACAAAACGAGTTACCAGAAGATTACTAATTTATTATAAAAATAGATGTGTTTAAAATGATTCAAACGATAATGGCTAAATATTTATAGTCGAATATAACGATTAAATTATCATGGAAAACATATGGACACGTTAAAAGTAATTAATATTTAGTTTGGAGGCCTTTATTATTGACGTTGCTTTGACATCTGTCACAGGAACGAGCTAACTGTTGATACGCGCAGTAATCTTGTTCCATTCATTTTGAAGAATTTTCCGGAGTTCTTAAACTGTTTTCGGATTCCTCACTTTAGGTATTTCTCCGAGTGCATTTGTACACTTGGGTATTCACTATACCCCGTAAGTGCACAAGTGCACAGTTGCTTATATCTATATTACGCCCAGAACATGACACTTCCTCCACGAAGCTTCATACTCATTTTGATACAATTGACGAGCGAACTTCTTGCCATCGGATCCGACCAAATTGGTCTAAGAGTCCTCACTGCAGTGACTTGGCTCTCTTGGTCATCCGTCCATGTAACGTGCTAAGTGTCGAAAGCAAGACGAGCCTTTTTGCTCTTCAGACTACTTAATGGCTTAAGCTCGGGTGAGCAAGCGAGATGAGTGTCTTCCTTCACCCTTCGCGACACAGTCTGCTTGAAGACATTGATGGTCGAAATCTCACTAATCACTCAAGAAAATGCTGCACCCATCTTGAAACGGTCCTCCCTCACAATGTGGGTAATGGTTCGATTTTTCATTTTTAGGTCTAAATTGGCCTACCAATTGATTTGCGATCCTTACATAAACATGTTTTGTCATAAGTTGACAGAATATTGTGGACTACAGCTTCGGAGCGCTTGACAGACTCTCTAATGACTTCAATTAAAATATCATCTAAGGATTAGCTTAAAGATGAGTTCGCCGGAAGAGAGAGGTGTGACAGATTTTTTAAACGTTACCTGGACAACATATGGCAAGTGAATAACCTAACAAAACAGGTATTGCAAAATTCATGTTACACTCGTTATTCCAGTCAAAACAAAGGACATAATAATAGTTTTGATGCAGTTAGACATATTTTTATTGTTTTAACATATAAATATGTGTTCGCCTTGTAATATTAATTAATATGGTCGCTCTCAAGGCGAAATATGAAGGCCGCACACACGTTGCGGACGAAGTCCTTCCTCATGCTGGCCACATGCGGTTGACGGAGGATTTCAGCTCGTCGACGTTGCTATGTTGGACTTGCAGACTTTGCCTCAAACCTCAACACACACGATGTAGTCGAGGGGATTGACGTCCCTGGCGACCAAAAGTTATTCGACCAAAAGTTCATATTCGACCCTAACCATTCTGCTACGTTCTTGGCCGTGTGGGACGGAGCACCGTCCTGCTGAAAGACGTAGTTCGCCTTCTTAGTGATCTTTTACACCCAAGGCAGGACTTTCGTTAGCAAGGTTTCCTGTCCTCGGCCGCGGCGAGCCTGTCACCGGCCGCGAATCACACTGGTGGGATTTTCTCGCTATTCCAAGCCACGACGCCGAGCATCGACTCAGAGGCTTATGCTTGGTCGTGGACATGTAGTGGCGCGATCGAACACAGTAAATTTCGAGGATAGCAGGGAACTACCGTCACTCAAGCGAGGCGTCGAGTCTAAGCCATGTACCAGACAGCCCCGACCACGCACTTCATCGCAAAAATAACCATTCTCAACACTGAGGTCTCTTCTTCCATCCTCTCTCCGCAAAAACAGCATTTCTCTGTACCGTCGCGGAACCCTTCCACTGTAAGGGGTTTTCATTCCGACAATCCTCTAAGGCAAAATCGCTGGCCATCCATTGGGCCACCTACGGTTACTTTCCCTCTCGTTGGTGGGGAAAAAGAAGTGCTACCTCTCTTTATACCCCCCACTCAACGAGGACCAGGTTCCTGGTGCCAGATTGTCGTTTATATCCTTATGTGGATTTGATTGTCAGTCGAGAGATATTATGCGGTAAGTTGCAGTTAAAATGTTTTCAAATAACACATCATATTTTTTTATTAATATGACCTTCCATGTTGATGAAATCTTAAAATGTTATGATGATAACGAAAACACATAACTATACTGTGAAGGAAGAAGCCGATACGCACGCTGCAAGAGGAGGGTCTCAACTGTCGAGAAATTTCTCGGAAGTTTGGCGGATCACATTCTGGCGTTGCATAATTGTTGCAGATGATTCGAGAAAGTTGGAACAACCAAGATCAACCTCGTTCTGGATGACCCAGGGTTAGTCCGCAAGTTGACGACAGGTCTATTCGTTGCATGTTCCTTCAGAATCGTAAAAAAAACCTGCGGCCCAGCTCCGATGTGAATGGAAAGAGGACGATCAGGCTAATGTATCCGTTAGAACAGTCCATTGCAGATTGGTTGCAGAAGGTCTGAGGTCATGTAAAGCCCACCAGAAACCGCTGTCTAGCCTTCAACTGGAGTGAAGCTGACTGACTTGGACACGCGCTCACCACACCTGGTTCATGCATTAGTGGGAAAGTGTCTAATTGTCCGAAGAGTCCACATTCCATTTGTTCTTGACTCCAGGCAACGTTAGAGTGTCCAGAAGGCGTGGGGAACAGTAGAATCGGGATACATAGTGCCAACAGTAAAGCGTGGGAGACGCTCTGAAATATTATGGAGCTTCATGTCAAGTTCAGGGGAGGGTCGTCTCACCGATTGTGATGGCACTATGAATTCAGAAAAATGTAAAACCGCCTAAGATATTTAATGCTGACCTCTCCAGAAATGTCCGGGATGTGATTTTCCAGTAGGACAAGGTCTCGTGTCACAAGTCTGCTTCTATCATACAGTAGTTTCAGGAAAACAATATACGTGACGGACTAGCCACCTCAGTCTTCAGATATGAACTACTGAAAAAATCTATGGCAGGACCTGAAAGAAGCCATAATGCGTTGTATGCTAGTCTCCAATAGGAAACTAAAGACAGTCATCATCTTGGAGAGGGTCATCATCAAATCCTCGTGGAGACCATGCCTCGAAGAGTAAATGCTCCCATCACTGTCTTAGAGATATGAACCTACTGGAAAACCTATGTCATGACATAGGTTTTGTATGCTAGTCTCCAATAAGCAACTGAAGATATTCATCATATTGGGTTGGGCCAGCCTCACACATTCTGACGTCTCACCCTCGTGGAGACCATGTCTCAAAGGATAAATGCTACCACCACTGCCAAGAGACTTTCGACATGCCACTGAGCTTCATGTATCATTTTGGTGATGTTATAATTTCCACGGAGCTTCATCTGCTTTTCTGCTGTATTTTGCTGATGTTACATGTGTTGGCAAATTTTGTATTCTCTTGTTGATTGTTTGGGGCCTATATAACTTATTGCTATGTATTCATCCTTATTTCACTGTTATATTAGTATTGATATGCAAATAAAAAAATACAACCCTGCATTTATGTACTTTCCTAGAATGTCCGAGGTGTCCAATTACGCGTCGTATTACGCATGTAGATATTTGTATCGTTCTTAATTTAGTATCATTAAGGGAAATGAGACCAAAAGGAAAGACATATACATCTTTATTTACTAGTTATTATATAAAATCTTTTATACCAATCAAAAGATTGGCGCAGCCATCGACCTCTGAGATCTCCATGATGGCGACATCTAGCAACCTCACGCAATTCAAACCTGCTTATTCAACCACTACGCACGGGAAATACATATGATTGTCATTCACACAATTTGCTCGACTGCTACTATCGATCACGCCAATTACAAGCCTTTTAATGAGCTTCCACAACGATCTATCCAGACAGGCTGCAAGCCACTTGATCTGAGACAACCAAGAACAATTTTATCTGTAGACGTTCTAAATAAATATCAATTATGAGCATATTTGCATAAGGAAAAGCTCTATTGTCATCCTGCAACCGCTCCATTGGTGACCTCGTGAACAGAACAAACTACATTATCTTAAGCCTACATCAATAAACCTCATTGCTCAATAGAATTTCCCACGCCCTCGATCTGGCTATGTAAAAACAAAACGACCAGCAGTCTTATATCACGGACACGGCCTTTGTTTCGTAGATTTAAGGGCCTCAATATTTGCCAGGTGTCCCGAGACACTGGCTCCGTTAAGGCAAAAAATGTATCGCCCACAAAGACACAATTTCGGCTGTCCTTTTTGCATCTACCAGCAGACCCCATGGTATCAGCGGACTCATTATGCGAATTGCCTGCAGATCAGGAGACCTACTAGGTTCTCAAAACCATGGTTCTTTGGCACCGCCAACTTTCTGATCAGCAACAGCCGCAGAACCTAACCAGCAACATCACTCGGTCAGGACAGAAGCTTACAACTCTCTTTCGGCAGCTCCGATACGCCACGAGTGACGAATTTCCGGCGTCACAACTGAAACAAGCCTTCCTCAGTCGTCTCCCCATTCATGTGACACACATCATGGATGCAGTGGATTAAGTTCAACCCCTCGAAAGCTTGGAAGATACCCTGGTAGTGAGTCAGCTAGTTGGTACCGATATCACCATAATTTCAAAGGTAAGACGCATCGCTGACTGTTACCTTGTGCTTTCCGTGAGAAATGGAAGCCAATGACTATTCTCTCCTGCTTCCTCCAGGAAGGACCGTAAAACATCACCATGAAGCCTTAAACTAACCAGCATGCCCCAGTTTCAATAATGTGCCTCATCCGGACACTTCAGGGAAATTTGCAGACTCTAAATACACTATGCAGCAGTCGGAAAATCCACGGGAAATTAGAGTTGACATTTCCCTGTCCACACATGATTGTATGCGCTCTTCGCTCTCCCTAGAGGACACCATCCTCCAGGGAAGTCTATCAGTCTGTCCGCATACTCACCTTGAGAGCTACGCAGGGCTCATCCCCCTACGTCATTATCTGGCATCCAGATATGGGACTAAACTTCTTCATTGACAGTGGCTCTTCTTTTTCCATACTTCCATACATTCAAAGAAACTTATTTTGATCTTTATCTGTCCCGAACGGCCTCTATCATTGCTGTTCCTATTTGCTAACGTCAGTCACCCAATCTTAGGAGCTGACTTTCTGCAACATTTCTCACTAGTCCTAGACTTAAAAGGGTGTGCTCTCACGGACCGAGTGTCTGGAAGCGATATTCATTGCCTTCCTTCTCCCCGTGCTTCGCGGTTCACTCTTACTGCGCCTTTTCAAGTTGCTGACTTGTCAGTTCCAGCTCTGCACCCTACAAAACATGCTAAATGAACTGCATATTTTGCTTCCTTCCTAGGCCTAACCTCAACCCTGTTGTGTGCATAGCCACAAAAAGACTCTACAGAGGGAATGAGTCACTCACAGGCCACAGAAATCCTCTCTTTCGGTCAAAATGACGTTTCCCATTTGTTACTGTTTGACCGCAGCCTGCTTATACAGTTTCTTGTTGTGACTTTCATTTAATTTTTTTACACATCCTTCCAAACGGTCAGCTATACCCTGAGAGCAGCAGAACAACTTGTCTACTCAATCATTACAATTTTCTTGAAAAGGTCCGACAAATTTGTAATAATCTTCCCTTTGTCTGCCGATCACCGACCAAAATCTCAGGCTGGCAGGGTTCCCACTGGAACCTCAGAAGAGCATAAAGTCCATTCTGAGGCGTGCCTCACCGCAGACGCAGAAACCTCACTTACACTTTGCGACCAAGAGTTGCGTGAGATTTCTTTTACGCGACATTCTTTCTTGATACTCACAGACTTTCGCACACGGCAGCTTACCACAAAATCTGCATTCCTTCCCTGATCGGGTGTATGGTGCTGTGTAAGGCGAAATAGGATTAACAATGAATCTTACAGATAAGTATCCCATAAATCCTATAAAGGCTTGTAATGGGCACGCACATATTGAAAGTAATCCAAAATATATAAGTTTGTCATTAAAAAAGAAAAATAATACGTGAGATTTCTTTTACGCGATATTCCTTCTTGATACTCACAGACTTACGCACACGGCAGTTCACCACAAAACCTGCATTCCTTCCCTGACCGGGTGTATAGTGCCGTGCAAGGCGAAATATGATTGACAATGAAGCCTCACAGATGAGTATCCCATAAATCCTATAGAAGCTTGTAATGGCCACGCACCTATTGAAAGTAATCCAAAATAGAACAGTTTGTCATTAAAAAAAGAAAAATATTACGTATAAATTTTTTGTTAGAGAAATGATCTGATCATGTAAACTATGATACTCGTATGTACGATTCTATAGGTTCCAGGCAGAACAAATTTCCACACGCACGCGCGCTCACACAAATAGACATTCACACATATATACACTTACACACCTCTTGCGACAACCGACGTTCCTGAAAACAACACAGCTGAAACAACAAACGTCTTGATAACCAGTGATCTGGGAAATACGACAACTGTGCCAACAACGTCAAAACAGGTGCAGTCATTGACACCCAACTGAAGACGGGAAAGATGCTGCCTTTGTTCTTGTCAGTAGGTTGCGAAAGGAAAGATGGATGCTCGGAATATGACATAGATAAATATCCGTTAGAGTAAGCTCCGCCCACAAGGGTGTCATTGCTCAGAGGAAGGTCATACCAACGGGGTTTCAATAGTATATACAACTGGGTTCTTCGATTCTTTCTTTCATTCATTCATTCATTGAGTCAGTCAGTCAGTCAGGAGCGCCAAGCGAGTCAGTGCGGGCAGACGGAGCTGTAGTCAGAAAGGCTAATCAAAAAATAGGCTTATACGTTATTAGGGCTGACCTTAATACTCAACATAAATTCCAGTAAATTATCTTTGCCTAACCCTACTGAGTCCCCCGCCCAATAGCTTTAAATCTGCCTTCCGTAAGTACTTTTTCTAAGAAGAATCCACTCGATCCTCTTACCCAGCTTACTCCACCCAAAACAATCAAGAGAGGAGTATTTCCCCCACAATTGGAATAAGCCCAAGACCATCACCCGTTGTACAAATACCCTAACAACGCTGCGTCAAGGTTAAGCAACATTGGGGAAGGTTAGTACTTGGAGAGGCAATACCTAAACCCCATAGGTGAACACCTTTGACGGCTGGGGGAAATGGCATATGTTGCTACAGCTGTTGATGCTCTCCATTATTGGGAAGAAGTTGCTCGAGGAATAAATATATATATATATATATATATATATATATATATATATATATATATATATATATATATATATATATATATATATAGAGAGAGAGAGAGAGAGAGAGAGAGAGAGAGAGAGAGAGAGAGAGAGAGAGGGAGAGAGAGGAGAGAGAGAGAGAGAGAGAGAGAGAGAGAGAGAGAGAGAGAGAGAGAGAGAGAGAGAGAGAGAGAGAGAGAGAGAGAGAGAGAGAGAGAGAGAGAGTAGTGTATTGAATTTTCATTTTAGGTTGAAATCTAAGTCATATATGAATGAATGCCAGCAACCCTAGACACCTGGCAACCTCGCGCTATTCCAGGTGCATTTCCCATTCTATTTAATTGAACTAAAGACATTTCTGTTAATCACTCGTATCTTTAGATACTGAAATAACTATAAAATAATAATTAAAGAATAAAGCACATTTACAGTATATTAGGCACGGCGACGGCTCTCAAAATAAAAACAAAATACGAGGGGAAATGTATATGGTGGTAAAACACTAACAAATAACAAAGGGAAGCACAGATTAAACAGTCCTTTATGTTAAAAAATTAAAATCACAAACTGGGGTTACCAGAAACATTGGGGATTGGACATAATCACAATAGTTACTGACTTGAACAAAATAAATGTCACCAGCAAATTGAGGGGGAAGCAAGGAGAGACAGTGTGAGGAAAAGTAAGTTTATCATAACGTCTTCAGTCGAATACTAAAGGAACTGCATTTAGATTGACCCTCGGAAAGATTGTAATCTGGGAAGTCTTTATTCAATAAGGATATATCATTTTTTTTTTACTAAAATGCTACAGGTGTAGACAGACTATTTTAGGCCTGAAGAAAATGTATTGCATGGTTAAAATACCTTCCAGTCTCTCCTTGGTACAGATGTATACAGTATTTAAATACATTTATGTATTTAAAATTGTATTTGTAAATACATTTATGATCATGTATTTAAATACTTTTGCAAGTTATTTACTGATAATAGGTTTATATAGCTGTTAACAACATGCAATGCCATCTTTTAGTTTGTAGCAACTTGTATGACACAAACGGTTGATTGTGTGAACCGATGAGGGAAGATTGTTTGCATCAGTTCAAATTCACTTAACAGATGGTCAGAGTTGTGTTCGGTTGCATAGTAAGAGCGCTCAGCGTTATTTCAACTGCTGCATGGCAACTTCAGCTTCGTCGAAATAGTATAGCAGCTTGTATGACACAAACGGTTGACTGTGTGAGCCAGTGAGGGAAGATTTCTTACATCAGTTCAAATTCAGTTAACAGATGGTCACAGTTGTGTTCAGTTGTATAATAAGAGCGCTCAGCGTTATTTCAACTGCTGCATGACGACTTCAGCTTCGTCGAAATAGTATAAAATGGAGAGATTAAACAATAATAAAAACGAAGAAGATAAAGAATCATGTAATTATAGTCATCCTTTACTAGATGATATTTTTTTTAGAGTGAAATCTTGCGACGGAAAAAAACTGAAGTGTGTATGTATATTATGCAATGGCGAAATCTTTGCGGTGAGTAATGCTACTTCCCATCTACGCGTTTATTTGAAGGCAAGAATTTATTAAAACTAATTATATGATAGTTAATTGAATTGACAAGTTTCCCTATTTCTTATTTTTTTAAAAATGGCAAAATTGCTAGTAGCGAACGATAATGTTAAGTAGCGTAGGTTGACCATGCACGAACCTACCTGTTTCCTTTTGCAACACTTTTATTTATAGTATATTCTGATTGAATTTAACATAAATTATGGCAACGTGAAACAAATGTCCTTCAATTATCTGATTATGTACATTTAGCAACAGAGAAAGCATCCCGCTTTGATGCAAAAAACGATAACTACATGAAAGCTCAAATAAAAGATTCAAAAAGAAAATATTCAGTATTAGACGATGGTCCTTCATGCAGCGGTGTTAAAGTAAAAACATTACCGGAGTGTTTTGCGGTGAATACTAAGAAGGTCAAACAATCTGTTGTTGATAAGCTCATTGCAGATTTTATCATCCAATGTGTGCATTCCCTATTAACCACGAGGCAACCAGCTTTCGTGAGATTAATTAAAGGTGAGTTCTGAGTTACAAATGTTGTTTACAATTATAGTATTAGTAGTACAGATTAAGGCTCTTATAACGACAGAATACTAAAGCGTTCGAATCATTGGTCACTACGTAGGCTATATAACGAAGCTAAATGAAGGAAAACGTATACAAACAACAGAAGTTAATATATTGCAATAATTTCATGAGAATCCAGATACATATATTCTTAAAGCGTGCTATTATTTACTTGAAGATATTATTGAATAAAATTTTTTCAGGATAATTAGTACAATTATTGATCGATTACAAGTAGTTATGAGATGAATTCCTATAACGATGTATTTCGTTATAGTAGTAATACATGTATATCATTATGTCAAAACTAGCATGCCCGCCCGTCAAAATGTAGGAAATAAAGCTTGATAATATATATATTCCTAAAAATACTGAAAGTCAATATTTTACTATGTAATTTTGAATATAAAGGAGTAATAATATATTAATAAATTAATGTACCAATTCTATATAGCTATAGTATATTCATATAGCTACATTTTATATCGAAAATTTTATATGCAATACATATATTCTCATTTCACTGTGAAAATCAATTTCACTCACGATAATCACACATTCCACCACCGCAGGTCTAAATTAAATTCTTCAGATGACTTCATTTCAAGGCAGACGCTAGGCCGAAATCTTATAGGAGAATAGAAGGTGACAAGAGCGCTACCTAAGAATAAACTAGACAGCACCTATTACTCGTTACCGTAGTGTTTTGGATGTTACAGTTCATTGGGTATGTTAAGATTTTGTTCTTTATGAAATATGAAATTGAAAATGTCTTTTCAGTTAGGAAGTTATCAGCTCTTAGCTGAAAGCAGACCTATTTATTGGTGGAGTATATATCGATTATATTAATATGCAAAATTTATGGAAACATTTATGAGACAAACATTGGACTGTTATTTCTTTTTTTTCAGCTTGAGGAGACTGCTCTTGTCAGTCACACTAGAGTATTGGCATGCTGTCGCTTCAAAGGAGAACGTAACTACATCAAGATTCTGAACATATGGAGAATATCATCACTGAATACGATATTCCGTTTGCAGAAAATCACGAGCACCGTCACTGATAACGGCTATAATTTTGTTAAAGCGTATAAGGAATTTGCAGTCACTGCTACAGATGTGTCCACAGATTTAGAAGATGGAATCCAGGTAGGTGAAAAGATCAGGGTGAGCACGAAATGGACGATAGTTTCTTAATGAGAAGTGCATTAGATCAGGACGAAGACCTTTCCTCTGACCCATGCAGCTTCAGCCTACCTAAGTATGTGCGCTGTGCTTCACAAATTCTCAGTCTCGTCGCCACAACCAATGCCAAACAGGCACTGAAAATATCTTTTTTTGCAAATATCAATCATGCTGCGATGGGGAAATGCTCAGCATTATGGAACGAAAGCGGTCGTCCAAAATCAACAAAGATTATCAAAACTGTTATCAACTGCTCATTAAAGGTGCCTTGCATTACAAGGTGGAACTCACTGATTGAGACATTGTCATTACTTTTAAAACACAAGGACAAATTTTATTAACTCATGACGTCCCTTGAACTTACAATGTTCAGAAGTCACGAAATTTAATTTCTTAGGAAGTATTACTCAGTTTTTACTCCTATTGCAGTTGCAATTGATCACCTACAGGGAGAACAAAACTATTTTTATGGAGAATTGCTCCCTACATTTATCACTGTGGAGAAAAACATAAAGAGCCTTCAGTCACGTTCTCTGAAATTTTGCCAACTTCTTCTAAGTGCAGTCATTAAGGGCTTTGGAAAGCGGTACCAATCTTATTTGACCTTGGAAAATAAGGCCAGCGTTACAGATGCCATTATTGCATCAACAAGCTATCAATTCTTCAAACTCCGCTTGTTAGGTATCAGTATTTCATGGAACATTCCAAGCCACCAAGATTCTGTTAAAAATATTATGATTCAAGTGATTGAAAATTTAGCAGAGGGACCGAAAGCTGAATCATCCAGTGGTGTATCGGACAGTGACGATTATTTTAGATTTACAAAACCCACTCAAACACGATCAAACGTAAATTTAGAATTTTTCAGTTACCTTCAGGATTCGAATAAAACACTTCAAAGTTTAGATAGATATCCAAACCTAAAAAAGTTATTTATTAGATATAAACCACCCTTTCATCGTCAGCTACTGTGGAACGGCTCTTCTCTTTAGGAGGATTGACCTTATCTCCAAAACGGAGTTCTTTATCTAACGAAACATTTCAGCAACTGATATTACATAAATATAATGCTGATATAAATAGCTAACTGAAATTTCATCCTAGGGAACTTTCTATTTTTTTTTGTAGTACATATGTCCAATTGTCATCAAATCCTACATATGTTATTATAATATACAATTTCATTTTAATGGATATTTTCTTGTTGTGATACCAATGATCCTTATCGATCGTCATTATATATCATGTATTTGAAATATATTTAAAAATGTATCTAAATACATTTAATGTATTTAGTATAATACTGAATACATTTTCAAAATGTATTTAGTATCTAAATAATTTTTTTTCATATATTTAATATTTAGTATTTAAATACTTTAAATTTATTTAGTGCCCACCTCTTCCTTGGTGATAGCGCAAGGGGCAATTGGTGGCTTTACATGAGATCAAGTAGAAACCTGCTTCATTAGTTTTCTTTTCGCATTTAGGTAGGGAAGATTTTTAATGGTCGAAGGATATTTTATCCTTTAAGTTTTATCCTTTAAGTAATGGGAAAAATCGAAGGGATAAGTAATTTCTATTCGCGTCTGGTTTTCTTGTTCTGAAGCAGTAAAATTTGGATATGGCTTTAAAAAACTTTCGCTAAGGAAGTGTAAAAGATATTTTAATTCTTTTAAGCTATAGGTCTTATATGTGATTCCATCAGAAAAAAACACTGATCGCAAATTCTTAACGCTCTTAAAAAGATAGATGTTGCAATCGAATGAATGCGTTTATTTGTAAATTTAATAAACGAAATGCATTTTGAACAATAAAACTACAGGGATGTTTTTTTAAATGTGTTACTTTTGAAGTTTAATAAAATCGAAAGCAATTTTGCGATCATGATGAAACTTATAGACCTTAATGGTAATTGGTGTATGTCCTTGATCATAATTGTTTGATTCATTTTTGTTGAAGTTGGGCCAGTTTTAGTGAAACATTGATTTTTAACAAATTTCCGCTGATCTTTTAGATATTTATCGACTATTCAAACCAATTTTATTTTAACTAATTTAATTTGCTTAAAATTAACAAAAAACTAAAACTAATAACTTAATTCGTCTGAAGATTCTTCTTTTCAAATGCTGACCATTCTTCTCATAACATTCGTTTACTCGTGATGAAGGTGCTTTCATCACTTTTTCCAAAAGTTTTTCATCGTTGTTATTAATTTCTTCAGCGATATTATTTTTTTAGTTGTTGGATACTTTTAGGATTATTACTGTAAACACGATATTTTAAATATCTCCCTAAAAATAATAAAGGTGATAGATAGGGGGAGCTTGGAAGCCACTTAGATTCACTGTTTCGAGAAAGGATTTTTTCTCTGAAGTTTCGTCTTAACAACTGCATTGTTTCATTTGATGTATGTGATGTTGCACCATCTTGCTGAAAAAAAGCTGTCGTCTATTTTAAAGCCTTCGAAAGTTCGGTAAAAAATATTCTTAAAGCATGTGTCTCTATCTTTTGCCATTCATAGTGACTAAATTTCCATTTTCATTCTCATAAAAATACGGCCCAATGATCTTCTGAGGTATTATTGCACACCACACAGTGGTTTGTGCAGGATGCAGCTCTTTCTGGTGATAGCTTCTGGGTTGTGATCCGACCATATTCTGTTGTTCTGCTTATTATTGTATCCACTGAGATGAAAGTGCGCTTCGTCAGACATTATCACGAGCGGTACATCAACTTCCCCAAATTTTCATCGAAATTCTTCTGCATACGATTTTATTTTCGCGAAATCGTTGTTTCTAATTTTTAAACAACTTGAATCTTGAACATCTCACTTGTTCTGATCTTCTTTTCAATGATTTCTGCAGTGACCGTTCGACGTTTTGACGAAACTCTTAAATTTTATGTTGTTCTACGCCTTTTCTGCTAACACGCCCTTTTCGTCCATCTTGTACACTAACGGTGAATCGAATTTATTTAATTAGTTTGCATAGCGCTCGTCGTGATGGTACGTCTTATCTCCTTCACCTCTCATCCGTTGTTGTGTTGAAACCACTGAACAGTTGCATCTGAAGAATGTTTCAACAATATTTGTTTCGTCCAATCATTTCCAGGAGCTTCCATGTTTTCAGTTTTAAAAATTTCTTAATAATGATTTTTGGTAAAAACTTTCTCCTTTTATAGTCTACGAATGACTATGATACTAATAAATTTGTTACTTCACAATTTTCGCGAAAATTTTGCTAAGAATCGAGCATTCTAAAAATCGCTTATTTTTAACAAAATCTTTTAGGCTTTTCGTTTCTAGCAAAAAAAGGAACGATTTACTAAAACTAGCATAACTTCTCAACAAATAAATAAATCAATTAGTTATTATAGGACAAAGAACTTACAACTATTATTAATTCTTCTAAAAGTTTCATTATGATCACAAAATTATTCTTGATTTTATTAAACTTCAAAAGTAGGACATGTAAAAAATATTCCCTGTACATTATTAATACTTTTTGAATTTCCCTTAGCAGATTAGCTCTAGCAAATCGTCTCAGCAAAGATTCAATAGATTCAGAGATTACAGCATGTGATATTTCCAACATGTTTGGCGTATGACATTTAGCAATTCTGACCGTCCGTTTTTTTTTTGATACCTTTTCAATTGGGATCCTGTCAAGGCACTGGATCGGAAGTTGTTTGGTGTCAAATTTGTCATCTCATTCGTTTGTCATTGCTTCAGTATACTTGTTTAAGAATGGAAATGAAATTTTCCGAGTTCATATTGCCAACACCCTTCCCCAACTCTGACTTTCCTTTCAAATTGCTCCCCACGCCATAACTGAAAAACCACGATGTTTCACCATTGGTTGTTTGACATATTCATCACAAACTCTTGACGGGGGTAGTTTCCAAACCTACGAGTATATGCATCCACCGTCTGAAAATTGAGCAAACCTTGATTATTTAAGAAATAGGAAGATCTTTTGGGTTCAGTGCGCGTTTTTTAATCTTTTTGTAAATTTCATCTCTAATGCATGTCCTTATTCTGATTCCAAATATTACACTGGTCAATAAATTTTAACTTTTTTTGCTGACTTAAGTTTGAGCCCTCTTCTTAAGAAATTCGGGGTCACTGAGTTTTTAAATGGCAATAGTTTTATTCAATCACGCCAAGTTTTTTAGTTATGGACTGGTCCATATTGGTCCCACTCATAGTAGCAGGCTATCCTACGACCAAGTGAACGGAAGTGAAGGCGTTTGGTATTCTTATTTTGTTTTATCTATTTATTTAGACTTCTATTTATGCACATCTAGATATATAAAGCAATTGTATATAAATAATTTTGTGTTTTTTCAGATTTGTATTGTGATAGAACGTGTTGAAGCTGCGTTTAATTTCAACTCCTACCCCGTATTATTTAAAACCACGATGCTGCCCACGTGCATCTTCGATTCGAGGCTTGGAGTCTTATCTCAGCTACCGGATGCCAATGTTTAAACAAGGAGGTTATCGTCCCCCCGTTCGCCCCCATACGCCGACCTCGCCAGATCGAGTTAGGCTTATGAACAGATAAGGCATTGTTCCCCGGCCCGGCTGTGCGTTCCCTCCAAGCTTCCACTCCATTTTCCCCCACGCCAAGGAGATGTCCTGGCTATTTATATGGAAACTTTACCACTAAGATCAGATTGGAGATCCAGATTTTCGTCGCGAAACATCACCACGACCCTCTCTCCCTTTGTGCGCCAAGGGACCTCGACCTCGAGATTCACCATCACTTGTCCAGAAGGAGGACAATATTCCTTGAGTGCCAAAGGTTCGAGCCTTTCCGACGCCAAGTCCCCAAGGCCCCCCCCCCCTGTTGTTCAAGGAGAACAGCATTAGAACAGCCATTGTTCGTTTTGAGCCCTTCGCCAAGAAACGGTTCTCATCCCCCCCTGTTGTTCAAGGAGAACAGCATTAGAACAGCCATTGTTCGTTTTGAGCCCTTCGCCAAGAAACGGTTCTCATCCCCCCCATTTGTTCAAGGGGAACAGCATTAGAACCGCCATTGTTCGTTTTGAGCCCTTCGCCAAGAAACGGTTCTCTTCCCCCCCCTGTTGTTCAAGGGAGAACAGCATTAGAACAGCCATTGTTCGTTTTGAGCCCTTCGCCAAGAAACGGTTCTCTTCCCCCCCTTTTGTTCAAGGGAGAACAGCATTAGAACAGCCATTGTTCGTTTTGAGCCCTTCGCCAAGAAACGGTTCTCATCCCCCCCTGTTGTTCAAAGGAGAACAACATTACAACAGCCATTGTTCTTGAGCCCGTAGACAAGAGACGGTTCTCATTCCCCCCTTTGTTCAGAAGAGAACAAAGTAGAACAGCCATTGTTCTTCCAGCCGTTCGTCGAGTAATGGTTCTCCTTTCCAAGACGCCTCGTCAGGATCCTTTTATCCCCCCCCTTCGGCTGGAACTCGCCAGCGGACCAAATATTCCTTCAAATACCTTCCACTGCACCCTAATGAAAAGTTACGTAAGCCAAACGTCACCTTTTGAGTATTGATCCCTTTTTGTCAATTCTATCCTGTTCTTTAAATGGTTTATCGAACCATCCCATCTCTTTAACTCCATATTTGTTTTACCTTTTTTGATCCCTTAAATCCTTGGATTAGCCCGAGTCTCCACGACCCTTTCCATTCTGTTTATGTCAATATTTTCCGTTTTTGTGTATTGTTTATAGTTATTATTAATAAAAATCTATTTTATTAATGATAGCAATATTATTATCCTTGAGCTCAGTTCCACTTCTTAAGCATATCGAAGATACATAATATCGGCCGCCAGACAGTAAACGCACTCTAACGATAATTAAGGAAGTTCCCTCAACGAATAGTGTAATATATGGTATCGTCGGGAGTCATTCTACGACATATATATATATATATATATATATATATATATATATATATATATATATATATATATATATATATATATATATATATATATATACTATTTAAATTTGGTATCAGGTGTGTAAGGTTTAACGCTATATCTTTGCAAACACTGGTCTCATTCGAGTAAAGCATAGTGTTATTCGTTATAATAATAGAATATAGTAGTTCCCTTTTGTTTTAACGATTGCCATCCCCCTTTTTTTTAAACTTAAGAAGCTGGAGTAGCTCAAGGAACGGTTATAATAATTTGTTGTGTTTTTTTTTGTGATTTTAGTCAGTGGTTATTTAGATTGAGAAACCAAGTACGAATAGGTCAGTGCCCATATTTAGGTAGGCTAATTCTATAGAGGCATAATTCTTGTTGCAAGGAATTTTAGTTGGTTGACTAGTGCGCCCCCAAGTGCAAAGATGACTCAGTTTGAAATCTTTAAAGCGCAAGGAGAATCCTTGGGACTCTCCGGAAAAGAACTAATTGAGTACATTCAAGAGGAGCAAAGAAAAGAAATACAACGAGAAGAAAGAGAAAGAGAGGAACGGATAAGACAAGCTGAGCTTCAGATTGAATTAGCTCGGATTAAAGCAGAAGTTCAAAGAAAAAAGGTAGAAAAAGAAAGAGAAAGAGAGGAACGGGGAAGAGTAATCCAACGAGAAGAACGAGAAGGAAAAATACAACGAGAAGAACGAGAAAAAGAAATCCAACGAGAAGAAAGAAGGACGGATTCGCGCTCCTTCCCAGGAAAGCTGACAAAGTTTCCGAGCCCCGTAAAACCCCCAAACTTCTTTCCCCCAAACCAACAACGGGACTCCAAACCTCCCGTTAAGATTTCTCCTCCATCTCTCTTCCCGAAGCGACCAATAATATGCTTCACCTGTGGTGTAGAAAACCACATGAGCTGGAACTGCCCCCAAAATTCTAGGCTTAAAAGCGGACCAGCCCACCAAGTTCACCAGATTAATGCAACCCCGGCTCCCCCGGTGGTGCAGACCCAAGCAGAAACTTCTCCCCATCCGTCAGGCCACCAGGTAAATTTTGTTTTTGATAAAAGTTCAGCGGGAACTTTGAAATATGAGGAGGGCAGCGTGGACAGCTGCCGAGTATTGACTCTCGTCAGGGACACAGGATGTACGTGCTTCATCGTGTCCGACGAACTCCTCCCAGTGGCCTCTAACCACGAAAAATTTGCGGTGGTACATGACCAACTTGGGCGGGCGAACCGATTTCCCGTCGCTAGATGTTACCTGCAGTGTCAATATTATAATGGCTGGGCTGAAGTCATTGTAGCACCCATACAATTCTGTTCCGTACTTATAGGACAGAGCCCCCAAGTAAGTTTCGACCCTGTGTTTCAGGCCACCCTTCCTCAAGGCCGAGATAAGAAAGAAGCCCAGGAGCCCGTCCCCATCAGAACCCCGATACCGTCCGATTTCTCGGAGACCCCTAACCAGGACTTTAGGACGGCAAAAGAGGAGTGTAAATAACTAAAACCCTTAGGTGATAAGGCCACAGACAAGGACACGGAGACTGTCCCTGGACCCCAAGAAAAAAAGAACCCCCAACGCGCCCATGGAGATACCTTCGTAGAACTGGACGAAGCATCGGCGCTTGAAGAGGATTGCCCCGCGGAGTCCCTTAATGTAATCCAGACAGTGTGCATCCAACCTGATGCCGATTACCCTCCTCCTTCCCTACCAGGCGAGTCTTTGGAACCCTCTGACCTGGATAGTGACGCGCAGCTGACACCACGTCCGAAGAGTCAGCTACAAGAACTAATTAAATGGAGTCACCATTTACCCGTCCTATTAGCTCTTTTCGAGCAACTGCGCGAAAATGGCCTCACCATTGGCCTCCGCAAATGCTATTTTGCTCACGAACCCATTAAACATTCAGGTTTCAAAATAGGACCAAGCCAGTTAGGTCCCCACGAGAACAAGATTAAGGCAATCGCCGACATGCCCCTCCCGATTACAAAGAAGCCATTAAGATCGATCCTAGGATCAGCTTCTCCCTATCAGCGATTTGTTCCGAATTTCGCTGCAATTTCGGCCCCCCTATGCCCCCTTCAGGAAAAGAACTTCTCCGATCGGTTACGTTGGAATGATGTCGCTGTTTCATATTTTAATCAGCTCAAAAGTAAGTTCATTTCTGCCCCCATTTTTAAGTTGCCCAACCCGGAAAAATCCTTTGGGGTTAAGACCGACGTGATTAACGAGGGCATTGGAGGTGTACTCCTTCAATACGTGGATGACAGAACGAGTCATCCAGTTGCATATGCTAGTCGTCAATTATTACCACGCGGAAAGAGATATGCCACTAGAGAAAAGATAGCGCTATCAATTATCTGGGTCATAGACAAATTCAAGCTATACTTGATATGTAAAGAATTTCAAATAGGAACCGACCACCGTCCGTTAGCCTATATTAGGAATTTGAGACACTCAAACGGCCGCATCATGCGCTGGAGTTTACTCTTGCAAGAGTATCAATTTAAAATAAATTATATCAAAGGTTCCGATAACCAGGTCGCTGACGCACTCAGTAGGAATGCGTTACCGAATAGCGTAGAATAATTGTATTCATAGGATTAGTATCTCCATGTAGGTATATTCCGTCTTGTACGACTTAATTTAAGATTCTTTTGTAATATAATTAATTAATGTATATGTCTGAATTTTGTAACGCTCAATGTCTAATTTTTTGTATGTATATATATTTGTTCTTATTAATTTACGTATAAATTATTTTGTCCCGTATGTACTAAGTTTATATCATTTCATTGTTCCATGCCCTTGTTTTTTCTTTGATTAAGTTGTATTAAAGGTTATTTTCCCCTGTAATCTAAAGATCAAAATAATCATATGTATTGAGGTAATACTAGTTAGGTGCAGGAAGGTACGGTTGGTACAAGAAAACGAGTTCCCCACAACGGAGCTCTATCGTTGTCCTTTCTCTCTTTTTTTTCGAAGTGACAACTTCCCCTGGAATGGAGGGGTGTGATAGAACGTGTTGAAGCTGCGTTTAATTTCAACTCCTACCCCGTATTATTTAAAACCACGATGCTGCCCACGTGCATCTTCGATTCGAGGCTTGGAGTCTTATCTCAGCTACCGGATGCCAATGTTTAAACAAGGAGGTTATCGTCCCCCCGTTCGCCCCCATACGCCGACCTCGCCAGATCGAGTTAGGCTTATGAACAGATAAGGCATTGTTCCCCGGCCCGGCTGTGCGTTCCCTCCAAGCTTCCACTCCATTTTCCCCCACGCCAAGGAGATGTCCTGGCTATTTATATGGAAACTTTACCACTAAGATCAGATTGGAGATCCAGATTTTCGTCGCGAAACATCACCACGACCCTCTCTCCCTTTGTGCGCCAAGGGACCTCGACCTCGAGATTTACCATCACTTGTCCAGAAGGAGGACAATATTCCTTGAGTGCCAAAGGTTCGAGCCTTTCCGACGCCAAGTCCCCAAGGCCCCCCCCTGTTGTTCAAGGAGAACAGCATTAGAACAGCAATTGTTCGTTTTGAGCCCTTCGCCAAGAAACGGTTCTCATCCCCCCCTGTTGTTCAAGGAGAACAGCATTAGAACAGCCATTGTTCGTTTTGAGCCCTTCGCCAAGAAACGGTTCTCATCCCCCCTGTTGTTCAAGGAGAACAGCATTAGAACAGCCATTGTTCGTTTTAAGCCCTTCGCCAAGAAACGGTTCTCTTCCCCCCCCCCCCCCTGTTGTTCAAGGGAGAACAGCATTAGAACAGCCATTGTTCGTTTTGAGCCCTTCGCTAAGAAACGATTCTCTTCCCCCCCTGTTGTTCAAGGGAGAACAGCATTAGAACAGCCATTGTTCGTTTTGAGCCCTTCGCCAAGAAACGGTTCTCATCCCCTCCTGTTGTTTGAGCCCGTAGACAAGAGACGGTTCTCATTCCCCCCTTTGTTCAGAAGAGAACAAAGTAGAACAGCCATTGTTCTTCAAGCCGTTCTTTGAGTAACGGTTCTCCTTTCCAAGACGCCTCGTCAGGATCCTTTTATCCCCCCCCTTCGGCTGGAACTCGCCAGCGGACCAAATATTCCTTCAAGTACCTTCCACTGCACCCTAATGAAAAGTTACGTAAGCCAAACGTCACCTTTTGAGTATTGATCCCTTTTTGTCAATTCGATCCTGTTCTTTAAATGGTTTATCGAACCATCCCATCTCTTTAACTCCATATTTGTTTTACCTTTTTTGATCCCTTAAATCCTTGGATTAGCCCGAGTCTCCACGACCCTTTCCATTCTGTTTATGTCAATATTTTCCGTTTTTGTGTATTGTTTATAGTTATTATTAATAAAAATCTATTTTATTAATGATAGCAATATTATTATCCTTGAGCTCAGTTCCACTTCTTAAGCATATCGAAGATACATAATATCGGTCGCCAGACAGTAAACGCACTCTAACGATAATTAAGGAAGTTCCCTCAACGAATAGTGTAATATATGGTATCGTCGGGAGTCATGCTACGACATGTATAATGAAATAACATTCATTAGTATGGCCTCATTACGAAGGAAATGTTTGAATTCTCATGACTAGTTTTGCTATATATAGGGTTGTTTTACTGCACCAGCTCAAAGAATGAACATTAGTATCTTTGTAAAAAGAGCATACTTGGCTTAATTTAGGATTAAATTAGGTGATAGAATAAACCTTGGGCCCCGCACAATGTTTGGAAATCTACGCCAATGGACAAAGTGTACAAGGAAACAACTAGGATTTGGCATTCCTATGGTGCGGCGGGAGCCAAAAAAACATGTAAATGTTTGGCTCACAAAGAATTCTGGTTATAGCAAGAAAACGCGACATAAAATAAGTTACCCAAATCTTGATTCAGCAATTTGTCCAGTGCTTCATTCAGATGATATTACTTGTATTCAAGGAACTTCCTTCACTGGACGATGTAAGTGATATACGTGAATCTGATGTAATCATTAAACTTGACAGTGATCCGGACTTTGTACATACATCGGCCCAAGAACGTGGAAACTTCAGCCAATTAGAGCTGAATGATTTAGTTAGAGACCTAGGCCTGTCAAAAGAGTTAGCAGAAGTGTTAGCTTTTAGATTTAAAGAGAAGAATTTTGTTGAAGGAAAAAACAAATGTAACTTTTTATCGGAACAGGGAGAGAGATCTCTTGGCATTCTTTAAAACTGAAGAAGATTTTGTTTACTCTTGTAACATGGTGGGACTGCTAAACGCGATGGGTGTTTCAGAGAATGATCCGATTGAATGGAGAATTTTTATAGATAGTTCAAAGAAGATTCTAAAATGGCTGTTACTCCATACTTGAAACTTGTTCGGTGCGATTCCTATTGGTCACTCTGTGCATTTAAAAGAGAAACATGAACACATAAGATCTGTATTAGATTCACTAAAATATGATGAACATGTATGAATCATATGTGTGGATCTGAAAATGGTAAATCTTTTACTTGGCTAACAAGGAGGCTATACAAAATATCCGTGTTTCCTGTGTTTATGGGACAGCCGAGTCAAGGACAAACAATGGGAACAGAAACTCTGGCTAATTATACAAAGTTTGACTGTTGGGGAAAAGAATATTATACACCAACCACTTGGTGAGCGAGAGAAAATCATCTTCTCATCGTTTCATATTAAACTAGGGCTGATGAAACAATTTGTGAAAGCTCTTAATGTGGAAGGTGACTGTTCCAAATTCATAAGTTATGAGAAAATAAAGGCTGGAGTTTTTGATGGGCCGCAAATCAGAAAGTTAATGAAAAACCAAAACTTCTCGAGTTCGATGACTGACATAGTAAAAGGAGAATGGAATTCATTTGTGGCTGTTGTGAAAGGATTTCTTGGCCACAAAAAGGCTGCTAACTACAAGGACTTGGTAGAGACATTACTTGATAACATTCATCGTTTAGGCTGCAACATAAGCTTAAAAGCCATCTTGATGAATTTCTTGCTGATCTTGGCAACGTGAGTGATGAACATGGAGAGCGTTTTCATCAAGATTATGGAGGAAAGATATCAAGGCCGATGGAACACAAACATGATGGCATACTACTATTGGAGTATTCAACAAGACTGTGTAGACATCAAAGACTCCAGACACTCTCGCAAGCGAAAATTTCTTTCATGAATGTATAAGTATGAGTACGATATCTTGTGTTTTCTCCATTATATTAGAAAAATAACCTGTATTTATTTAGTAATAAGTGATGTTATCTTACAATTCATTTACCCTTTCAAATTCTGTTAACATTTTAAGTTATGGTTTGAACACTTATGAAACTATCCTTACCGAGTATATACATGCAGTAACTCGTAAAATAGGAATATGATGTGGAATGAAAGCCTGGTGTGTTACAAAGAAATGGATGCCATATTTGAAATCAGCAGGTCAAAATTAGTTAAAAATAACCAAAAAACATAAGTCAGCAAAAGTGTGTTGACCAGTGTTATTTATTTTTTTTGAGTAATTATTAGTTTTAAAGTTTGGTGTACTTTTATCATTTTTCTATTTCACCAATAATCCATTTTTCTACGCTTATTTTGAAATAAATGTTATAAATATTATCCCTATCATAATAAGATATCATAACATAGCCTAGCCTAAATTTAAATGTAATAATTAAAAAAAAGAAATACATTTAAAATCAGTGTAAGAAACTGCATTATTGGTGAAATCTACAAAAAGATTGGAGAAAGAACATCAAACACAAAAGATCTAAAAATAATTCGGTGCCAAAATTTCAAAGGCTTGTCTGTCATTTCTTCAGCCAAATGATTCCTCTTCATAATATTGGTCATAGTTAAAAGGTGCTGCACGGCTATAATATTTAAGAGATTGGAGATAATTTACTGCTTCTCTCGGGCTTATTTGGAATATATATTCCAATTCAGAAGCTTTTAACCGAGTGTCAGGATAGTTGTAATTATTAGGGGCAGTGCTCCTAACACGAAGTTTCCGAGCATAAACAGTAAATTTATGCCTCCATTTGAATTAAGGTTTTATTTTAAAATAAATTTTATGTTCAGTAGCGAAAACGGGAGCATGGACTACTTGATTTTTTCTCGTCGCCGGCCGTGTTAATTACATAAATAACTTTTGTGTCCCTATGCCTCCAACTTTTTCCTGCCATAGCCTAGCTTTGGAAATTTTACATTCCATTTGGATTGCAGGAAGTAACCAAGGTTTCTGAACGATACTTTCGTAAGTACTTGCTTCTGTGTTAAGTACAGGGGGTCTGAAAGTATTTTCACCGCCTGTAAATATTGTTTTAATTTTCTATTTCAAATATTGTTTTAATTATATATTTCAGATGACCAAAAGTCTTGTCACCCCCTGTTAATAGGACATGGCGCCGCATCTTTTTGTGCCACGAAAATGATGGTGTTCTTACAGGTATTCTCGATGTGTGACTGTCACTGAAAGTAAATAGACTAAAATCAATCCATGTGTTTGATATTATTATATTATTCTTTTATTGTTGTTATTATTTTTCGGTAGGAAGTGACAAGCCTATCGGATCACCCTGTACAATAAGAAATGTGCGTTTTTTTGTCCCTGAGGAAATTTTGGTTATTTTATCTAAAAGGTTAATTGGGGTTTGAATTGGCTTGTCCATAAGGACAAGTTTGATATAGCCACTTTATCTTCCTAAGGAAAATTGATGGTTTGATACAGCTGTCAAGTGCTTGGAGGAAAGAGAAAATCGCTCGTTGTCACGTCTATTTTGTTTTCCCTCTTTAGGCAGAGGTTTATAATATTTCTCCTGTTAAAGGTAAGAGTTAAGTTTACAACTCCCCTTCCAATTTTTGTATACGTTATTTTTAAACACCAATAAACCCCTTGAGAACACGAAATTTTAAACTCTGTCCCTCCTGCAAAGGAATTCTCATATGACGTTGGCCACTCGGTAATTTACTGTTGAATCTCTACGCCAAAAGTTAAATTTTTCGTTCTATAACTTCATTGAGATTGGTGGTTGGATTCGTTAAAGTTGCGCGGCTCTCATATTTTGTTTATATATTAGTTGTTTGTATGGTTAACGCAGGTAGGTGGAATGAACGTTATTTAAGCTTCTCCCTGCGCAGTTTCCTCGTGCGAAGAAACTCCTTGATTTAAATATTTTGTATTGCATTCATTTAAGTAAGAGTTGGTCAAGTTGATTTTAGTTTCTTTTTACATTTATATATAACTTAGATTAGGATTTAGGTTTGTTAATACATATATATATATATATATATATATATATATATATATATATATATATATATATATATATATATATATATATATATATATATATACAAGCCACTGTTCTCTTCCTTAACAGGAAGAACTTGGTTACACAGGCACCCTGCGGGGTGTGGCCTACGGCCTTATTTGCTAATCTTAACCGCCTTTTTCAATCCCCTTTATAGACTCTTTATTTTAACGCCCCGAACACCCTTTTTTTCTTTTTTTTTAAGTTTAGGTGACAACCGAACTAAAAGAAAAAATCTTATTCAAACACCTTCAAAAAATCTCGTTCTTAAAATCTAGAGTTATGGATATATATATATATATATATATATATGTATATATATATATATATATATATATATATATATATATATATATATATATATATATATATATATATATATATATATATATATACCATTATCCCTTGGATAACTAACACTCTCTGACATTCCACGTTTAGCCATTTTCACTCCCTGGCATCCTCCTGGAACTTCTTACTTCTGTAGGACAAACCTGAGAACATTCCTTCTCGGACCTTCGTCTTAATCTTCAACTATAAAATCCCTCTTCATATGCTCCGATATCACTCGAACAGAAAGACTGGTAGTTATTATATTTCTTTTCTCCAAGACCTGAGATGCGATCACTGCCCAAAATGTTACTTGCATTCCGAAATTTCCTCTCAATACCTTTTGAGAAACAACATATGCGCATTTAAAAGGACGCATTTCTCGCCGACGACTGAGGCTTTGCTCATCTGGACCTGTAACTAGATGACCTACTGCAGATAGGCTCCGCCCATACACTTTCACTATATAAAGAAGGAACTTAATCATTCTTAAGATTTAGACATGAATTCATTGTCCGCGCGTCCTTGTAGCTCCTTGTTACGATTAATTTATCCTTAATCACTAATAATTCTTGGTGCTTTGATCCAAATAAACCCGATTCATCAGCCCTTTGCAGTAAACTGACTGTGAAATTATCGCATCCAAGTTGTCGGTTAAAGTTGATTATTGTTATAGTCATAGTAATATTCATTGCCCCGCAAAAATCTCAGGCCTGCGTTAGAAAGGAGCAAGGTTTGGGCGCTTTTTGTTTAGGGGATACAAATCAAAATGGCTGGTGACGTCACCAGCCAGAAAGGTCGACTGGCCACTGTGACTCCACAATAATATTCTGCGAAGCTGCTTCGCTTGGACTTGGTTCAGCAAATTTATAAAGACAAGAAATTTCTGTCTTTTAAAATAATAAAATTTTGCTGCTACTTTACTTCTCATTTTCACTAAATCAAGTTCAATCGGCCCATTACATTTATTTTGGTAAACATGTAGATTATCGGCTCGGCCTGAAAAAAATTTTTTGTGTAAATATTATCGTTCACCCGTGTTTGAATCTTCGTTCGCGTTATCGTTCACCCGTGTTTGAATATTCATGCGCGTTTGAGTTTTGTTCGAATGCTAGGTGCCATTTTTTTTTTTAAATCTCGAAATTAAACCCACCGAAAATGCTGTTAACGTAGGCCATTTTAGTTACCAAATTGCCCGAAAATAACCAAACGAAACACTTTGTTTCCCGAACTTAAATGCAGTGGTTATACTTCCAAAATAGCGAAGAGGAAAGCCTATTTATTTTGCGCGTCTGCGCCCTATTCGAAATCTAGCTGACTTGAATCACATTTTATTTTCGATCATCTAAATTCGAAGTTAGGGTTCCCATCTAATGCTTGGCCACAAATGTCGCATTCACTTTTAATTCGCACTAAATTATACACATCCAAAAAGGTGTTTAATTTATCTTTATCAGAAACTAGGGTTAATAATTCCGCAATAGCCGACGGACAAAATTCAGAATTCGATGATTATTTTCAAACTGCGTAAAAGGGGAATATTTGACACCCAAACTGCTAAAAAACAAGTAGTTCCTTGAAATGATCTAGCCAATTACATTTAAATGTATAAAAGAAGGTAACAAAAATAGTAAAATGGGGAAAAATATATTGAAAAATAAAAATGACTCCGAATGAGGATAATAAAAAGCTATTTAGTAGGAAAGAAAAATTGATATCAAGCATTTCTGACGTCATACCCCCACCACCCCTATTATAATTCGCAAAACGATTACAGACGCTGACATGATGTAGTTAAAGCATTCACCTCTGTAAACGGCAGAACATTATAACAATTAGGATTATATACTGGGGGGCTTTGCCCCCCAGAACCCCCCAATTTAATGAAACTCAGGATCATCGTAGTGTGGTCCCCCCCTTGTGCTTACCCCCACACGAGCTGTCCCCTTAAATGTACTCCAAAAACGTGAAACATTTTGGAACACGGACGAAAAAACTACGGTTTATCGGCCGGGATCGGCCGGGATTGACCGGGCCGATAATCTACATATTTACCTTCATTTTTTAAGTTGAGGTTATGTTAGGTTATATAACCCATAAAGTACCAAAATTGGGAGAGTTTTGTCTTCATAAGAAAAACGTGTTTTTAAGCTATTCGTCATTTACACTCGTGGAATACATGTCTGTCTCACAGGCAGCAGCCACCCTGGTGAAGTCACCAGCCATTTTGGGTTTGTGTCCCCTAAACGAAAAAGCACCAAGGTTTGACATCTACATACATGCAGAATTAGCTGCAGGACAATTTGGGCTAAAGACAAGAAAAGTTTGTGTGAATATGGAGACTCCTGCCAAGGCAGAACCAGATCGTCACACCGGAGTGATTTTGAAATGACAAGTCGAATTACCACCCACATGATTTTTTTTAGCGGCAATTCAACGCAACTACATCGCAACAGACCCATGATAGCAGCATCGCATTAACCACGGTAAGCACAACTTTTTCCATTTCCTTGCCCTCGTTTTAGGCTGCTTTGTTTCAATCGTAATTCACCCAAATCGAGCTACTTCTCTACTTGCAGAGAGTAAAAAGTGAAACTCAAAGAATCAGGTCGCTAGTACAGATACTGTTATAGGCAATAACTCATGAAATTTCATCCTTTGTAAGAGAACTTACCAACCTAACATATCAAATTTTCTGACTCATCATTTTGGCTAAATTTACTCCAGCCAGGCTCAAAAGATGGAACTCTTGGCTCGATCAACCGAGCTATCGTAACTCCCCCACCCCCTGAGGATTCACTAAGGAGCTTAAAGAATAGATGCCGTTGGGAACTATGTGATCTTAGACCCCTTTTGAAAATATTTTGTGTGACATCTTCCTCCCCATATTCAGGAAGTACTTGAGATTCTTGTACAAACCCCCCTCCCTCAAACTAGAACAACTCATTCCTGCTTCTGCACGAGTTCTCAGCCGTAACTCTCAAACAAGGGTGACCTCTTTCTCATAGGACCTCTTCTAGCAACTTCGTGAGCTGATGGCGCCACCACTGGCTTATATCGTGGGGGAGCTTGCAGCCCTCTTGAGAGATCAAGAGGTTACTCTAAGATACATTCACTATCCAGTTCGCAAAACCCTTCCGCTCTCAAAAATGGTGTCTGTTTGTATCACCGGCGCTTCGTGACCAACGACAACCCTGTGTGCCCGGTTGCCATGATAAAGAGAACTCGGGAATTTTTGAGAGAAACTGCAGTGAAGGACGTCTCATCCATTTCTTCCCAAAGCCCTTGTCCCCATGTCATCGATCCTATCACCAGAAAACGATTCTTGGTAGGTACAGGATCAGTGATTTTGATGACCTCCAATAAAAGAAAAGCCACATTCCTCTTCAGATTTCTACGACATCTACAATTCGAACTTTGGACCAACGCACACTTAATCTCTCACTGTGATTGAAACGAAATTTACGAGGAACTATTTAGTATTCAATTTTCAATATAAGTACCGATCTCTTAGCTCCTTATAATCTTTTAGTCACCCTAAAAATCGCGTTTAGTAGACGGCCGGTACCACCAATTTATTCATACAGGGTATTGGAGAAATTAAAGTTCCTTCTTCGCCCTTTTTCAATATCGTATCACGTGTGACTACCGGCAATTCATTTTAGTCACAGTTAAAAACAAATATCGACGCACCTATATCATAGATTTTACATCGATTGCACAATTTTAAAGTGTTCTCTAAGGTCGATCTAAGTGATGCGTCTAAAAAAGATAGCAATCGAACTGTTATCTTTCAAAAGAAACGGCGATGACCACGCAAATGATTCTTTACGAGTACCTCGTGCTTGCTCAAGTTATGTCTAACTTCGTTTTCGCATATGTTGATGACCTAGTGAGAGCAAAACGAAGCTTAGAAGATTTGTCTCAACTATTTGCAATGTTGAAATCACACTGCTTCCAAACCAACACATCACCACACCGCACCCAGTTTGGAGACCAAATTGTGATTTATAGCGACTCGTATCGCGCTCAGTGCTTTCGAGGCATTGGAATCCTGGCACCTCTGGTTCGCATTATCCCTGAAGCCAATACTGTAGCGAGCAAAGAAAATGTCATGATTATATTCTGATGAGTTCCTGGGCATATGCGAAGTGCGGGTAATGAGCGCGCTGCTGAGGGTGCTAAGCAGTCTGCAAGAACTTAGCCATCGGACTATTGTTTCACTTTACGCCTTTCTGAATATAAGGCAAGAATCAGTTAAGCCCTCTGGTCTGTATAGGAAAGAAGATGGGACACGGCTAACGGGAATCTTGCGTGCTATTTCGTTGCGAAGTGTCTTATGGACATACATCACAATGCCTAGATGGTTACAGATCCTTTATGTTGCCTTCGAATCTGACATACCTGTGCCACGCATCGCAAAATAATGGAGTGTTACCATGAACCTTATTGCGACTCTCGGGCACATTCTTGTCGAATGCCTATTTCCGGGGTATCTTCACGCGATTTACCTGTTCCGATATTGGGACGAGCGGGGTTGCAGCCTTGTAATTTCGCTTGGTTCGTTCATTCTCGACTGTGGGATTATTGAGTTTTCGGAAGAGGCGAACTTTTTCCAGAGTATTTAGTGGCTGGGTGCTTAGTACACACTCATGCTAATGGGCGTGCCCTTTTCTGTCCTTTTGTTTTTGTTATTTTTCCACTTTGTTTTTTTTGTGTTGAATTAGTCTAGAGATAAGCTAGGCTTCTTTATGTGACCATTCTTTGTTGGTGGGGCTAGTGAATACCTCAAAAAATAATTAAAATCAACAGTGCAAAGTGTATTTCGAGGTAGAATCATTTGGAATTTAGGAAAATAGAGTCAATTCCAGAGATATATCTCCACAATAGGATGATAGTTGCTATCGGTTATTACCAGAGACTAAACACATTGCAAGATAATCGAGCATAATTTGGTTTTAATGCAAAAAAAGACGAGATAATAAAGCCAATCTTGTATTTAACTCAAAGCAAGATCGCCTGCCTTATTTATTTACAGAGGCATTCTAAATGACGGTTGGCGTGGATCTATAGGGGCTAGATAACAATTTCCCTCTTCTTGTTTGGTAGGCTGGGTTATGTGATCAACGAGCTTCCTTAGGATAGAGGAAAATATTGAGCTGGATTATTTATTCCTTGGTAAACAGCTGGAACAAGCCTCGAAATGGCGAACGGATATGACAACTTCTTTCTTCTTGAATAATAATGATTGCTAACTCCTTTTCCACAAAAATACACTTATATAAATAGTCATTCTATCTACTTATAATTCTACAAAATTCAACCAATCAAGATTGAGATACATTTAATTGTCATACTTATGTTAATTTTTTAAATAACAGACCCTAAAGTTAACAAATTGACCAATCAGCTTTTAGACATAATCACTGCAATAATTGTCCAATCAGCGTCTCGTTGTACGGTAAGGTCAAATTTGGACTGGATTTCATTCGAATGAGGTTGATTGGATACCGCTTTGTTGTGCGTGACCGGATATTACACCAGCAGTGATTTGTTTGGAAATGGTTATTTTCTCCTTGACTGGCCTTGATGGAAAAGAAGTAGGGCTCCTCTGCGCTGCCTGAAAGTAAAGTGACCTTTTGTTCATTGGACATTTTTTCCACCTTTTCCATACCACTCTTCCTTATTTTCATAACGAGTCCCTAAAACTACATACACACCCAGTTACACTCACTTATAGGCTCGGGTCCCCCAGATTCCTTGCAAAATTACGCCCTTGGGTGAAATGACGGAGAGATGAGGGAGATGCTGCGTATTGCCCTGAGGCCTTGCCAGGCTGGCAAACACCGGACAGGAGTAAGGTCTTCGAGAGAATTTACGGCGAACTCAAAATTGCCCTCATACGGCTAATTGATTTCCCAAATGGCTACGCGGTTATCTGTGCGAGGGAGACCGACATCAAAACCCTTTCCTCCCCGCGTGCCTCAGACACCCTTCGAAAAATTGATCTCACACCTCAGACACCGCCACAAATACGCACACATAGAAATGTGATCTTCCGACGCTTTGACCTCTGGGTTGGAGGACATTCGATCGACCAAATCACGGACGAGATTCTTCAGAATTATAAGTGAGCAAAAGTAGCCGAAATAATCAAATTCAAAGAATACACCCACGTTTTTGAAGTGTTCTTCACGGAAACCACAATTTCGATTAAGGCAAAAGCAAACGGCCTTATCCTCTTTAACGTCCGCATCTGCTCCGATCAGTTTGAGCGTGAGGAGTTCGTTGACCTGCAAATGTGCTTCAGGTGCTACAGGTACAACTAACACACCACCCCCACTTGTCCTAACTCTAGACTCACAGTTTATTCTGTGTGCGCCGGCCAAGGCCATTCCTGGCGTGAATGTAAAAGTTCGTTCCAGAAATGCCTCAATTGTGGTGGCCCACACAGAACAATGACAATGACCTGTCTAATAAAGAAGGAGCAAATACAGAAAAAAATGATAAATGCAGAAAAGAGGAGAAAAGAAAGGCTAACGTCACCTAGGCGAAGGTTGCAAGGAAACGGTCACAGAGAGTAGTGTTGCCACTGCACCTACGAAAAATCGACAAAAATAATGTGTTGCATTTATTATGCACACATTGCTAACTTGACCAAGCCTGGCACCTTCGCGAAGGAACTGAACACCATGCTCGTGAATAACGGCATGGATAAAATGTGGTTCCCCAGAAAATCCTCCGTCAAACGAGGTTCGTCGAGTGAATCTCCAATGCCCTTTGATGTAATCCTCGAGTGCAAGCTATGGCTGTCAAGCAGAAGGCACAAACGGACTCAAAGACACACCCAACTACCCTAACAGAAAGCCAAGTCGAGCGAAAGGAAGCTGCTGCTGTGAGGTCTAAGAAGGTGGAGCATTCACCCCCTCCCCCTAAAAAAAAGGCCTCGCAGTCACGTCGACCGATTAGGTCATCGTCTTCAAAGAATCGGGCTCCTAAGCACATGTACTAGTCGAGGATATTAAACCTCAGAGTATATGCTGCCGAAGGGAACCAGTTCCCTGGCAACGCAGGCCCAGAAGATATTGTCGATGGCCTTAGGGCCGGACAATACAAATGGGACTACGAGGCTGACATATCTGAAGATCTGGTAAAGCAGCCTCTCTTCCGGTACCTTGTCCAATTCTCAACCGACACTTACGTTGTTCTCACGACGCAGAGTTCCGTAAGAAGAGATCCGGCAAGGGAAAGACTCCTCCGTCCTCCCCCCCAGGAGCAAAAATGGACCAAGAATAAAACACTCCTCGCCATAACATCTACGCTACATTGCGAGCGTAGTATCAAAAGCTAGCCAAAAATTGGAGAAGACCTTACCCAAACGGTGATATCAACATAAACATGTAACACTCTTACCGATTATGACAACCAAATTTTCGACAACTTTTCACCGATATTTCACCTACCGTAGTAGCAAGTTTTATTAGTTACTACAAAAGCTTGAATGCCAATCAATTTCGACACCCAAAACAACACAACACGGGACTAACATTATCAGAGCTACCTTTTGACTAGGAATTTATTCATCCTTGCCCTTGCGTGGTATATTTTTACTATAATATCTACTTTTGCTGGAGATATCCTTCCACTAAGGAAATATACCCCCTTCAAAATTATACTAAACTTACCTTTACTATCTTTCTCAAAACCCTTTTACCACTATACTCTCTTACCTTTGCTCTACTAATCCATACTTCCTAGCTTGTTATGTCCGATGTCAAAAAAATTCCGAATTTCTAAGCATTCAATCAGAGCTCGGATCCAGTATACGCTACCGAATGTATATTATCGGTAAAGGAGGTAAAGGTTCGGGAGGCGACATCGATGGCGTGAACTCTTCCCTACGAGGTCTTACAAAGAGAATAACAGAAGCTCTAAGTAGCATCGACTCAACAATGTTGCTCTCTGTGACCTGCACGATTTGTACTCTAAAAAAGTCTATCACATTGGCCCTTTGCCTCACTACCCGGCACAGAAGGCAACGGTTTTGCAAAGCACCTTCACCGACCGAGTACAGTGGGACTTTCGTTCTTTTATTTACAAGAGAAAAATACTGCATACTGGGGCGTTTAACTTTCCATTTATAAATGAGAGAATACAAAGCAAGAAGTCCATCTTCCCATTTACAAAAGAGAAATAATACAAAACGGGAAGTTTGACTATTCATTTATAAGGTTCAATGTGTGAACCGTTTAAATTTTTCATTCGAATGTTTTACTTGGTTCGATTCCCACAGATCTGCAACAATTTTATGTTAGACAATGCAAGATATTAATATTCTTTAGTAAAGTTTTGAAAGGTGTAGAATTAAAACACTCCACATTTAGCAACGAATATACCGTTATAGCCTTTGTAATAAAACATTCCGAGAATTTTCTTGAAGAAATAACCTTCATCCTCACCGATTAAAAAGCGATCAACAGAGCTGCTAAGTTTCTCACATCCAGGCGCTCTCTAGAGGAAGCTTGCGCATTTGATCGCGTTACTCAACTCAACTCACTAATGATATTCGACACATATCAAGATTAGATAACTCTAGGTACGCTCTCTCCCGAGCACACATCAACAATTGCAAAACGCAATCTATGCAACCCAATACATCAACATCATAAACTGGCAGTCAAATCCCTCCAAACCAATATACCCATTCCTTTATTCACAATAATAAATTATTGGACTCTAGCCAATCAAATCTCAAAGGACCGATTTATCATTGATTTTTCTGCGAAAGGATTCTTCTATTTTGCTTTATTTGCATAAAATTGTTTACCTTCGTCCAATTATTCTATCACGGTTATCTTTCTAAAGTCTTTGTCCGCCATTACCCCACCTGTGTTTCCAGCAAATTTGCCTTGACATTTTGGGAGTTGTCCGAGCATCGACTCCATTTCAGACAGTTTTGTTTAGAAAGATATTAATAAAAACGTACGCAAATGGGTTAGAAATTGTTTACACTGCCAGAGATAAAAAGTATAGCTACATAAAAAAACATTCCCCCACACAATTAGCTCCGGCACGGCAGTGGTTTCACATGATTCACGTGCATGTTTTAAGTAATTTTCCGACCGCGAAGATGGCTGCAGATACCTTCTAACTATAAGTGCCTCTAAATGGATAATGGCATGTTTGCTTAGGGTATACCATCAGAGTCTGCGATTGAGTCTTTATTCACCAAATTCGTCTCACGTGTTGGTGCTTTGCTCTAGATAACAACTGATATTGTATTGCAATCATTTCATTCAAGGTTATTTCATGAATTACTTAAACTTACCCTCCCCCCAGAACGCATTTTTACCTCTCCTGTTAATGCAACTGGGAAAGATGTTCTGGAAGGTGCCACAGGACCATCAAATCATATCTATTATCGAAAAGGCTACTAGAAAATGATGATGTAATCTTTCGGGCGACGTACTCGTGATACGAAATATACTAAGCCAAGAAACAGCATCTTTTCTTGCATATTTACTTTAGGGAACTCCATTACGCATACTAGGTAGCTCATTTATCAACAAAAACAGCATCTATTTACAACACGTTCATACGTTCATACATAAACAACAAGAAGCAATGAATTCTCTTGCCTTCATCGTTTCCAGACCTTTGAGCCAACTCGAAACTTTCGTTCTCAAAGATTTAGAAAAGTGAAGCCATATTTTCTTCAAAGGGCAGTCAAATACGTCCTACCTTCTGGACCCAATAGAAATTCTCATACAAGGTCTTCAGAGGCGCAAACATACGAGGGGCGGTCAATAGGTTTTGCAAATCGGTAGGGCAAAACAGAGGAAAGGGGATGGCTGTTTGTGGAAGTGTTATGACAAGTTATGACAAGTCAGGACCTGCAGCTGCATGCTACTGCCTAGTCTATTTAAGAAGCAGTAGCTGATAGCAGATCGTCAGTCACAAATTTTTCAACAATGGAGAAGTTTGAGCACTGCGCAATGATCAACTTTTTTGACCAAGGAAGGCAAGAATGCAAACGAGATCCGAGAACGCATGGTTGCAGTGTACACCGACACCGCCCCTTCCTATGCAACCATTGCTCGCTGGAATAGGGGGTTCCGCCATGGTCGTGAGTCCCTTGAAGATGACTTCCGCCCAGGACGCCCGTCAGACGTGACCAACGAGGAAAATGTGGCCCGTGTGAAGAATATGATCCTCGAAAATCGACGGGTGAAGGTCGGAGAAACCGAGCGAGAACTTGGAATATCACATGGAAGTGTTATCAACATAATCCACGAAAATTTGGCCATGACCAAGGTCTCTGCCCGTTGGGTCCCTAGAATCCTCACCCATGATCGACTTCAACGTCGTCAATGTCCACAAGGCCAGAGTCGCACAAGCTGCCCTGCGCGAGTTCAGATTCGAGGAGGTCAACCATCCTCCCTACAGTCTACATCTGGCCCCTAGCGACTACATTTTATTCCGCCAGCTCAAGGCTGCACTGCGTGAACGCCGGTTTGGAGACGATGAAGATGTCCAGCTCGCCGTCCAGGAGTGGATTGAACATCAGTCGGGAGATTTCTGGTTGTCGGGAATTCGAAGCCTCAGGGACAAGTGGCGCAAGTGCATTGAAGTCGAGGGTAGTTATATTGAAAAATAATAAAACACTTTTCCTCATATCTCGTTTCCTTATATCCCAATTGCAAAAATTATTGACCACCCCTCGTACCTACACACTCTAGGGTGGCAAAGGAGAGATTCATACTTACATTCTCAATTTAACACAGGAATGAGTCGAACTACATACGCATTTTCACACCGTCAACACTCACATAATATATACCGCAAATTTCTCAGACGCAACCAAAAAGAACTCTACGATAGAATTTGAGAATAAACACAGCAAAATACATCCCATCAACCAAATATTGAAATGTACATTATAATTGGTTTGGATATCATTTCTCGCCGTTTCAATTGAACCCTTTTATTTTTATTTTCCATTTCCCTATCTCCCAGAGAAGGTACATTGAAGTGTTCGGATTATTGGAAAAAACTTAGGGTGTAGGGGTGCGAAGATGTATCAGAGAAAAATTCCTTCCAACTCGATAATATAAATAGCCCATTAAATTTCCAACTCAGGACGGATTAAGCTGTGGCGAAATGGCTAGAGTGACTGGCGTTTAAATCTACCGGTACCGCGTTCGAAACTCAAAGTCCACAACCTTTTATGAAGAAAACGGAAAATCAAGGAAAACGCTTCAAGGACTAACTCAACTAGACTCAAGATAAAATGGATCGCCTCAAGAAGAAAACGGAACTCCAGGAAAACGTTCGAAGGACCAACTCATCAAGAAGCAAGAAGGAATTATCAACTCATCAAGAATCAAGAAGAAATCATCAACTCAAGATAATTTCAATAAAATGCAGATGCATCAAGAAAGGAAGGATACGAAGATCAAGAACTAACCCAGCCACAAAGAATATTAAGCCAAGATAAATGGAAGACAATGTTTGAAGGGCCAACTTAAAGATAAAGGAAATTCAGAAAGTAAATAGATTCGGTAAAGATAAAACCAAGATAAAATACATAAAACATTTTATTATTATTATGTTCTCTGCACTCGCCGATTACCATTATTATTTTGTTAAATACTATCGTTGGGTATTATTATGTTCTATGCCTTGCTGGTCACAGAGGTGGGCACTAAATACATTTAAAGTATTCAAATACTAAATATTAAATACATCAGAAATGTATTTAGATACTAAATACTCTTTAAAAAGGTATTTAGTATTTAAATACTAAATACATTAGATGTATTTCGATATATTTAAAAATATATTTCAAATACAAGATATATAATGACATTCGATATGGATTATTGGTATCAATCACAACAAAAAAATATCCATTAAAATGAAGTTGTATATTATAATAACTAATGTAGTATTTGATGATAATTGGACTTAGGTACTACAAAAAAATAGAAAGTTCCATAGAATGAAATTTCAGTTAGCTATTTATATCAGCATTACATTTATGTAATATCAGTTGCTGAAATGTTTCGTCAGATAAAGAAATTCGTTTTGGAGTTAAGGTCAATCCTCCTAAAGAGAAAAGCAGTTCCACGGGAGCTAACGACAGAAGGGTGGTTTATATCTAATAAATAACTTTTTTTAGGTTTGGATATCTATCTAAACTTTTAAGTGTTTTATTCGAATCCTGAAGGTAACTGAGCAATTCTAAATCTGTGGTTGATTGTTTTTGAGTAGGTTTTGTAAATCTGAAATAATCGTCACTGTCTGATACACCACTGGATGATTCAGCTTCCAGTCCCTCTGCTAAATTCTCAATCACTTGAATCATAATATTTTCAACAGAGTCTTGGTGACTTGGAATGTTCCATGAAATACTGATACCTAACCAGCGGAGTTTTAAGAATGGACGGCTTGTTGGTGTAATAATGGCATCTGTAACGCTGACTTCACTTGCCAAGGTCAAATAAGATTGGTACCACTTTCCAAAGCCCTTAGTGACTGCACTTAGAAGAGGTTGGCAAATTTTCAGAGAATATGACTGAAGATTTTTCAGCTTTTTCTCCACAGTGAGCAAGGTAGGCAGCAATTCTCCATAAAAAGTGTTTTGTTCTTCCTGTAGGTGATCAAATGTCACTGCAACAGCGACCAAACTGAGACATACTCTCAAAGAAATTCAATTTAATGACTTCTGAACACACTGGAAGTTCAAGGGACGTCATGAGTTGATGTAATTTGTCCTTGTGTTTTAAAAGTAAGACAATGCATCAAATAGAGAGTTCCACCTTATAATGCAAAGCACATTTAATGAGCAGTTGATAACAGTTTCGATAATCTTTGCTGATTTCGGACGACCGCTTTTGTTCTATAATTCTGAGCATTTTCCCATCGCAGCATGATTGATATTTGCTAAAGAAGATATTTTCAGTGCCTGTTTGGCATGAGTTGTGGCGACGAGACTAAGCATGTGTGAAGCACTGCGCACATGCCTACGCAGGCTGAAGCTGAATGGGTCAAACGAAAGGTCTTCTTCCATATATAAGGCACTTCTCATTAAGAAACTACCCTTCAGCTTATGCTGGAGGTGCTGTCTAGTTTATTCTTCAGTAGAGCTCTTGTCACTTTCTTTTTTGCTATAAGATTTCGTCCTAGCGTCCGCCTTGAAATGAGGTCAACTGAAGAATTTAGTCCTGCGGTAGTGGAATGTGTGATTATTGTGAGTAAAATTGATTTTCACAGTGAAATGAGGAAATATGGTATGCATATAAAATTTTATATATATAATGTAGCTATATGAATATCCTATAGCTATATAGAACTGCTACATTAATTCATCAATATATTATTAGTCCTTCTTATTCAGAATTACATAGTAAAATATTGACTTTGAGTATTGTTAGGAATATATACATTATCAAGCTTTATTTCCTACATTTTTGACGGGCGGGCATGCTAGTTTTGACATAATGATATAGAGGTATTGCTACTATAACGAAATACATCGTTATAGGAATTCATTTAAAAACTACATATAATCGATCAATAATTGTACTAATTATTCATGAAAAACTTTATTTAATAATATCTTCAAGTAAATGATAGCGCGCTTTAAGAATATATTTCTCTGGATTCTCATGAAATTATTCCAATATATTGACCTCTGTTGTTTGTATATTTATTCCTTCATTTAGCTTCGTTATATAGCCTACGTATAGTCCAATGATTCAAACACTTTAGTATTTGGTCGTTATAAGAGCCTTAACCTGTACTACTAATACTATGATTGTAAACAACATTTGTAACTCAGAACTCACCTTTAATTAATCACACAAAAGCTGATTGTTCCGTGGTTAATAGGGGATGCATACATTGTATATTAAAATCTGCAATCAGCTTATGAACAACAGATTGTTTGACATTCTTAGTATTCACCGCAAACCACTCCGGTAATGTCTTTACTTTAACACCCCTGCATGAAGGACCATCGTCTAATACTGAACATTTTCTTTTTGATTTTTTTCTTTTAGCTGTCACGTAGTTATCCGCTTTTTGCACTAAAGCAGGATGCTTTCTCTGTTGATAAATGTACATGATCAGATATTTGAAGGACATTTGTTTCAGGATACCATAATTCACGTTAAATTCAATCAACATATACTCTAAATAAAGGTGTTAGAAAAGGAAGCAGGTAGGTTCATGCATGGTAAACCTACGCTACGTAACATTATCGTTAGCATTGAAAGTAGCATTGCTCGCCGCAGAGACTTCTCCATTGCATAATGTACATAAACACTTCATTTTTTTCCCTCGGAAAATTTCACTCTAAAAAATATACCATCTAGTAAAGGATGACTATAATTACATGATTAATTATCTTCCTCGTCGTTATTATTGTCTAATCTCTCCATTTAACACCCTTTCGAAGAAGCTGAAGTTGCTATGCATTAGTTGAAATATCGTTGAGCGCTCTCACTATACAACCGAATACAACCGTGACCATCTGGTAACTGAATTTGAACTGATGCAAGCAATCTTCCCTCACCGGCTCACACAGTCAACCATTTGTGTCATGCAAGTTGCTACAAGCTAAAACATGCATTGCATGTTGTTAACAGCTATATAAGCCTATTTTCAGTAAATTATTCTTAAAAACTATTGTATTTAAATACTTTCAAAGCTATTTCAATACTGTATTTAAATACATGATTTCAAATGGATTTACAAATACAATTTTAAATACATAAATGTATTTAAATACGTCTAGGTAGGCAAGTTAGGTAGTGCCTACCCTAAATAAAATAAATCAGTAGCTACATTTTCCTTCTCTAACAAAATATGCAGCTATTTCAACAATATTATGAAGGTTTCTCTGATTATTATGCATAAATTGTAAATTAATATATTTTTTTGCGGATTTGGTAGGCCATAGGCATAATTCGGCCCTCCCTTTCAATCTTAGTATGTAAGCTACGCATAGTAGTGGTGTAGTTCACGTACTGCATACACCCCTTCGACACCATTTTCTTTACGTGTTATAAAGACAAATGTAAATCTGCCTTCATTTTAGTCGTTTGGTATCTTCCCTGTAGTAATGGTTTGGCCTTGTGTTTCACTCAGTTTTACCCTTTCCAGCAATGGATAGTGAATATCTTAATACATTTTCAAAACTAACTTATGAAGCAAAGTAAAACTTATTAAAAAATGGTAAGCCAAAACCAGAACTTAAGGACCTAAAACAACAGAAAGGGACGAAAATGATTAAAACATTTCAAATTGCTTGGTAGTGCAAGAAAGAGTAGTTGTGCTGCTGTACTACAACAAAAAGGCTCTTTTGTTTCCCATGTTTGCTATTTTTTGTATCTAGTGAAAGTGTGTTGGTAAAAGAAGGATATTGTGATTTAAATAATTTGCCCAATGCTTTAAGCAAACACAAACAATCGGCAGCACATTATGAAAGCTAAATATCATTGAGCGTGTGAGAAATTCGGGCTCACCTCTAATTTTTCAGCTTCTCTTCTTTCTTTTTTAATATCTCCTTCTTTTGGGTCATCATAGTGCCATTGTTCTGTGATGTCCTTCACAATTCAAGCACTTTATTAACGGTGATGTGCTATCTTCAATATTAGTCTGATTCAGAGCATTCTGAACAGATATTTACGTCTCCTTTCGGGCATGATTGAGTCGTGTGGCTCTCCATTTCGTAACATCTAAAGCAAATCTGAATTTTAATGATTTTTTGCTCGTTCGATGCTACTCCCTGGAACTCTCCTACAATAGAGGAGAAACCATCTGTTGCTGCTTTGTTTGCCATTTCTCTCGTTTCTAACATGATTTTAGGCCCTTTATGTGTTAATTATTTTTTTACCTCTTTCACAAAAGCCCGGGTTTGTTTATTTTTCGATTTCCTTTTTCAATTATTCGCTTTTATTTGCTCCAATCCACGCATCCACTCTTTTGCAGATAACGCTGCGATTTTCCAAGAATTTGGGTGGTGTTTTGGCTTCGAGTCTTATTTTTTTGTGGTTGGGATAATCTTGATGAGGGCAACTCTTAGTCTACCGACCAGGACTTCGCAAAGTGTCTGTTTCTGTAATAGGTTGTGGCACGAGACTACTCGAATGGGTACCCTATTCATTCCACTTTCCATGTTCATAGTCCTGGGTAAGGGGCTGAGACCCTCCTTTTACCTGAAAAGAAAGTTGATAGATATCTAGAACTTATCTATGTTTGTGCCTATAAGTCCCTGTCTGCCTGCTCAGTTACGCACTCCGTGATTTTACTACCAAAAATAGACCTGCTCTATGAGGGACCAGCTCAGGTTTCGGGCTCGTTTGATACTGGCAAGAGGTTTTGGACTCTTTAAAAGCTACGTTTTATTGTGTAAAGGTAAGGAAGTAAGAGTTAGTATAGGTTGTTAGTTAATGGTGCTCACTCTTCCGGTATTCAACCCTCACACTACATTTAGGAGGTCTCTCCATTGTGTTTGGACCTACTGATTAACGGGTACTCCGAACCACGACATGTTTTAACTTTTATATTTTTAAGCAATTGCAACTTCTGTAGTTGTCGGGCGAACCGACCAATTTCTGTTCTCTCTTTTTCATTCTTTCATTCTTGTATATTGTAACAGCCATGCCTTTATGTGTTTGTATTAGTTTAATATTCTATTGTGTGCATGTACTTCTGGTTCCTCGAGTTTTACACTTGAGCACTTCTTCCTCCGCTTCTTTTCTTTTTTCTTCACGATCGCTTTTTCACTCACTTAACTATAATCGAACATTTCTGTCTCAATTCACTATAGTTAAGAAAAGTAAATTTGTGTTTCATTTCAGTATTTTTCCTTTCATTGATTTCTACTCATTCACTTTAGTTTTAACATTGGGGAATCACTTATTCACTTTAGTTTTCATTTTGGAAATCTAGTCACTTTGGGTGTCATATGTGTTTACTCATTTTTGGGGTCACTTATCCTGGGACTTTTGATAGGTAATTTTTTTCTCGTTCGGTTAGGGTTTATCTCGTTTGGGTCAGCACCATTGGAGCTGGTTTACTTGATCCTGTGATTTTCTTTGTTATGTATACAATGGTGCTGCCATCATTCTCTGTTGAGTTATTCCACTAGGGTATCTGAAGTTGAAAGGAGTGTTTACTCTGAGTGTTTCTGCAAAGATATGATAGAGGTTGTAAATTTTCCTCCAGATCTTTTCCGCTTTTTTTTCGACGATTTGGAGCGGTTCAATCTTTGCTTCTCTATGTAGGGCTCTCTGAGTCATTATGTTATTTCTTATGGTGTTAATGATTATATAGAGGGGTTTGTTTTCAACTTTCTGGGGATCTTTTTTCTTGCATTAGATAGGGTATTGATAGGGATGGGAAGGTAGATTAGCACCTCCCTTCCTATAGATTGATAGATTTTTCTTTTTTATTTGTGCTTGAGCCTTTTATTGAATATCGGAGACTCAGCACAGAGGTTATTCTATCTTCTCTTTCGTCTATGTGTTTTGTTTAGCCTCTTGCGGTTATCTTTATCGCATGTAGTTTTCCTTTTGAATGATATCTATACAGCTTTCCTTGTACTTAGATATCTGCTACCTTTTGCCACGAGATAGAGTCTGCCGGGAATTTTCTTCTATTTGTTCTTATTTTCCTGTCCCTTTCGAATTGGTTGATGTTTTTAATCTCTAAACGTAATGTCTCTGCCGGAGCTCTCACATTCCTGAGGTGCGCTGGTGCGTTAAATGTGTCAGAGTCAGTCTTTCACTTTTTTCTTCTTTTCTGTGGAAGATGATAGGTGTATCAGCCGCAAGCCAAAAGGATGGGAGCGTAGATTAGCGCCCCCCTTCCTAGAGTTTGATAGATTTTTAGGTCCTTGTGCTTAAGCTTAGGAGACTCAGCACAGTGATTAGTATATCTATTCTTTCGGCTACGTGCTTTGTGTAGCCTCTTGAGGTTATCTTCATCCATAGTACTTTTTTCCTATGATTGATATCTGCACAGCTGTCCTTTTTCTTCGATATATGCTACCTTTTGACTCTAGATATGAACTACCGTTAATTTTCTTCTATTTGTTCGTATTTTCATGTCCCTCACTTTCTATGCTGTTGCATGTGCCTAAGCTCTTACATTCCTGCATTAGCCTACGACAAGTTGGCTGGTGTCTGCGAATTGGATATTGAGGGATTTAAGCATTAAAGGTTTTGGCCGGTCCACGATGTAAATCGAGTACAGCTGGGTCTAAGACAGTCACCTTGCTAGAGTCCAGCTTCCAATTCGACCTCGGGTCCTATAGATTCATTGACTACCACGTATTCTTTTCTATCTGTTACGAGTAGATAGTCACAAAGAATTCTCTCCAGAATATTGTTTATCTAGAGGCTCAAGATCTTGTTTTGCAAGATTTTTCAAAGGCCTTATCTACCTCTCTTATGATCAGATCGATGCATATTTTCTCTCTGCTTTTGGCCTTGGCAATCCTTTCTATGATGATGCCATGTTTCACTGCGGTGTCTCTTCCCTTATGAAACCATAACTAGTATTAATCGAAGGCGTGCTATAAAAGGTGCATAGGTTCTGGATGGGTGGTCGAACGTGAATCAAAGAAAACTTTTATGGTGCTGGTATCCGATACAACTAGTAAAAATCCGGTAAGAGTAATTAAACAGTGGGTTTTGTGAATATTTTTTTCGTTGTTTTGAGTGAAGGTAATTGTGTGTTGCTATTTATTCGGTGCGAAAAACACTATTTTCCAAGTTATTAGCACTTGAAAGTATGTAGTATTTTCCGAGCAACGATATATAAGGTTAGGACGAATATTTTATCTAAACTTGTTTAGTTTTGGTAATTCTACAGATTAACGCCTCCAAAATCGCCTACAGCTCGTGTTACTAAGCATGTTTAAATAACTTACTCCCCCTAATCTCCTACATAGTTACTCGCAAAATAAAAATGAACTAATATTAATAGAAAAAATAAACGCGCAAGCATAACTGATGTCGTAGATGAATACTTGCGTTGCTAAATCGAGTTATATATTGACTTTTCATGACTTTATAAAGGGTGATACACCCTCTTCGCGATCAAAATATCACTATTAAGAGACTATCATAACGATAACGAAAAAGTTTTTAGTCTAAAACACATGCGCCAGTTTTATTCAAAATTACTGAAATGATAAATAATTACCGTTAATTATGAAAATTAACAGCCTGTTTGGTAAGTGCACTAAACTTTAGCATCTGAATTTTACAGGTAGCTTTACATTGTTTCCAAGCTTCATTGGTAAAATTGATCAATTTAACTAAATTAGTCTAATTTACTGATAAATAATATAGTTCTCAAACTTCATTGTTAAAAGGGAGAAATTTAACTAAATTAATTAAGTTTAAACTTACATAGTTACTATAGTTTCCAAGGAATGCAATTGTTTCCCATTTTGCATTAATTTAACATATAATCTGTCGCATACATTTTAGCTTAGGTTTGGTTACATATTACAAAAGCTTATGTGTTAAATTGATGTAAAATGCAAAATCACTTTAACTTAGTGCTGCTCATTTGAGCTGAGAAATAATAAATATAAGTTATCCCAAATTTTTATTTATTTGAAGAAAAAAAACAACCTAACATGACCCCGGAATCCGAAAACATAAACACTGAAAAAAAACTTATCAAAGCTCCTAATAATAAAAATACAATTTTGAGACTACTTCCTGGATCACCCAGAAAATAATTTCCTATCTCGCCCCGTCCCCCAAAATAAATTAGTCGCATGTTTACCTAAGACATAAACCTCTTTAACACTAGACTGTCCACTGCGCTATGTTTTGAATGTCGCTAGTGCATAACGGCCCCACTGAATTCAAATGGCCGCCGGCCGCAGAGAACGCCAGTTTGAGTTCATCAGTGAGTGCAGCGACAAGTCACGCACGCGTGTCTCCGTAAGCTATGGTAAGATGACATTATTTTTGTATATTTGTACTCAAAACTGCATCTTTTTCCTCTAATGTTAAAGAAGTTTTAAGAGGTGTGTGCCTTGTGTTTTTCTGGCAAAATTGTTTTGAAACTTTTAAGGACGAGACTTCTGTTTTTGACTTCCCACCACAACAATGTACATAGTCATAGTAGTATTCATGTCGATAATATCACCATTTTACTCTATTGTAGTAAGAATTGATAAGTAGCAGAATATTTTATATATTTTAGCACTCTTCAATAATAATAGTAATAATAATATTATTAATATAATTATTATTTTTATTTTCAATATTATTATCATTATTATTGCTTAGACTTATGATAATGATTACAATACATTTTTTTGTTATTTTACTACCCTTATATTCACGCAGATGTGGTAAACTCTGCAGGGTTGAGTGTGTTGCCGTCAATTGCCGATCTGGGTACAGATCCACGAAGGCAGAAAAGGAGGATGTTGCAACAGGTGGCCAAGCACCCTGTAAGCACTCAGTGTTTGCCTTCAGCAAGTCTGACAGGCAAGAAATCCGTAAGAAGTGGATCTCTGCGCTAAAACGCAGTGATACTGGCTGGAACCCAGACCAAATCATTGGCCTAGTGTCTGTCAGCTCATGGAGTAGGAGGTTGTGGTAAGAGCACAAAGCCTGTTTTGGCTGTCTGGTTACAGCTTGAGAGCAGTGGCCTCCGAAATGAAGGACGTGAGGCAACAGCGATACCTTGACGATGCCAGAGTTATCCAGGAGCTAGTGGATGCAGCTATTTATGCCGAGCATGAAGACCTGGGTAAAAGGATGGAACAGGCAATTGTCCACCTAGCTAGCTACCTGACACACAAGATCCTGCATACTCACAGGTGCTGGTCTTGTCAAGACATCCTCATCGACAGTAAGATCGCAGACAAACTTACCCGTGTCACCGAGCAAGTGGACAGGGCCATGCAGGTTTTCCAACAGGACAAACTCAAATCATGCACAGACTTACTGTCGCGCGGTAGGCAAGTATGCCCCTCGCACAAGACTATCTGTCTCACCAGGAATGTATGCCACATATACAGGGGGCTCACGAAGGAGGAAAGAACAAGATACTCCATGTTTGGGCGTAACAGCCCTAAGAAGGTCTTCTAAAATGTCGTTGTTGCACTTGGGGAAAAAGATGACCAGCTGGCTACATTGAGCTTTGCTAGTGGTCACTGCTTCTTGTAAATATTCTACCCCAAAATGGCGGACAGTCTGTTCAATGTCTTCACATCTAACTACAGCAAATATGAAACTGTGAAGTGCATTCTAAACGCAAAATTGACTCAGATGCAGCTTGCAACATCAGCACTGATAAGAAATAGATACATTTTTGTGGAAAGTTAACATTGTTTTTGGAAAATTTCAGTATTGATCTTGTGTTCATTTGGGCAATGTGAAATTACAGAAGTACCACGAAGATTCAATACGTGTGTACTTAAAGAGGACAGCGAATTTGTTTATCGTGACCAGAACTTTGACAAAATGACACAGGTTAGTGTTGGAAGTCAGAATGATTTGTATTATTCATTGTACTGATATTTATGTTCATTCATGATCTGAGAATCTATGGAACCCAATAAGAACTTAAAACCCAGTAATATATTGTTGTTTTTTCATTCATCAGAAATGTAGCAGAGATTGATGAATCAGATACAGTTAACTTTTTTTCTTATTTCCCCAATTATCACCAATAAATTTCATCTATAGATTCCTATGGCTCAATATCTATATATAGAAACTGAAAAACCTACAGCACAAAAAGTTATTACCCTTTTGGCTTTCGAGTAACATCAAATAATGTCGAAAATGGTCTTGGGGCCAGTATGCAATTGGCCAATATTCTGAGCTCATTCCAGGTTTTAAGAGGTCTGTGCGTAAGATTATTCAGATAGGAAATCATTTATACCACGCAAGGCATTGGAAGCAGCGCACTGGGTCTGTTTAAGAATGGAATTAATAAATATTACTTAAAGACTTACTTTTAAAAGGCAATACTGCACATAAATGATGGTAGAGTCATATCTCTCTTTCCTTTCACCCTTGTGTCCATTCTAACATTCTCTCCTCCTATCTTAAGCTTTTGTGAACTGACCGACCTCGAAGGGATTTTAAGGTATTCCCTGGCCAGTAATTCTTCAATTTTTTAGGCTTAAAGTCAGCCGCTCAATCAATTCTCTTAAATTGTATACTTTCATCACATAATTAGAAAAGCAGTTGCAAAGTGCTGCAAGAATAAAAATGTTAGGTAGGTTGTTCTTTTTTATTTGCATTTAAATAACTTTTTCATCCATATTTAATGCATGGAGGAGAGCTAAATTTATACTGATGAATCACTTTTTCTTCCCTGGCACCATTCCCTGCCAAATCAGCTTATCGTAATGAAATTTTAGTCAATTGAATCATACCGAAATTGGGGTATTTGCTTTTTTGAATAACCTCTCGTCTGACTCGTCTCTTCCAAACACAATTACGGTGGGAGATCAAATAGATATAGATGGTGAATCTCTTTCTTAGACTAAAAATAATCAAGTATTCATGCAATTTAGTTCTTTTACCACTCAATCTAGTGGAAATGGGAGTGATTTGTTTGATATCATCATTTGCAGTGGTTTGAACTATCCTGGTATGGTCACGATTTAAAAAAGTGGGGATTTTAAGACTTATTCGAATGAATTCGATGGGAGACCTTTAAAAACTTATTATAAGATTGGGTGCTTCGAAAGTCCCACTTTATTAGGATGAATCAGGGTGAGAGCAATCAAATTTTACAACATAAAATAAAGGGGTTGTTATATTTTAACCAATATTTCTTTTTAGATTTTTGTTTAGGAAGAGCTGATTTCTTCCTAAATTATTTACCATTGGGTAGATGGGTTTGCCTTTAAGAAAAAGATTACCTAATCACTTTCAAAATTTTTATTTCACAACATACATATTCATCCTTCCTCTTTCATGACGGGAGTTCTGAGAATGCTTCTCACAAGTAAATTTGTATTTAAAACTCTCTTCCTAACAAGCGGCTTAGAAGGATCAAAAGTGTTATGGTCAGGAGCTACAGAATAGATGTAAGAGATGTAGTAATAATTTGTTTAGAAGTGTTTTAACTGTATCCAGGAGAGAGAGTTTTATTCCCCTTTGATTATAAAAAAGGCGAAACTAACGAAAAAATCTTCGCAGAAAGTTTGCCACTGTTCGTAGTAAACGTGGTAAATTTATGGTAATAAAGAGAGATATGTGGAATACACACAGCCCAACTACACAATGAGGAGATTACTTTTGCATTATGGTCCAAGAGAATGTGCAAATCGCTTCAAATCGCATCATATGCGGACAAGGCGCATTAAAGGACCATGTTAAAGAGGCTTGGAGTAAAGATAGCTGGAAAGAGTAAGAAATGGTAGGGTGGCACTAGGAACTAGACGAGATTGATAGCTTTATTAATTTTTCAAGAAATTGATGTTGTTTTTATGAAAGTAAAAGAAACAAATTTTTAATATACCACAAAAATTCTTATTGAGCAGAATAAGGGCCGGTTGAGCCGCCATGCTAATTGGCTGCCAGGTAACTGGGCAGGAGAGCCCGCTCCGGTGGTGCTAGTGCGGGTGCGGTGGTCTGCATTTCAGGAAATGACTGATTTCTCCGTATCAGTCGAGGAGTTTAGGTCGGTAGATGAGGCCGTTGAGTTCTTCACCGGCAACCTCATCGCAGTGTCCCTAACTACTATTCCTAAAACATCTAGCCGTTTTGCACGCCGACCACTCCCGTGGTGGTCAGGCGAGTGTGAGACGACTCTCAAAAATATTTTTTATGCTTACATGTTCTATAAGCGTGCCCGAACGACTTTATTGTCGGGGAATTTCGTCGAGCTAGGGCTAGGTTCCGGTATATGTCGAAGCACGCCTGCAGCTCTTTTTGGTGGGCATACGTGTCTTTACTTAACGGGAAAACCACTCTGGCAGAGGTATCGAAGCGAGTCAAAAGGATTCGGAGCAAGTTCTTTCAGGATCACCCTCCCGTTCTTCAGGAGAATAGGACGAAAATCTAGTACCCAGCGTCCGTGGCGGAATCTTTCGCGACCGCTTTCCCTGCATTCTCTAGCCGGGATGCTGTTCCGCCAGCATTCGATGCAGGTCGTGATGTCGCGGAATGCCGCCGACCTAACTTTATCTCCATAGGAGGAGACCCTTCATCAACAGGTTTACTCTGAGTGAGTTGCGTTTTGCTCTCGCTTCGTGCACCGACACCGCCCCTGGTCCAGACTATGTCCCACCCACCATGCTTCAATACCTGGGTGAGCGAGGCATGGTATTTCTGTTAGATTTGTTTAACAGGATCCTGCTAGAGGGTATCCTCCCAGACTCCTGGCAAATCGTTACTGTGCTTGATTTTCACAAACCGGGAAGAGATCACTTTACCCGGGCCGATTTACACCCAATCTCTCTAACCTCCCGCATGTGCAAGTTGATGGAGAAATTGGTAAATGTTGATTAGCTATGTTTCTGGACAGCGGAGGCCATCTGTCTTCTGCAAAGTGCGGCTTACTTAAGTTCCACTCCACATCGGATACTCTGCTCCTACTGGAAAATGCCGTCTGCGAGGGGGGCTTTCTTCGTAGACAGCACTACGCCACGATGTTTTACGATCTGGAGAATGCCCATGATACCGCATGGTGATACGGTATCATGGATAATATCCACACGATGGGGGCGAGGGAACGCCTTCCAATCTTCATATCTGAATTTTGGAGGTCATCGATTCCGCGTACGGGTGAGGGGAGCCCTCTCAGGCCAAATGAAGTAGGAAGAGGTTGTCCCACGGGGAAGTGTGGACGACCTTTCAACCTCTTTTAGCGTGGCCTAGATGCTAACTCTGGAGCGTTGAGCTCAAACGGGCAGTGAAGCACGTTCATTGCTATGCCGAAGCGCACAGGCTTCGGTATTCTTTGGGCAAGACTAAGGTGGTTCACATCTGTTGCCATCCACGGCTCCACCCTGACCCAGACTTATTTCTCAATGGGATGCGCCCGGAAGTGGTAGACTAGCACCGTTTCCTTGGTCTTGTATTTGCCTGACGCCTCACCTGGCAGGCTCATATTGACAGCCTTAGGGTCTCTTGTACTCGCGCCATGGATATTCTAAGTTCCGTAACGTTCAGCGTCTGGGGCACTGATAGGGCTACTGCCTTACTATTTTATCGATTATTTGTTTGTTCGAAGCTCGACTACGGATACGAGTTTTATGCATCCGCAGCTGAGCGTGTATTCCCGAAGGTGGACTCAATCCACTACACTAACCTTTGCCTGGTGACCGGTTCCTTCCGCACCTTTCCCATTGAGAGCCACCTTGTCAATGTCGAGGAGATGTCACTCTCTCTGCCGCGTGCACAGTGCATCATTCGCCTGTACCTGCGAGCCCGACGCCTCCCTCAGTCGCCAAAAGCTCTCGCTGCATCTACAGCTGATGTCGACGGTACTTATGCCGCCGAGAGACGGTAGTCATACCCTGAACCCTGTGAGTTTAGGGCTAGGAAACTCCTTCGAGAATTACGTTTAGCTCTCGGGCTGGTGTTGTCCCTGGTTTTGCCCAAAGCGCTATCCAGGAAGTTATCACCTTTGACTATTTGTTGCCACGCCTCTGCTCCCAAGGCTTCTAAAGCGCCGGGAGTATTGCCGTCGACCTTTTTGGAGCACACTTTGAGTCACGCTGGAATCGTGCCAGTGTATACGGATGGCTCCAAGTCCCAAGAGGGGGTCGGGTTTCACGCCGTATCCCCTTTGTTTGAAATCAGCTGGGCTCTTCCAGGTGTTGCGTCTGTCTTTACGGTCGAACTGGTAATAATAAACCGATCGGTATAGGAGATAACGCAGTGTGCCCAGCTCGGAGACCAGATTGTGATTTATAGCGACATAAATTTCGCCCTGAGTGCTCTCGTGGCATTGGAATCTCCACATTCTTTGTTTCGCGATATCCGTGACGCCACGGATTTGGCCAGCCGGGCGGATGTCGAGATTATCTTCTGCTGGATTCCTGGACATGTAGGAATTGCAGGGGATTAGCGCGCCGATGAGGGAGCGAAAGACTTCGCGAAGACTCGGCGACCAGATCAGCGTTAGGATAAGTGGTAGGATAAGAAAGAAGAAACGTTGGATCGGAGGAGACACTTACATATTCACATTTACATTATACGTGAGAAATTAAAAGAGAGTAAAGATAATAAATACATTCTACCAAAGAAGTTTCCCTCCTGTTTATCAATGATATATAACAGGTAGTTAAATCCATGGATTGGAATATAGGGACTACGTAATGTCAGCATTTTCTAAGTTTAGCCTTTAGCCGACTGTGAGAATTTCTTTTAGCGAAGCTTTGTAAGTTTGTTTTTGCGCGTTTTTTGATAAGGAATACAAACACAAAACAGATCTTTTATATATTTGCACCTAGATGGGAAAGAAAAAGTGTTGAGCTAAGAGAGAATGGAGCTTTCACATCCGAATGCGCCAAACCATAGAAGAGATCGAAAATTTGTTCTTAAAAGTTTCGCGAATGAGTTCGACAATAATTTTACGGTTGGTGTTGAGCAGGTGGAGGGAGAATACCTGCAAGCTCGTCTGTTGCCTTTCAATGACACGCTAAAGAACAGCGCAGTCTTGTTAGTTTGCGGCGAGCGCTAGGCAATCGATTCCAAGGAATTGCTGAACAAACGCTCTCGGACGACAATTGCTCCCTAGAAAGAAAATACCCTTGGGGAAATGCCCCCGAGGAAATTGGAAGGATAAATTAAATTACTATTGTTAAAAAGATAAATTTTGTAGTTGAAAATTATAAATGGGATTGATTTTATTTAAATACTTAGATTATAAGTAATTACTCTTAAAAAGCTAAAGTCTTTCTGTTGTTATAATCTTTAACTAAACTGAGTATACATTGGAAACAGTGTAGGTACTTATTTTCAGATATTCGGATGGCAACAAACTCCTATGGTATCCATCGACAGAATTATTCGTTCATGGAAGCCTTTCGTTTTCTCTGATGTACATGCACCATAGAGTCATGTCAAGCAAAGAATCTCATCGCCATCGCCACCGACAAGCTCGTCCAATATAGGTGTCTTCAAAGTTGTCGAGTATTTGTTGGTTTTCCGCTGCCAATATTTCAATCAATTTTTCTAAAAGCTTCTTCACTTTCAGTTATTAGAACAAAAGCCAATTCAGCGACTATCTTTACCTTATGAGAAGCCTCTTCATCATTTTGATATGTGTGCTGCAGTCCACAAATTTGTATTTTATATAAATGTTCTCGCTCAAATGAAAAAAAACAGCCTTTTCTCCCAGTTTTTTTAAATACATCCTGCAAGCTATTAAACCTAGCATGTTCAAAATCTACCATTTTGTTGACTGGGAATAATTCTTTATTTAACATCTTTAACTTATAAAATCATCATAATCTGGGACCAGTTGTTCTGGGCAGTAATCGTCCTCGTGGGGTGAAGGGCCTTAAGGGACAATTTTTCTGTTACGAGTGTGGTTAGAAAGTGACCAAAGCTGGCTGGAGAAGTGGTAGGAATGGGAAAGACTATCGTCCTCAGAGTTTTTACCTGGAGAGAAGATATTTGCAGCTTGTGTGTTTCTCGAGAGTGTCAGCTGGGGTGATATTTTCACCCTTCGACTATTGAAAGTTATCCACAAATTGAGTAATTAGGTCCAGCTGGTTGGATACAAGGGAAAGTTGAGGCGCATTTGGCGAGTGGAATGCCAATTTAAGCACCTTGTAGGCATTCAGGAGAGTGAAATTTGATCCGTGTATTATAGGGGAAAGTTTTTTACGTTTAAAAAAAAGCAGAAAACTCTCTCTTGAACCTAAGCATTTTTTTTAACTGCACCAGGGGACTTTTACCCCAGTCTAAATAGCCGCAGACAATCCGAAAAGGGGGGGCCTAGTGGGGGTGTCTCAATTTAGTGGTGGTGGCCAATTTACTGTGGATTAACTGCTTTGATTTGCACGCTTCAGGAGGTTATTTAATGGGACAAATATGGAGGCCGCGTCTTTGAGATGCTTTCTAGAAACGTTTTCCGATAAATTCGAGCCGTTCTACTCCTAATTGTGATTTGTGGGGGGTTAGCTTTAAACCATGGTAAGTAAGAGATCAGGAGCCATAATGAGAATGAGAACTTTGACGAGATAAGGTTTCGTCATTCGTTATTTCCCGAACTATTTCCCAGACTGCTTTAATGACGTCTTCAAATTTGTGGCTAAAGGGAAGCTACTCATTAGAAAGAGATTTACGTAACTCCTACTGAACTTGGTAGAGTGAACCCATGGTAGGGTCGGAGCTCGTGGTTTGAGGCTCTTAATATTAATTGGCTCTCTTCCACACTGACATCCAATGCTATAGGAAGGGATGGGTTTTCCAATTGAACTGATGGTTATACCAGTGAAAGCTCGACCGCTTATTCTCTGAATCCTCCGAAAGAAAAGAAACAGAGCGATTCGAGGAATAAACGCCGAAACGGAGGCCATAGCGATAGCTTCTAAAGAGTTTCTGCACGGCAGCTCCTTAGTAAGATGCTGAATCGCCTCGAGATGAGTTTTTCAATCCTGTCTCCAAGCTTTAGCGGTCATGGATGGCCGAGAGCTGCCCGATACTAGATAATATGGGTCACTGGAGGCTATACGTCAGCGACAAATTTGTGGCCTCCTAACGCATCACAGACCAAGACGCGAACTGCAGTCTCAACCAAGCTATTGAGATGTTGAAGTTCACCCAGCTTCACTAAGATGTGCATAACATGAAGAGAGACACGAATGAGGAAAGCTTGCCTCAGTTGTTTCGCAGGAAAGTTGTGAGTCACAGCATCTCGATGCTGACGAAAGAGACTGGGCTTCTGATTTCCCAGCTTCTACATTGTGAGGTTCTGCCACTTTTGTTGGTCAGAATGCTCATGACACTTAAACACAATAAATTGATAGTCTTTTATGTCCTCTTTTCCGCCGGCAGCTCGAAAAAGTGATCGGCTGCCCTCATTAGTTCGATTGGGAGATGGGAAGAGGCCAGACTGAAATTTGTTTTTGTAGATGAGACGTTTTGTGCCTCAAAAGTGAGGTCGCAAGGCCATAGCCAGTGTTGGGGCCTACCAAGCAAGTATCGGAGGCACTTGTACCACAGGGATAAAAGTCTTACCTGTAGCAGACGACTATTGATCCTTAGATTGGAGGAACATGATGGCTAATGAGATTGTTTTTGCTTGAACAATGTAAGGCTTGATTGAGGGCAATTAACACGAAGGGTTACCAGTAGAGCGATGTGGTATAATGATCTCGCAATCTTGTTACATATATTTATTTAAAGACAATAAATACACTTAAAAAGATTTCGAGTGGTTATGGTCAACTGGCTTCCAAAGAGCAAGTGACTGGCTCACGTGGTTTAAAGCGGGTGAAGAAGGAAAAAGAAATAATTCTCATTTGACTTCATTTAATGTAAGCTTCCCCGCTTCCACACACACAAATGATGGAGATTAAGATGTACATAGCTCTGATGAAAGTGAAGTAAAGTTTTCTAGATGACTGGTTGGTCTAATGTATTATGATTTTCATTGCCAAAGCACTCAACTAAATAGGCCCGTAGTAACTTTTGGTTACCAAAGGTCACTGGCTGCATCAGCTGCTACAACCGATATACTTATGCTTCTAGTAGCTGCTTTCAAACAGATATGAAAGTATTTGTACCAAAGCACGAAACTTTTTTGGTCTCACCACTAGAGAGAAATGAACCTCACCAACAAAAATTATATTGTATTCTTATTCAGAGAGAAAATTCCTTGAATCTATATTCACGCCCACCGTGATACGAAAATCACAAACACTATAATGCCCCGACAGTCACTCATTTATGAGGAATCCCAAAATGGAAAGACTACGAGTGAACGTGGACTGCATACAGATGCACCAGCCACAGGTCACATGATTTATTGAAGGAGGAGTCACACATATATATGCATATCATATGTTGACAAGCTGATGTAAGACGAGCCGAGGTATCGTTAGCCGCCGTGTCGCATATAGAAACGGAGTCTATGGAATATTTGAATTAATAAAAGGGAAAAATGACTAATACAACTCATTAGTATTCTAAATGTTTCTTTTTATTTCTTTTGTTTTGGATATTTTTATTTTTAATTTGGAAACACATATATGGAACACTTATATCAGGGCTATTAACACAGCTAAATACCTCGCAAAATAGTAGAGAAAAGGAGAGTAGTTTTCAACTACAGCTGATTGGCGTTTTCACTTTCTCTTCTTGTTCTAAAATTCTAGATGACAGAAGTCCTAAAAAATCTACCGGGTTGATATAATATTTCCCCTTAGGACTAAGCCGTAGGTTGTCGATACCTGGAGTGAAATATAATCTTGGAGAGTTCTAGTCCTGTCATCTGTGACTGCCATTTTTATTACCTATTTTTTTCTTAAGGTGAATCCTGAGAGATTTTTAATGCCTTCTATCAAATTGAATTTATTTGCGTTTGTTTTTTGAAAAGGTTTTACCTGCCATGTACTTCGTAATGGTTCTACCACCAATTCTCGCCGTCCGATTCATATCTTAGTGACGACCTACTTACACAAAGTGGTGGTATCTGATTGCGGATTGCTATGAAGGGTATTAAAAGTAATCTATTTTTTGTTTGGTATTATGTTTAAAAAAACACAAAAAATAGATTCATAAACCGAAAACAATCCCCATCATTAGCAATGGCATTTGTGCATGTTCAAACAAGTTGCGTGATTCACCTGTTCACAAACGTCTGGTTCTTTAGAAGCGAAAAAGCATTTTGATGGCGTTTAATTATCTTTATTGCCTCTGAATTTACAACTGAAAAGGTATTCAAGTAGGCAGAAGGGAATGTGTTTTTTATTATTTTTGATTAGTTAAATGTTGAGCACAAAGCTTTATTCCTTAGAGACATCTCACGAGGCATCAAAATCCCTTTTGTGTACACCTTTCCAATTTTCTTAATAGGCTCTTGAATAGCGATCCATGGCTGATTAATTTTCTGGAATAGGTTTCTGATGCCTTGAGGTGGATTTTCAAAAGGAAGCTTCCACTGTATCATTATCAAGAGCTTACAGAGAGAATACAAAGCCTCTAAATAATTAAATCTGACCCTCTTAACAAGCAGAGAAAATATAGGGAGAAGGAAAGTTATTTATCTGGTTGCAACCTCTCTGGTTGAAAGCCGAGTGGGAATAAAATAAAAAGCACATAAAAACACGTTTCTAATGTTTTGATATGGACTTCTCAACATAAATCTGTCAAAACATGAGAAATCATTTTGCTGAAAAAGAAAATATTTCTCCTGAAAGAATTTATATGTTTTTACAACGGTCTTAGCAAAGAAATGATTTCTCTGAGTTACATATGTTTGACCTGTGAGTTGATAAGATACGTTTCCTTTGTTTACAAAGCTCATTTATGAGACAAACATAAGTGGCTTGAAATAAAATAAAGGTTCTTTATTTCCAATTTGAAACTTGGCTTGGAGTGAAATGTGGTCTCGAAACTGAAAAATATTCGAAAATACGCTATAAAAGGAATTCTGAAAAATATACAAAGAAAAGTAGTTGAAAATAGCAAAAGTTATAGGAGGTAAAAAAAATATTACTATTGCAAAATATATTGGCGCTTTATTATTGACAAACGGGTAATTTTAAATATGATTGGCTCAGGTGCCTTAAGCTACGGAATCTTGCAATATGTTTTCGTATTGTAAAGATGTCATAAGATGTTATGAAAAGTCAATATTTCAACGCGATTAAGTAACACAAGAATTCGTCCACGACGCCAACTTTAGATGACACGAGACGACCTCAATTACGATCGGGCGTTTGTTTTAAATGTTAATATTAGTTCATTTTTTATTTTAGAGCCCCGATGTAGAAGATTAGGAGTAGTAAGTTATTTAAATATCCTTAGTAACAGGATATGTTGGCGATTTTTTGACCGTTAATCTCTAGAATTACGAAAACTAAACAAGTTTAGATAACATACTACTCCTAACCTTCTATATCGTTGCTCGGAAAATACTACCTTCAAGTGTTAATAACTCGGAAAATTGTGCCTTCCTTACCGAAAAAATAGCAAATAAACAACGGATAAACATTCACACAACTCACTCTATAATTACTCCAATCAGAGTTTCCCTAGTTCTATCGGGTACCGGCACCATAAAAGTTCTTTTCAATTCACGTTTGAAACCACTGAAAATGCACACACCTTCGATAACGCACACGCCCTTGATTGTATTTTCGCTTCCAGAATTTGGCCTCTTCTATTTCCACCGTTTTCTTTCGGCCCCCTATTTTCTCCGAGTGCTTTTCCAAATAATGAATGATTAAATGATGTGTAATTATTATATAATTCCTAAAAATTTTGTACAAGTAAATGTCTGAATCTTTTCAATTCCAGAAATTGTTCTTCCCAAATAAAAGCGTGCAAGGAGATAGTTGCTAAGAGTATTTCCTCAAGGAGCACCATCTTTAAAATCAGAGATGATGTTAAAATGACTGGTTACACTCCAGGGATCAAGTTGCCTCCAGTACTAAGCTTGTTCACGATTGGAAAGAAGAAGATGTGAGCGCTTCAGTGGTCACACCGAGGTGGAGACTTTTCGACATAGGACTCGAGTGGAGAAGGACTGCAAAGAAGCCTCATATCACCAAGAAGAACCGTAGGGATAAGCTTCGCTTTTTTAGGAAATATAGAGAATGAAATGTTGAAGACTACATCAAAGTAAAATTCTCTGATAAAGCTCCCTTAGAGCTTCTAAAATATCCTACGTAAGGAGGAGAAAATGGAAGTATTTCACGAGTCTTATTTTCGAACCCACCACGAATAATCCAGAGACTGACCATGTTTGGGGCTGTTTCTCATCTAAGGGAACTTGACAAAAGCACTTTTTCCCAACAGTTCAGCACCAATTTGGGGATGATCACTTTATTTTTCATCATGATGGCGCACATTATCACAAAGAAAAGGCAATAACAAAGTTCTTGGCTGAAAATAACATCAAACATAACTTCGGTACCTTGACCTTGGACTTCTCCAGATTTAATCCCAATAGAGAATTTGTGGGTGATAATTAAACTACTTGTTGACAAAAAGCATCGATCTAACTGTGAGCAGTTGCGGGTTCTAAATGAGTTGAATTTTAAATGAGTTGAGAGCTCAGTGACCACTTTTAGGAATATTTCGCTTGAATAAAGTTATGTTCCAAGTTCTTTTTCGCCGACGGGTACAGTTTATACTAATCTTCCCTCATTAGTTAAAATTAATTCCAAGATATTCTGTTTGCTTGGCGGTTTGTTTATTTTTGATGGATAAACTTATCCATTTGTATTCCAGCCACCCTGCAGCTGCTACTAAACCATGCCAGTGAGATAGCAGAAAAACACCTTTGTACAATTTAAAAAATCTATTAGTGAGGAGCCTTTTGCAAAACTGTTCGTATTATTGAATGAAAGCACGTATACCCGTCAAGAAGAGCGTAAATGTGGTTTGAAAGGAAACGGAACCAAGCTCAGGGCCCCCCATTTATCATGAATAAAGAACTTGTTTTACTTAGCTAATTATTTGAAAACACTGGTAGAAGTGGTTACTTTTTCGAATAAAATCCACCATTATTACCGTTTGTTGTAACCGGCCTATGTCAAACTTCTGAGGGCGTAATTGTAAAACCCATAACTGTCCACTGTCTGAAAATTGAACCAACCAATATTCCACAGGTTTGTTGCTAATTTCTTAAGCTCAATCATTTCTCTTCTTAATATTGGTGATAGTTAAAATTGTTTCCTCCTAGTAGCGCATCTATAATATTAAAGAGAGTGCAGGTAATTTACTGATGCTCTTGGGCTGATTTTGGATCTTTCTGACAATTTAGAAGCATTTTACCAAGGATTGTTTTCTATGAATTCTCGAACAGCACAAAGACATCTTTCAGGAGGACCAATCGTGACTTCAGTGATATTTTAACATTTTCTTTTAATCGAACTCTAATTCTGTTAACGAAATTAAGGGATTTTTCAAGATTCTGTAATCTATGTCTATGTAGATAGAGACAGGAGAATACCCCTTATACAGGTGGAGCTGTCCAGCTATCACCTAAAGGGAGGTATGGTGATCTAAAGAAAGAACAAAGATAGCACGTCGTGTATACATTGCTCATACACTAGACTGGCCTCCATTTCGCGATGTTGGGGCATGAAAACACTTACAGCGTAGGGTAGGTGGGTGGAAAGGACCCACCCAATATGGTTTCTTGGAGATAAACTCTAGTGGTTAACAGGAAGCTTTTTTTTTCTTTAACAGCGCCCATCTGGTGACTACTACAAACGGCATAAGTCGCTATAATAAAAAAAGCCTCTTAATAAAAACCCCCAAACAAACAACCACAGAAAATGCAAACATTAAGTAGAAAACAACAAACATAAACCAAACAAAAAAAGGAAGACGCAAGAAGCACCCGGGCAGAGAAGCAAACGCCTAACACCAAATGGAGTAAAATAAAATCAAGTTGGTTAGACCTCTCCAGAAAATGCATGAGTGAACAGTTTTGTATGAACTCTATATTTTTCTTTAATGGAACATGTGGCCTTTAGCCAACATGCTGTCATCAGTGAAGCGAATAACTAACAAGCGTTTGAAGTCAGATGGCTGAAAAACATCAGGTGGCCCCTGAATAAAGGGCCCCGACGTAACCGAGGCGCCGCTCACTACAATAGAAATATTAGTATTCGTCGTCTTATTTTGTGTCTGCCCGCCCAAGAGCGCCTCGAGGAAGGAAGTTCCAGTCTTGACCTGGTCAGTGGTTAAAATGGGACAGGATCCCCTAGTCTTCTTCTCATATTCTTACTATTTTTCTTATTTTTAGGAGAGGAAAGCGGGACTGAAGCCGCTTCTCCTTATTCTCAGAAGAGCCCCAAGGTCGCATGAACTGCCTCAGGCATATTCTCCGAGATGGAGAAGGTTTCTGCCGGCAAGGGAGAACCGGCAGCGAGTGAGGTCCTCCTCTCCTTGTGAGTACTTAGAGCTCAATGCTGCCTCAGGACGACCTTGCACAGGATTAGACCTAGGCTCGGTGATATTTCCCACCGAATATAGGTTCGCTCACACGGAAGAGCCTACCATCTAGGGCAGGGGCAACTCGGGTACCAACTCTACCTCAAGAGGGGGCTCCACATTGAGATCTTACTTCTAAGGTATCAGGTATCTCGACTGGGAAATCATAGGGAATATTGCCCGTCACAAACGTCACTGGACCAGGCATGCCGACCTCCATTGGGAAGAAGGAGGAAGTAAACGTAGCTACTCTATCAAAGTGATAAACCTCGGGTCGACGAGATGTCTAGGCAGTGCCAAGTGGACGATGCCGTGTCTTACCCCTATAAAAAGTTTAAGGTAATTCACCTGCCCCCATCATCATTGGGGCTCCCTGAAAAATAAAAAGGGAAGACCGGACGCAATTGGAGAGTGACCTAGAGGAAACTAACTCTCGAAAGGAGAGGCTAAAATCCTCGAACCCGTAGTTATAGGATAGAGGGAGAAAACCTCTCCGCTAGGAGACTCTTTAGGAACCCTCTGTGAAAGTTTAGGTGGGCCTGCAAGTAGACTACATTCTTTTGAAGGCAACTATACCCGAAGCAGCTCCAAAAGAGATGATATAAAATCCTTTATCGTTCGAGAGTGGTGAGAGGGAAGCCCCTATACCAATAATAAGTGGGTAAGTGAGGTGGGACATAATCATGCATAGCCTATCTTTTTAAACCCCTGCGGGAGGTGGCCCTACTTTGTTCAGCAATGTGAGGCCTCTTGCGTGCCCCGGCCGATGTTGCTGAGACGGAGAGTATAAGCTTTCACAACCACCTCCACTCCTCTCTCTCCTGAGGTATCAGGTATCCCGGTGAGGGAATCATAGGGCATATGGCGTGGTAGGCAGGTCGGATTGGCCGATCTGCCTTGGTGACAGGCCTTAGAGAGGTCGTGATCACAACGCCCAACATCCAATGGAAGAGGAGCCAAAGCCATAGTCGAGGACGGACAGTAGAAGAACAGGCCAATAAAAGGGGATAAAGATGTAGTAGTGGAAAGGCCGCATGAAACTTATCTCCTCTTCTAGGCAGAATTTCTGAAAAAGTGTTTATTTAAAGTGCTAAATACATTTCGTGTTAATTTTTGGTATACGTCCTTCCTAGAGGTATTAAGGGGGGAAAGGGGCTGAATCCAATATGCTGTATACAAAGCTCAAAAATGTCCCATAATGCCTCAGAATTGAGAAATAAAAAATGGCTGCCAGTGCTAGGTTGAAATATATTTAGGACCTATCTTTCTCATTAAATACGTCAATTAAATGTGTTTCTATAGGTTTGTATACATGAATAATTACATATCCTATGCTGATCTTAGATCGAATGTACATAAACAGCTTGAAACGCATACATATATACATATAGCGAAACAGGTGGGATTTTAGCTAAAAAGGTGGTTATTAGTGATTACTAAGTGTTAATTTGTCAAACAAATAAAATGCAAAAGTACCTTGATCCTTAGATGGTTTTATTTATTTCAACTGTTGTACATACTTACTACCAAAGTATAGGCTTTGTATGCATATCTGGTCCTTCAAATTATGAGATTAATGAGCATCGGTCTTCCGGTAGGAGTCCCCAAGTTTCCTGCTGTTCAATCTTTGTTGAATTCTGCTGTTGAATCCCATACCAGTTTTCCTGAATAGAATAATATTTTATATGATAATAAAAATAAATATTATTTTTAACCAGTAACAATTAAGGTTGTTAGTTTTATATGTGATATATAGTTATCCTTGAATGACGGCTTATTCAGTCTTCCTCGGTATTCCGGCAGGTGTTAAGTTTCCTGCAGTTGCATGCTTCAATACATTCCATTTGACTATTTCTGTATAGAATACAAGAGTAAGATTATAATCAGTTCAGTTACAGGTACATACATTAGAAAACATGATAGTTACTGACTCCTTAGTGACTCATTTAGTTAATTACTTTCCCCCTTATTTATAGATTGACCATTATCAACAATTTTAAACAACAAAAAGTCAGTAGTATGCAGTCTGCTATTCCCCAAAGGGTACTTTTTTGCATGATCTACACACTAAAAAATTAACTATTCGAATCCCCTATACATACCTACAGCTGCAACGTTGGCTCGGGCACCCTGTTGTACACGCACATGACGTAAACTCCCTACAGTCTTTGGGAATGGGAGGTATAAGGAGAAGCCGTGGTACTAATTGGCTTTCCTTGTGCATCCATCCCATTTCATTTACTGGAGGAAGATAAAGATGTGACGCGTAACTTTGTTCCATATTGTAGCTTGCTTGGTGTGAACCAAGGATATGAAACTCAGCTGTATCTGAGGTTGGTGGCAGTCTCTTGTGGATGACCTTTGCAAATAAGTTTCACTCTTGCTTTGTTGCACGTATCAACCTCAGACGCAACATAATCTTACAGATGTTGAGACCACAGTATCGTCTGTGAGAGGGCCCTTCCCAAAGTCCAACAAGATCATTGTGATGTTGCTCAAACACCTGCTAGGCTGTTTTGTTTCCCAAACCGCTGAGCTTTGAAAAACACACTATCACAGCCAGTAATGGCACGGGAGGCTAGGACTGTCTTCACTTGATCATCAGAGAGTAACGTGCGAATGTCATGTACATACTGGAAAATAATTTGGATCCTTTGATGTTCCAGCTTTCAGGTAGAGATATGTGCATCCGATTTCGTCAGAGTGTGTCAGAAGTAGAAGAAGCACGTACATGTCACGCACTGATACAACTATTGTTTTCATTGGAGCTTGAATGCAGTTAAAAATCAATCGTGTATCAGCTTCCTCATGGTAAGCCTTTAAAAAGGAAACATCAAGATCTGGATCGGATGACTTCACAGTCGTCGCAGCTAGATCTTCCGAGCTGTGCTCTATCAGATGGTTTGATAGTAGTCGAGCGAGACCTGCTTTATTTTCTTCCAGTGCCATGAAGCTAGACCAGTCAGGTGGGAGTGGAACTGTCACGTTTGCTATTTCACAGCATACTGGTCGGTGGCGCTGTTTGCGTTTCACGCTTATGCCTGTTTTGATGGATTCTTCACAGTACCTGTCAAAGACTATATCAACTCACTGGTACTTCCCCCCATCTTCAACACTGTGTAAACAAACTTGTTGGCATAGTCTCCGAACGTTTTTGTGTCAGGTCGCTTTCCAAGTGCCATGACAAGGACTTGGCCTGCAATGACTAGACAGCTTGGTTTCTGGAGGGTCACATGTACAGGAGTTTGGACCTATTTTGTCAGTATATTCGCTAAAACAGACTTGTTGGTGGAATGTAGACTGCCATTCGTTAAGGCAAGAGATGGAGAGATGGGCATGAGCTCATACCTGAGGATATTTCCAGGTCTACCTTACGATCAGCTCGGTAAGCTGTGATGGGCCTTTGTAATACCTGCCTGTCCACTTTGGTTATGTTCTTTTTGTTCTTGGAGGGTTGTCTGACTTCATACAAAGAGGCGTAGCACTTAAACAATCAATAATCAATCAATCATAAAAGAGGCAAATGTCTTGGCTTTATTTTTTAGGTCCAGGTGCTAGGTGCTATCTGGAGACTCATACAGAGATTTGTCCACGAACACTTTCATTTGTGCCTGTTCAAGATGTTCTGCAGCAAGCAGAGATTCTTGAATCTCCCATGTGACCACATCTTTGTTGATTATGTTTTTCAGTGTGTCAGCCACATCTTAAAACACACCATGCTCTTTCAGTACTCACATATTATTCTTTCATCGATATCGTCTTCTCCATTCTACTCTTTGTGCACTCAGTGTGTGTGTACTCATCGACTTCATCGTTTGTTTTCAGTTTCAGCATTAATTTTGTCTGAGAAGCTAAGACCTTTCGCAGATTATACGACAGTGATGTTGCTATTCTAGTGATGCCTACCAAGTCTCCACTCTTTTTTCCAGGAGCATTTAGATACTCTGTACTTTGATCCTCTGAAACGTCTGTCACTGTGTTTTACTACGCCTTTCTGAAACTGGACGATAACTTCTGGTGGGAGAACAGAGATCTCAGTAAGGTACACAGTGCCCCATCTGGCATAGTTAATGTGATGGTACCTGAAGAAGAAGATAACGTTTAAAAACATACAGGTAGAGATCCCACAATCCATCTCGTTGTGCTCTTGTGAAAAAGAGAAGAATGGTAAGCATTGTCATATAGTCCTAAAAGAATGCAGCATTCGGGTCATCATGTGCAAGCGATGCAGCAAACTCTTTCATGGGCTACTGGAATCTGTCTGTAATCAGTTTGTCGACTATCTGTGCGACGTGATGAGCATCCATGGTTTTGCAGACATCTGAGAGTTCAAATCTCAGTGCGACATCAACTCCATCCCAAGGCAAGGGATAAACATGTCCTTGTATTGATCTACTGACCACCTCAGTTGATCAACTTCGGATAAAGTGCCACGTCCACTGTCAGAATTACATGCAGTTCCATTAATTTGGAGACGTGAAACCACGGTGTTGAGTGTATCCAGCTCAGAGGTTGGAGCCTGGATGATAGGTATGTACCCTATTGTAGTTTTCTCTGGGTTGGCTGTACTTGCTTTCTTCTCATTGAACAATGTCCAGGAAGTCATTGGCCTTTTAGTTGTACTGGAGATGAAGACGGCCATGTCAGGAGCTTGTGCTTTCTGTGCTGCGAGACATTGTTCAGGTGGGTGTATGAAATGGTTTTCTGCTATTGCACCGAAGAATGAGCGCTCTGTTATTCCTCTCTTTCGTCGCAGTATGATATCAATCATTGCCTTAGGAATGTTGAGGGTGTCTGACTTAGAGTAAAGATTAATTCCTTCAAGAAGATCACCTTCAGGGGGACTACGTTGACAGGCAGCTACTTGAGTAGCATGGAATGTCACATTTCTGTCAAGTTTGATTACCACACGGTAACTCCTAACATGATCTGCCTAGTGAAACATGTTCGCCAACTCCTTCAACGGCGTAGCTTGATGGAGAGTACTTGACAGTCCTATGTGTTTCGGAGCAAGCAACCTGTCTCCACTTGCAGTATACATGAAATCCTGTACGATGTTCAGTACTCTCAGCTGTCATTTGGCTGCATTCTTATCATCTTCATCATTATCCTGCAGCAGGTGCTGACCACCAAGTAGCAAGTTAAGGAACATATGCAGGATGTTGGGTATGCTGTTTATTGCTCTCTCTTGGCTGACGTTTATCCTGTTTGGTCTTGGATGCGAAAGCATGTCACTTCGGAATTGTAATGCTACATGGACCATGTCGAGAAACATATCTTGATCTTTATGTGTAATCGTAGGAATACTTCCATTAGTGGTGTCGTCTTGCACCATTGCAGACACTGGGATGTGACGGTATTAGGATGGAACCAAGACAGTACGCAGTTCATTTCGATGCTGATCATGTAGTACAACGAAGTCATATATGCCCTGTAAAAGATCAGCTGTTTGGTCTTTAAAAGTGATCCTTCGACTAAGATATCTAGTTAGTATATCTAGCAAAGCTCCATTAGCTATTGCACAGCGCCGGTTATACACATTTACAGATCCAGAATATATGCTTGCTTTGCTGATTGTTCGAGGTCTTGGCAAAGCCACTCTAACGTCATGATGTTGCTCTAAATTAATATATCTTCCACACGTTTGGTCCTACGTCCGAAATTGATAAGGCATGTCCTGTAATATCTTCTATCTGCAGCTGTAAGATCATTCGCACAAGATAGTTGCACTCTTAAGAATTGGTCATGCTATGATGCTTGTATTATTTTGCTGCTGACTTTCAGTTCTCGTATGAGATGAACTGCTTCTTTCCGATCTTGTAGCAAAAGATGCACCACTTCCAATCTATTGGAGGTAGTTTGCTCAGTAGACGAACGTTTTGCTGAGTTGATGTGGATGCAGACAAACTTTGTTTGTTAGCTGTCTGTGAGACATTCTTATTTAATCTTTTAATGTCACTTTTCCACATGTATCTAGCTCAGCAGTTCTTATGCTATAAGAAATGTTGAGGCGAGTCTTCTTAAAATATTTTAGTAAGGCAATTGATTGCATCTCGGAAATTGTCATTATACAATTTCCACCTTTGTTGTCTTATAGTGAGAGTTGAGTGGAGGCCGTCCTTACTAACTGTCATGAGCTTCTGTTCTTTTATGTCTGGCATATGATGCATAGCTCTTGACATTCTTGCCAAAAGTCTATTGCTTCAGCCATAATTTCAGTCACCATTTGACTAATTAACACCTAACAAAAAGTTAGAACTGCATATTCATAAATATACTTTATTGAGCTAGTTAGCTAGTCATTAGTTAATCTTTGATTAGTTGAATTTCATTTTCTAAACACTACCCTTAACCCAAAAGCATGAAACATATCACATGATCGCCTATTAAAAACACCTGATTTCCTAATATACATATATTTAAAATCACTAGATGGTATTGGATTCATCATGTAATACATCTAAAAAAAAGCACATTTAATTAAAGTTTCTACCTTGTTTAGTCATAAAGATATATACTTAAATAGATTTCAAGCTGGCACTAGCGGCCATCTTGGATTTCTCAATTTTGAGGCATTAGATGGATAAGAAGTATCCTAGAAGACCTTAGTGTCCATTCAGAGAGGGTGCCTTTGAAATAGCAGTCGAGTAGGAACAGTTCTGCTAAATGGCTTACGTGTCCAAACGGCCACTTTTCAAGATTTTGTCCAGTCTTGACTTGAACTGATCAACAGAATTGCTGTTGACAACTTACACTGGAAGTGCGTTCCAGCTACCACAGATGTTGTATGTGAAAAATCTCCCACACAGATCGCGCTGGTAACGCTTCAGCTCAAGTTTGTTGGCGTAATTTCTAGTTGCACCCTCACTAAGTTGGAAAACATCAGTGTAGTTTACATTGTCGAAGCCTCGAAGTATTTTAAACACTTCGATAAGCTGACCACACAGTCCCCGAGTGTACAACGAGAACAGATCTAATTCCTTTAATCTATCATCGTAACTTTTGTGTCTGATAGAAGGAATCAGTTTGGTTGCTCTGGCTTGCACATGTTCCAATCTCGCGATATCCTTTCGAAACGATGGAGTCCAAAATTGTACGGCATACTCCAGGTGCGGTCGGACAAGTGAATTGTACAAACAGAGTAAATTTCCTTGTTTCGATATCCAAACTGTCGCTTTATATAGCCTAACATAATTTGGGCCTTTTCCTCTGCCTATATGGACTGTTTCGAGAACTTGAGGTCACTAGTGATTGTAACACGCAAGTCCTTCTCGGTATCAGTGCGTTCAAGAGCACTGGCCTAAAGGATATACCGTGATTGGGGATTTCGGTGGCCGATATGCATTACTTTGCATTTGTTCACGTTAAAAGGCATTTGCCACGTGTCCGACCACTCTATAATCTTCCGAAGATCATCTTGAAAGTAGGCAGTATTTCCTTTTTTTGCGACGTTCATACCAACCTTGGTATTATCGGCAAATTTAGAAATCTTCGCAACCACGCCACTGTCCATGTCGTTGACGTAGATGATGAACAGTTCTGGTCCCAGGATAGAACCTTGAGGAACACCGCTAGTAACGGGCACCCACTCGGAAGCCTGTCCATTCAACACCACTCGTTGCCGTCTGACACTTAGCCACTTCTCTATCCAACTTGCTACATTTCCGTCTATGCCTAGCGCACACACTTTCCGGAGGAGGCAGCGGTGTGGTACTTATCGAAGGCTTTTTAAAAGTCTAAGTAGATAACATTCACCGCCTTATCCCGGGCGTGCTCACTGAAAACAAAGTGGAAGAATTCCACAAGATTCGTGAGGCATGACCGCTGCCTTCGGAACCCCTGCTGAGAACTCCTCAATCGCAAGTTAAACTCTAAATATGACCTCATTTTGTCCACCATGATGCTTTCCATGAATTTACCGACTATTGAGGTTAAGCTAATAGATCGGCAGTTCAACGGATGGATAGGGTCTCCTTTCTTGAAGATAGGAGTCACAATCCGGTCCGGATTGACATGTTGAATATTGTGCTCAGATATCGTGACATTTCATCGCGCACTTCTATCAACACTTTAGGTACAAACCTATCCGGGCCAGGGGACCTATTCGTCTTTGGATCAGTGATCTTTTTTTCTATTTCTCCTTGGATGAAGTCCATTTCCTCCAGCTTTTCCCCCTGAGTAAGAATCCGTGGGATGGGGAATGGGAACACACTCTTCAGAAGGTTAGCATTTTATGCATCTGAGTTCTTTCATGCTCCCTCCTCATTCACTAAACAGCCAATCGTGCGATGGATTGGTTTACGGCTATTTTATATAACCTTAGAACTCCTTGGTATTTTCCTCTCAAAGTCTCGCCACTCGTAGCTCCTCGGCACGCTTTGCCGCCCTTATGCTGGACTTCACCCTCCTAGCTAGCCTACGGTACTCCTCAAAGTTTCCAAAAATCTTTGACTGCCGGTACACTGTAGCGGCTCGTCCTGGAAACCACCCGCCACAAGGTCCACTCACTCACTCGTGAGACGCCTGTCAAATCGGAAGGAGACAAAAAATACACAGATACCTATTTTCTTTTATTAAAATAACATAAATTTATCCACCTACCAATACAATTAATTACACAACAATATAAATATATAAGAAAAACGTACAACAAAAAATATATACAAATAGGTGTTCCCACTTCAACCTCCCTCAATATGCGCAACACAAAATGTATACAAGGTCAATATAGGCGCAACTGGTTTGCAAAAGCACCAATGGTTTTCTCTACCTCTTTCTCTCCAACACTCGTGGCCACCACAAAACCCCCAATTGAGCCGGCTCAGTTAGTTTAATGGTTACTAAAGGTTGCCCGGGCCGTTTTTGCATGTTATGGGACAGTTCACTTGCTCTCCCTGAGCGTGGGGCGAAGAAGAAAGTACACTCAAGCAGTCGGTCTATCTCTCTCAAGTGGGACCAAGGAGACAGTTGGCTGTGGCCCTTAATTGTGCCCCACACCGATGGCTTAGTGCGCGACTTCTTCCCTCTACTCACTCACGGACTAGAGCAACGGGACCAAACGAGCTGGCTTTACGTTCAGCTGAACTTCTTTCGTGCATTCACTATTGGCCGTTTCCAATCGCTCATCAACCTGTACTTATATATTTCATTTTTGGCGGGGAGGAAGAAACGTCAGACCTCAGAAAAAGACGGGGGACCCACACTGCTTCCAGGCAGCCTTGTCCTCTCTCCTTCACTAAAACCTGAAACAAAAGGCGCGCATTAGATTGGGCACTGATGAGCTGAGGCAAACAAAAATGGAACTAACACATCACCGTTCTCTTCTCCCTCAACAGTTGACCGATTTCTCGATTAAACCACTTTGGTTGAACGGAAGACCGACGAAGGATTTTCAAAGGGATGAATCGCGATCGAAGACTCATGAAGGTAGTTTTGAATCTATTCCACGAATCTTCAACATCCTCGCACACTTCTAGCCTCGCATCAGTCAATCCAGCACAAAGACCTGCAAAGTCTGCTCTTCTCAAATCAGGTTTCCTCGATTTAACAGTCGCATACTCTACCTTGAGGACCTTAACTATAAATCTGACTAGTTGGTGATCACTGACACCGAGCTCTTCGCCTACAGAGAGATCCTCAACGATGTCATCCCCAGAGGTGAAAACCGAATCGAGGGTATTTTTGCCTCTCGTCGGCTCTCTCACTCATTGAGTCAGGAACTCGTTGTTTGCGAACTCCAAGAATAGTGCCTTCTCGCTACAGGGTTCTCTGGTTTTGCAATCAACTTGGGTATTGAAATCACATATGGCCATACACACACTGTCTTGAACAAGTTCACCCAGTAGCCGGTACAGATTCCTGTCCTTTTCAACGAGTTGGTCAGGGAGTCAGTAAAGCACGAGAGTCCTGTATCTAACAGGACCTATATCTAGGTCAACTCCTAGTAGCTCGTGGTTGGATACAATGTTGCAGTTCGTCGATTTGAGTGTGCCCTTAACATACAACATCACACCACCACAATCTCTGTCTAGCCTATCTTTTTGGAAGAGTTGGTAACCGGGAATCCTGAATCCACCTTCAAAATCTCCGGTTGAGGTTTTTATCTACGACTCTGTTATGGCTACCATTTCTAGTTCTTCCGCCGCTACGAGGGCACGAAGTTCAAGAAACTTGTTTCTGATCGACCACGCATTAAACAGAAAAAATTTCAGGGATTCTCCGAATGTAGGACTCCCTATGCTCTTCCGTTTCCCGGCATATTTGTTGGCGAGGATGCACCCCTTTTTGCAACCTCTGAGAAGGTCGTTCTAGGAGTGACACGGGCGTACTGGCGTACGTCCGCTCTCACTCTGGGTCGGATACTTCTTTGGGTCCTCTCTACGACATCCTGGATCATCTTCGACAGAAAGGCCTTTCCTTTAAAGGGAAGATGTACCCCGTCCTTTTGGTAGAGATATTCCTACCATAAAAGGTGTGGTACTGGTCGACAAAAAAGACCCCCTCTGCCGTACACAAATCTGCCAGGCACCAGTTCAAAGAGTCATTCGTCGAGTGAGCGGTCCGTGTTAGACCTCTTCTCGGGAGCATCCCGAATCACAACACGCATGCGGGTTTTCAGCCCACAGTCGTCAACGGCACCCATGATCGTGTGCAGAGAGAGAGAGAGAGAGAGAGAGAGAGAGAGAGAGAGAGAGACAGAGACAGAAAGAGAGAGAGAGAGAGGGAGAGAGAGGAGAGAGAGTGTGTCACAAGGAAAAGTTGTACCTCATGGGACATTGCTGTCCTTGCCGTGGAGGTACTATTTTGGGAAGGCTCTAACCTATAGCTTAAGAGAAAGCATAACACAAGACTGTTCTCTCCCCTCCCCTCCCCTCCCACCTCTCCCACCCGCTTTTGCGGTCACAAAAAGCGAAAAAGACACCTGATTGTGATGAGAAAAAGGATCACAACCAGGAAATTTTAATAGGAGAGCTGAAACCTATTTTAATTGTTTATATAATATACATATTCATGGATTACATCGTCTAGTCTAGATTTGAATTGTTCTATATATGAACTATTCACCACCTCGACTGGGAGACAGTTCCATGTAGCGCAGATCTTATACGAGAAGTAGTTCTTGCAAATACTACTCTGGAACGGGGGCAAATCCATCTTGTAACCATGGTTACGGGTCTCCAAAGAGAAAAGCCCAATCCTTGAAGCCTACGCTGATAGCCTTTGTGCATAAGGAAGGGAATTAGCTTGGTGTCCCTAGCCTGGAAAAGTCTATCTATGTCCTTACGCAGTGTAGGAGACCAGAATTGAACGAAGTATTCCAGGTGAGGTCTAACTAGAGAGTTGTGCAATTTGAGGACAATCTCCTTGTTGCGGAAGCGAAATTGCCTCTTTATGTAACCCAATAGTCTTTGTACCTTATTTTATACATCAGTGCACTGCCTGAAAAACTTTAGGTTGCTCCTGATTTGCACACCCAAGTCCTTTTCCAAGTCCGTCATCTCAAGAGGATTGGCATAGCCAATGTGCATCACCTTGCATTTGTCAAGGTTAAATAGCATCTGCCAAGTCTCTGACCACTCCCCTAACCTCTGGAGGCTGCTTTGTAGATTTTCCACTCCGCGTGAGCTCACGCTGCCTCCTAATTTTCTATCGTCTGAGAACTTGGATATCAAGCAAAGCAACCCATTGTCTATATCATTTATATAGATGATTGACAAGAGTGGACCGAGCACGGAACCCTGAAGTAACCCACTATTCACTGTGGCCTATCTCGAGGCTACCCCATTTATTTTCACTCTTTGTCGCCTGACTAACAATCAGTTCTCGATCCAGCCGGCCACCCTACCTGTAATGCCAGCCGCGCTGGCTTTGCACATCAGCTTGCGGTGTGGCACCTTATCAAAAGCCGTTTAAAGGCCAGGTATAGGATGTCCACAGCCCGACTACGACCATACTCACTCAAAATGCCATGAAAGAATTTGTGAGACAAAATCGGTTCCTGCGAAATCAGTGTTGGGAATTCCGGATCAAGTTGTTTGTTTTTAGGTGCTTTACTATTTTATCTGCTATCATTCTCTCTAACATTTTGCCCACAACGGAGGTCAAACTTATAAGCCGGTAGTTACATGGGTTTTTGCGCTCTCCTTTCTTAAATATGGGGGCACCTCCGCCCCCCAGTCCTCTGGTACTTCCCCGGTTTCCAACGCTTCGTTAAATATCGCAGTAATTTGTGCAGCAATCTCACTGCTCACTTCACGAATGAATCTAGAGAGAAAGCCATCTGGACCTGGACTCTATTACCTCGGCTACCGAGGTGGACATCATCCTTTGTGTAAGGGCGTCACATCCATAAAGCCGATCAAATGGATCCAAGTATTTAACGCTTCTCATTGCACATAGTTGCCCTAATCATTTCCCAGTAGTTTGCTAGTTGCGTCCACATTCGCAAACTTACGGGGTACAATCCCTATTCACAATCCCCGGTCGGTCTTAGCTCGAAGATCATCCGCAGTCACCATTGCATTCATCAGGATGGCTTCGGTGTTATCAACCCTTCCTTCTCTGAGAAAGAGATCGTCCCCACTCACCATCAAGACGAGTACACAGTTCCTGGAGGGAATCTTCACCCTCTCAACCCCCCCTCCCGAGGGCCTCGTTGCTCCGACCCGGAATGCATCGCACCTCCCATCAATATCAAAAACCTTTTCCAAGGTTGCTCTCTAGGCCTTGGGCCTGAGAATCCACCACCACAACGTCTTGCACTTCCCCATTTAACTGCAGCGCAAATCGGTTCAGACCGTTGCTTTTTCCTTCGTGGTCCCGGAGCCAGACTTACTATTCATCTCTATTCCACCCATCGGTGTCGCCGATTCGCCTGTGGCTACCGCAGCAATTTCCTTTCCCTGCCCTTTCTTTTTCCTTTCCTCTTCCTTTACTTCTTGTTTCAGTCAGGCCCACTAAAGGTTGCGACCTGGTTCCCACTACCTATATCCCCGGCCAAAGGGGTGGTTTCCGCCTCTGTGCCCACTATGAGTATCGCCGATTCTCCTGTGGCTGATTCAGCAACTCCTCTTCCGTTCCTATTTTTTCCCTGTTTCTACTTCTCCTTACAGGAGCCCCACCAGAGGTTGCAACCTGGTTCCAAGCATCTAATCCCTCAGACTGTGCTTGGTTTCTGCTTGGAGAAGCTGACAAAGCTACAACTTCAGCATAACTGAGGCTAGCATCGAAGTTTCTCCTGCCATTCCCCCTAGTAGTCCTCAAGGGATCTTTAGGGCGAGCGCCAACTTGGTTTGGATCCACCCAGCACTTTGATATCTTTCCACTTCTACTTTGTTCCACTCTAGAGCAGGTTGTACCAACTCCCTGTACAGATTTCCTATGATTATTTCCTTTCCCCATATCTATTTCTGTATCTATCATACGGTCTCTCGCATTTCCACCCGTGAAATTCACCTTACCCGCCCTCTCAAAGTGGACCGACCCGGATTTTTAATTCCGTCAACTCTCGGAGGCAATTTCTGTCTAAGTAACCCACGTGATCCCTTACAACGGTCATCTCGCGATGAAGTCGTTGCTCCACATCACTGAGCTTTCTCTCTATTCCCAACTCAACCTGACATGCAAGGATGTCTTTCTGAGCGGAGAGCGACGAGTCGACACGTCCGATCACTAAGAGTAAGAGAGAGAGACAGAGAGACAGACCGAGCGAGAGAGAGAAAGGGAGAGATAGAAAAAGAGACAGAGGGAGAGAGGAATATATATATATATATATATATATATATATATATATATATATATATATATATATATATATATATAAAGAGAGAGAGAGAGAAAGAGAGAGAGAGAGAGAGAGAGAGAGAGAGAGAGAGAGAGCTACAAGGAGCTACAAGGAAAGGAAGTACCATGGGAAACCTTACGATCCATTCAAAGAGGGTACCTTTAGGCTAATAGCTGAGCAGGCACAGTTCTGCACAACGACTTAAGTGCCCAAACGGCCAATTTTCAAGACTTTGTCCAGTCTTAACTTGAACTGATCAACAGAATTGCTGTTGACAACTTCCACTGGAAGTGCGTTCCAGCTACCGCAGATGCTGTATGTGAAATATTTACCACACAGATCACGGTTGTAAGGCTTCAGTTGAAGTTTGTAGCTGTAATTTCTCGTTCTGCCCCCACTAAGTTGGAAAATATCCGTGTAGTCTACATTATCGAACCCTCGAAGTATTTTAAACACTTCGATAAGCTAACCACGCAGTCTCCGGGTTTCCAACGAGAACAGATCTAATTCCCTTAATCTATCATCGTAACTTTTGTGTCTGATAGAGGGAATCAGTTTGGTTACCTTGGCTTGAACACGTTCCAATGTCGCAATATCTTTTCGAAACGAAGGACTCCAAAATTGTGCGGCATACTCCAGGTGCGGTCGAACAAGTGAGTTGTACAAACACAGTACTATCTCCTTGTTCCGATATCTAAACTGGCGCTTTATGTAGCCTAGCTTCCTTTGGGCCTTTTCCTCCACCTCAATGCACTGTTTCGAGAACTTGAGGTCACTAGTGATTGTTCAACCCAAGTCCTTCTCAGTGTCAGTGGATTCAATAGCAGTGTCCTTAAGGATATACTGAGATTGGGGGTTTCGGTGGCCGATATGCATCACTTTGCATTTGTTCACGTTAAATGGTATTTGCCACGTGTCCGACCACTCCATAATCTTCCGAAGATCATCTTGAAGTCGGGCATTATTTCCTTCCTCTGCGACGTTCATACCAAGCTTGGTATCATCGGAAAATTTAGAAATCTTGGGCAACTATGTCACCGTCCATGTCGTTGACGTAAATGATGAATAGTAGTGATCCCAGGACAGAACCTTGAGGAACACCACTAGTAACGGGCATCCACTCAGAAGCCTGTCCATTCAACACTACCCGCTGCCGTCTGTTACAAGGAATCACTCCATTACAAAGGAAGTACTTCTTTTTAGTATAAATATATACAATACATATAAGGCATAAGCTATCAAAGGTGGAGTCTCTCCCCACCTACCTCTTCCACCCATTTCCGGGCTTGAAAAATAGAAATACGAGTATATACCTGGTAATATTGAAAAATTGACACGACCAGGGAATTTTAACAGGAAAGCAGGAACACATTAATATATACTTAAAAATACTAACATATATTGCTAATCTAAATTTAGAATATACTCTTTTTTTTCTTTTTAATTTATTTTTTTATCAATTTCAATGATTTTTCATTTACGATCTACTTATTTTTTTCATTAAGTCCATTCTTATTTTAAAAGTGTCACATAAAAATATATACAATAGCTTGTTAGTGCATTAAAACATTAATAATAATCATCATCATCGTCATCATCATCTTCACTAACTCTATAATTTACGAAGGGGATTTTTTTGAGTATTTGAATATTAATTCTATCTTAGTTTGGTTATGACTTATGTTTTTTTATCAAAGTTCAGAAATAAATATAAGTATCGAAATTTTGTGATTTTTTAAAACCCAAAGAATTACAAATGGTGAAGTTCAGAAATTTATTTTTATATATCTTCTTCTATAACTATATTTTATCAAAGTGATATTTTGAAAGTGGGGAAATTTACTGCAGAGTTCCTTTTTAAAATTATTATAATTGGTGAAGTTCAGAAAATTTATAAAAATTTAACCATGGCTGCTTTTTTTAGATTATTAATTTTAATCTTAGTAGCGAAATGCAAGCCACCCCGTAGGAAGGGGGGGACGGAGTGGCGAAGCTATTGCCTGGTAGTAGTATATCTTACTTATGTAAATTTCGAACACGCATTTTTTTGTGAGTTTTTTTATTAGGTATGCTTGACATAAACATATATACAAGAGATTGTTAATATATCGAAACAGATAATAATAATAAGAATAATTTGCTAATCTAAACATAGAACATGTTTTTTTTAACATACAATATTGTTTTTATTTTGTCCAGTCTAATTTTAAAAGTGTCGACTGAACTACTGAGGTAATTGGTTTCAGATGCTTACAATTTTGTATGAAAAAAAGTTTCCACATAAATTTGTTCCAAAATGCTTCGACGCTATTTTCATACCACTATTTCTTGTATTATTTGTACTGAGTTCGAACCAAATATAATAGTCTACTCTATATATTCCTTTCAAGGTTCTGAATACTTCTATTAGTTTTTCTCTCAATCTTCTTGTTTCTAGCCTGAATAAGTTTAGCCTTTCTAGTCTTGTCTCATAATTATGATTTCGTAATTCTGGTATCAATTTTGTGGCCCCAGTCTGTGCCTTTTCCAATCTGTCAATATCAAAAGAAAATAATAGTAAAGAAAAAGACAAAAAAGGAAACAAGCACGCTAAAAAAAAGAAGGAAAAAGTTAGATAAGGTGGAGGAGGCCGGCCTCCTCCCAAAATTAAAAAAGTCCACAAGTCAGTGTGCATGAATCTGTCCCGAGTACAAGGGACAAGCGGTAGCGACCTCGTTCATCCAGGTACCGGAACAGCTAACGTGCGCGAAGATCACCCAGACTGGGACATTCAACAAGAATGTGCCGAACAGTTCGGGGGACAACACAGTCGTCACAATAAGTCACAGGCGTGCTCTCCATCAAATGGTGGTGCGTCCCGCGAGTGTGTTCAATTCGGAGACGACAGAAAGCAACCTCGACCGTCTCCCATCTTCTTTGCCAGGCAGCTCGGAGAGCTGCCCGTATTCCTGCCATGTAATCGGTGTGAGGTATAGTGTTGACAGTGCATCTAACCGATTCAAGTGGTTTATTGCCATCATTTATAATAGTTGGTATGGTATTATTAATCACACCCTCTTTTGTGAACACTGAAGCAAAGTATTCATTTAAAGTATTTCCTATATCAATATCGTTAAATTTTAAAATATCATATTTGTCTTTTATAGGGCCAATGCTGTTGTTTTTTTTATCGCTTTTCTACTATTTACTAAGGCAAAAATCTCCTTTGGATTTTGTTTGCATTTTAGAGCTATTATTATCTCCTCATTTCGTTTGGCTCTTTTGATTTCAGCTTTAACTTTTCCTTCCATTTATATATAATGATTTCTATTCTCTATGCTCCTTTAAGATTTTAGCATTCTGTCTGCTTTATCTTTGTCTTTAATTATTTTTTAAAATTTCAGCAGATAACCATTTAGGTTCCTTGGCATTTTTGACTTTACTAACATTCAATGGTATGAATTGAGCTTGTTTATTTAGGAGATTATTTTTAAATTCATGCCATGCTTCATTAATATCTTCATTATTTACCGTATAATTATTCAAGCTCTTCCTTAGTTAAGCAAAATTAGCATTTTTGAAATTTAGTTTAGTGATTTTGACCTTTTTTCTAACAGAAGGGATATTAATTTCAAATTCAATTAGATTATGATTGTGAGTGAATCCCCACGTGGAAGATCTTTAGCAGAAAGGAACTCCCATGTGCAGCAAAAGGCCCGGCTAGGACTAAAGTGGTGAGCCTACCCCCCCATCCCCCTTCCACAAGCGGTAGCTTCCAATCGAGTCCCCCACAATTCACCTTTATGCGGGCTAAAATAGGTCTGCCAGAAGATTCGAGGCCCTTTGAGAGTAAAGCTGTATCCTGCTAACCCCCAACTCCGGGGAGAGCCTCGGATATAAATGACGCTCGATACCTCGGAAGACACACAGAGTTGAGAAGTCTTGCCAGAACCAAAAAGATTTCCCCATGGTTCCAAGTCAAATGCTTGCAACAAAGCAAAGTGACAGCTGGACTATTTTGTGTATTTGGAATTAGCCCCAGCCTGGAGGTAATTCCACTGAAAGATCGCCCCGAGTGATTTTCCCGACTTCTTTCATCAACTCCTATCGAAGCCCAACTCATTTCGGGTAGCCGAAATACTCTCCTCTGGACCGGAAGTTACCCCCCTCCCTCTTGCTTTTGGAGAACCATCATCACTCCAACCTCCCGCTTTAAAGTTCGAGCGGCCTAACTTGAAGAGCAGAAGACATCCGTAAGCCAACCCCCATCCCCCTTCAGTAACCCAATTGAGTTAATCTCCCCCCACTTCGTTTATTGATGTGATTTTTGCCCGTTAATTCTCTGAGGTAATTTTATCCTTCAATTCTCTTATTAATTTTTTTTTGTGTAAATAAAATTCTATTTTTATACATGTCTCTTTAAATAACCTTGACCTTTGCCATTGTCCATAATTTGCCTGACTTCGTTGCACTCTCTCGTTACTCAGCTCGCCTGAACGTGTGGTTTTCCGTCCCTTTTGTCGGTTCGCTTTCAAGTTATTGGTCCTCTCCCAAAGATATAATAGGATATTTATATAATGTAATGTCATACAACGACATATATATATATATATATATATATATATATATATATATTAATATACATATTATATAATTCTGGTGTCAAGTGTGTTGGGGGTTTTACGAACCCGTGTCATTTTAATTTCGACATTAGAAGCTCTCTTGTTATTCATGTACATCCCTTTTATTTAATTTTTGTATTGTACTGTCAGAAGGCAAGTTAAAGTTATCTTAAGAGCAGTGGAACGTAATCTATTTAGATTTTGTGTTGGACCCCAGGTAATTAATTTTTTTTTATTGTGTTCGAATTTTGGAGACTCTCCTGGTTATTAATCAAAAAGAGTTAAGTTCCTTGGTGTCCGAATTCCGGTAGGACCATTTTAATTTTTTTTTCGCTTAGAAACAGCTGAGGTAGGTAGCTGTATCGTATTTTTGGGGTGATCAAGGCCTTCACGAATATTCAAGTATTCGTTTCGAGTGGGTAGTTTCCTAGCTCGTTCGCGTATCAGTGTTCCCTCAGTTAACTGCGTAAAAATGTCATCCTTCGAAAAATTCAAGAGTCAGGGTGAAATGTTAGGTCTTTCAGGGAAAGACCTGCTAATTACGTACAGGAAGAAGAGAGGAACGAACGGGCAGAGTGAAGGGAATTCGAGATGTAGAAGAACAAACTGAAGATGGAGATAGAGGAGAACAAACTGAAGATGGAGATGGAGGAGAACAAACTGAAAATGGAGATGGAAGAACGTGAAGAAATTAGGCAGCATGAGCTGGAAATGAGCCGAAATCAAATGGATTCTCAATCCATTGGTTCCCGGGCTGTAATTCCACAAACTCCTTCAGTCCACCTTCCCGCTTTTAATGATGGAGAGGACTTTGGGTCATTTTTGGCCCATTTTGAGAGAATTTTTCAGATCAATGGATGGGATCTCGAAAATGATGGAGTCGCTCGCTTACTTTAGCTTCTAAATGCGAAGTTAAGAGAATACTTCGTATCCCTTCCTCCGGAAGCAACTTTGGACTATTCCACGTTAAAGTCCGAATTGCTAGCCCCTGTTCACATGAATAGCGAATTCTACCACTCCCGATTCTGTCAGGAAAGGATCCGCCCTGGCCAAACCTTTCGACAACGCGGGTACATCCACCAAAGAAACCTTCAGTGTTGGCTGGATGCGTGCAAGATTCCCCAGGTCTACGAGTCTCTTCTGGACTTCTCCTTAGGGATCATTTTTTAGCTGCCGTGGCTCCCGAAATTCGCGCCTTCATTAAGGATAAACGTTGCGTCACTTTCAAGGAGTGCTTGGAAAAGGACGATGTTTACGCGGGTAGTCACGATTTATACCCTAAGGATGTTAAAAAGGCTCCCCAATCGCTCCACAAAACTAAATTTAAAGGCCCTAAGATCCCCCCCCCCCTAAATTGGTTCCAAGATTTACCAAAGCTCCTAGTCCCTCGAATCCAAGAAACTTCCATCCATCGCAACAACGAGTGGTTAAGCCCCTAGTTTCTTCTCCCCCGGTTGTGCCGTACCAAAAGAACCCGATCGTCTGCTACACCTGCGGAGTTCCCGGCCATTACCCAACGAACTGTCCTCAAAACTCCTGATTCGCAAACTCTCAGTCTCACCAAGTACACCAAATCTGGGCCGCCCCTGATCCTCCTCCGTCGCCTCAAAAGACTCCCGAACCTCCCTCGCCGCCAAAGATCCGGTCCATCAGGTAAATTTTCTCTTTAATGAGAACAACCCTGGTGGATTGAAGTTCGAAAACGGAACTGTGAACGGTCGCCGAGTATCCATCCTCGTCCGTGACACTGGGTGCACCTGTATTATAGTGTTGTTTTTTTTTTGTTTTTTTTAAGAGCTCATCTGGCGACTGCCTATTTGGGCATTAGTCACCGTATTAAAACTGGCCTAGTTCTAGGCTACTTTAAAATAAAATTAAAGAGAAAAAAAAACAACACCCCAAAAAACGGGAAAGGAAGCAAGCTGGTGCGTCGAGGAGAGGTCCCCCCGGCGCAGGAGCGTGCAACTAAAGGAAAAAAAATGCAAAAAACCAAACAAAACAAAAAAAACAAACCTTGCTTGAATAATAGGGAGAAGGCCTGCCTCCCCCAAGAAGTCAACAAGTCCACAAGTCAATGTGCACGAATCTGTCCCAAGTACAAGGGAGAGGCGGTAGCGACCCCGCCCATCCCGGTACCGGGACAGGTATCGTGCGCGAAGATCACCCAGACTGGGACATTCGACAAGAATGTGCTGAACAGTCTGGGGGACGACGCAGTCGTTGCAATAGGGCGCAGGCAAGCGCTCCATCAAATAGCAATGCGTCACACGAGTGTGTCCAATTCGGAGACGACAGAAAGCAACCTGAAGCCGCCACGGCATTAGGGCATGGTCTATGGGAACAGTCACAGCGCAATGGCACGCAACTTTAAGTTCGCTTCGACCGTATCCCATCTTCTTTGCCAAGCAGTCCGAAGAGCTGCCCGTATTCCTGCCATGTAGTCGGTGTGAGGAAGAGAGAAACGCTGGTCCTGTCGCAGAGTCCTTGCGGACTCTTTAGCGCCCTCATCGGCGCGCTCATTCCCCGAAATTCCTACATGTCCAGGAGCCCAGCAGAAGATAATCTCGACATCTGCCCGGTTCGCCAAAACCGTGGCGTTACGGATATCGCGAACCAGGGGATGCGGAGATTCCAATACCCCGAGAGCACTCAGGGCACTTTGTGAGTCGCTATAGATCACAATCTGGTCTCCGAACCGGGCACGTCGCGTAATCTCCCGTACCGAGTGGTGTATTGCCACCAGCTTGGCCGTGAAGACAGACGCAGCGCCTGGTAGAGCCCCACTGACTTCAAAAAGAGGGGATATGGCGTGGAAGCCGACCCCCTCTTCGGACTTGGAGCCATCCGTATACACTGGCACGATTCCAGCGTCACACGATGTGTGCTCCAAAAAGGTTGAACGCAATACTCTCGGCGCAGTACAAGCTTTGGGAGCAGAGGCGTGGCGACAAATAGCCAAATGCGTTACCCTCCAGGGTGGCGTCCTGGGCAGAACCAGGGGTGCCACCAGCCCGAGAGCTATATCTACCTCTCGAAGGAGTTTCCTGGCCCTAAACCCAGAGGGCTTAGGGTATGAACGGCGTCTCTCGGCGGCATAGGCAACATCGAGATCAGCTGCGGATGCAGTGAGAGCTGTTTGCTTCTGAGGGAGGCGTCGGGCTCACGCGTACAGGCGAGTGATGCACTGCACGCGGCGCAGAGCGAGTGGCATCTCCCCAGCATCGACCAAAAACCTCTTAATGGGGGAAGTGCGGAAGGCACCGGTCGCAAGGCGAAGGCCAGTGTGGTAGATCGAATCCACCTCCTGCAATAAACGCTCGGCTGCAGATGCATAAAACTCGCATCCGTAGTCGAGCTTCGAGCGAACAAAGGATCGATAAAAAAGTAAGGCAGTAGCCCTATCAGCGCCCCAAGCGCTGAACGTTACGGAACGGAGAATTTCCATGGCGCAGGTACAAGAGACCCTAAGGCTGCGAATATGAGCCTCACAGGTGAGGCGTCGGTCGAATACAAGACCAAGGAAACGGTGCGACTCAACCACATCCAGGCGCACCCCATTAAGAAACAAATCTGGGTCGAGGTAAAGCTGTGGATGGCGGCAGAAGTGCACCACCTTAGTCTTGGCCAAAGAAAACCGAAACCTGTGCGCTTCGGCATAGCAAGAGACGTGGTTCAATGCCTGTTGGAGTCGACACTCCAGAGTTGGCATCTGGGCCGCGCCAAAGGAGATCGAAAGGTCGTCCACGTAGAGCGTAGCGAGAACATCTTTCGTCAGCACCAAGGTGATGCCGTTGATGCGCAGGGCAAAGAAAAGACCTTCCACCCAGATCCTGTTGAACAAATCTAACAAAAAGGCCATGCTTCGCTCACCCAGGTGTCGAAGAATGGCGTACGGGACATCTTCCGGACCATGGGGTTCTCCGCCTCTGGAGGTAAAGTCCAGCCGGTGGCCTTCCGCGACATCACGACGTGCATTGAATGCTGGCGGAGTAACATCAAGGCTAGAGAATGCGGAAAAAGCGGTCGCGAAGGATTCCGCCATGGACGCGGGGTCCGAGATTGCGTTCCCATTCCTCCTGGAGAACGGGAGGGGGGTCCTGCAAGAACTTGCCCCGAATCCTTTTGACTCTCTTTCACACCTCAGCTAAAGGGGTCTTCCCGTTAAGTGAAAACACGTATGCCCGCCAAGAAGAGCGGTGGGCGTGCTTCGAAATATACCGGAACCTAGCCGTAGCCCGACGAAATTTCAGCGACAGTTAAATCGTTCGGGCGGCGCTAATAGCGCATGTAGGCATAACGCTTCTGTTTGAGGGCCGTCTCACATTCAGCCAACCACCATGGGAGTGGTCGGCATTCAAAACGGCCAGACGTCCTAGGAATAGTAGTCAGGCTCACGGCGATGAGGTTGCCGGAGAAGAACTCAACGGCCTCATCTGTATTATAGTGTCTGAAGACCTACTCTCTCCCTGTTGGGCCCAGCCACAAGAAATTTGCGGTGGTCCACAACTACCTTGGCCGGGCCAGTCGTTTCACATCGAGTGTAACTATATGCCCGGTTGGGCCGAAGTGGTAGCGGCCCAAATCTAGTTCTGCTCCGCTTTATTCGGTCAGAACCCCATGAATCACGACCATCCCATGGCCCAGCCCGTGATTACCCGTACACAGGCAGCCCTGGGAGTCCGTACACCTGTTCCCCTGAAAACCCTTATCGACCCGGATTTTTAAGCCATCCGGAGCGATAAGTTTTCCCGCGCCCAGAAGGAGTGCGCAACTCCCCTTCCTCTTTGGGAGAAGACTGAAGACCTCGAGCATTAGTCCACCCGAGGCAACAAACGAGTCTTGTATCCCGTGATGAAGGACTTATTGAGAGGTTTGAGACCTAATTGGACCTTAAGTCACGGGAACGAAAATTCAAGGCTGGCGCGAAGGTGCTGGTGCTACTTCCCACGGGAAGCAACAAAATCCTTAGCCAGTGAAAGGGACCCTACCCCGTCCTCGAGGCTAGAGGACCCGTGGATTACCTCATCCATACTCCGGCGGGAGCGAAGGTTTTCCTCGTAAATTGTATATATATATATTATCTCATTAATGTTCCTAAGTATGGTTTCTTTTTTTTTTGGTCCACTAAATTTTATAGTTTTTTTTGTCCCATATTTCTGCCTCCATTCAATTGTATCCTTTTTTTTTGGTTTCACTAAAATGTCGCCAATGTTTTCCTGGGATTTTTCTTTTTTTTAAATTGTATTAGTTAAATTCTCTTTAATCGACCTGTTTAAGGCTTATGTCCGTAAATTCCCCGCTGAGCTCAGATTTACGTTTTTTTTTGTGTTTACACCTGTCGTAGAAGGTCAGAATTTCCCTAGACCTAAGATAATACTAGTTTGACGGGTTGGGATGATCCTTTCATACGCAACTGCTCTGTAAAGCATCATCTTTCGGTTGGGAGATGTGTGAGGGAATCCCCACGTGGAAGATCTTTAGCAGAAAGGAACTCCCATGTGCAGAAGAAGGCCTGGCTAGGACTAAAGTGGTGTGCCTACCCCCCCTTTGGTCCTTCCACAAGCGGTAGCCTCAAATCGAGTCCCCCACGATTCACCTTTATGCGGGCTAAAATAGGTCTGCCAGAAGATTCGAGGCCCTTTGAGAGTAAAGCTGTATCCCGCTAACCCCCAACTCCGGGGAGAGCCTCGGATATAAATGACGCTCGACTCCCCGGAAGACACACAGAGTTGAGAAGTCTCGCCAGAACCAAGAAAATTTCCCCATAGTTCCAAGTCAAGTGCTAGCAACAATGTAAAGTGATAGCTGGACTATTTTGTGTATTTGGAATTAGCCCCAGCCAGGAGGTAATTCCACTGAAAGATCGCTCCGAGTGATTTTCCCGACTTCTTTCATCAACTCCTGTCGAAGCCCAACTCATTTCGGGTAGCCAAAATACTCTCCACTGGACCGGAAGTTACCCCCCCCCCCCACTTGCTTTTGGAGAACCGTCATCACTCCAACCTTTGTTTGTTTTTGTCTGGGGAACATGGAGAGAAAGTGGGATTTGGGTGAGGGTAATTATTTATGTGAAAAATAATAATGCATAAAGTTATGGGAGATTAGAGAAAATGGAGGAAATGTAGGTGAGAGAGAAGAAACTAAGGTCCCCCCGGTGCTTGCAGAATTGATTCTCATGAGCAGAAGAGGAGAATGGGAAAGAACGTGCCAGGATAACGTGTAGCGGATGTGAATTAAAGATGTGGAAGGTTGGTGAGAGTAAATGAAAGGGATGCATTTGTATTGCACGTGGGTGGGGATAAATGACCTAGGTAGGAGGTACGTCAGGGTACCTGTAATACTTGGATATATAAATTTTTATGGAAGATAGGGTGTAGTGGCAAGGATTTTAAATAAGATTAGAATAAGTAGTGAGTGGTTGTCTCATTCGGTCCGGAGGAATGGAAGGGCATAAATCAATGTGTAACAATAAAGGTTCAGTGCTAAAGATAAATGGAGTGGAATATTTTGGAAGAGCAGATCGTTTTGCATTAAATTGCTACATTTGAGCCTTAAAGGGCAATTCGGTTCAGCTACAGGCAAAGGCAATCGGGTAAATAATGCGTATAATGAGTTAATCAAAAAGAACTGCGAACTATTTTAGACTAGGTGTCAGCAGGGAATGGGGAAAGTTGCGAAGATTTGTGTGGCTGTGCGGGATAGGGCAGACATAGTGGTAAAATATGCACAAACAACCATGCTAATAAAGGTGTCTCTCTACAGGGGATGTAGAAAATATAAAAAATCAAGGGCATTTAGCGCACTGAGCACAAAGAACATACAACAGTCTTTAAACTGGGCACAGCGCGTAATCTCGATACCGAGTGCCATATTGGAACCAACTAACACCCGGAAGATTACCCCCGGCTTCAAACAAGGTATAAGTAACGTCCAAAAAGATCAGAACGCCTATATCTCTATCATAATATCTTCCATAACTTGTGCAAGAAAAAATCCGAGGTTTCAAATTTGAGGAATTAAATACAGCCTAGGTAACTGAAATCCAATCAGGAATTAAATAAACCAATGACAAATAAATTCTCTTCAAAAATTAAATAAAGCCCATGCAACTGAACTCGCTTCAGGAATTAATTAACTGTACTCCTTTTGAGAAGTAAATAAAACGCAGGCAACTGAACTCCCCTCAGGATAAGAATAACACCAAGGCAACTGATTCCAATTCTGGAATTAAATAATGCGCAGACAATTGAACTCCCTCCAGCAATTAGACAGAGCGCTAGCAATATATCTTCCTTCATGAAATGGATAAAACCATGGGAACTGAAATCCTTTCAGGAATTAAATAAAGCGCAAGCAACTGAACTTCATTAAAGAAATAAATAAACCAATGAAACTGAAATCAATTTAAGAATTGAATAAAACCAAAACAATCAAACATCACTCAGGAGTTAAGTTAAGCGCATCAAACAAAACCTCTTCAGGAATTATACAAAACCAATGCAACTGAACTCCATTCTGAAATTATATAAAGCTCAGGCAACTGAGCTCACATAATGAGTGGAATAAAGCGTAGCAAATGTACTCTTTCAGAAAATAAATAAAACTGAGGCAACTGAACTAATTTTAGGAATTAAATTAACCCATGGGTACTGAACCTCTTTCATGAATTAGATAAAGGGCAGGCAAATGAACTCCCTTCAGGAATATAATACGTGCATCCAAATGAACTACCCTTAGGAAATAAAGAAACCTACTGAAACGGAACTCCCTTCAGGAACTTTAGGAATTAAATAAAGCGCAGGGTACTCAACTCCCTTTAAGAATAAACTAAAGCGCAGGCAACTGAACTCACTTAGGGAAATAGGTAAAACCAAAGCAATTGAACTCCAACCAGAAATGTTATAAAGGGCAGGCAACTGAACTCCTTTCAAGAAATCCTAAAACCAAATCAACTGAACTCCCTTCAGGAATTACTCGTAAATAAGCCCATTGTAATTGAATTAACTTCTGTAACAAATAAAGCGCAGGTAGCTGAACTTCCTTAATGATTTAAATAAAGCAAGGGAAACTGATCTGCATTAAGGAAATAAATAAAGAAAGGGCAACTGAACTCACTTCAATAATTAAATAAAGCGCAACTGAACTCTCTTTAGGAATTAAATGAAGCACAGGTAACTGAACTCCCTTCAGGAATTAAATAGTAGAGCACTCAACTAAACATTATTCAGAATTTAAATAAAACGCAGGCAACCCGACGGTGTGGAGAGAGCAAGCACTAAGGGTAACTCATGCCTCTATCAGATTCTCATAATTTTGCTCCCTAATAAAAAGGAGCTAAATTGACAAAAAGGAATGAAATGACTAGAAGTTAATATTTGTATGATTCGTCACGGAGCTCTTCCTCTTCTCCTATTCGATAAAGCACCGGATTTCTGATGTAGAAGCAGGGGTTCGATCCTAGCTAGCGCGGACGCTACCTAGCCCCCTTCGGGGCTAGGTAGCTCTACACGTATCATCAGGCACATAGCCAATCACAACACCGCTATCATTTCCATTCCGGCTTTCACAATACAACATGCCCACTCCCCTCTACATCAGAACCACGTCAATAGACTACTGGCGTCCCCTATGGAGGTGCTCATGTCCGCATACACCACCGAGTGAAGAGGCCCCACCCCCCTCGGCTCACGAAGGCTTCCACTATCAGCGGTCAGTTCCAAATGCCTTCCCCCTTCTATCCAACGACGAACAGCCTTTGTTTTTGTTGCTTTCGGACCCCACCGATGATTGCCATTCTGATCTTTATGTTTATTTCATTATTCGGTAGGGGGATTACATCCATAATTTATACGGCATTCCCGTATTCCAGCTTCCCAACACTATAGGAGTACTAAAAAAAATTACCTTTATACCAGACTAACAAACTGAATAATCTATTTACTAACTCGGGTTGTGTATCTTACATGCATTTCACGTTCCCTAACTTCACCATTTTCTTTATTGAACTGATTCGGAAACTGTTTAGGTGGCAAGCTTTCGTAACATGTAGCATTAAATAAATGCATATGGCTGGAAATTTGCACCGGAATACTGCCTCGCCTAACTTTATCCCTCCGAATACTGGATTTGGTCGGGTTTCGCCATTTGACAAATCACCATACAGCATTTTTCGTGACCTCGACTAAGGATATGCTACCTCAAGAAAGGCATAGACATTACTACAAATTACACATGTCATAGGCATTGCTAGCTTGAGAAAGGCATAGACATTATTATAGATTACACATGCCATAGGCATTGCTAGCTTAAGAAAAGCATTGAGATTACTACAGATTACAAATCTCATAGGCATTGCTAGCTTAAGAATAAGCATAGACATTACTACAGATTACAAATCTCATAGTCATTGATAGCTTAAGAATAAGCAAAGACATTACTACAGATTAAAAATCTCATAGGCATTCCTAGTTTAAGAAAGGCATATGCATTGTTACTGATTACAAATCTCATAGGCATTGCTAGCTTAAGAATAAGCATAGACATTACCGCAGATTACAAATCTCATTAGCATTGCTAGATTAAGAATCGCATAGACATTACTGCAGATTACACATGTCATAGGCATTGCTAGCACAAGAATAAGTATAGACATTACTACAGATTACAAATCTCATAGGCATTGCTAGCTTAAGAATAAGAATAGATATTACTACAGATTACAAATCTCATAGGCATTGCTAGCTTAAGAATAAGAATAGATATTACTACAGATTACAAATCTCTTAGGCATTGCTAGCTTAAGAATAAGCATAGACATTATTGGGGCATATAGTTACCAATTTATAGCGGTGAGTTCCCAACTTCACTAGTGTATATGAGTGGGAAATTTTCTGACTCTAAAGATGATTCTATCAGGGTACTCTTATTGTTGGCTGGGCTTACCGAAGGTCTAAAGGTAATCGAGATAAAGAAGGACTTTGAGAAATGACGTAGCAAAAATATACTTTTATTCTAATAAGGGCCCATTAAAGTGGCAAGCGGCACGTCAAGAAGTACGTTGCGGGCGACAAGCGGGTTTTCTTATTCAACCCGAAATATTGAATTCTGGAGCGACAAGATTTAGGCGAATTAAATGGGGTTCTGTAACGCTGAGATGAGAACGAATTGATCTTAATGTCTTAGCTTCATCGAACCTCTCCTTATCTATAATAATAATGATGATAATAATATCTCTTCCATGACTATATATACGGTTTAATTTCAAGGGAAGCGTGGCTAAGATTCGTCTGCGGGACAAGCCTCCGTCGTCGAGCTCATTAGTTCCAACCCTTGGGCGGAGTTACTAAACAGCTGTGTATTTACAATAACTTACATATTTCAGATAATTTAATCTCTATTCTATGAACCAATTTTATATATCTGTGTTATAATTTCCTTTTATTGAAATTTGTTTACCCAGCTGCTTCATTGTCTCCCGTCTTCTGATAACTCTATCCCAACACGCGAATTTTTTGTTTATGCATTTCCTCTTATTGACTCAATTGTCCAATTTGATAGCTTTTGTGTTCATATATTTGTGCCTACCCGCGTGCTACTCCGACAACCTCTTGTCTCATTTTATTATTATAAATTAATATTTATATATATATTCTCCATTTCTGTATACAAAATAATATACACAAATTGACATATGTGTTTTCATCCATATCATACATACATAGTATTGCTGTTATCCACATGAATGGTAATTTATTCAGATTTGTTAAGTCCACCGAGCGTCCATTTTGGTGCCAAGAGCCTACCTATTATATACCACGCTCCCTACAACATTACTACATATTACAAATGTCATAGGCATTGCTAGCTTAGGAATAAACATAGACATTAATACACATTACAAATGTCATAGGCTTTGCTAGCTTAAGAAAAAGCATAGACATTACTACATATTACTAATGTCATCTGACTTTATAGCTTGAGAATAAGCATAGACATTACTACAGATTACAATATCTGAGGCAGTGCTAGTATCTTATAAATGCGTTATATAAGTTTAATAAAAAAATGATTAGCATTAACTGGAGCAAGATGTTATCAGAAAGGTATTACTTCCACAAAAAATAAGAACTATTATTCTTCAGCGAAATCTTCTGAAATCCCTTAACATACCGTAAAAGAATAAGGTCGAAGGGCAACCTCGAGCCCTTCTGTACCCACGTGTCTCGAGATCACCGCATGGAGCGTTGAAAGTGAGGCTGATCTAAGGCGAGGATACGGTCAACGCCGTTTTATTGCATCCCAGCTGCATTTACTTAGGGACACATTTTCCTCGTCTCGCATACATTTCAGCCAAACTCCTGCTCTCTGGCATAGATCCAAGCTCCTCGAACATTCTACGCCAACTTTATCTCGGTTTCCCCGAAAGAGTCGCTCCCTTCCCCCAAGATCGCCCGAGTCGTGGAGGCTCCCTCCAAGCAATCCCAGCCACCAGTGGTGCGTCTAAATATTCCACTGACTCAGTTTAGCATGCAGCACTTCTGGACCATCCCGCCTAACACCGTGTACAAGCAAAGGAAACGGTCACTCTTCGCGATCAGAGACCCGGCGATTTTGATTCGAGGCCGAAGGCTAAATCGACATCCGTGAACTCTTCCATAGTCAATCGGCGAGTATCTGACGAGAAATTCCATCTTTGAAGGCCAAACTACATGTGCCCCCTTATCCGCCCCGTGAGGTAACCCAGCTTCCCCATCGCAGTCATTGTATCCCGACTGGCCCTTCCCTTTAACGAACACATAAACAGTTGCAATCGTTGACGCCTACAGACTATTCTATAATCTGCTCTACTCAAATCGTCCCATCCTTTGTGTGTGAGTCCCGGATTAAAATCCCCTTTTTAATCACTGACCTGAACCCGATCACTAATCCCATATTTATCCGTCCTGTGTCCCGTACCGACATTTAATTTCGCATGTACGATCATTCCCTTTAAACCATGTCTCTGTATATATTTCAACTTTATTTTATTTATTAGTATAGGTATATTTTTGTTGTCGTCTTTTTCTTGAAACCTTAAACGAGTAACAGCTACCTGTTAATCTTTGATCAACTTGCACTATTTTGTTTTGAAACGACCCCGCAATTAAAAGGTAAAACATCCCCACTGAATTCTTAACTATTTCCCGTTCACGAACCGGCTAGGTCGAATCTTAAACCTAGTTCGACCCACACCCTAAAAGGCATATATATATTTTGTCCGGCCATTCCACGCCACATACATACATACATACATATAACCTACCCTTCCCTGACCCTTCATTCCAGGGGGATTTTCGGAGGGAGAAAGTCAATACCAGAGGTGAAATAAGAAGGAACGTGTGATTTTTTTTTGTGAAGAAAGAAATCCGTTTGTTGCATCCTTTATTAGAGATTTTTTTCCATACACATTTATAATTCTTTGCTGTTGAGAGTCAATTTTGGCTTCTGTTTAATCCTCTTTAGAGATTTTTGGTTTTGATTTTACATACTCTTACTTTGGCTCCCTTCTGTCTTTATTCGGCATGTCACCCTTTCTCATATTTGTTCCCATTTATTTTTTTATTGTTTTGTGTTTGTTCCTGACAGTAGTCAGATTAAGGGTCGCTTTTCTAAAAGAAATTATTTGTTTCCTAGTTTGTGCATTGCGACGTGTAAGTTGTAGCTCCTTCCTTTCACCCATTCCTAAAGAAAAAGGAAAAAAGTAAAGACCTAGTTTATGTAGTGATTAGAGCTGAGAACTAGTATTATTGCTCATTTAAAAGATATAAATTGTGAGGTGTATATTAGCACACTGATTTATTTGTACTACTTCTAATAGTAATTCTCTTTAGTCTTTTGTCCACCTAACAAATGCTTCACTCACCAAGAAAAGATAAGTCTAGGTTATTTAATCTACATTTCAGCATTTATTTTCATTTTAATTACTTTTTCATTTCCAGGCCTATTTTTTCATTTTGTATTTATAATGTGTTGTTCAGAACTATAACTATAAGTAATTTAAAGGTTGAATAACAGTTCGTACACGAGATTGTGCCTCGCCCGCACGAGCATTATAATATGGAACAATAGATTCAAAGAAAGCTAAACATGGGCACTTCTATGTATTTTATGGAATATTGTAATGCGTTCAAGTCGAACCAGTGAAACATTTGACCAAAGGGTATTTGATTGGACAATAGTGGTCTAAGGACTACTTGTTCCCGAAGTTGTATTACTTCTCTTTTGGAAGTGTCCGAATAGACAGTGGTCAAATGACCGTTCAATTGATTTTTCTTGTTCCCTTTTCTAGTGCGATATGTGCAAGCGTTGCAACTAAAATTAATAAGATGCACATCTACAAAAGCAATGATTAGCGCAGATAACTACAGCTAGACTCCTTGAAAATGTGAGAAAAGTTCATACTCAATATTGCGAACCATATCGCTATTGGCTAATACTTCGGCTTTCCTAATGATCAATGTTCATCCCGATGAGTAATTAGGAAGTTCTATGCAAATAAAGACCGTCAATATCATGATCTATTTTTTTCTCTAAGGAAAACTAATAAAAAGCCTCATTTATATTTTCCCCATTTAATCTCATTTTGTAAGTAGGTACTTCTTTATTTTGTCCATAACTCACTTATATTTTTTCCGTTAATTCGAGGAACCTTTTGTACCGTTTTATAAAGAAACAAAACGTAGGAATATATTTTTTTATGTTGCTAAATTATAAAAAAAATATCTCTATATTAATATATGTAATAATTGCGATCCAAGATGCCCTATATATTAGCTCCAAGTTAATAAATGGACGATTTGATAAAAGAGACATATGCCATTGGCGCTAAATAAGAAATATGGCGACCTTTGGTACCAATTAAAAGACGTTTCCCAGATATCATCATTATAATTTTTCACGTACCTATGTCAAAACTTACTCCAGATTAAATATTTCCATGGATATAAAATAAAAACTTTTAAAATAACATTAATAAATTAGATATAAGGAAAAACAGCCATATTCGATACGATAAAATAAGTAAACCTGCGTTCAAATTGGTATATTGATGAATATTGGTATATATTTAAATAACGATTGTAAATTTCGATAGTAATGTAACCACTCAGGTGTAAAAAATAATATAAGTTGAATGTATAAATTTAATTTTATTTGATACTCATGTTTGCAGCGAGGTGTGTGCCCCTTGAGTATAAATTGGGAATGTGAAAAGTGTCTCAGATAAAAGAAAAAGATCAGCCAATATCCTAGCAACTCTACTCTCACCAAACACAATCACATTTTACTCCTCGCCCCCCCCCCCCCCTCTCAAACCTAATTCTACCTATTTATCAATTCCCTCACTTCTCTAATCTCATCTTCTCAAGATGGATAGGACTCAGTGTCTGACTACTGCCAAGCGAACTACGCACTAGTAAATCAACCACCTGATAAAGATGGCAAGGCCAAGGACAAGAGAGTCGAAAATCGTGAATTTTTACTCGAAGCTATTTTTCTAAGGAAGTACACAAGAGAGGCGGAATCAACTTTACTTGACTACATCCACAGACCAAAGGACGAGATGCCAAATAAAGAAGAATATATGCGTGAATTGGACTGAATGGCTTTTTCTCCTGTTTCCGATTCTTGGGGTATCACCCTAAAGCGGTGATTTTCTCAGATTTTTTTTAGCCTTCATTATCACTTTTTTATATATTTCGCATTCTCACACAATATTTCAATCTAACAAGATAATCTAACCAACAGCAAGGTCCAAAAAGCAGTCAGTACTAGGGCGTAGTGAACTCCTAAAGGAAACTCCGTTAGAGAGCCAGAGAAGGAGCCCGTTTAGAGGTGACGAGCCCCTAACCTGACTGCAGGATCGAATATAGGACAAAGCCAATTTAGGTAGGGTGGTCAGGAAGTGTGCGGTCCCAAACAGGCGGATATTTAGAATTATATAGAGGGCTTATCCCACTACTGGGGTTAGGATAATAACCTCCGGACTATTTTCCAGAAGGAAATCCTCCCGTTGGGGATGAGAAAAAAACGGACCCGCCGGACTTTACAAAAAGACTAACACTTCGGCTAATACGGAACGGAACAAAACGGAAATTCCAAGATGCCGCTAAAAGTAGATTCAAGGACTTTCAGATCGCCTTAATCAAATGATCAAATGTATAGAAACACCGAACGGATTCTTTGTCATGACCTGGTTCGTCCTAGGAGGACAAGAACGGGGAGGGGGACCGTCGATCTATAACTTTCTCTCGCACTTTCCCTTTTCATTTCATTTCCTTTCCATGTTCCTGCCGAATAAAGAATATGAAAAGCGCCCTGAAGATTTATATACCTTTAAAGAATCCCAGACGACCTTTACCCAGCCAAAGATCACGAAATACAGCCTTCACTCAAGAAATAAGAATACTCTACCACCCAGAGTCAGTGCCTCAAGTAAAAGGCACTCCCAAATGAACAGAATTGGTAGGCACCAAGGCCAAACAGAACCATAACTAGTTTCCCAGGAATGGTACAAAACTCGCTGGCAAAACACTTTGGTAGCCAACCATTAAATTCAGTAACGGCACATGTATTCTTTTAAAGATTTAAGCAAAAATCTTAATCAAGTTCATTTACAAAAAAGGAAACGATGGAGATAGAACAGCAAAAGTTATGAAAGGAATTTTGGCGGTGTGTTTCCGTTGTCAGCTGCTGGAGGAGCGTACTAATATATATATATATATATATATATATATATATATATATATATATATATATATATATATATATATATATATATAAATATTTATATGTATAATTATATGTAGAAATATATGTATTCCGAACTATGTGGCTCATTTGTTACCTCAAGGATGTGGCACTACAAAGAGCTGCCTAAGTGTGACCGTATACTATATGTTTACATCGGGAATCCACCACTGAAGATCCAAGTGACTTAAAATTCAGTTTACACAGAATATTGCACTTATAATAGAATCTCCGTATAAAAATACCAAGATTCTAGCTCGAATAACTGCACAAAAAAGAATAACAAACGAGTACAATGCTAAATGCAAAATCCTTCCAAAACAGACAAAATTAAAGATCGCCCAACTGGGTAGAAACCTGTTGGCAGATGTCGAGATCGAAGACAATAGGCAATTAATTTACACTCCACTGAATGTACAGTTCTCGGATTAATATCCAAAAATGCTATAATAGAAATGTTGAACATTACGTCAAACTGCGGATTGATTAAAAATTGTATATTGATTTATTAATGTAGGAAAAGCCAACAAGTCGAAAATATGCAAGCATTCGTCTAATATATGCCACTCTACTCGATAATAATGTCACACTATATTTAAAAAATGTAAAAAAATGTTCCCCTCAGGAAAGAAAAATCTCTTTACCTTGTTATAAAAACAAGAATAATAGAGAATCGGAAGAATATTTGCATAGAAGTATCAAAATGCATCCCCTGAATAAAAGAGCAGCGAAAGTATCATATATAAGGTAGAATATGACAAAAAAGAAGCATTTGGATAAATATGCAGCCGGTAAATAACATTTGCATAAGCATGTTTAAATACCATATCGCACCCAGATAGATTTAGAAACGATTGAAGAAACAACTTGCGCGACAAACTAACCATATCAAATATATAGAATGATATGTTAACTAGTCATTGGAGCAAAGATAAGCTTGTTTTCCAGGTGCTTTATAATATGTCCTTACTCTTGACACTTGATTAGAAGGAAGACAAGCCTCTAAAAACAGAGATTAAACTGATCTCGTTATCTTTTTTGATCGGATAAGTTGAATGGAAAAGAAAAAAAAAGGTAGAAGAGTATAAAGCATTGAAGACTTGAAAAGAATTCTTCGTGGTTCGGAATCCACATTAAATACTAGGTCCACCAATCAGAGGAAAATAATTGAATGGATATTGCCGGATAATGAAATTCTATTCCTTTTCGTCTAACTTTTTATGCAGACCAACTAGAGTGTACTTTACAGCGTTCGTAGAAGCCATCGACCAAGTCTCCACTCCTCAGAGTACGGAAGTTATTAAACAAGTCGCTTGACCACTAAATACGGAGAGTCCATGACTCAATTTAGTAATATATTGCAAAATAGTCACACTGGACTGAACTTCAAAGTATGGGAGATTGAGAGAAGAGGTGCTGTTTGTTGTGCGGAAAAGCTTTTATTATAAACAAAGAGATTTTTACACATATTCGGGACGGATTGCCCAGCAGGATTTCTTGGGAGACGATTCCAGGATGCTATGACTCATCTTGCCAGCCTTCGAGACGAAACGGACGAGGAAGTTTATTATCCTTCGGACGCAGACTTGCAAGTGAGAACCTGTGGTGAGCTAAACGAAGGGTTGCCAAAGATTACGAGATGATGGGTTACCAAACTATATTGCAAATATAGAGATAATGCTCTCTTCAAATAAGGTTGCATAGAAAGTGTGTCCATGCTAGAGAAGCCAAATCGATACCATTGTTTAGACATTGAAATTAAATAGATAGTCTAAGTGACCGGGACCTGTTTTTACTGGATACTCGGTCATAACCTAGGGAACATTTTGCACCCTATAAAATTATTAATAAACTATATTATTTATATTAAAGAATTTTACCATTCAACCCCAATGCCAGCAAGAAGATCTGCAATTATGACTTTTACACATTTCATTTTCTCTAGCTTCCCTTTCCATAGAGATTTCTTCTTACAAACTTACTGTAGGATTCAAACTTCAACTCAACCCGCGATGGTATAGAATGAAGTAATTACTACGTATCTTTTCTGATTAATAATTAATTTCTAATTGCTATGGTAAGGACTAAAATAATTACTACGTAGCGTTTCGGATTACCAATAAATTTCCTTGACCTCGAGATTTCGAGATAGTAAATGAATGGGATGGAATATTATTGGATCATAGTTAATTAGTAAGAGAGTAAATAAATGAGGTCTAGTGTAATTGTGTTAGCGATTAATTGCATTGAGTTATGGAAACTAGGGCGTGTGGGATATTATGATAAAAAAAGAAGAAGCAGCACAAGTGTGATGATAATTTTGAAAGAAAAGCATGCGATGGCATGATTCGGATGAGGTTTTTGGTGATTATTTTAAATAATTACCCTCAAATGTAGAGAGAATTCCGCTAGAAATGAGTTTTAGAAGATGAAGCAAGTTTTCCAAGAAGTGTTAAAAAAAATAATGTCATTGTTTCCTTCCTTTATTAGAAAGCGGCTCGCGAATCCAACCCTGAGTTCTTTGAGATTAAGAAGATTCATTATTGCCTTAGCATCGCTCGGGAGAAGGCCATTAATTTACTAGCTCTCATCCATTTGGAGTGGAACGAACTGGCTCATTAGCTTCATTGTTACTCGATTCAATTTTTCTTACGAGTTTTAATCCTAATTGCACTCAAAGTAGTTTAAGCCCCTGGCACTTTTTATTATTTTGAGGCCTTCAGTCTAGGTTTATTGATTTATTATCCTTCCAGGCATCAGCCACTTAACCAGAAATGTAATTTTGATTAGCCTGAATCTTTAGGTTTAAACAGCATAGTTATTTTTTACTTCCTTTCAAAGATTAAAGAGTATTGTACATGTAACAGGTACGATTTCTTTTACATATGAACACTACCTTCATCAAATTATTTTACTGATGGCTCTCAGAGTTTTACGTAGTGCGTTGCTTCTCTGGTATTAAAAAGAACATTGAGTTTGGTAGCATAGATCTAACATCTACCAGATTTACACACTTAAACAACCACGGCGAAGGACATTCGTAGTGATGGGGTGACCTGCCCTAAAGCATCTCGTCGTCAGGTTAATTCCTAGCCAAAGAAATGCCTCAAATACGCCACCTTAAAACCTCCCTCTATGCACACCTAACGCACACGACACCACCCATTTCTTCCTAAGCCATTAATTTCTCTTTTAATAATTTATAAAAATAATCAATCCTTCTTAACCAGGTCTTCCAACCCTCCACAAACCTGACATTCACTCCGGTCTATTCTTTTCAGAAGTCTATCTTCATCCCGTCTCGTTATATGTACGAGTTTATTACTCCTCAATGTAGTCCTCAAAAAGGTTAATGCACTTATTTGATCTTGAAATAAGAATTTCAATCCTTTGTAAAAATAGTTTTTGTCTTTACACCGAAAAGGCTGAAAAAGAGCTGACTTGACTTCATCATCACTCTATTTTTTTTCCCCCCTCAAGTCGGATTCGAGTTTGGAGAACAAATAATAATCATTGGGTGTCAGGTCTGAGCTGTAAGGAGGGTGATTTAATTCTGTGAAACCGCAATCAAAAATGGCTCTTTTGCAATTGCAGCTGTGTGCACTGGTGGAGCATTGTCATGGAGGAGTCTAACTCCTCTACTGAGCTTCCCGCTTTCTTGTTCTTTGGTGGCGTCTCTTAATTTATGTAATATAAAATCATAATACTCACCGTTTAACACGGTATTCCTTTCTTTGAAGTCAATCATCAAAATTCCTTCACAGTCCCCCAAAACGGTTGGTATAAGTTTTTTTGGTTGAAGAGGCCACCCTGGATTTTCTTGGGGGGGCTTCTCCTGGACAACCCCTGTCCATTGAATCTTTTTTCATCGTGGATCATAGTATAGCACTATTACTTCACTCTTTCAGGTCTAGGTACTCGTCCACTTTAAAGTGTCCTACAACATAGCCATTCGGACCTATTTTATAACACTATCAACACACCTTTTATTATCTTAGAGACTGTACCATCTACTCCAGCTGTCATCATATTTTCTAGAGCTCACAGAACTAACAAACTCTTGATTGCTTATCTTTTTCATGCCTCGTTACACCATCTGATTTAGAGCTACAGGGCCAATCATATCAAAATTTGCATAATCATTCATATTTATATTAAACTCATCAAAGTATTTACGCCATCAAATTTAGACTTCTTTATTGCTCATAAGTACCGTGTCATTTCTTCCTGATTCATCACCCTTTTTACCTTCTTCACGTTCCTTTCGGCACCATCATTCATCTTTAGACCAAATGATTCCTTTTCTGCTTTACAACCGTGCTCACCGGGCAAAAAGACATCAACTCATATGGCCTGTAGTTAGCATTGAACGAAGAGAATTGGGAGCTTCTACCTGGGAAGTGTGATACAAGATTCATAGATTTCGAACAGGTAAAAAATGGGGCGCAAAATAGATGTTACTGAGTGGGAAAAAGGAATGACTGCATTTGGATGCCCCAAAGGTCATACTCTGAAGGGTGTATCGGAAGTTGTAGGTGTATCAACGCGTAAGGTCATACAGGTCTACTTGAAATGGAAAAAAATACCGGTCTACAGGAAGTTCTCACCAGAATTATGGTAGAAAGACGATACTGACGGACCAAGACCACCGGAATGTTTCACGGGTTGTGGCTAAAAAATCACTTCGCTTCTAGACAGGAATTGCTGCAAGACGTTAACTCCCGTCCTTCGGCACGAATTACTAAAAGCACTCTGCGGAGAACTGCAAAACATGAATATATGCAGCAGAGTGGCACGCAAGAGGCCCTTGCTCACTTCTGCCCACAAAGTTATCCGGTTACAGTGGGCGAGAAGAAACAAACATCTCTTGTTATTTGTGCTCTTGTTATCAAACCAGAATGAATTTTTCAGGAAAGCTATTCATTGCTTAGTTAACTAATGTGACAGCATTGTCATTAATAATGGAAACTACATTGCTAAATTAATGGTTTTGTATATTAAAGTAGATTTTTTTAATTTCAAAAGAACTACTTTAATATCTTGACAATTTAATATTTTATGGGTTTTTCGCTTAGCCAAACCTATTGAGATTTAGCATTTATTTATTCACCCGTGATTCTCCCCTGGTTTTATACAGTTTTCTGTTAAATATGAGGCAGAGTTGTGAAAAACTGGTCCACCATTCATTTTTCTTCGATAATTATTAAGGTTATATTTTGGTTGTTTACTTTAATTTTCTTGCCTAGGAAATTTTAGGAAAGAAAAAATTGGACTCGGTTAAACAAAATGGGTCAAGGAATTCCTTATTAGGTTTTCTTTAACCCTAAATTTGAAACAAGCCAAGAATAAATTGTATTTACAACCCACTTACTCTATAGTAAGTAGTATCTCAATGACTAGTTGTTGGTTGCGCTAATCCATACCTAAATCGTTGTTATTTAACGTTAATGTTTTTAACTTGTTAAAAGTGGCTGAGATTACGGTCACCTATGGGTTTGTAAAGGGTAGGTCCTCGGATTCCCATGCTTTCCCTTTCTCATCATAGCTTACGGTGTTTATCGCAGTTCAACCCGCTTCGAGGCTATCATTTTTTTTCTAAACACATGTAACTTACCAGTCTAGTTTGCGTAGGAGAAGCGAATCATTCCTTTCCCCTTGTGCCCCACTTCCCTTTTTTCTCTCTCGGACTGAAGGATATAAATGGGGCCGTGAGGCCTTTTAATTTATTCTGTTGCGAGAATTCTGCATGATTGCTCCGCTGAATCGTTGTCAGTCACTTACCTTGACGTTATTAATTTTTGGGAGACCCGTAGTGGATTCCTTCGTGCAGCGAGGATTTTCTGCCATTGATTGCTGCCAGCGTTGTCGCTACCCATCTGTCGGCTGCATCGATTTGTGCTCTTCCAGTTACGTTTGCAAGTGTTCTCCTTGGGAAACCATTCACACTGGGCACGTGAAAGTTATCCCCCATCACCTCGCCATCTCCTCTTTGGGTAATTCTGTCATCTCGAATTCCTTCTCTCGGATCGTTGGGCCTTTGAATCATCGTTCCCTGTGTTCTCGACGCCGTTCGCCACGATATCGCCGTCTGTGGGATTTTCCTCGCCGAAGACCGTCATCGCATTTATCCCTGTGGACTTGGGTCGAATTCTCTCATCTTCGCCGAGCCTCTTTCGCCTGGGTTTCCGACGTGGGTTATTGCTTCACTGCTCTGGTATCAGGTATTTTGGAGTATTTCATTCCTCTTGCATACCCTTTAAATTAATTAAGAGTTATAAGTGTTATTCTTGTAACTTTGGGCCTTCGGGTAAGGGACGTATGACAGGGAGGTTATTCCGGGAACACCTGTCACTAGTGTAGCGAAGCCTATTTCATTTTCAACGGCGCGTCTTGTTTCGGCTTTAAACAACTTACTCATAGAACCAAATTTTGTATGCGCGAATATCTTTTTTGTTAAAACGGCTTGTGGTCGTTCGATGATAATAAGCATTTGTGACTTTTCTTATTGTTTGATGACCCCCGTATGATTTGTTAACACTTCATTTATTTCATGTTAATTTTGTTGTAAATAATACTGTAAATACTTTTTGTGTATTTATTTAAACCCTTGCGGATACCTTATAATTTAGCACCGTCCTGATTAATTCTGGTGAATTTCTGGTAGGCCTTTAGATCCCTGTTCTTCTATAAATTTTATGTGTGTATTTTTTGGGGGGGCCGTGTGAACTGGGTCCCGCTATAGCCTATACAGGGTTTATATAAAGGACGGAAGTACATAACCATCATGTATCGAGGTTTTAATAGGAATTTACTAGCTAATTAACCATAGTTGGTCTTTTACCCACTATAAAATATCTTTAAGGTTAAAACTCTGATTTTGAGATGGCATCATGGTAGAGAATGGCTGCATAAGGCTTTAACTGTAACTTCGATTATTCCAAGTTTTCTTTTATTCTTCCAGCAACTCCGCTTCAGTACAAATAAATAACATTCTGGAATTGCAACAACCACATCAGTAGAATGAAGAACATCTATCATATCCATCAATCAATCCCACCAAAGTAGTTTCGTTATTTAGCAAAGCAAAATGTCGTACATGAACTTTGGTTTTACCTCATTAATCGATTGACGCATATCCTTAAAAACAATCAATTATTTAGATACATCTGGTACAATAACTACCATAAAATACATACCACGACAGATGATGGGCATACTTTTTCATGCCATCCATAAAATTCACAAGCCTTGCTTCACAATTTAATGAAAATAATGTCAACTGACTTTGGTGCAATACACTCAAATATTTTGGCCTAAGACTACTTTGGACGTGTTCAGACTGTCCTCATTTGGAAGACCACCAGTTGGGGATTTGAAGTCTCGCGTGACTTTGGGTTCGACGACTCATTGTATAGAACTGAATTTCTTTTATTTTCTTCTTATTTTTGCCATTTTATTTTGCTGGCCATTTCTATTCTAAAAGGGCTAAGTAGTATACATACCCTGGTTGGATTAAACAGATTTCATTTTAACCAATTCCCAATTCATGTCTTGACTCCATTGGGAGGTTTAAAGGGGGGGAGGGGCTATGTGTACGTGTGTAAACGGTATGTATGTCGGACTGAGGGGATGGAAAAGGGTTAAGTATTTTATCAGCCAGAATTCACGTGCAAAATGATGATTGGGCTAACTCAATTTATCTAATGCATTTTATTTAATTTTTGTTTCCCTACGTCATCTCAATTTGGAACGAAACCTATTCATTTAATTCAATTCCGTTGATTTTTCCTCAGGTGCGATTATGAGACGAATTGGGGCTCGATCGAAAATGTTGTGGAAAGCAATGGAAAATTCACTGATCGAATGGAAAGACGTGGAAAATGAATAAAAAAATAACTGAAGTCTACAATAAAAGAGTATTAACAGACTGGAGCTGTTGAAGGAAGAAAGAAGGAAACGATATAAATAATTTAGTATGTGGTGGTAAAACAGTGAAAATGGCAAGCCGAGCAACGCACACATCTAATTGATTTTTCGTAGTGCGAAATTTCAGAGATCTTGTGTTCTCAGTGTTATTAGCGTCGTCTTATTAGTTGCACTTTAATTGTTATTTATGGAGTGATTTGTATAATTGTATAGCCTATCTTCTTTGTGTTTTAGGTAAACTTTTCCCCAGGTCTTTGTCCCACATCTTCTCGTCTGACGGGACAAGACATAGCCGACTCGGGCCACCTTCTCGGATGCTGACATACGCTGTAGGCTTGTCATCGCTTAGTTCAGTTTCGACATTAACCTGTTGGTCGCCACTGGGAAATGAAAGGCCCTAATGCGAGTGTAGATTGGTGGTAAAAGCCATATCATTTTAGTTCTCCACCTCTCAAGTAGAAATTGAATAGTTTTTCCTGTTATTGTTCCCTTGTTTTCCCTGTATTATTCACTGGTACGGTTTTAGTCACGTGTATCTAATTACTGTTTCTTACCGTAGCTGTTTATTTGTCCAATTTAACCCTCCCCTACCTCTTAATTAAATTCCCACATATGATGACTCCACCTGCGTTGCTTAAGGTCTTACATCCCTGCTCACTCAAATCCATCAAGTTTGATCAACTCTTTCACTCGTGTTTTTTTCCACCATGACGACATCAATCTCTTTACCCTATAAACCGCCCTCAAGTTGGGCGACAGGTGTACGAGTAGCATTGTTAACATGGCTACAACTTGTATTTAGAGGCTTTCAGGCTTCCCGAGCCCCGACGTCCGGCGTTGAGTACCATAGTGACCTTACTTCCCCCAGTCGGACCCGTTTCTATATATGATATCTTCCACACATTTTAATTGCTTGTATCTTGACCCCTTTTCTTTACAGTTATCTCATCGCAAATCCAATAATCCGGTACAATAACGACGACGACAATTATTTGAACCATAAATTTCATAAACTCCAATCGAATCCATCAAACTGGTATAATAGCAACCACAACATTTGATGAATGCATATCTTTAAATCCATCAATCAGTTCCAAAACTTTCTACAATTACCAGTCCAAAAGTTAATTGATACATATCTTGAAAAACATGAATCAAGGGAATCATTCAGCCTGGTACAATAACAAACACAACAATTTATTTTGTCGTGGTATGACATTACATTATATTAATACCATATTATATCTATGGGAGAGGACCACTAGCTTGAAAGCGAACCAAGAAAAGGGACGGAAAACTACGCGTTCAGACGGGCTGAGTAACGAGAGAGTGCAACGAGGTCAGGTAAATTATGGACAATGGCAAAGTTTAAGGTTATTTAAAGAGACTTGAACAAAAATAGAATTTTATTTACACAAAAAAATTAATAAGAGAATTGAAGGGCAAAATTACCTCAGAGAATTAACGGGCAAAATCACATAAATAAACGAAGGGGAGAAGATTAATTCAATTGGGTTACTGAAGGGGGGGGGGAGGGGGTTGGCTTACGGATGTATTCTGTACGTGAGGTGAGACCGCTCGGACATCAAAGCGGGAGGTTGGAGTGATGACGGTTCTCCAAAAGCAAGGGGGAGGGGGTAACTTCCGGTCCAGGGAAGAGTATTTCAGCTACCCAAAATAAGGGGAGCTTCGACAGGAGTTGATGAAAGAAGTCGGAAAAATCACTCGGGGCGATCGTTCAGTGGAATTACCTCCTGGCTGTGGCTAATTCCAAATACACAAAATAGTCCAGCTGTCACTTTGCTTTGTTGCTAGCACTTGACTTGGAACCATGGAGAAATCTTCTTGGTTCTGGCGAGACTTCTCAACTCTGTGTCTCTTCCGGGGAGTCGAGCGTTATTTATGTCCGAGGCTCTGCCCGGAGTTGGGGGCTAGCGGGAAACAGCTCTACTCTCGAAGGGCCTCGAATCTTCTTGCAGAGCTATTTTAGCCCGCATAAAGGTGAATCGTGGGGGAACTCGATTCGAGGCCACCGCTTGTAGAAAGGGGGAGGGGGAGTAGGCTTACCACTTAAGGCCTAGCCGGGCCTTCTGCTGCACATGGGAGTTCCTTTCTGCTAAAGATCTTCCACGTGGGGATTCACTCACAAATTTATTGCTATCAATTAAATTGATCCACCTGTAGATTTATCTGCGTAATTCATCAACAAAATACTTTATCACCATTCAGGATTCCCTCTACTCTAATTCCTAGTCACCTGGTAATTCTAGTAACGCCTTCTCTCGCTCCAGTGTCGTTAAGTGAATTACCCTCCCCCCCCTGCTTTCTCTTCGTACAAAATCTCTTCGCCTATTGACTACTCATCTTCAAGTGTCTATTGTCAATTCCTTACTGTGTTCTTGTAACTTACCTCATTTCTCTCCTAAACACACCCTTCTCATCGCCCAATCCTTAACTGACATCAGGAACCACAACCACTTAACAAGCTATGTCCCAATCTCCAAATCTATATACTTTTTCCTCGACAGCTGATGCTGGTCTGCCTTTACTTCTCGATCTCTTAGCAGCAGCGTTCGATACTATATCTTGCGTTTTTCTTCTTTATCTTTTTCGTGAACACTTAAGTTTCTCTGAAACCGTCTAGTTCCACTTGCATCTATATATTATCTTGAATTTAATCGAACCACATCAATAGTGATATATCTTGGCCAGTGGAGTTGCGTTTAGGTGTTCCGCTAGGCTCATTTCATGACCGCTGTGTATTCTTATTCTTCTTCTTTACCATGGCATTCTTATGTATCCCCTATGTTTATCATTTCTATATTGATAACACCCCAAATAATCTGTTTTTATCAACAGCATCTTGTTATGAATGATAGAAATCTTGTATCTAGATACAACATCATTTCTGAAAGGCTTTCAGACAATTATCTGAAACTGAATTATGAAAAAAAGCTCTCTGTAAAAGCATAGAATCATTTTTTAACCTTGGTAGCTCTTCGGCTCCCTTTTTCGTCTTTATTTAAATTATAAGCGTTGCTTTTGATAACAAAATAGTCCTGAAAGCTCATGTTTTCTTTTGTTTTGGGGGAAACAACAGGAGCAAATGTGCCCAATTAGAATATTGCTCGTCAAAAGATCAGGAGATTTAGTCAGTCGTTTTCCTTCAGATGCCTTTCGAAACTTGTGAGGTTGAAAGAAGTAGGACCTCAGATGTGGAAAGGATGACTTTTCCACAACTTATCTGTAATTGTTCATGACGTGTTACTTTGTGGTTTGAAATTTCAACGCAATATCAATAGGAAGCTACTGCCTTACGACTATGACGTGGCCAGTTTATAAGAATAGAAATACATCTAGTAAATTCTTCAGCACAGGCTCACTGAAAGTGTTAAATTCAAGAACGTCTTAATTTCTTATAAAGTTTCAGCAAGAATAAAGAAGTGAAGAATCTCTTAAAAATGAAGAGGAACTTTTCTTTCTTCGTAATATTAGCCGTATCTGCTCGAACTTAAGTACAATAGTTTTGCGATTGCTCTTCACAATTTCGTTACTTCTTGCCTTGTTTAGAATAATTCCCTCTTCCTCCTTTGGTGCATTTAAATTTGATTTGAAGCTTTATCTCTTCTTTCAAGCCTTTTCTCCGTTGATAGGAAGTCACTCTGCGAAAGCCTATGGCCATGAATAGTGCCATGCATAAATGATCATTGTTATTATTATTAGTAATGTATGGCATAACAAAGAGGAAACATAAATACATCATGGAAATAATGGTAACTATAAGGAATCTAAAAAAATGCTTCATATTTTATCTCAAAAGTTAGAATCATCAAATTGGTAAATTATTTTAATCGATTAAAAACGTTTTCTCTCCATCGCTGAAATTATTTTCCAGTTTAGATTCGTTGATATTGCTTAAATTAAAATCCAAATGGCCTGTCATTCCCTTCTGGTATTCTTTGAGAGGGACGGTTCCATATCTCCTGAAAACAGTTCCAAGCGTCGCTTACCTCTGGATTTGTTCTTCATTCGTCTTTCTTGAATGGTTTCCTGGCATTCACTCGCTTTACGTCTTGATCTGTGCAGTGGTGATTTTCTTATGAATCTCGCATCACTAAAGGTTAGGTTAGCCAGAGCGTTGGGTTTGCTAGATGTTTCTTCTGAATGCCAGCTTGTCTTTACTCCTTTGCCTACTAATTGATTTCCATTCATTGATGGCTACAGAAATATTCCTCTCATTTCTTCAATTTTATTCCCTTTTGTTATTCCACTCGTTGGCAATAACATTACTTCTATAATAACCCATTGCATAAATTTAAAAGTAATAAAAAATAAAGGCAGGAAGAATTATAATTAGAAAACGAGAGGAGAGGATTAGAATTAAAGATGACATTTCATTCAGTAAAGAAGACCAAAATGAAAGTAGAAAGGGTGTAAGAACAGCAATATCAAAAAGTGAATAGGAGCGGCTAATAGCAACTCACACAAACCCTGAATATAATGTGCTCTCGATTGGTTTTGCCTTTAGAATGTAAGTAGTTCGCAAAACGAACGGAGGTGCTCAGAAGTACAACCTCAAGGGGGTAGGGAGAAACAATGAAACGTTCATTATCATGGGAAAGGGAGAAGAAGTAGCACAATGGATAAAATGCTAAGGAAAATAAAATAGGATCGCGGATGAAAAGAACACATAAAAGAAGATCTCAAAAATGTCAGAATCAACGAAGGCATTTACAAATGGCTAATATGTACAGGGTACACAAAACCAACACGTGTAAAGGAAAACATGGAATCGCAGAGAACGGACAAATTCACTCTCAGTAAGAATTCAAATTCAACCAATGAAGGAATGTGGGCAAGACACTCTTTAAAAAATGACAATGAAAGTGGTGAGGTAAGAGGATGTAAAAGTGAGTGACCAAAAAAGAAAATAAACAATTTACCTTAAAGAAAAGATAATTATGGGTCAGGGGAGGGGTCGTACCTCTCCTGAGATTCCGTAATGAATGCGGGGAGCCATGATCGGGCATGGGGAAGGAGTAATTGGTACAGTGAGGGTACTGAGTGAGGGGCATAGAAGCCAAAACATTGACCTTACTACCCAGTCCTCCCTCGAAAAGACATGTGTTTGTCCATTTTTGCCTCTGTGCATCGAACGACAAACACGATCAATGTAAGCTTCCTATCTTTCTCTTAAAAATTGTGCACGCATGTATGTATATACGTATACACAGTCCCTGCCTTGGGATCAACAGGGGAGTGGGGCTCGTTGGAGTGTTAGTGCTCCCCACGGGGATACTCCTTTCCACCGACTCCTGAGGCAGGATGAGGACCTATTCTATGATCACTGATAACACACTACCCCGCCCCTCGCCCCAATGAAGATTAGCGGCTGGTTCCTATGAACTTCTCAGTGATTGTTGTTATGATCTTTATGTGTATTTCATTATCCAGTTAGGGAATCTAGTCAACGATGCAAGGGAAGGATGGTGCAAATTATTTACTATTAGAGGTTATGGAGAGTTACGGGCAGTCCACGCCTAGCGTCCTCTTTAGAATATTCGAGGGCATTGTCCCCATTTTCACTGCCACCTTTACGAACGTCTCCGCACAAATCCTTTGGTGAAGATGCCATCGTTGGTTTTCGATTCCTACGTTTTAATTAAAGGATAAGGGTTTGTAAGAGCTCTTTCATCCTAGAGTTTCGTTTTCTTTTATTTTTATTCGTTCTTTCTTCCCAAGTCTCTTCCTCTCCCTGTTACTTACACGATCACGGAATGTCCTCATCGGATTATGCGATTTTATTATTTTATTTATTTTAATGATATAAATCTATAGTAATAATTATATAAATTTCTTATTAAAATAAAAAATGCGTATATGCGTCTGTCGTACAGGAATGTCAGTCGTTTAGAGATGGCATGTGGGTTCTCTCCTGATTCTCGGAATGGCAAACGCCATGCAGACACATCCTGCTGTAAGAAATCCCTCCCTCCGGTGGAAGAGTACAACAGTACAGATTGCTTCAGGAACATATGGCCTGTCCTGGTCTAAAATGAGAATGCCAAAGTACTTTCCTTATGACACATAATATTTTGTACTCCATGAAATAATTGTAGCTACGCAAAATATTTGATAGTCAGAGAAATATTTTGTATTCCGCGAAATATTTGGTTTTCCGTGAAATATTTGAACGCCGAAAATATTTGGTAGTTCGCAAAATATTTGGAAGTCCGCGAAAAAACGTCGACATACATAGCAGTCAATGATATCTTGCAGTATCTAGAAGCCATCATTTTACTATCTGAAACAACAAAACACTATAATTAATGAGATATAGGCAAGACAAACGATGTTGTAAATGATAGAAAATGACTGATATAACTGACAAAGTTTTGATGCAATGCGAAAGGAATGCCACAAACGCATTGAGCATGTTGGAAATATACAAAGATCATGAAAAAAATCAAGTGATTTTTTTTGTTGCGCAGTGTGATAAATAGGAGAATTTGAGGGAAGTTTAAGATAGATTTCTTCAGACGTTTCTAACTCTCTTCATTTGTGATGGCATGTCCTTGTAGAATTGCATGTAGTACTATATGTATTAATAATGACAGAGGTATCTGTAAAACTCCTTGTGTGACTAATTGTTGCATATGTCTTTTATAAGTTCTTGTCGATACTCGAGGATTCCTTAAGAAAGCTGGCCCTCGTCAGTTTTCCTTTTAGGTTTAAGTATGTTTTTTTCATTCTCTCTTTGTACATGTGTTTGTGTATGTTTGTCTCCTCCCGCCTTTCTTCTTTGTGTGTATGTTTGCCTATTTGCGTCCCTGCTCTCTTTCCCTCTCTCTCCGGCAAGGGAACCTGTTTTTCCCAGGCACTCTCCCCCATCCAACCTAGCCCCCCAATTAAGGCTTTGATCCTTCAAAGGTGACATTTTCAAAAGCGTTTGTACTTTCTTTATCTCCCTTTCATTTTCTTTTTTCCTTTTTCTCTTTCTTCTTTTCCTTATTTCTTTCTCCTTTTTCCTTATTTACTTCTCCATTTTTCTTGACCAATTTTTCACTCTATTTCTATCTTTATCCTTTTAATTCTTTCCTTTTCTTTGTTCTCATTTCTAATTTTTCCTTAGATCAATCCTTCTCCCCTTCTTTTTGTCGTTCCTCTTTCCACATTTTCGTTCTTCCTTCCTTTCAATCATGCTCAACCCGCCAAACCTTTCACCTTGTTTTCACTTTCCAGATGCCCGATCTTTCGCCGTCTCTTGACATAGATATGAAAAGGAGACGCGGATCTTTCTCTTCTTTTTTATTTAATAAACGTCTGGATAAATTTGGAGAAAAGGGAAAAGTTCTGCTCGAACGCCGAGATTAAATCTGGAGTTGAGGAGACCGGAGTAACCGGATTCTGCGTAAGCGGAGGTCGGGAACGCTGAAAAAGAAATAATTCCAGGGAAAGTTTGAAGTCTTTCTCTGTTTGTCGGTGCGTCTAACTCGAATCTTGTGTGTGTTTGTGTGTACCTAGATTGCTTGTTTAATTTATTACTTCTGAGCGCCTGTGCTTTATGGACAAATATGTTCTTGAAGCTAGTACGTCCTCCACGACCCCGTAGTCAAATTTCAGTATTGCTGTCTAAGTCATTCAGAACATTTGTACGTGATTCTTTCCATTTATTTCTCTTCTTTCCTCATGTGCCATTTTTCAGACCACCTTTACGTTCCACCATGCATACTTTTCTTTCATTTTTCGTATTAATTGAACATTTCCTCGATGGTTACAACAGTTTCCTTTTTTCTCTCGATTTAAACAAAATCTTGGGCAAGGGTTTAGGAGGGAATTCTTGAGGATGGGTTCAATTGGGAAATCTTGAATGAGGACGCATGGGGGATACCTTGGGGGGTGTTTAGGGGGATTTCTTTTTAGCAGCGCCCATCTAGCAACTGAAACCAAGTCGCCGCATGTGTAGGGGAAATCTTGGGTGAGTGCTTAGGGGCGAAATCTTGGCGAAGTGCTCGAAGAGAAATCTTGGGAGGGCTCAGGAGGAATTTGAGGGAAGGGAGGCGCAGAAGTAAATCTTGATTGAGTGGTTAGAAAAGAATCTTGGGATAGGTTTAGGGAAAAACCTTGGTTGAGTGCTGAGGGAAGAAAACTTGTGGAAGGCTCGAGGCGGGGGCTGGGGGTGGGGGAATCTAGCTGGATGGCTCATGGGGGAAATCTTGTGTGAGTGGTTAGGTGAAATATTGGCGGGTGGGTCTCAGAAGGGAAATCTTAAGACAAGGAATAGAAGGGAAATCTTGGGCGAGTTTTTAAGCGGAAATCTTGGGTGAGTAGTTAGAGGGAAATTTTTGGGGAGTGTTCAGGAGGAAAATCTTAAGTAAGTGCTCAGGAGAGAAATGTTTGTATATGTTGGTATAACTGTAGAAAAACAAGTGAGAATTGGTACAAACATCTAAATGTTGCATTAGCCACTATCTTCACTCCAAAGCTTGATGGGTAAATATAATTCAAGAGAGAGGCATAACGTTCAGATTTTGGATGTAAGACTGCCTTCTTACTTTACTCGGCTTTTCCCTTTTAACTCGTTTAAGAGCTATTAAACACTCACAAGATGTGTGGCAATGCTGTTCATTGAAGATTTAGAATTTGACAAGTTCCACTCAGCAAAATAGATCTATTTATGCTTTCTTCTAAAATAATTAATGAGACGATTAACCAGATTAGTTACTCCAATTCGATATTGGCATTATGTTCCATATTCTGATTCAACCTTGTTCGCCGGGAACAGATTTCGATCCATTAGAACCATTTCATTCTCCATCCAATTCATCATTTCTCGGAAAATAACGATGCTAAACTCTTATTATCTTGTTTTGAAAATTTAAATATAGTTAATTCACGTTACAGTAATCTGCGTTAATGATCATGGAAAAGAACAACTACAAAGAGGGTGCTCCGGTGTGACTTGAACTAAATTAACTTGGACGCCCGCAATATGTATATTTATGTCTAAAATAATCGATCTTTCAAATACTTTTTAATTTTGAATCTATGAAAAGTATTCACACTTATCTGCATATTGTCAACTAAACATTATATAAAAAAATATACTTAACTAGCTGGCTTAATTGATGTTGCACGTATGGACCTTTGGATTTGAAATGTAGGGATCTTTATTTCTTATAGCAAACGTTTGTGAGCGAGTTTAGAGTTCGAATAAGCATTGGGTCTAGAGACCTCAGAAGTCAAATTTAATTACGCTCAGTGGCACAGTTTCAGAGGTGCTCTACAACTTTTGAATTTATAAGGAAGATGTAATTACGAGTTTTATCTGAAGTTGCACAAAACATGATTGGTTTTCACCCACATGGAACAGGGAAATGTAGGCGTAGTGGCGGAGCCTAGCCTAACCTATGACCTCCACCTTACAGAGATGTACCTATATATTATGATGTAAAGCGTACTCTTCAAGTTGATAAACAAGGCAATATTATTTTCTTCTCTAAGTACGGGTCTTGTTTCAAGACTTTTCGCCTCATCTTTCAGATGCACAATAAAGTTTTGTTGTCCTATAGTTTTGTTTTTCTTTAAAGATGTACTTCTTTGCTAAATATCAGCTCAATCTGAAAATAAATGTAGCCGCCTCTAGTGAACAAATAACAAACTTCCTTCCCTATATTTCTAAAAAATATAATATATATTTACGTTAAAGGCTAGTAGTTTTGTTTCTGTATAATACTATTCACTTTTACATTGCAATTCTACCCGAAATGTTTTTTTCAATGTTCACAATTTTTATTATTTTAGCCTCTAATTGTTCATTATCACAAACAAATCCAAAAGAATGCTTAAAACGTTATCCTCTCTTCTTTTCAATTCTCTACTTTTCCATCCCAATCACATTTCTTATAACAAGCACAAGTCTTTTCTTCTCTTTTTTATATCCTACCATTTACCTAGAATGTGCCACTACTTGCTTCAAACAATAATCTATTTTTAAGGCCACATATATAAATTACTTCTACACCTGGATTTTTATTATTCCTAAAAGTACTTTGTACTTTTTTCATAATTTAAATATTTACACTATTTCACACATTTGGATTTGCATAAATGTTTCTAATTCCATACTCAGGTTTTCGGTTCTTTTGCCTACCTGATGACATTAATATTTATTATAAAGTCTAAGGACGTATCTATCCTAGTTTTGATTGCAAAATTAGGGTCTTCAACATTGTCTACGGTTACTTCACTTTCATCAGAACCTAATATTTCATCATTACTGTCTCTCTCTAATAGTTTTTTATGGCTTCATCACTCATATTTATATAAAAAAGTGGGGTAAAAATTGCCAATATGCAGTAAAACAACCGCCTGACTCAAAACAACAAACAACACTGAGGTAAAAAAACACATGGAGCATGAGTCAGCTCTTACCCAAACTTACCGAAAACCACAGCTGCGCAGATCAAATGCGCAATTATTTAACTTTTAAAAAACTGAGTGCGGGGTAAATATTTACCCCACAACTTCACTTAAGTGTTAAAACCATAGTTTCGATTTGTAATTTACCTTACTTTTTTCATTCTCTTTTTCTACAAACTCCGTCCTATTTCCTCTCTTAAAGATTATATTGCAAAAAAACTTTTCGCCGCTAAAGCCAATTTTCTTATTTTAACCGGTATTTTTTTTCACTCCTCTTAATCTCAAGCTTTGAAACTTCCCATACTTCATGTCAATACATACTCTTTGGCCCACCTATATTATTCCGCAGTTATCTTTATCTCGCCATTCTATACATATTTCCAGGACTAAAGGTGAAATAAAAGCAAATACTAGCTACATGTATATTTTAATTTCTTCCTCCAAAATAACCTCATTCTGAGAGAATACAATTTTTTCATCTACTCTACACGTCACTAAAACACGCTTTATACGCATTTCCCTAAATGCCTCGAAGTGCCAAGTGTTTGAGGCTATGGTGTCCCTGAAGTTACACTTCTTTCACTCGCACCTGGAATTAATTCCAACAAACTTCGGAGATCTCAGCAACGAACAAGGATAAAGATTCTACCAGGATATTTCAAAGATGGAGACACGTTACCAAGGCCGCTTCAGCTCCAACATGATGAATGATTACTGCTGGACGCTGACACATAAAACTTAAGACAATCATAGCCGTAAAAGCAAAGTGCAGAAACACCTTTGATTAAAATATCATAAAATTATATTAAGATAGATGTCAAATATAGAAAAATTGCTTTTTTAAAGATGTTCATGACTAATTAAACTTTTTATACTCTCGAATATTTATTTTTCTACACTTGTTCAGAGTATAACTTTAATTAACAACTTTGATAATGATAAGTAAATCTATAAAAGTCTACATGTTGGAAAGAATCTGATGACAGATTCAAAATATCCGCTATTGTATTAATCAATGAAGTCAAATTATTTCAACCAAAATTGCCGTTGACCAACAACTATATCATCTGTATGCGAACGGGAATTATCGTGAAACAGAAATCATTTTACAGCGTCTCATAACTCAGGACGCTTACGTATAATGCTGTATAGTAAACGTCTGAGACCGATGAATTAAAACTCTTGGTTAGCAGTTTCATTTTAAGGGACACATGCCTCGTGAAAAATGCCTCTGCAATAAACAAGGTCTGCTGACCAAAGTCGCGTGCTCTCACTTTTCTGATTTATGAACTCACTATCTTCAAAACGTAAAACTTTCAATAATATCCGGGAAAACCTTGGGAGGACCTTGACAATTATATCATTCGAAAGGGAATGCAAAAGGACATAAGGCTTTCATATTTCGTTGGAATCAGCCGAATAGTTATGATGTTATTACAAATAAAAAGCAAAATGGAGACCGACGGACCGACCGACCGAAATAGTGAGATATAGAGTCGCACGCGACTAAACAAGGTCTGCTGACCAAATTTGCGTGCTCTCATTTATTCTCATTTATGAAACTACGACTACAAAACTTTCAATGAATCCCGGACTAACCTTAGTATGACCTTGTCAATTATGTCATTCGAAAGAGAATGTCAAACAACATTAGAGTTTTAAATATTGTTAGAATAGGCTGAATAGTTACAGTGTTATTGCCAAAACAAAATGATTCCCTGGCTAACCTTGGGATGACCTTAGGAATTATATCATTCGGAAGAGAATATAAAACAACATAAGGGTTTTAAATATCGTTATAATCGGGCTAATAGTTACAATGTTATAACACCCCTAAAAAGTAAAACGGGAACCGACGGACCGACCGACCGACATAGTGAGATATAGAGTCACATTTGCCTAGACTCGCACGCGACTTTTTTCCCCAATTGTAGGCAACGCGGCGTCCTTGATGAAGTTGTATTGAGGCATCTCCTATCAGCACTCATATTAAAGACACCACGTCTCATCCCAGGTGATGATAGATGCATACAATGTTTCATCGTTGTTTGCATTTTAGATAATAGTAGCACAAATATCTGAAAAGATCTCTACTTGTTTTTGTGTAAGAAAACGAGGAACAACACTTGATTTCAATTTCATTCTTCTCGACAAACTTTATTATAACCACTCTTGCTAATGCCCAATTTTTCCACCAATATCTATTAAATATTTTTAAGACCATTCCAATTGCCTTAAACCTTCTTAGTAATCAATAATTAAATAATCAAACAACTTTTCATTAAGACTCTTTTATCCCTAATCCAATTAGTTTTTACATCCCGCAAATATAATTGCAATTTATCTACTGTATTCAAGTTCTTAAATTTCATTACTTTATTTTACGCATTATTTTAAATAAATACACATATTAGCATATATTTTCTCGAGATCCTAATACAGGACGTACAATAACCCTTTTTCATTTTATTACAATACTTCTGTTATACAATTTGCTCTGCATATAGGTTATCGCATTTTGATCTTCCTCCTTTAAAACCATTCTGGTCCTCATATAGTATATTTCATTTTTAGGCTAAAATTCATTACAAAAGCTTACTCGTAACCCATAAAATTGCTCTAGCTCTATAGTTACCAACCTCTATCCTATCCTTCCCTTCATACTTCAAAAGCCTTCCTATCATTTCCTCCATTTACACTGATTTATTATTTTAAATCTTTTGAACCTTCCAGCTACATCTGCTGTTTTCTTCATCATTCTCTTTCTCAACATACATCTTACACAATGCTGAAAGTAACTGCTTTCTCTTATATAATTTTCATACTCAGTACAATAAACCATTCATTTTCACTATTCTTCCCTCTCATTTCCTTTTACTGACCATTTATTTTTATACTTCTAAACTTTTATCTCAAAATCTCGTTTGTTAATTGTTTTAAATAGGCTCACTGTGATTTTCTCTACCTACTAACTTTAATATGCTCCATTGTATAATATTTTCAGATTTATTTCGCGTTCTTTCAAGAAATGCTTTAGGCCATTTTTTTCTTTATATCTTTATCCATTAACTCCACACAGTCGGATGCTATTTCTATTTTTTATATCTGTTCAATTCAACCGTCTTTTTACTTTCACCTTCTATTTTCCCATTCCAACAAGGTTAGCTTATTTTTGGTTTCCTTTCAGAAGAATTATTTTGAATCCTATTCTTTCTAAGGCAGCTTAACTTTTTTATGTTGAAGGCTTCCCCCTCCCCTTACGGACCAAATATACATTAAAGAAATGTCCAAATTGGAATATGTATAGAGTTATGAAACGGAAAAGAAAGATATGGGCGATTAGGAATTTTTGAGAAAGTGAAAGACGTGTTTTTGATAGGGTGCAGATCATAATTATTGGGAAAGACATTAGAAGATGGAGAATTCCATAGTTTTGATGTGCATTGAATCAAGAGCATTCAAAACGGCCCACCCTTGAGTTTTTGAAGGCCACACAATAAGTATACAAATTAGGAGCCTTGCAAATATTATGTGATCTAGCTAGTGGCGGAGCAAATAAGCAGACAGCACATGTTGTTATGAAACACATGGCCCGAACCCCACAAAATTGGTTTGACTTAGACAGGATTTCTCAATGGGTTAAACAAAAATATTATCATTTGTCATGCCTCTAAGACACAATTTTTATCTATTTCCTCCCATTTCATCCCTAAACCTTATTATACACAACATATTTTAGTAGATTCGATTTTTTACTATTTAATTTACAACTAACTTGTTTACCTTTCTAACTTTTCATTTTTGATCTTTCATTATTTTCAGCAAGTTCTTATGCTTTATGTACTTTTATTATTATTGCAACTTAATTGCATCCATCCTCTAACGTGTGATCCTAGCCTTTATGGTACCATGAGCAAAACCTCCTTTCAGCGCTCTCGCTCCCCTTAGAAATGAGATCCACCTTCTAACGTATATACCCTGAACCACGCTAAAAGCTTGGTTGGGAAAGGGAGGATTTCTCGGTCTTATGTGAATCAAATTAGAGACACTTTTTCCAGCTGATCTGAACAATATGTTATCATTATGCTGTTGTTACGTCCTTCAATGTTTATTTCAGATTCTTAGTTTTGGGGCTGAACCAGGCTAATAGCAAGGCGGAGGAGTCATATTATGGGCAGGTATAATTAAACACGGACTTGTTATCCCAATCAGGGTGCTTGATGGGTTTAAAGGGACTGAAACCGCCTACTGCAATCTCTTGAGGTAGGTATTAGATCTCTGGCTAGATGAAATTCCATTGTCACTGTCCAGGACTATCTTTTCATGTATGACAACGCTCAATCCAACCCTGCCAGGGCCATCCAAGCATTCTTAGACTTTTACGGCATACAAGGTGACAAGTTGTTGGTGTAACCGCCAGCGTCTTCGGGTATCAACTTAATTCAAAGTTTGTGTTCCATCATTAAACAAGATATCTATGCCGATGGACATCAATTTCCGTTTAAAGACGTTTGGGGGGTGACCATCATAGCTGTAGCAGAGGCAGTCTAACCTGCTAGTAAAGGATATTTCAACAAGGACGCTCGAGCTTTGTCAGGCGATAGCGGCCATGTTGTTAAAGCGACATCTGGAAACTTCACTGTGAACTGTTAGGTAGTACTTGGCAAATCACGTTGTAAGGTTATAGCGTTGAACAGCGTGTGAAAATCATCAAATGTAATTATCAAATTCAGTGCTCCGTTCGACAAACGTTCCGCGCATTACGTGATTTCTTTCCTCGTCACAATAGTCCTGCCTAGTCCACTGTTCGACGCATGGTGGCCAAATTCGAGGCAAAAGGGTCGATCAAACAATCAGCCAACACCCGCACGTTGTCGAAATGTAAGGTCTGCTGAAAACATCGCTGCCGTAAATAAGAGTGTACGGGAAAATCCGAGGCAGTCAATTTCTTGTCGTTCACAAGAATTTGGCCTTTCTGCGACTTCAGTTTGGTGAATAATGCGTATGGACTTGGGTCTGCACCCGTACAAAATCCAACTTGCCTAGGAACCTAAGGTAAATGACCATAAACAACGCCTTGTGTTTGCTGATTGGGCTCTAGAGCAGTTGGAAGTTACCCTAAATTTCCCCCCAAAATCATCTTCAGCGACGAGGGCCATTTTTGGATGAATGGATCTGTGAACAAGCAAAATTGTCGGATTTGTGACGAAAAAAACAACATGAGATACACCAGCACTAATTGCATCACAACAAAGTCACTGTTTGGTGCGTATTTTCGTCTAACGAAATCATCGGTCCGTATTTCTTTAAAAACGAAGATGGGATTTCCATAACCATCAACGGCGAGACCTACAGATCGATGATTAGCAACTTCTTGGGGCCTTAACTGGATTATAGGCCTGATATGGATACTGACGACCTGTGGTTACAACAAGACGGCGCTACGTGCCACACTGCGCAGGCCACGATATATATTTTGCACCAGCGATTTCAGGGCAGGGTCATCTCGCGCGGCAGCGACGTCAACTCGCCACCGAGATCATGCAATTTAATGCCATTAGACTACATTCTTTGGAGCTACCTCAAATCGCAGGTCTATGCAAATAATCCGCAAACAGTTGATGTCCTCAAAGTCAACATAATGAACACCATCCAGCAAATTCAGCCAGATTTATGCAACAAAGTCATCGAAAATTGGGCCTCCCGAATATATTCCACCAAGCGAAGCCGCGGTGGACATTTAAACGACATCATATTCCACACTTAATGCCATAAAATGTACTTTCAAATTTAAAATGAATTGAGTGCATATATCGCACACAACTTGTTTTATTTACTTTTAAAAATTAAGCGACCTTATTGAAAGACCCTTTATTAAGAAATTGACAGATTCCATGCATGATAGAGTTTTTGAAGTCATCCGTCGAAATGGTGCTCATGTGCGCAAATAATCCATTATGTCCATCAATCGTGTATTATAATTATGATTTTCTGTTAAATATATACTCAAGGTATTCATTCAAAATCTATTGGCTTGGTTGGCTCCCAAAACGACGAATCGGAAATAAACATTGAAGGACGTAACAACAGCATAATGAAAACATGACATTAGTATTGCCATATTGTGCAGACCAGCTGGGAACAGTTTCGCCCCTGTGCAAGTTCCTTCCTCTTCAGACGGCTCGGGTCCCTGAGGCCTCACAAGGAGGAAAGGGAGCTCCTTCTTTCCTAAAAAGAAAACAAAACGCAAGAAAAAAGACTAAAAGCTCCTCTTCCTCCGCGGGAGCTACGGGGACGGGCGAGTCATTTGCCGTTTCGGCAAGCGACAAAACAAAGATCGGCATGTCTGGCTCTGGTGCTTCCCCGAGCGAGGAATCCCTGACCAAGACCAAAAGTGCCAGTGCGCAGAGCAGAGCCTCGATTACGTAGGGGCCAAACAATTCAGAGGCTACCTAATGTTTTCGAGCCCGCTGGTTTCAAACGCTTCCGTTTGTTATCTAAGTGCAACATGATCCACCAGAGGAGAGTTCTAGCTACTCTAATTGGTAGAGAGCCGAAGGTGGCCCGTTCCTCGGACAGGAACCTTCTGGTGAATGCATCGAATCCTTCTGAAGCGGGCATGATTAGCCCCCTTCGGACACTTGATGGCACGCTGGTGTGTGTGACGCCGCACTCTGCCATGAACTTCGTGAAAGGAGTGGTTTATGGGAGGGAACTCGTGGACTACTCCATAGATGAGATTACCTTACAGATAGCCGACCATGGAGCGGCAAAGTCGAACGTATTATACGAAAACAAGGAGTAGCTTCCAGACCCACCCCTACACTCTTTGTCATGTTCGACTGTGACAAGCTCCATGAGTCGGTGCGTGCCGATTGGTATCACTTCTGCGTGAAGGCATTTGTGCCACTGCGGCGAGAGTTCTACTACTACCATCGCGTCGGCAATAAGAATTGTTCCTGTAGACGTGCAAAGTTGGGGTTACCCAAAGTCTGTGTAAGTTGCTCCAAAACCGCACACGATAAGCCTAAATCGTGTGTGGCCAAGTATGTCAATTGCGGAGAGCTGCACCCCGCTTCTTCCAAGCTATGTGGTACGTATCTCCTTCGAAAAGGGCCCCCGTATCCCCCCAGCGCTTGGCCTAGAGGTCATATTCCTTCAGTGAAATTGCAGCGGACTCCAGGTCAACTGGGGAGAGCTGCAGTGGCTCTTCTTATTCCGTTTTCCCTTAGCTATTTTTCTACAGTGGAACCTGCTGGGCGCAGGTTCTTCTCTTCACTTTAGACACCTCCTTTTAGGCAGTAGATGTTCAGCTGCACCTGAATAGCAGGTATACTGTTATTTCCACGTACATTCTACCGTCAGCCGATTTGAACGCGAAGGCCTTCAGCCGCACCGTGGCACGGTTGCATGGGCCCTTTCTCTTGCTCGGGGACTTGAACGGGAGACACTACCTCTTGGAAGACTACTCGATCAATCCCAGGGGTCAGGTCCCTTTTGACCTGATCGACGAGTTGGAGATATGTGTCCCAAATGTAAATGAATTTACGCATCACTGCTCGAGAACCGCTACATTTTTATGTATCGATATATCTTTGTGTTCTCCAGATGCACTGTCTGATTTTGGGTGCGGGGCAGTATTTAAACTCCATGGTAGTGATCACTTTATCATTCAAATATCATTTTCTCGGCCGCTGCCGCCTGAGAGCCCGCCGTGGTGGTGCTTGGCACGGGTGAAGTCGTCCTCATTTCAGGAAATGGCTGATTTCTGTCTCAGTCTAGGAGTTTAGGTTGATAGATGAGGCCGTTGAGTTCTTCTCCAGCAACTTCATCGCCGTGGGCCTAACTCTAACTACTATTCTTAAATGTCTGGCCTTTTTCCACGCCGACCGCTTTCGTGGTGGTCAGCAAAGTTTGAGGCGGCTTTCAAACAGAACCGTTATGCCTACATCCGCTATAAGCGTCGTCCAAACGATTTCACTGTCGATGATTTTAGTCGGCCTAGGGCTAGGTTCCGGTATGTTTCAGAGCACGCCCGCCGCCCTTCCTGGTGGACATACGTGAATTCTATTAACGGGAAGATCTCTCTAGCAGGAAGATGGAATCGAGTAAAAAGGATTCGCGGCAAGTTCTCACTGGACCGCGCAACCATGGAGGAATCCTTCGCGACCGCTTTCTCCGCATTCTCTAGCCAGGATGCTGCTCCACCAGCATTCAATGCGCTTCGTGATGTCGGGGAAGGCCACCGACTGAGCTTTATCTCCAGAGTCGGCTAACCCTTCAATGGCAGGATTAAATTGAGTCAGTTGCGTTTCGCTCTTGGTTCGTGCACGGGCACTGCCCCTGATTTAGCCGATGTCCCGTACGCCAAGCTTCGATACCTGGGTTAGATTTGTTCAACATGATCTGGGTGCAGGGTATCTTTCCAGACTCCTGACGAATCGCAAATGTACTCGCTTTTGGCAAACCAGGGAGAGATCACTCTACCTCGGCCGGTTTCCGCGCAATCTCTCTAACTTCGTGCGTGTGCAAGTTGATTTAGAAATTAGTACATATTAGATTAGTCTTTTTTTCTGGACAGCGAGGGCCATCTGTCTTTTGCACAGTGCAGCTTTCGCAAGTTCCACTCTACGTCGGATGCTTTGCTCCGACTGGAAAATGCCTTCTGCCAGGCCTTTCTTCGTAAACAGCACTACGCCAGGGTATTTTTCGATTTGGAGAAGGACTATTATACTTAGATCCTTGACTCCGGTTACTGGTAGGGAAAGTCCTTTCCATCCCAATGGATCAAGAAGATAGTGTCCCGCAGCGAAGTTTACTTAGTGTCACTATTTTCCCTGACTAATAAAAGTATCACCTCGGTGATGTCTGAAGATATTCTCGCTACGCTCTACGTAGACCACCTTTTGATCTCTTTTGGTGCGGCCCAGATGCCAACTCCGGAGCATCGACTACAACAGGCATTGAACCGCGTCTCTCTCTATGCCGAAGCGTACAGGCTTCAGTATTCCTTGGGCAAGACTAAGGTGGTTTACTTCTGCTGCCATCTACAGCTCCAACCTGACCCAAACTTATTTCTCATTGGGATGCGTTTGGAAGTGGTGAACTTGCACCGTTTCCTTGAACTTGCATTTGACCGATGTCTCACCTGGGAGGCTCATATTCACAGCCTTAGGGTCTCTTGTATCCGCGCCATGGATATTCTTAGTTCCGTTACGTTCAGCGCCTGGGGCGCTGACTATTTTATCGATTATTTGTTGGTTCGAATCTTGACTACGAGATTTATGCATCCGCATCCGAGCGTATATTTCCGAAGGTGGACTCAGTCCACTACACTAACCATCGCCTTGCGATCGGTGCCTTTAGCACTTTCCCCATTGAGAACCTACTTGTCAATGCTAGGGAGATGCCACTCACTCTGCTCAGTGCACAGTGAATTATTTGCTTGTAAGCGCGATCCCGATGCCTCCCTCAGTGTCCAAAAGCTCTCGCTGCATTCGAAGCTGATCTCGACGCTGCCTATGCCAAGAAACGCTAGTCATACCCTAACCCTTTTGGGTTTACGGCTAGGAAACTCTTTGGAGAGCTCGGTATAGCTCTCGAGCCGGTGGCGCCCTGGTTCTTCCTAGAACGTCACCCTGGAGTGTTCCTAGTTTGACTATTTGTCACCACACCTCTGCTTTCATAGTTTATACGGCGTCGGAACTATTGCGTTCGGCCTTTTTGGAGCACAATTCGTTTCGCGCTGGAACCATGCTAACGTATATGGGTGGTTCCAAGTCTCAAGAGGGATTCGGTTTCCTGGCCTTATCCCCTCTGTTTTAAGTCAGCAGTTTGTAGACCGTATTGTGATTTATAGCAACTCACAAAGCGTACTGAGTGATCTTGGTGCATTAGAATCAATGCATCGCCTGGGTTGCGATATATGTGACGCCACGGTTATGGCACGGCGGTCGGATATCGAGATTATCTTCTGCTGCTGGCTTCCTGGACATGTAGGAATTGCGAGACCAGAATTTCGCTCTTTCTCACACCGATTACAAGGCGGGAATACGGGTAACTCTCCGAGCTACTTAGCAAAAAAGATGAGAGACGGTTAAGGGAAACTTAAGGTTACGTGCAATTGCGCCGCGACTGTTTCCATTGACTTACTTCCCAATGTCGTGACGGCTTCAGGGCGCTTTCTGCCGTCTCCAAATTGGACCCACTCGCGAGACGTACTGCCATTTGATAGAATGCTCGCCTGCGGCTTACTGTGAGGAATGCGTTGTTCCCCAGACTGTTTGGCACATTCTAGTTGAATCTTTCAGTTTGGGCGCATGCTCCTGCGCATGGGGGAGGTGCTTCTACCCCCGACGCTGGAGCGTGCTTCCTGCTTGTTATCTTTTTGATTTCTTTCCGTTTTGTTTTTGTTTTTAGCCTATGATCTTTTTATCCTTGTTACTTGTTATTACTTGTTATTTGTTTTTAATATAGTTTAGTTGTAGGCTATAGTGAATACGGCGACTTATACCCAACTAGGCCTCGCCAGATGGGTTCTCAAAATTTAAAAATAGCAATCCATGCGGCCCTGTGATACTGCCCATATTACCCATACATAAATCCGTCCCTTCATCTACCTCCCGTGTTCTATTTCTCCCCATCAATTTGTATTCTCCTACATCCATGTATTCATTTACACTTCTTGTTTCAACTACACCTATCACATCAATTTTCATCCCTATGCATCGTTTTATAATCTCTTATTTAGTGTCTGAAATTCCGTAAGACAAGCTTTTAAATTTAAGGGGGAGGGACGGGAGGGCTCAGTAAATTTCTATTTATTTTGGCTTTTCTGTATTTTCATTCTGTCCTTTCATGCTATACTTCTTATCTCATCCTGATCTTTTATTATTCAAAACTTCAAGTTTCTTTAAACTCAAAGTTCGCCTTTTTTTCTCTTGCCAATATAATTACACCTTCATTCGTAAACTGTATTCCGTCTTCCTTTAATATCTATGGCTAATTTGCCCCAAATAATATTGCATTACCTTCCATTATAACAACAGCATATCTCATTATATTATTTACTCTCTTTTTATCTTTGAGACTTTTTCTAGTCATTGAGTTATTGGCAGATAGGTAATGCGTCCTTAATTTTTAAAGCAATTAACGAATATTTTGCAAATTTCTTATATCTACTTTAAACTATTTTTTCCCCCTGTAAACGAACCATTCATCATCTGTTACCTTCTTACTTTGCAACATTTCCATCTTTTTATCTCATCTACTTATAATATTATGCCCAGTTAATGGTAGAATTTTCTTTAGACTTTTTAAAAACCTATCATACCCTTTGCTTCCTTGTTATATGTTTAATATTTAGGATTGTATTTTTATAAATAATAAAATTGAATTTCATGTATGGCACTCTTCTGAAAACGCCCGTCTATCAACTCTGTGATACGGTCGGTAAAGAGGCGAGATAAGATGGTGAGGGGCATTTACAGTCTAATATGTAAGAAGAAGTAAATTTAAGGTGATTCTCTATTGAATGGGTAGCCAGGAGGGATCGTGACGTACGGGAGTTGCGCGAGAGAAACTTTGTCAGTGGAGAAAGAACAAGGGTTGCAAAGTTTTGAATCGGTTAGAGGGGTCGAAGAGTGGAGGTATGTGACCCAGCGGCGAGAAGAGAGCTGCAGTAGTCAAGGTAGCAAGCAGGTCGCGAAGGCATAAAAGGTTATTTCAAAGCTATTGTGATCAAAAGGAGGACGGATGTGGTTGAGATTACGGAAACAGCAGAGACTGTATCTACATGAGTTTTGAGAAATTATTGACTATCAAAGTTTAAGCACAAATTTTTAACTGCATCAGAAAAGGAAGTATAGGAGCGCCTAGGTTAAGATAATGCTGGAAAGTTATGCACAAAGTTGTCCTAGAGCCATATTAGGTTTCTAAGTGTTTCAGCAAATGAAGTCGGAGAAAATGATAGAAGAATTTGCGTGTTAACAGTATATAAATGAAATGATAGACCAATGCAACGCATAAGAATGTCAAGGGAAATGATAGATGCGAAACAGAACTGGACCGAGAATCGATCCTTAAGAAACACCAAAATGCCACTCCTATGCAGATATATATTGCTGCCACTATGAATACATTGAGTAAGAGATGGAAGATACGAGTGTAACCATTTGAGGGTAGTTTCAGAGATATACAAGAAGTCTCGGAGGCCGTTTCAAAAGAATAGCGTGGGCAACAGTGGCACATGGTGCTGAAAGGTTTTGACGTACAAGAAGTGAAGGCCTACCAGTATCGGTCGTATGACAAATACAGATCCTATCATGTTTTGAAGATGATTCAGTGTTGTCCACTACCTTAAATCCACACTGAAATAATATCATCAGGGTTAGAGGACAAGTTATCTTGGATCTCATCATAAACCAGCCTTTCAATGATTTTAAGAAGAATTAGAGTCGAAAAAATGGGTGGTAAGTTGCAAGATTGTTTAGATCAAGGTTTGATTTCTTTAGAATAGAGAGAACAACAGCTCGTTTGAATTTATTAGGTACAATCCCAGACGAAAAGGAACTATTAAAAATATCCAAGAGGTAAGTGAGAAAGATGCATATTAATTCTTCTGGAGATAGTGGGGAGGAAAAGAGGAAGAGGGTGTGTGAGAGTAGAGTTGATCTATTTTGTCAGAAAATAAAGCAGATAACTCAGCAGGGGAGTTAGTGGGAATGATGAGGTTTCAGTGGAGCCTAGAGATTAGAAAATAACTTTGATTAAAGAAATGTAGCTTGTTTTTTCTGCAAAAAAACAGTGAATGTTAGCATCACAGGTGGATTTAGAATGGCAGTGAATAGCGGGAGTAGGTTACGTAGATTTCTCTGCAGCACAAGGACGGGAAGACGAAAGCAGTCAATCGCATGCTCGTCTATGTAACTTAGCGTTCAAAATAGTGGCCGAGAACCATGGAGCACGTTCTCGTCGAGTTGAAGTGGGGAGAGGATTTGCTTGGCCGTTGAGGCACAATGAGAGGATCCGGAGAAAAATCGTAGGACCTTATTGGTATTAATAAAGATGATGACAATTTATAACAGTAGAAAAAGGGAGGCTCGATCCCATGTCATATGTACTTAGTTAATGGTAGAGAACCGACAATGTTAAGGTTTGGTATCAGGGCTTGTGCGTGGTTGAGTAAGGAAGCAAACGGGACGCAAAACTGGATGAGAAGATAATCAGAAATAGCTGTCCTGGGACCAATTCTAGTTACGCTATGAATTGGAAGGGAGAAGACGAATATATCGTTTTTTTTTCGTGTGTGGGAGGAATGATACAGATTGAGAAAATGATTTCTGATAGAGACAAGAATATCATTTCGTATTTTGCTATCTGATTGAAAGTGAAAAAAAATCATGCCGCTTTCAAACATTTACGAAAAAAATAAAATAAGTTTTACTGAAAAAGCTTTAATAGTTTAATGAAACCATGACTAGAATATATTCGTTTGGGAGTTTGGGCTCGAATAGATTCTACAAACTAAAGGAAATGTGCAGAGGTCATTCTCACATTTACTCAACAAAATATATGAACTGCTCAATCTCAATTTTCTCCTTGGCAGGTTTCCAACTTTAGATTTTGGTTTAAACAAGAATCAAAGTAACTGTATGAATGTCGTATCTGAGGCACATGTAGGTCACTGAGTGAGAATACAAGTGGCCCTGAACTTTTACAGTACTATACACTAGATAACTATTTTTCTATAGTAACAGATAAATTTTAATTGTTATTTTAACCCACGGCTGCCAGGTTTTTTTTTATCCGAAAAAAATGAGAGTTCGGTTTCCATGAGTTTACAAGTGCTCCCGACCATGTTCTTGCATACGGTCGATGAGCAAAGGTCTTTACACGCAACTCAAGCTCTTTTCGTCCTTCTTCCTAACGCCCTTGGACACCGTGACCACCAACACGTTCTTCTTCTTCGCGAGTGCAGTTATCATGAGCTTCATATGATAGATTTATAAGTTTTACTCACAGCCAAACTGTTGGCAATTTGAGGTCTGCCTGAAAGAGGTCTATCTTTGAGATCTTTCCCGTTCTTCAGCCTCTCTGAGACTCTGTGTAAGGTCATCCGGCCGAGGTTGAGCAACTTGGCGATGTCGAACTTCATGTGGCCCGCGCGCAAGTGAGCAGAGATCTCGAGCAATTTCACTTCTATTTCGTCACACCTGCACACAATGGAAAAGACTTTTTAATGCGACGTGCAGAAAAAGTAGAACTTTAAGTTTGTTGGACGGAACTTTTCTATCACAGAACCTTTGCAAAACCCGGTATCAGAATCATTTTTACATTTAGGTGATGTAATGACTTAAATGGTAAGCAAATGGTGAAAGATCCGGTGAATATGGAGGATGAGGAATATCTTCCCAACATGAGGTAACAGTTTTCCGTGGGAAAACGTGCCATTTGAGGCCATGCATTATAGGAATAAAAGAGGACACACTTTCAGTTGACTAGTGAAGGAAATTATTGCTTAAGTGCTACATTTAAGCGTTGAATTTGGTGAGCATTTGGGTTAGCAGAAACTGTTTATAAAATAGTTTAAGTACTCATAATGAATTTCTCCTTTCACATCCTTCCAAATGCTGAAAGCAATTGTGTTTCGTGCTTTATATTGTTGTAATGAACCCTCTTTTCATATCATCTCCCGTAATCAGGGCTGGAAATGTCGTTCTGACAGTTCAAATGACACCTCATCTTTCCTGATCCTAGATAAATTATACTTTTTCCATAGATATTCATGATGCAAGTATCGAATTTACAGTTCATTATAGTATATCACTTGTCATTCTTTCATTAGGTCAATTCAATTTTCATACAATATTGTAGTTACGTATATTCATATGCGAAGGTTGGAAGCCTACCGAGATAAGTATAAACCCAGTAATTTTACAAAAGAACAAACGTGATACATTATCATGATCTAAAATATCAATTAAAAATAAACAAGGTTAGCTCTTGGCGTATAATGGCCATGTTAGACAGGCCACATAAAATAAGTATTTGCCCAGTTTCATATATTTGAGTTATGGGCGAACTTTGGTGTTCTATTTCAGTTCTCTGTACAATATCCAGCAACATTCGGTAAGCGTTTCTTCGTTCCAGAAAGCCTTACTTGCGCTATTTTCTACTCTACCATTCCACTCTTAGGCCAGATAATTTATCTTTCCTCTTCACCTTCAAACTAAACACTACACAGTGATTTTTTATATTTCTTTTCACATCTTTTTCACCTTTTATATGATTATATCCTTGCAATTCACTTAATTACACTTGATTAAATTGGGTAAATGAAGCAACGTGCTTTAATTTATATCCCGACACGCCAGCGATCATCACTCAGTTACACACCTACGCACGCAAAAATACGGGGCTTTGAATAATTCCTGTTAATAAGCCTCAAAGAGATTATCGTAAAATTAATCGCTACTAAGAGAGAGGACTCAAGTCGGTTTTAAAAATGTTTATTCTGACACACCCCGGATTTCATGGGATACCTTGCTGTCTAAAGGAGCCATCACCCCATTAGCAATGTCATTGGGGGAAGGAATACTTTGGCAAAGAAATGATAGTGAAAGTGGTGAATAATAGTGAGGAGGGAGGCATTAATTGAGAAGAAATTGCATAAATTTCGAAAATGGGAAAAGTTTGCGTTGGAGAAATTAAGTTGTGTTTCTCCCTTATATGGACGAAGCTATCGGAGGAAAAATTGTGTGCGGAAGCACTCGGGGAGAAGTAGGCTTGAGGGATGTATCATGAAACAATTTCAATTATCCGAGTGTGTTGTCTGTGTCTGATTCAGATGAGTTGTTTTCGAACATAAGAATCTAACCTTATATGTTACGTTAATTGATTGGTCATTTTTCTCGCGGTTTTGGTCAAAATATTTTCTATATATATTACCTTTAATATCATGTTCACTATTCTATCCTGAAGGTGACCTGCTCCCTGGTCAAAAGGAGTCTAGGTAAATAAAGTCACACCTCTTTCAAGTAGTTTTCGTCGCCTAGAGTCATTAATCGAAATTATAGTGAAAGATGCTATTAATAGGCTACAGTTAAAATTAGGCAATGCAGCCCTTGCTGTAGACTTTAATGAATCATTCATATATATATATATATATATATATATATATATATATATATATATATATTATATATAGTAAAAGAGCAGGTTGTGTTTCGACTTTACCAATTTTATTTTAGTACGATCTAACTTTCCAATGCAGTGTTTTATATGAGACTGATGATTGAAAATCAACTGAGGAAGATCCAACTATTTGGTCTTATTTAAAATATTCGGATTTTTATTTTTAGCTTTCGCCTTTCTTCAAGCATCTTCAGACGGAAGTCTTGGGTATTTTTGAGGCGGCGTTGATGTAAAGTTTTAATTTCGTTGCCTCCTTTCCGTCTAAGTAATTGTTTAGTGAGCAGCAAAGAATTCCATCTTCATTCTTTGATGCCTTTTATAGGTCGGAGTCAGAGGAAGATTTGCTTTTCTTTTAGCAGAAAAGGTGCAATACTCGCTCCGAGCTGGTTCGCTCTGTGTTCCGGTTCGGCCCATCTCTTTGATAAGAAGAGCATCCAGAATCTTCAGGCGGTGGAGATCCAAGTTTTTTCTCAGGATATTAGTGTTTTCAACAAGGATCTTTCTTGCAATTTGTTCATTGTGTTGTTCATTGTAGAGTGTTTTGATTCCTCCTTTTTGTAAGTGCATTGTTAGGCGTCGGCTGAGGGTAGTGGTGGTCATACCTATATATTGGCTGTTTGGATTAAGCTTGCAGTCATCATGTGGGCACTAAAATTTATATACCACATTTGTAGCCTTTAGGATGGATTCATTTTCCTGAGGTTATTTTTCATTAATAGAGATAACTTAGTATTTTGGGGGGATAATGATACTTTTTATTATGTTTTCTAGAATTCGTTCTTCTGTTTTGTAAGCATCCGTCATTTGGTTCTTGTAGTTCACTAGTATTATTTTTTCTTCTTTTTCTTTTTCCTCCTTCCTCCTCTACCTCAAACTTTGAGTTGAGAATTTTATTCTGAATTTTTTTTTAGGATTTGTTTGGATCGTCGAAATTCTTCATAGAGTGCGTTCCACGTTGAGCAGTTCTTGATAGCTCTTATTATGTATGAGCTCATTACCGATATTTTATATTTCTCGGTGCACTCACTTTTGGCCTTAAGGCATCGAGCACAGTCTGTTCCTTTTCGATAGACGGTGGTGATACATTTTCCGTCGCTGTTCTTTTTTACGTCTACATCCCAGGAAGGGAATACGGCCGTTTACACTCAACTCGTATGTGAATTTGAGAACAGAATGGGATTATAAGGTTTTTTGAGTTGCAGTAATTGATGTTCGTCCTTAGTTGTAAGATATATGTCATCAACAAATCTGGTCTGAATTTTGAGTGCGTTCATCATTTTAGTTAAGAGCGCCTCCTTTAGGTTTCTCATGTAGAAGTTCACAAAAGTAGGGCCTAATGGGGACCCCATCGCTACTCCATCAATTTGATGGTAAAGTTTGCCATCTGGGCTTCGGAATGTAGCTTCAGTTGTACATTTACATGATTAAACTCTTGTTTGTATATTTTAATACGATTGTCGCTGAACCACCTCTTACGGTCAACAGCTGTGTTTACGTGGGCTTCTCATTAAACATCCGTCTTTGATAATTCTATCTCGAGAAACAAATTAGGCTCTTTTATCAAAGCAGGTGTTCAAATTTACAAATCCCATCATATTTCTCATACAATATTGAATCTCTTACATTATAGTATGGCATGCTTGGATTTAATAAGACCAATTAGCGTCCACTTTGCGGAGGTATGTTTTGGGCCTATTAAATCCAGCAATTTTGGTGCCAGAAGCCTACCTATTGCGTAGTCCGATATAGCTAAAGCTCCTTTTTAAGGCTTATTCATACGCATTGGGCAACCAAGTGGAAAATAAAATGAATTGGAAGTGCAAATAATTTGAAAACAAGTGCAAAAGTCATGCAATTACTATTGATAATCAAATGAGTAAAGTTTCGCGTGAACGTAACCATAACGGTCAAAGCACAAGCTTAACGAATGAGTATATAAATTTGAGGAAGAATTTAAGGTTGACGCTAAAAATACCAAAGATGCGCCTCAATGCATAATTTACACTGCCATTTATCAAATTAGGTAAGCAGCTGCAGTGGTTCTACCATACCCAAATAGCATTTAAAGAACCATTCACTGCTTCCGAGAAAAATAAATTATTGTTCTAGTTTAATTACATTGCGAGAAGAGAACTATTTTTTTAAGAAAAAGGAGCAGGATGTAAATGAAATAGAATTTGAAAGAATTACCTACTCCATCGACTACACTCAAACCACAAAATGTTGAGATCAAGTATTAAAAGGCTGAAAAATATGGTAACTTTGTTTAGATAACTATGATATTGACTTGATAAATTACTTCAGTACATTGCGCACAACTTTAGACTGCAATAAGAAATCATCAATTTATATTTTTAATTAATTAATATAGAAATAAAGTTTTTAGCAAAGGATTTTGGTCATTTGTAGATTCATAGAAATATTTTTTGGATAATTGTTTTCCAAAGAAATGTTTCTTTGAAGTTTATCCTTTCGAAGATAAATTCTAAGAAGTGTTTTCAAAGAAATTTCCTTAAATCGTTAAATGGTTAGCCCCTTTACTATCCTTCTTCCCCTTTGGGAGCTCTCCTCAAGCAGCAACTAATCTAATAAGTGCTCTTTTGCCGGCATAGTTTTTTTTTTCAAAGAGTAGGAAGTTTCTTTCCTTCCAAATGGATCACTTTGCTTGTTTATATCTGCTGATTTCAATCAGCGGATGCTGTGTGCCGGTTCTCTATGTGTTTTGACTCAGTCTCGATGCACGGTCAGCCAGGATGCACCAGAGTAGTAATGACAATAGCTTGCCAGCCCGAATTACCCCAATCCCTCAAGATCAGCTCTCCCCAAAAATCTTAAACTGGCTGCCGGACGCCTTGCGGGGTAATTTCCTAATGGAGCACCCCTCTTCTAGATGAGAGCGGGGACACCAACAAGGAAATTAAGGCGAACTCCCCCAGGAGAAGGTATCATTCCAGGGAAGGAATCATGGTGGGGCAGGACCCTCACCCAAACCTGATCTAACTTATGGTCAGAGCTCCCGCTAAGGGGCTGAGACCCACAATAACTCAAGAAATATTTTAATAAAGGTATGACAGCGATTCTTTACATTTCTGGTGTAGGTGCACCGGAGACGGGTGGATCATTCGTTATTTTGTTGAAAAAAAAGGCTAAAGTGGGTCTTTCTATCCTCAGAGTAACATTGAGATTGGGCAAATCCCGCCATTTCATTTCCAAAAAAGGAGAAAGAAAGAGACCGGAACCTTGAAGACGTCGGGACCCCCTAGTTATAAATTCTGGGGCATCACCAAGTCCACCGGATTTAAAAGTGTTCCCGTAATAAGCTCGAACGACCAAGACTCGCTCTCTCAGCTTAGTGACATAGTTTCCTTTCCTGCTAGAGAGACAAAGGTTTCCCCTTTTCCAGACGATATCATTTTGGTGCTTATGTTCAATCCCTTCCAGATTGCCAAATTGATTTACTTTTACTCACTCGATGGTACGTATGTACGTGCGAAAGTACATTTTACTTGAAATTTTGTAAAATGGTAGTCTAAGGAAAGGATTCGGTAAACTATGTCATTGAAGTCATTGCCGAACAGATGGGCGACCAAAAGACAGTTAGTTTAGAACGAGAGGTGAATAAAGTGGGAGGGGTCTTTAAACACAATCTACAGTTATAAACTACGTATGAATAAAATTTATGTAAATTTGGACATTTGACACAAGTGACGTATAAGTAAAAGATATGTAAATTTGGAAGAATAACGTGAAAGTTATCAATAGATAAGCACTTTACTAAAAAGTTTAGTTTCCAAAATGATCCGAACGCTAGGGAACATGCCGGGGAAATTTGCCACGCATCTCTCTTTCTTAGAGCTGATCGAAAAATTGTCCCCCTAAGATTTTTTATCAATTGTAGCCATTGCAAAGACGGTCAAATATCCAAAATCATCGTCCATAATATTGTGAAATCATATGATAAAAATGGCTTTATGTAAAGATGGAAAATCTGTTATTATTGGACGCCACCCTAGTCGAAATAGTAACAAGCATAAGTCTCAGGTGATAATTGACATCAACCCAGAGCAAAGTTATTTCTCCAATTCAATCGTTCAAATCGAATGCCCTATCTGCAAAGGAATCCCCTCAAATCTTAGAGTAGGTATTTCACATGGGTTTTATTCAGCTAAAGTTTTGAATGATATTTTTACCTGCACAGATAAGCTAATGGTCTTCTTTCTCCCTATGTATTTGTCTGAGAGCAAAATAAAATTTTGGTTGCTCGAGTGTGTGAGGTAGACTTTCCCATGTTGGTAACCAGTAAAGTTGCCAATGGTTCGAAGATGAAAGATAATTGAGAGTTTTGATAGGAAAACTAACAGATCCGAACTCACTCAACAATAAAAGTAGAAAGTGAAGTTATATTGATTTTTGACGTGGGCTTAAAAAACTAAACATTTCAACCACCAAATCCAACTTCACTTTCCCATCATTTGCTACCTAGGTTTCACATTTGATGGCTAATGGCAGTGGGCAAAAGTACAGTGGGCGAAAAGGAAATGTTACTCTCTAAAACGCAATGGAAATGTTAACTCGAATTTCGCGGTTAACTTTTTTACCGCGTTCCCGCCATATAGGTAGTGGGAGGAGATTGGTATGACGTATGTACCTGCAGCCAGGGCTCCCTCGCAACTTCCCGCCAGGCTCAGTTTAAGTGTGCTCGCAGAGCTCAGACAGTGTACATCTGTGTTACACTGCCACACAGACTGCATCTTTTTCACCTCTCTGCTGACTTTGACGCCCTACCAGACACCACCATACCATCGCAATGGGGCGTAGCAAGCTGACAATGGAGAAGACCTGTGCCCTAACCTTAATGGAGCAGGAAGTGCCAGTAAAGCCTGTAGCTGCCGATCTGAACGTGAGCCGTGTGTCACTCTTTAAGCTAAAAAAAGCAGCCACCACACTCCCTCCTAGCACCGCACCGCCTTGCAAACCTGGCTCTGGGGGCAAGAAGAAGACAACTGCTCGGACTCACAAGGTTTTGCTACGTGAGGTGAAGCAGGAACCTTCGATAACAGCGGCTGAATTGAAGGGGAAACATCCTGACTTGCTCCACAACGTCACTAGTCGTACGATCCAGCACCGGCTACAAAAAGACCTAGGTTTGCCCTGCCGCCGTGCCGCCAAGAAACCGCTGCTGGCAGAAGGTATGAAGAAAAAAAAGGCTAGTTTTCGCGAAGAAATATTAAGATTGGACACCAGAGCAGTGGAAGAAAATCATGTAGAGTGACGAGAGCAGTTTTCGGCTCGTCAGGGGTGGCTCGAAAATGGTGCGGTGGCCGAGTGATGTGAGCAGATAAGAACACCGCTACACCGTGAAGACGGTGAAAGACCCCGATGGCGTCATGGTTTAGGGAGGCTTCCGTGGCGAGAAGGGCAGGGGTGGTTTCTATTTCCTCTTCAAGAACGTCATCATGAAAGGAAAGAATTACTGAGGTTTTGGAGGAACATCTACTCCATTTCTACGCTCTCCACGGCTGCGACTTTTTTATGCACGATGGTGCCCCTGCACACAAGGCACGAGCTGTCAAAGACTTCCTTAATGAGCAGAACATCGAAGTTTTGAACTGGCCAGGCAACTCACCCGACTTAAACCAATAGAGAATGCCTGGAACCAAATGAAAAATAAAGTTGCTAAGTCCCGGCCCACCTCGATCTCCGCCCTGAAGGAGACACTCATTAAGCTGTGGGTGGCAATGGACGGCTCCTACTTTGAGAATCTTGCAACATCCATGCCTAAGAGGATCCAGGAGGTGTTGAAGACCCGTGGAAACATGACAAAGAACTAAATGTAAAGAAATGTAAGTAAAAGGACCCAATAAAACAAACTTGAAATCTACTTTCGTGCTTAATTATCCAAAAATTCTTAATGTTAACATTTCCTTTGCACCCACTGTATACTTATTCTCTTCGCCAAAATTTCACTGGTGAGATGATGAAAGCAATTTGAGGGACAAAATTCCGCTATTGAGTGACGTCCTCCAAAGAATTCGCGGTAATACTTTAGTGTATGGGCCCACGCTAGGGGGCGTTATTTCTGCGCTACACTTTTGGGCTACAATTACTGCGATCTGCTCTGCACGCTTATCGAAATAACAGAGACGATAGCGTCACCTACTTTATGCTATTTACCTACTTTATTCTTTTAACTGCTTGGCTCCATGGTTGCCAATGTTTGAAATAAGGTCGAAATAACGGTTGCCAGTGTGTGAAAATAATGGTTTATTTTAACATTAAGAGAAGCTGTGCAATTTGATCTTTAAACGAAATAGGTACATGACCCCCCCCCCCAAAAAAAAAGAAACCATTATGGAGCATAGAAAAATTAATTACAAAACTAATTAATATAATTGAGTAGAATTGCAGGCACTTACAAAATAATAAAGGATAAGGACCCCAAAACAAATAACAAATACAACGCAGTGATTAGCCACACACAAAGCTACGATCTGACATTATAAGGCTTAAATTGTAACCCAAAAGTGTAGCCGAGAAATAGCGCTAGCGTGCGCCCATAAACTCAAGTATTACCGAGTTCACCGGTTGAGTGAGTGGTTTAGAACATTCATTAGCAATAGAATTGAGATATGAAATTTGAACATGAGGAGCTCCGTACGCCAAATTTGAAATTGTTGTGTTGACAGTTTGAAAGAAAAGGGGCTACTCTGAAATATTTGCCGTTGAAGGTGGTGGTGAAATAGAATGAAACGTATGAGTGTGAACAGTGCTTGGGAGTGGATTAACCAGGTAGATTCGGACCAGGTTTCTTGAGATCTGATTTAGAGTGGCGAAAGGAATTAGTAGTGTGAGGGAATTCCACGTGGAATTTCTTTTCCAGCACGAAGGTTCCATGCGCTGGAGAAGGTTCTGTTAGGCTTAAATTGGTAAGCCTACCCCCCCTCCTCCCCCTTTCTACACAAGCGGTAGCCTCGAACCGCGTCCACCACGGACCACATTTACACGGGTCAGAATAACCTCGACAAGAAGATTCGAGGCCATTCGAGAGTAGAGCTGTTTCCCACTCACCCCCCCTCCGCGGGGGGAGCCTCAGACTTATATAGTGCTCGTCTCCCATGAGGCACACACATAATTGAAAAGTCTCGATTGGACCCAAGAAGATTCCCTTAGTTCCAAGTCAGGTGCTAACAACGAAGCAAAGTGACGGCTGAACTATTTGTGTGTCGGAATTAGCCCCAGCCAGTGAGGTAATTCCATTTAACAATCGCTACCGAGTGATTTTTCCGACTTCACTCATCAACTCCTGTCGAAACCCTCCTCGTTCGCCTCTCGTTTTCGGGTGGCCGAAATACTCTCCCCTGGACTGGACGTTAACGCTCCCGCCCCTTTTTTAAACAACCGTCATCACTTTAAGTTCCCACTCAGAAGCTCTGAGCACCATCGCCTCACGTGCAGAAGACATCCGTGGAGCCTTACCCCGACGTCTCACCCATAATCCTTCGTAAGCCAACCCCTTCCCCCCTTCCAGTAACCGATTTGAGTTAATTCCTTCCCATTTGAATAGTCTCCTCCTGTAATACATTGAATTTAAACTTCTTAGTCTGATGCATAACTAAAATTCCCCCCTTGTTTACCAGTGTAATTTTGCCCATTAATTCTCTGATGTAATTTTGCCCATCAATTCTCTCATTTTTATGTAAATAAAATTATATTTTTGTACATGCCTCTTTAAATAACCTTGAGCTTTGCCATTGTCCATATTTTACCTGAACTCGTTGCACTCTTATCTCGCTATTCCGCCCGTCGGAACTCGTGGTGTTCCGTCCCTTTGTCGGTTCGCCTTTAAGTTATTGGTCCCTCCCCCAAAGATATAATATGGTATTGATGTAATGTAATGTCATACCATGACAAGCAGAGTTAAGTGAATTTAATTATGATTAGTAGAAAGATCGTTTAATTCTTCGACAGATAAAAAAAGTGATTCTCCATGCAAGTTAAGTTTAGAAATGTAAATCAAGTAAAATAAAGCTTTGTAGAGCAAGTATTCTAAGAAACCTCAATAGTTGAAGAGGATGTGTGGTAAATCAAGCAAAATAAAGCCTTGTAGAACAAGCATTCTAAGAAACTTCAATAGTTGAAGAGAAGGTGTGGTAAATCAAGTAAAATAAAGCCTTGTAGAACAAGTATTCTAAGAAACCTCAATAGTTGAAGAGTTGGTATGGTAAATCTAGGAAAATAAAGCCTTGTAGAACAAGTATTCTAAAAAACCTTAATAGTTGAAGAGAAGGTGTGGTAAATTAAGTAAAATAAGCCTTGTAGAACAAGTATTCTAAGAAACCTCAATAGTTGAAGAGTAGGTATGGTAAATCTAGGAAAATAAAGCCTTGTAGAACAAGTATTCTAAGAAACCTCAATAGTTGAAGAGAAGGTGTGGTAAATCAAGTAAAATAAAGCTTTGTAGAGCAAGTATTCTAAGAAACCTCAATAGTTGAAGAGAAGGTGTGGAAAATCAACGAAGGAATTTCTAGGAAAAGGACACTTTTTCGTAACGGCCACAATTTTCCTGCCACATGGATCACACCAATTAACTTTTTCTGATGGGTTAATATTGGAATTATCCGTAGAATTGGGGTTAATCTCCAGCGACGAGCTGAGTTGCAAGGGATGAATTGGGCGCTTTAAATATTTGAAGATAAAGATGTTTAAAGTTTGATAAAGGTAACTTGCGTCAGAATGTAAGTTTCTGCGTTTATAAAGGAGAGATCTGCTGCGGGTCGCAAAGTCTCTTGATTGAAAGCTTGTAATTATGCGAAGAGAAGTATTTTATTAACAATTTGATAAAGATAATGAATTTTTTAAAAAAGAGTCTGCACTTTGCGGTCTGAGGGAAAATTGAAGGATTTGAAGGTACGCACATGAGAAAGAAAATTTGACCTTGAACCACAGAATACGAGCATTAATTAACTTACCATTAACAAACACACATAATATATAAAATATATAATTAAGAGATACAAAGTCAATTTTAAAAATTGAAACGGATCGTTTAAGAAGAATCGGAATATTTTGAAGGCTGATCGTCTTCCTCTTCATGCGTAAGAGAGTGCGCTCCAAAAACGAGTGTGTTTACCTAATGGAATTCCTCGTCTCACTGATTTTGAAAATGTGTACCGTCTGGAAAAATGGTGCACCCTACACCCCAATAAGGATTGAGAGCCTCAAGTTTAAGGGAACTATACTCTCGGTCTCAAGTTTCAAATTGTTCATCTACTCCCTCTTGGGGCGCCTTCTCCAACACAAAGAGGTGGTGAGGGAGTTGTAAACGCGTCGAACCATCCAGACATAGTCTTACAACTCCACAGCACACGTTTCGAATGTGCATTAGAGCGCTATCGCTAAACAAGTCTTTAAACAATCATAAATGCCCACCCCAGAGCCAAGACAAAGTGGACAGAGAGACGAAAGGGTAGATAGATGAAAGAAGTGTGAATCCACGAAAATAGGGTAGAGAGACAAAGGAGGGAAATTTTAAAAACACAAGACGAAAAAATATATATTTTTTTAAAAATCAACCGGTAGGCTAAGGAAGACCTAAAAATGAGGAAAAACAAGCCATCATCCACATCCGCAGCAGTTTGTCAAGAAATGATTGGAATTTAGAAGATCAATAACTCCAGGCCAAAGTTTCACATTGGCTGGGAGAAGACAATGTTCACGCTTAAGGAGCCGCGGTCAAGCCATTTTTCAGTCCGGAGAACAGAACAGGAAGGCTGTTCTAACATTCGTCACTGAGTAAGTTACATGGAGGGATGTCAAATGGAGCCAAGGGTTTGTGTGCCATTTTTAGCATAGCCTCCACAGCAAATACCATTGGTGAAATTGTAAGGGCACAGTTAAATAGACGATTTTGTTGGAAATGGCTGGTTTTTGCTTCAGGAAAAAATGGATGAAAAAAGAGATTCAATTATTTAAATAATCAGATACTTTAAATAATCGCAGAAAATACGCGTGGCTTGTTAATTTAATCAGTGACTAGGAAGAAAATTAGAATATCATTAATATTCAGCAAATGTTTTCTCTGAGACCAGTGAAGGAGAGTTCGTTACAATTCTTTTCGATGAATCTTCAGATACAAAGAATTACTCCCCACTTCCTACAATTTTGCGCTACTTAACTAATGATAATGATATCGTAGAAAGATTTATTGGTTTTGAAGATGAGTTCAGACCGGTCGTCCAAATAATGTCTTCCAGTTTGTTGAAAATCTTAAATGTGAGCATAAATTCACTGCTCAAACTTATGACGGAGCTGGTAGAATGGCTATAAATTTGAATAGATTCCAGACATCAGTAAAGAAAAATTATCCTTCTGCAATCTTCGTACATTGCTGTGCTCATGTGGAAATTTAGTTCTTTCGCAAGCGTTTTTGAGTATTAAAGAGTGGAATTTTTTTCTGTTTTGAGGGGTTTAATCGATTTCTTTTCAAAACTACCCAAAAGAACAAATACTCTCGAAAAGAAAACAATCTTCATTAAGGTCCTTCTTTGAAGACGCAATTGAAAATCCAAAATTCATGTTTCGGTCGGGGATTTCTAGTGAAATATTTTCTTACACTGCTATATTACTCGACATTGGTCAAACAAATTGTTTAGCCATTATATATTATGAAAATGAAGTAAAAAAAAATAACTCACTTAGGAATAAGCAAGACGATTTTGTAATAATATACGAGTATCAAATGATTGACTAAGAATTTGATACATCTAGGCCAAGTACGCCTTATTGATTAAATAAATGTAGACTCATAGAATTTTATGTCATTATTAAAAAAAAATCATAGACACATGAGGGAATAAAGTAGAGGTACGATTTTCCTCATTAAAGGGACTAATATTCACAGTGCTGCTAAAATGTAGTAAATTTAAAGACTATTCGAAGATATTTTTCAAGGATCCTTTCAATTCTCTTCAGAGAATTTGCGGAACTAATTTCGAAACTAATTTCTATAAAATGAATTGATTGACATTTGCCTACTACTTGGAGGAACTTTCTAGAAGGATTAACGATTGGATACAATGTATGCATAGAAGTCATAATGGTAAGGGTATGCGCGAATTGTTCAAACTCTGCACAGCATTTAATGCGCGTCGTGATGTCGCGGAAGGCCGCCGACTGGAGTTTACCTCCATAGGCGGAGAACCCCTCAACGACAGGTTTACTTTGAGTAAGTTGAGTTCCGCTCTCGCTTTATGCGCGGACACCGCCTCTGGTCCAGACAATGTTCCGTACGCCATACTTCGACACCTGGATGAGCGAAGCATGGCATTTCTGTTAGATTTATTTAATAGGATCTGGTTAGAGGGTATCCTCCCAGATTGCTGGCGAATCGCTACTGTGCTCGCTTTCCGAAAACCGGGGAGAGAGCACTCTACCCTGGCCGGTTTCCGCCCAATCTCTCTAACATCCTGCGTGGGCAAGTTGATGGAGAAATTGGTTAATGTTAGATTAGCTTTTTTTCTGGACGGCGGAGGCCATCTGTCTTCTGCACAGTGCGGCTTCCGCAAGTGCCATTTCACGTCGGATGCTTTGCTCTGACTGGAAAATGCAGTTTGCAAGATCTTCCTTCGTAGACAGCGCTACGCTAGGGTGTTTTTCGACCTAGAGATGGCCTATGATATTGCATGGCGATAGGGTATCATGGAGACTCTCCACACGATAAGGGGCGAGGGGACACCTTCCAATCTTTATATCTGTATTTTTATGAGATCCTCGATTCCGCGAACGGGTGGGGGGAGGCCTCTCCGGCCCAATGGAGCAAGACGAGGGTCTTCCACAGAGAAGTGTCCTTAGTGTCACACTCTTTGCTCTGAGCATCAACGGCATCACCTCACTGGTGCCTGAAGATGTTCTCGCTACGCTATACGTGGACGACCTTTCGATCTCTTTTGGCGACGCCCAGATGCCAACTCTAGAGCGTCGACTACAACAGTCATTGAACTCGAGTCTCTCGCTATGCTGTACCACACAGCCCTCGGTTTTGTTTGGCCAAAACAAGGTGGTGCACTGACTCCACCCTGAGCCAGACTTACTTCTCAATAGAGTGCGCCTGGAAGTAGTTGACTAGCACCATTCCCTCGGTCTTGTATTTGTCCGACGCCTCACCTGGGAGGCTCATATTCGCATCCTTAGGGTCTCTTGTATCCGCGCCATGGATATTCTTCGTTCCGTGATGTTCAGCGCCTGGGCCACTGATAGGGCTACTGCCTTACTTTTTTATCGATGATTTGTTCTTTCGAAGCTCGCCTACGGATCCGAGATCTATGCATCCGCAGCCGAGTGTGTATTGCGGAATGTGGACTCGATCCACCACACCGGCTTTTGCCTGGCGATGGGTGCCTTCATCACTTTCTCCATTGATAGCCTAATTGTCGATGCTAGGGATATTCTACTCGCTATGCCCCGTACACAGTGCATTATTCGCCTTTACACGCGAGCCTGGTGCCTTCCTTAGTCGCCAACACCTCTCACTGCATCCATAACCGATTTTGATAGCGCCTATGCCGCCGAGAGAAGCCAATCATACCCTAAGTCCTTTGAGTTTAGGGCTAAGAAACCACTTTAAATGTAGGTATAGCTCTTGCGCCGGTGGCGACCCTAGTTCTGCCCAGGACGCTACTCTGGAGGGTACAACCTTTGACTATTTGTCGCCACGCTTCTACTCCCAAAGCTTATACAGCGCCGGGAGTATTGCGTTCGGCATTTTTGGAGCACACTTCGTGTCACAATGGAACCATGCAAGTGTATACGGATGGCTCCAAGTCCTAAGAGGGGCTCGATTTCCACACCTTATCCCCTTTGTTTGAAGTCAGCGGTGTTCTTCTAGGCGTTGTGTCTGTCTTCACGGCCAAGTTGGTTGCAATACACCACTCGGTATGGGAGATAACGCGCTATGCCCGGTTCGGGGACAGAATTATGATTTATATCGACTAACAAAGCGCCCTGATTGCACTCGGGGCATTGGAATCTGCGCATTCCTTGGTTCGCGATATCCGTGACGCCACAGTTTTGGTGAGACGGGCAGATGTCGAGATCATCTTATTTGGGTTCCTGGACATGTAGGAATTGCGGGGAACGAGTGTGTCTATGATAGAGCTAAATAGTCCGCAAGGACTGGGCGGCCAGACCAGCGTTTTGCCTTTCCTCACAACGATTACATGGCAGTATTACAGGCAGCTCTTTAGGCTGCTTGGCAAAAAAGATGGGAAACGGTCAAGGGGAACTTAAATTTGCGCGCCATTGCACCGCGACTGTTCCCATGGATCTACCCCCAATGCCGTGACGGCTTCAGGTTGCTTTATATCGTCTCCAAATTGGACACAATCGCGGGACGCACCGCAATTGGATGGAGCGCTCGCCTGCGCCTTACTAAAAATACTGCGTTGTCCCCCAGACTGTTCAGCACATTCTCGTTGAATGTGACCAACTGTGCAATGTCCATGCACGTTACCTGTCCTGGTACCGGGAAGAGCAGGGTCCCTACCGCTTGTCCCTTGTACTCGGAACGTATTCGTGCACACTGAGTTGGGACCTTTACGACTTTTTGGAAGAGGCAAGCCTCCTTGACTTTACTTGACTATTTGTTGTGGATCGTATACTCTTGCACCGGGGGAAAGCGGGCCTATCCCCGACGCTGGAGCGCGCTTCCTTTTTCCTTTGTTTTCTTTTTTGTTTTTAGCCTACGATCTTTTTACCCTTGTCATTTGTTTCTTTTTAATATAGCCTAGTCCTAGGTTGTAGTGAGTACAGAGACTTATACCTGAGTAGGCAGTCGCCAGATGGGCTATAAATAAAATAAATCAAACTCTGCACTCCAATAGCCCTAATACCATCTACGACTGCTTTAAAGAGAATCGAACCCTAGCCCGGAAATATTCAAATGAAATAAGATTGTCTTACTTAGGCTCTAATGTCAGTGGAAAAGATCCGCCTTCAAAACTACGAAAATGTAAACATGTATATTTAAATATCGCTGATTTATTAGGTTGAGGAATAAGTTCTTGCGTTTTTTTAATGTTGTGTTGATTTAAGTTTTGTTGACGTAATTTGTGCACATATTAAGAAACAATAATAAATAATGAGAGAAAAATTTGCAAAGGTTAGGCTACGTCTCTTAACAGCATAGACTATTAGGCTTTTGCTTAGGCTACGTCTTGAAGTTGAATTTTAAGTCATTGCGGTTTATTTAAAAGTTGTGTTAATTTAATTTTTGTTCTGTACCCTCAAAATGGAATGTCAAGTTGAAAGAAAGGGGCATTTTCGACACTTGTTGCTATTCATTTTCAATTGAGACGGGAACAATGCAAACGCAGCCAAAGCTCGTTGCGATATTTGTGCTGTGTATGGAGAAAATGCTTGATCAGAAAGGACAGCTCAATGGTGGTTTTCACCTTTCAAAAACGGTCATTTCAATCTTAATGACGAGGAACGTTCTGGTCGCCCCATTAAGTTGGATGAAGATCGATTGAACGACCTTATTCATGAAAATCCTCGTCAATCGACTAGAGAATTGGCTGTACAATTGGCGTATCATCAGAAAACTGTAGTGAATCACCTTCATTCGATAGGGTAAGTTAAAAAACTCGGTGCATGGGTTCCACACGCTTTGAGCGAAAGCAAAAAACTTGAACGCTCCACGATTGCCGCAAGCTTGCTTGCTCGTCACAAGGCTACTCGTGAATATAAGGACAGATTTCTTCACCGCATCATGACTGGCGACGAAAAGTGTTGTGTTTATGTTAACATGAACCATCGAAAACAATGGCTTATCCCCAATAAAAAAAACACTTCCGCGTTTAAAGCAAGGACTTCATCCACGAAAGACGATGCTGTGTGTGTGGTGGGATTGTGAAGGCATCATTCTTTATGAGCTCCTTGCGAACAACGAGATTGTTAATGCAAAACTCTACGTTAAACAAATGTATCGACTCGCCGAAGCTATTCATGAAAAGCGACCTCATCGACGTTATGGAGTCCTTATGCAACACGACAATGCTCGTCCTCACATTTTCAATATGACAAAAGACGCCATCCAAACGATTAATTGGGAAATCCTGCCGCATCCTCCATATTCGCCAGACTTGGCCCCATCGGATTTCCATCTGTTCCGATCTCTCTCCAACAATTTGCACAGCGTTTCGTTCAATACTGCGGTGGAATTAAGAACCTGGTTTGACGAATTCTTCAAGTCAAAATCTAGAGATTTTGATTACAGAGGCATCGAAAAACTAGTCGGACGTTGGGAAGAAGTCGTAAATAACAACGGAGAATACATTATTGATTAAATTGCATGTTGTTATCAATTAAAAATGAGGTTTTTCTAAAGTTGTTAATGGTAATGAATAAATTTTATAAAACTGCAAGAACTTATTTCTCAACCCAATATTTAATACGGTTAGGAAAATTGAATTAATATATATCTTCAAGGGAGCCTTTAAATTACATATAAGATATAAAACTTTTAAAACCTTCAGTAGCTACCCTATAGCAGCATTATTTTAAAAGGTTCCCACACTCTCCTCATATATTTTATTTCTGAAGAAAAATTATCTAGGTTTTCCGTTTCTTTTTCTTGCGGTTTGCTGGATATATATATATATATATATATATATATATATATATATATATATATATATATATATATATATATATATATATATATATATATGATATAATGGGTAGAAGGATTAGGGTTGAAATTAAGGAATAAAATGTGAAGAAAGTTGGAAAAAAGTATTGAATAAAAAATAATCGGATAAAAGTGAGGGATGATCGAATAATTCTTTTGACATTCTAATAAAATCAATAAAAAAATAATAAGAAATGTAGGTACAAAAAAAGTGGGGAGGAAGTTTTCGGTGAGAATAAGAAATATTTTGCGGTAGACCAGTGACATCCACACACATCTACGCGCGACCATTTTATTATCACTGATCCCTAACTAAATAACTCGACTTTTGGGTGTTGTTAATTCACTACCCTGAATGTTTGTATACCATAATCCTGGTTAAACGCACAAAGAACGCACACTTGCATGTTCTTTTTTACTACCCTTATTTAGAAGAGCCATTACTTACCTTTCTCTTCACCCCCCAAAGAGACAGCTGATGCATGTGCCCGAGGCTCACAAACGGATAACTTAATCTTTATTTTGCTTTCAATATTCAGTCACTGGGGTCCGTCCTGTAGAAAGGATTGATGGTGTCTCTACCAACCGTTTAATAATTGACAGAGATATTTGTGGAATTTCTAAGAATTTGCCCCAGAAACTTTTTTAAAATTTGGCTATGATGATTGTCAGAGAGAGAGAGAGAGAGAGAGAGAGAGAGAGAGAGAGAGAGAGAGAGAGAGAGAGAGAGAGAGAGAGAGAGAAAGAAAGATACGCGCTGGGCGCACCATTCAATGGAAAGAGAGAGATAACAGACACCAACTCTTTTTGTCTGCCCTAATGGAAGTGAGAAATTATGAGACGCCCTGGTAGCCGAAAGCCCGCCATCGCAGAAAGCCGCGACAAGCATGATGGCCTGAAAAGGTTCCAGTGGAAGTCGGACAAAGTTGCGCCGCGCCGGCTTAGGAACCTTCTCGCAATCGTGCTAATAGGGTGAGACTACTCTCGCCTGCTAATGCGTTAGACTCTGGCACTCGCCTTTTGGGACAAAGGGATGAAAACCCAATTCGACTTCACTATAAATCCTCCGGCGCCAGAGTTGGAAGGCAGTATCCGCCGTCTGCCCGCCCCGCCAGTGTCCTTTGCCTGCCCCGTCAGTATCCTTTGCCCGGCTCAGGTCAGTACTCGTTATTAGCGTCCCGCTGGACTCGCAGAACCCCTCAAGCTCCGGGTACTCAAGATTAATTCGCGTAAGTCTACCCCGTATTCGTTCTACCCACTCCTCGAACGCAACATGCCCTGTCTCGAATCTTGTCTAACTCGAAAGCAAGATCTAAGTTCATCCCGTAATAGTCATTTTTAAGAGACTATTACTTGAACTTTGCGCAAAGCAAGGATTACTCCCTCGGACCAAATCTCCGTGGTAACAGCAGCGCGTAACTCTCCTGTGCAAGTGCTCTCTCTACTACCTCCCCCAGTGTAAGCCTCCATTGTCGGCTTCGTATACGCTCAATCTCATTCGAGCGACCTTCGGTTAATATTGTTTGTTTGTTTGTACTGCGACCTTCACCACCAAGTCTTCCCCCCTTTGAGCCGCTGAGACTTATGTACGTCTAATGTGTATATAGCTTGTTTTAAACTCCTTTTAACCTAGTAAAAGAATATTAATTTGCATATTAGTGAAGTTATTTTTGTACCCGTTTTTTTATTATCCTGGAGCCTCCAAGATAGTCGACTATTTTGAGAACCTACATTCAGTTAATTCGCACTCTGCTTGTATTATTTATCTCCCCCACACATAGCCCTCATCGGCTTGGTTGAGAAATGCAAATAGGGTTAACTTGACCCTATTCTACGACAATGATGTTTAACTTTTAATCCATAGCACAGATAATAATAAAAGCTATGAGGAAAGTTATTTTTATTGGAAGAAAGGGGTTTGGAAAACTAGAGAATTATAAGTATAAATGCAGCCATTACAAGAAAAGGACATAATTATCTTATAGACAGATGAATGAAATATTAATAACAAATATGCCAGCTCATGTTCTGAATAACTTGAGTATATCTTCGGTCGCATTGTTCGGGTGTTATTTTATTTAATTTTGTTCACATTTTTGTCCAAGCTCTTCAACATTCTATACGTTTTCCCTCATGTCTAAATCAGGGCGTTGTATCAGCAAGTTCTTGATGTTGATATTTTCAGCATTCCGAAACTGTTTTGCTGTGTTTTCTGTGTTGCACGGACTATTTTCATGCATGAAAAAAGGATTACACTTTCCCGATGTTCGGAGAAGGGGAATCACATGTCCTTCAAGCAGATAATTTTATACCGGAGCGTTCAATTTGCTGCGTAAATGACAGACTTCAACGTTTGAAAATACATCCTCTCCCGCAGTAAGGTTGCTACGTCTAAATTTTTCGTGCATGTACAAAGGAATCTGGATTCGATCCAAACCCAACCAATTTTATTTGCTATCGTCTCTGAAATACAATCTTTCACCTTTTACCGCACACCACATAACATGCTCATTAGTGATGGTCAACCTAACTATTTTATTCTATTTAGTTATTAGCGGTTTCTTCGCAGGAGAGCGTACTATGAGTTCAACGTTTCCTTAGCGATGTGACGCAGTATTTCGAGACACATCTAGGTTCATCATCTCCGCAAATGACATGAAATACCGGCTGCGGTCTCAAATGGTCCCTTCATCTACCGCTTGTATGAACTTCACTGAGATTGATTTGTCCATGGCGGACCGTTTTATTCGTATACCTAATTGCAAGACTCGGTATTGTCATGGAGTCAATTTTAAAAAAATATTAACTTTTTGACCAGATACAATGACTCGAGATATCAGACTTATTCATTTATCTTTGGACTGGAAACCTACTTTTTGAAGGATTTCTCGATTTTAACTCTTCTCGGCATCGTGATAAATGAGTAATACTATCAGTAACAGTCTACAATACAGGTGGGAAAGTATTGTCGTTATTTATCACGAACTCTTACATGTAAGATGAGAGTTATGTTATCTTTCTCTAGTTTTTGACGCATCATTTCTTCAAATACTCATTACTTTCTTCTTAACATTTCTTATCCACTGTTTTATTAAAGAAAACTTGGACATTATCAGAGACAAATTTCAAGAAATATTTCGTGCAATTTTCATTGAAATTAAATGAGAATTTACAATAAAATATAGATTTATGGATCTTCTTCTTGTCTAGTTACATACCAGACTATATGTAACACTAAAATGTGAGTTCACTACAAAGGTTTGCTATAATTCCATCTGCCTTAAATAAATTATTAGAGCTTCTTAAGCTGGAAAAAGACCTTTTTTCGTATGTTACTGAGAACTTCGACAAAATACGATTTTATTTAACCTTTAGACTAAGAAAAAAGATAGTGGCTTTTAAACACCATTTACCAATAGAAAATTAGCCCACTGGGATAATTTTTCGGTATTTTAGAAAGAAAAGGCCAAGGAAGAAGTCATTGGATACCCTTAAAAACGAAAAGAGACAAATTTATAGAACCCCTGTGGGCCACAGGCCACAGAGAGCAAGTCTGACTGCAAAGGCAAGATCCTCCTGCAAGGAGGATTCGGCTTATATATATATATATATATATATATATATATATATATATATATATATATATATATATATATATATATATATATAAATATATATATATATATATATATATATATATATATATATATATATATATATATATATATATATATATATATATATATATATATATATATATATATATATATATATATATATATATAGTACAAGAAAATAAGAATTGGACGCGAATGAGCAAATGAGACAAGAAACCGGAGGTTTTTAAAGGCAAGAGAGAGGGACATTAGAAGAATCCAGAATCAAAGGGAGCAGAGGGCGGCACAGTGAAGGCGATCCTTCACCGAGAAGACAGAAATAACGCCAGGGAAAAAAAGTTTTGAATTCCGGGCCAGGAATTCAATCTAATATAACACTATTGAAACGAAAAAACCCCACAAAAAACAAAAGTAAATAATTACAGTATAATATTGCTTACTGATAATTCAGGAATTTGAAAGTCAAGAGAATTAAATTATTAATCTAATGTATTCACTATTGACACGAAAAAAAGAAGCAAAAACACAAAAGTAAAAAATTACAGTATAATATTGCCTACCGATGAAGTTCAGGAGAAATCACAAAGTGAAGAAATTATAAAGGATGTGGCTTAAAGAAGGATAGGAATTTGATTGGTTGGTTGTTTAATAAGAGAAGGTTGGTTGGTTGTTGAATGAGGTAATTAAAATTAAGAAATAAGAAGGGGAACAGCGGTATTATCTATGTTAAGTGTAGGAGATTTTGTACGTATTAGTAGGGATTCCAAAATTCTTAGACTATATTCATTGCTATTATGACCAATTATTTTGAAGTTATCTATGGAACATTCTGTCTTGCATTGTATAATATCATTTCTAATTACAGAAGCTGTCTTCTTAGACAATTTTTTTCCAGTGCGATAATTTATTCTCATGTGAGAACAAACCTCTCATTCAATGAGTGAACCGTACTACCAATATAGGTTCCTTGCAAACAACAAGGACAAGTAAAAGCATAAACAACACAGCTGCTCCTTTCTAGAGGAAGTTTGTCTTTTGACGAGAAGAAATTTCCTATGGAAAGTGGGTTAACCAAAGTGATTTTGAAGTTGGTATGAAAGAAATATTTTTTGAGTAATTTGTTGCATTTTCTAGTGAATAATTTATTGTAAGGTTCCATTTCTGGTACTACGAAAAAATGTTCATTTTTGGGAACATTATATGAGAGAAAGGATGGGGAGTAAATTTTGCTAAAAAAATTATTGATTAGTTTGTCAACCAAAGGTGGGGGGTAACAATTATTTTTAAAATAAGACTTTAGAGTCTGGAATTCATGGTGCATTAGGGAATAATTGGAGGAGAGATGGTAACCTCTATATATTAGAGATTTAATTGCACTGAGTTTGTGTGACAAGTCACAATGGCTGAAAAAATTGATTCCTAGGCTACTAAAGGTAGGCTTTCTGTATATTGAGGTAGTTAGTTTGTCATTTTTTCTATAATGACGTCTAGAAAAGGAAGTTGATAGTTACTCTCTAATTCAATGGTATATTTAATGTTGGGATAATAAGAGTTTATAAAATTAAAAAAATTGGTGGGCATGTTCTATATTATCAAAAATAGCAAAGGAGTCGTCAACATACCTACGATAAAATATGGGTTTCAAATCTAAAGGGCAATGTTTCATAAAGTTATTTTCAAGATGAATCATGAAAATATTAGCCGCTATTGGAGCAATTGGTGATCCCATTCCTACTCCATCTATCTGTTGGTAAACCTTGTTATTAAATAAGAAATAATTCTCATTAAAAATAATTTCTAAAATAGTCTTGAACTTTTTAGGAAAGAAATTGTGAAAGGTGCCTGTTTTGTTAAAAATTTGATTTAAAATAATATCAATTGTTTCATTAACAGGAACATTTGTAAATAGTGATGATACATCGTAACTGACTAGGACTTTTGAGGGTACAAAATTATGTGACAATAATTCATTAACAAAGGAATAGCTGTTTTTTTTTATGGTGTATTGACCTATGGCTAACCCAGAGAGCAATTTAGAAACGTATTTAGAAAGGTTAAAAGTTGCAAGAGAATAGGAAGCGAGAATTGGTCGGAGAGGAACACCAGCTTTGTGTAGCTTAGGGAGGCCGTATAATAAGCCTAACCCAGAACCACTAGAATGTAGGGCATCATAAGTTTGTTGGTCTATAGCTTTAGTGGATTTTAGATTTAACAGAACTCTGTTAACTTTATCTCCTAGTTTTAAAGATATTTTTGTAGGTGTTTCTGAGAGCAGTTTAAATTTTGTATATACATATTGGTGATGGAGTCGTTCCTTGGGAACCTTATTCGTAGCAGGAATATGAAGACATATGCGATGGTTACGAACATTTAATTTTCCGGACGTTTCGGTCATCATTAACGATGACCATCATCAGCGAATTCTAAATACAAAGAATTATTTTTATAAGAATAACTAAACACAGCAATTAAAAACATGACAGGAGTCGAAAATGATAACCGAAAGCAAGAAGTTAAAATGAAATATATAATCCTAAACCGTTGAAAGCAAATGGGTTAAAATCTATTAATAAGAAATTGATTAATATCGTAAAAAATAACTAAATTGAAATAATAATCCCATGAGTTTAAAATATGCATAATAAACATTAATTAAATTCCTATTGAAATACAAAAATTGTAAACTATAGCAATATAGTCGAAAGCAAGGGATGAAGAAATCGATTAATAATACTGAGAAAAAAATGATTAAATAATCCCATGAGCAGCAAATATGAATAATAAACATGAATCAAGCATCAAGCGGAATACAAAAAAATTCACTATAAACCACAGCAAGAAAGAATTATAAGGGCAAGGTGAACAATCAAAAATAAGTAAGATCAGGGAGTATGTAATCGAAGCGGATATTAATAAATGAAGTGAAGCAAGTAATTCAATTAAGTTAAAGTTGATGTAAGAAGTAGAAAAATGTGTAGTAGGTATATAAAGAAAAAAAGAGTTTTAGATTTGCCCTGGTGTAGAGGGCTCCTCTCAGGTTTTTCTTGTCTTGGCTCTTCTCTTTGTTTGTTATTATCATTTCTATATATAAATTCATATATATATTTTATTTATTTATTTTTTTTATTTTTTTTTATAACTAACATATAGTAAATAAATAAATATATTTGATCTTTCCTCCATCATGGCTTTCAAGCCTTTCAAGTTTCTTACTTGCTATATATTTCTTCTTATTTTATATTGCTATCTTATTAGGTAATATATCTTATGCCGGGGTTTAGGTTTTAATTCTTGATTGTCTAAATAGGTTTTATATTGCGCACTACGCCTCTTTTACTCTTCGTTGTAATTTCTTCATTCTTTGGACTTTGGTGATCTTACTTCGTGTGCCTAAGTATAAATTCACACTTGGTGTTCTCGGGAGCAGTTTCTTCCACTCGGGAATAGGGATTTTCTGGTGACACGAACCCTGACTGCTCTCGGTATGTCGAGGTTGTGGTTCGTATTCGGGAGTATTTACTCTTCTATTTTGTTTCAGGTCTTTCTTCCTAGCCTTTGGGGTTCTTTATTCAGAGGGGTTAGTCCTGCTCTTGCGTGCAGGACTGTCTGCTGAATATAGTCTATCCTTTTCGCTCCAGCTATAAGCAGGGCTGCTTTGTTCTGCACTTTTTGCATTTGTCTGAGAGAGGTGGAACTTGCAGCCTGCATGACCACTGCCGGGTACACTAATGTTGAGCATACCAAAGTAGTGTACAGCTTTTTTAAGTTCTTGGAGCTGAGGTTTTTAAACCTATACAGTTTGCCAAGCTGTATTTTGGCTAGGGAGATTCTGTGACTAATGTGAACTTTGTACCCTTTGGAGGTAAATTGTAGACCTAGGACTTTTCCTTTGTTACCATATGGGTAAACATCGCCATTTACTGTGACATCCACACGTCTTCCGCGGTTAATTGGAAGGATTTGGACGTTTCGGCGGTTGGTCTTGATTTTCCACTTTCGTTCATATCGATTGATGTTGTCGATTTCGATGGCTGTCTGCCTTGCTTGATATCCAGCATGCTGGTAGTAGCTGACGACGATTTGCGTGATGTCATCTGCAAACTGCAGGTACATCACTCATTCCCCTACCGGATTAGGTAAGTCCAGTGTGTACAGAAGGTACAGCAGCGGACTCAGACATCTACCTTGTGGAACACTCACCTCAAGCTTAAACTCGGGTCCTCTGTAGCCCTCCATCGAAATTCGAGCTTTTCTGCGCATGATGTAATCGCAGAGGACCCTTTCCATGATAGGGTTCAGATGTAGGCCTAAGATCTTTTGGGCCTTTTGCACATCTCGCATCACCACGTCTACCTATTTCCTTTCAGCTTTACACCGGGCAAGCTTTTCGGTGAGAAGGGCAAGGGCTGTGTTCGTCTCCCTTCTCTTGCGGAACCCATGTTGCTGAGGGCTGTGGGCTTCTAGCTCGGTCAGTTGATCTTGCAACCTGTTAGCGAGAAGATTTTCGTAAACTTTGCCTATAATCTCCAGGAGGGATATTGGTCTGTAGTTCACCAGTTGATCAGGCTTCCTCCCTTTGGGTATAAAGATGATTTTAGCAATCTTTAAACCGTCTGGGAAGTAGCCCGTATTTAGGGAAGCATTGTTGATGTTCGTGATTCCCTGAATGATCTGCCGGGGGTCATGCACCAAGTTATTTCTGGTGATGCTAGTCCAGCCTGATGCCTTCTGTTTGAAGGTTTTTATGACTGGTATGACCTCTTCAGGTGTAGTTGGTCGGCCGTGGTCTGCCAAATTCCTCCCTTTATCGACATAGGCATGTGGGAGCGTGCGATGCACATTCTGATTCAGATCTTCAATCAGTTGGCCTTCGAATTCCTGGTCGAATTCCGCATTTTCTTCTGGTGTTATCCTGAAGATATATTTGCAGAACATGCGGAATCTTTATTCCAAAAGCTCTGGGTCTTCCAAGTAGTCATCGCCCTCCTTAATGCGGGTCTTTTCTCTACTTGTAAGACCTTTTAACTTGTGCACAAGTCACCAAAACACATCGGGTTGAACCTCGCTGTCAACCTTTTCAATCAGGCTGTCCCAGACTTCAGCTTGTTGCTGGTTGATAGCCTGCTTAAGTTGTTCACTTAGGCGTCTTAGAAGCGTTGTCTTTCCCGATTTGTTTTCTCTCTCCTGGTTTCCTCATACACCTCCCTGTGCACTCTAGCGATCTCTCTCATTTCCTCGGTCCATCTGGGTTGAGGGAGAGTTTTGTACCTTTTCATCGGCACACTTTCACGATCTGCTTCGATGATGCGGGCAGTTATCGCTTCCAGCTCCTCATCGATCCTCTCCAGACTCGCCCCATTCAGGCCCACTGGTTCATATCTAGCAAGGATTTCCTTGTAGCGTCTCCAGTTGGTCGAAGCGTAGCTTTTTCGAAGAGGAATTGGTAGCTGAACTGGCGCGAGAGAAATGGTCGTCAAGATAGGTATGTGGTCGCTGGGGACTGTCGGGCCTGGCTCACTACGGTAATTGAAAGGGAAGCCATCACTTGTCATGATTATGTCAGGTTTCGTTGCGGACCTTACGGTGAAATAGGTCGGAAAATCCGGTCCTATACGCGGAATGTTTTTCCTTCTCATAATCATTTCCAAGTTATGACCTCTTTCGTTCGTGTTTCCGTAGCCAGCCGTTCGGCATCTGACATTGAGGTCTCCCCCAAGAAATACCATTCTGCCGTGGTCAAACAGGGTATAAAAGTTTGTTAAAGGGAGATACTTGCGTCGAGGTGGTTGGTATGCCGCCGCTACTATGAGCTTGCCTACTAAAGTATGCAGCTCTACCGCCACGAAGGACTCGTCCATATCCGGAAGGCGTTTGAACGATAGGTTCCTTCTGACAGCAATGGCAGCACCGTCGTAGCCATTAAGTTAAATTTTAAGTGATTGAACATTAAATGAATACGAGTAGACTAAGGCACTAAAGTTTAAATATTTAAATATTAAATAATCAATAATGGAGGGGTCAAAAAGGACGACTAAAACATTAAATTAAGGAAAAGTCAATCATAAACCAGATCATTTAGATATTAATGGGACAAACTAAAATAGAAATAAAAATTTCTCTGCACGAGTACTAACCTTATTACGGTGAAGCTGGGAGTAATTCCTGATATATATATATATATATATATATATATATATATATATATATATATATATATATATATATATATCAGGAAAAAGAGAGCAAACACTGAATTCAACATATATTTGCCATCGTTTCGGGCTCTGGATCCATCTACTGAGCTAGAACAATAAAAACATACATATTTAAAGATAGGTTTTTACAAAAAAGGACAATTAGGACAGCTAAGGGTTATATTTAAAAATATTAAAAATCCCCCCCCACAAAAAAAATTCAATCTGAAGGATAAATTACTGTAATTTGAGTACAAACTTTAAAAAAAAATGGGTTCCAATGAAATTAATGGCGGTAGAAGCGGATAAAGAAAACATTTAATATATTATCACATATTACCTAATTCGGAGAAAGCTGTGAACTGATTGAATAAAACTTAAAAAATTGTAACAATCAGAGCTTTGATTTAGTGTTGTTTTTTTTTTTTAAGTTTCTAAGTAATTGGTTAGTAGAAGGAATATAGTGTTAGCTAGTTGGTTGTGTTAGAGGTAATTAATGATTGAAACTGGTTAAATAACAGTGTGTGTTTTATTTTTAATTAGGCAATGTATAACTATGTGGAACTAGAGTGTTTATTTAACTGAGGCTGACATTTTACACTTTTATTTGCAGGAATTTATTTCTGTTGAAAGACACAAGTAAAATTTATTTTATGCCTTTTGTAAGGCAATTACCGAACAACATGTTTGTAACAATGATTTAATTTATAATCTTGCTTTTTTTTAATTGATATCCTTACTTTTAATTGCAGGCGACTCAACATCTCACTATGTTGGTCGTTCCCTGTTTTGCTTTTTTTTTTTTAATAACATTTTAACTATTCCACCGATTCTAACAAAATTTGAAACAATTATGTTCTTTTACATTCTCTTTCGAATGATATAATTGCAAAAGTCCTCCCAAGGTTAGCGCGGGAATTATTCTTTTAGCAATAATATCATAACTATTCGGCCGATTCTCACGAAATTTGAACGTCTTATGTTCTTTTACATTTTCTTTCGATTGATATAATTACCAAATTACTTCCAAGGTTAGCCTGGAAATTATTTTTTTTTTGCAATAACACCATAATTATTCGGCTGATTCTAACGAAATTTGAAACCCTTATGCGGGGAAGTCGATATACCACCCTAAAAACAGAGGCCCTGTTCGGTTACCCAACGCGTCTCGACGCTAGGCGGTGTAACCTGATTACATAACCCCTCCCTTTCTCTCCCCTCGACCCGCTGGCCACCAGAACGCCACATTCAACCCCGATAAGTACGAATCAACAGATTTCTGTCACAGTGGGCATACACAATACCAAGGAGAGGAGAACAGGCGAAATAACAATGTTTAAACAGGCACTCTTTCCCCTAAGATTTGGGATTGAGTTTCGCATAATAGACGAAATTATAAGAGCTGCGACAAAAGACAGAAGATACCTTTAGGGCTAGGTGAAGACGCCCGAAAAAGTGTCATTATAAGAGAGAGGCAATACATAAGCCCTCATACCCCCCTTCCCCTACCCCCAGTGGGTCGGTAAAGAACCTGAAGATCGAGTTAGACATCGAAACGGGAAAGTCCGGCGGCAGGGCCCGGCATACACAAAGGGAATCGAACAGAACTTATGAAGTTCATCGAGAGTCAGTTCCTGATGGTCACACCGAAGAGTAGATAGAACCTTGAATTGAGAATCACTCTCATACATCTCTCGTCAGAGAAACCCCCTATCTTGGTTTTCAACAAAAAACAGAGATAGTCCTCGCCATTGAGGAATATCCAAAGTGAACTACCTCAACCCCCATCTCTATCGCTAGTCAGTGCGAAGCATCTCAAGATTAACCTGAAAATTGGAAAAAGCCGACCTTCACGGTCCCGTAGTTTAAATCATCTGACTAAGACAACATGCCTAGCGCCATCCGGCTCTCTTACCGAAATCACCTGTGGCTTCAAATCAGTCTCCCCGCCAGACAAATGGCTGGGCCTCTGCGACCACACCTACACATTGAACCGCAAACCACTTCTCCGTCTTAGTAAAATCCAAAGGCAAGGTCATCCCGCAGCAGATTCACTTGTGTTATTTTTTTAAAGAAATTCAGATATTTTTGTGTGTCAATTAACGATCATTATTAAATTGAGCTTGGTATCAACAATTACTTAATATTAATTTTTAAAGCAGTAATTTTCACTTAGACTCTATTAATATACTCTGTGTATATGTAAAGTTTGTTTTAATATTTCATTTTTTTATGTGGTAATTAAAAGCATATTTTGGTTAGAAGTGTTTTACTCAATCCTCGCAACGCTGCACATGGCTATCGAAATCCTCCCTGACTAAAGAAGTAAAGCAAAAGATTAAATAAAGTAAAGTAATATAACACTCTTAGAGAAAACGAAGTCACGGAGTTATTAAAGTACGTAACAAACCTACGTACAACAACTCGACTCTTATACCACGACACCTTATGTTGTTATATTTGATATTGTCTTTCAAATGATATATTTATCAAGATCGACCCAAGTTAGCCGGGGAATTATTTGGCAATAACATCATAATTATTCAGCTGATTCTAACGAAATTTTAAGGTGCTAAATCGGAATAAGTGATAGCACGCGACTTTTTGGTCAACAGAGCTTGTTTATCCTTATTCTTCAAATGGGCAAAACTGTGACACTTCTTGTTAAAATGAGTCAAATGGAAATCCTATTTTTCAAAATGTACCAAATTAAATATATAAATAAATATATAAAGCTAACTAAACTGGAAAAAGGTCACATTTCAGGAGTATGGAAACCCTGCTTTAAAGAACTCTGTAATAGAAGCAGATAAAAAGGTTTCAACAGCAATGCTTGAAATACCACAATAACGTGAAAAAGATCACTGAATTCGATATATTTCATTGGTAAATGTCCTATCTGGGGAAATTTAATTAAATATACCCAATACACTCCATCTCTCATGAAGTAATTATATACTAAGTTGCCACTCATTGGTAATTACCTATAATTTATATAAATGATAGAACTATTTTGTTTGTTTACGTTGTTAAAGTTGAATTCCATGTAAAATTTAAATTTTATTTTATGGAGTGAAGTTCTGAAATTTAATTTATTTATTATTTAAGATTACAATGCCCCAAATAATATTTGTTATTATTAATATTTAATAAAGTTAAAATTAGAACTATATAATATTATTACCAGGCAATGAATTCACCACTCATCCTATAGGAGGAGGTTGCACTTCGCTACAAAGATTAAAATTTAAAATCTCAAAAAAAAGAGCCAGGGTTAAATTTTTATAAATTTTATGAACTTCGCCAATTATAATAATTTTAAAAAGGAACTCTAAACTAAATTTCCCTTCCTTTCAAAATATCACGTTGCTAAAATAGTTATAGAAGAAGATATATAAAAATAAATTTTCTGAACTTTGCCCTTTATATTGGTCCGAATTAATTGCACTGAGATTTAATTAGTCCTTAAATTGATTGAGCTGCATTTTCACCATATTGAACTCACTATTATTTGATTTAAATCAAATTTTATTGCTTTACGCGGCATATAATACGTTAAGGTTGATAGAGAGAGAGTAGTAGTTATCTTATAGGAAAGTACGGTGAGGAAACGGCTTGGAGAGTTGTCAGGCCACGTGGGAGTCATTATAAAGAGATAACCTAAGTTGCCTTACCCAGATGTATGTGTGATAGAACAGGTTGAAGCAGCGTTAATTTCAACTTCTATCACATATTATTTAAAACCACGATGGGCCCACGTGCATCTTCGTTTCGAAGCTTGGCGCCTTATCACAGCCCCCGGATGTCAATGTTTAAACAAGGAGGTTATCGTCTCCCCCTCGTTCACCCCCATACGCCGACCTCGCCAGATTGGGTTAGGCTTATGGGCAGATAAGGCATTGTTCACCGGCTCGGCGGTGCGTTCCCTCAAAGCTCCCACTCCATTGTCCCCCACGCCAAGGAGATGTCCTGGCTATTTATATGGAAACTTTACCACTAAGATCAGATTGGAGATCCAGATTTTCGTCGCGAAACATCACAAATCACAATTACCCTCTCTCCCTTTGTGCGCCAAGGCACCTCGACCTCGAGATTCACCATCACTTGTCCAGAAGGAGGACAATATCCCTTGAGTGCCAAAGGTTCGAGCCTTTCGTGACGCCAAGTCCCCAAGGCTTCCCCCTCGTGTTCAGAAGAAAACAACGTAGAACAGCCATTGTTCTTTTGAGTCCTTCGCCAAGAAACGGTTCTCACCCATCCCCCTTGTTGTTCAGAGGAGAACAACCTTAGAACAGCCATTGTTCTTGAGCCCGTAGACAAGAGACGATTCTCACCCCCCCTGTTGTTCAGAGGAGAACAACATTAGAACAGACATTGTTCTTGAGCCCGTAGACAAGAGACGGTTCTCACCCCTTCCCTTTGTTCCGAAGAGAACAACGTAGAACAGCCGTTGTTCTTCAAGCCGTTCGCCGAGAAACGGTTCTCATTCCCAAGAAGCCACGCCAGGATCCTTTTATTCCCCCCCTTTCGGCTGGAACTCGCCAGCGGACCAAAAATTCCTTCACGCCGCCTTCCACTGCACCACTAGTGTAAAATTACGTAAGCCAAACGTCACCTTTGAGTACTTAACCCTTTTGTCAATTCTATCCTGTGCTTTAAATGGTTTATCGAACCATCCCATCTCTTTAACTCTATATTTGTTTTACCTTTTTAAATCCTTTAAATCCTCGGATTAGCCCGAGCCCCCACGACTCCTTTCCATTCTCTGTTTATGTCAATATTTTCCGTCTTGTGTTTGTTGATAGTTATTATTAATAAAACTCTATTCTATTAATGATAGCAATATTATTATCCTTGAGCTCAGTTCCACTTCTAAAGCATATCGAAGATACATAATATCGGCCGCCAGACATTAATGCACTCTAGAGATAATTAAAGAAGTTTCCTCAACGAATAGTGATATATGGTATATCGTCGGGAGTCCATTTTACGACATATATATATATATATATATATATATATATATATATATATATATATATATATACTATTTAAATTTGGTATCAGGTGTGTAAGGTTTAACGCTATATCTTTGCAAACACTGGTCTCAGTCGAGTAAAGCATAGTGTTATTCGTTACAATAATAGAGTATAGTAGTTCCCTTTTGTTTTAACGATTGCTATTTCTTTTTTTTTTTAAACTTAAGAAGCTGGAGTAGCTCAAGGAACGGTTATAATAATTTGTTTATGTTTTTTTTTGTGTGATTTTAGTCAGTGGTTATTTAGATCGAGAAACCAAGTACGAATAGTTCAGTGCCCATATTTAGGTAGGCTAATTCTATAGAGGCATAATTCTTGTTGCAAGGAATTTTAGTTGGTTGACTAGTGCGCCCCCAAGTGCAAAGATGACTCGGGTTTGAAATCTTTAAAGCGCAAGGAGAGTCCTTTGGACTTTCCGGAAAAGAACTAATTAAGTACATTCGAGAGGAGCAAAGAAAAGAACGAGAAAGAGAAATACAACGAGAAGAACGAGAAAGAGAAATCCAACGAGAAGAAAGAAGAAAGGATTCGCGCACCTTCCTAGGAAAGCTGACGAAGTTTCCGAGCCCCGTAAAACCCCAAAATTTCTTTCCCCAAAACCAACAACGGGACTTCAAACCTCCCGTTAAGATTTCTCCTCCATCTCTCTTCCCGAAGCGACCAATCACATGCTTCACCTGTGGTGTAGAAAACCACATGAGCTGGAATTGCCCCCAAAATTCTAGGCTTAAAAGCGGACCAGCCCACCAAGTTCATCAGATTAATGCAACCCCGGCTCCCCCGGTGGTGCAGACCCAAGCAGAAACTTCTCCCCCTCCGTCAGGCCACCAGGTAAATTTTGTTTTTGCTAAAAGTTCATCGGGAACTTTGAAATTTGAGGAGGGCAGCGTGAACGGCTGTCGAGTATCGACTCTCGTCAGGGACACAGGATGTACGTGTTTCATCGTGTCCGACGAACTCCTCTCCCCAGTGGACCCTAACCACGAAAAATTTGCGGTGGTACATGACTACCTTGGGCGGGCAAACCAATTCCCCGTCGTTAGATGTTACCTGCAGTGTCAATATTATGATGGCTGGGCTGAAGTCATTTCAGCACCCATATAATTCTGTTCCGTACTTATAGGACAGAGCCCCCGAGTAAGTTCCGACCCTGTGTCTCAAGATGCCCTTCCTCGAGGCAGAGCTAAGTAAGAAGCCCAGGAGCCCGTCCCCATCAGAACCCCGATACCGTCCGATTTCTCGGAGACCGTTAACCAGGACTTTAGGACGCACAAAAGAAGTGTGAATCACTAACACCCTTAGGTGATAAGACCCAAGACAAGGACACGGAGACTGTCCGTGGACCCCAAGAAAAAAAGAACCCCCAACGCGCCCATGGAGATAACTTCGTAGAACTGGACGAAACATCGGCGCTTGAAGAAGATTACCCCGCGGAGTCCCTTAATGTAATAAAGATAGTGTGCACCCAACCTGATGCCGATTACCCTCCTCCTTCCCTACCAGGCGAGTCTTTGGAACCCTCTGACCTGGATAGTGACGCGCAGCTGACACCACGTCAGAAGAGTCAGCTACAAGAGCTATTTGAATGAAGTCACCATTTAACCACCCTATTAGCTCTTTTTGAGCGACTGCGCGAAAATGGCCTCACCATTGGCCCCAGCAAATGCCATTTTGCCCACGAAACCATAAAATATTTGGGTTTCAAAATAGGACAAAGCCAGTTAGGTCCCCAATAGGATAAGATTAAGGCAATCGCCGACATGCCCCTCCCGATTACAAAGAAGCAATTAAGATCGTTTCTAGGATCAGCTTCTCACTATCAGCGATTTGTTCCGAATTTCACTGCAATTTCGGCCCTCCTCAGCCCCCTTCAACAAAAGAATTTCCCCGATTGCTTACGTTGGAATGATGTCGCTGTTTCCCATTTTAATGAGCTCAAGAGTAAGTTCATTTCTGCCCCCATTTGAGAGTTGCCCAACCCGGAAAAATCCTTTGGGATTAAGACCGACGTGAGCAACGAGGGCATTGGAGGTGTACTCCTTCAATACGAGGATGACGGCACGAGTCATCCAGTTGCATATGCTAGTCGTTAATTATTACCACGCGAAAAGAGATATGCAACTATAGAAAAGGAAGCTCTATCAATTATCTGGGTCATAGACAAATTCAAGATGTACTTGATAGGTAAAGAATTTCAAATAGGAACCGACCACCGTCCGTTAGCCTATATTAGGAATGTGAGACACTCAAACGGCCGCATCATGCGCTGGAGTTTACTCTTGCAAGAGTATCCGTTTAAAATAAATTATATAATAGGTTCCGATAACCAGGTCGCTGACACACTCAGTAGGAATGCGTTACCGAATAGCGTAGAGTAAGTGAATTCATAGGATTAGTATCTCCATGTAGGTATATACCGTTTTGTACGACTTAAATTAAGATTCTCTTGTAATATAATTAATTAATATATATGTCTGAATTTTGTAACCCTCAATGTCTAATTTTTTTGTATGTATATATATTTGTACCCATTAATTTACGTATAAATTATTTTGTCCCGTATGTACTAATTTTATATCATTTCATTGTTCCATGCACTTTTTTTTCTTTGATTAAGTTGTATTAAAGGTTATTTTCCCCTGTAATCTAAAGATCAAAATAATCATTTGTATTAAGGTAATACTAGTTAGGTGCAGGAAGGTATGGTTGGTACAAGAAAATGAGTTCCCCACAACGGAGCTCTATCGTTGTCCCTTCTATTTTTTTTTCGAAGTGACAACTTCCCCCCGGAATGGAGGGGTGTGATAGAACAGGTTGAAGCAGCGTTAATTTCAACTTCTATCACATATTATTTAAAACCACGATGGGCCCACGTGCATTTTCGTTTCGAAGCTTGGCGCCTTATCACAGCCACCGGATGCCAATGTTTGAAAAGGAGGGTATCGTCCCCCCCCCCCGTTCGCCCCCATACGCCGACCTCGCCAGATTGAGTTAGGCTTATGAGCAGATAAGGCATTGTTCACCGGCTCGGCTGTGCGTTCCCTCGAAGCTCCCACTCCATTGTCCCCCACGCCAAAGAGATGTCCTGGCTATTTATATGGAAACTTTACCACTAAGATCAGATTAGAGATCCAGATTTTCGTCACGAAACATCACCACGATCCTCTCTCCCTTTGTGCGCCAAGGGACCTCGACCTCGAGATTCACCATCACTTGTCCAGAAGGAGGACAATATCCCTTGAGTGCCAAAGGTTCGAGCCTTTTGTGACGCCAAGACCCAAGGCTTCCCCCTCGTGTTCAGAAGAGAACAACGTAGAACAGCCATTGTTCTTTTGAGCCCTTCGCCAAAAAACGGTTCTCACCCTTCCCCCTTGTTGTTCATAGGAGAACAACATTAGAACATCCATTTTTTTTAAGCCCGTAGACAAGAGACGGTTCTCCCCCCCCCTGTTGTTCAGAGGAGAACAGCATTAGAACAGCCATTGTTCTTGAGCCCGGAGACAAGAGACGGTTCTCACCCCCCCTGTTGTTCAGAGGAGAACAACATTAGAACAGCCATTGTTCTTGAGCCCGTAGACAAGAGACGGTTCTCACCCCTTCCCTTTGTTCCGAAGAGAACAACGTAGAACAGCCGTTGTTCTTCAAGCCGTTCGCCGAGAAACGGTTCTCATTCCCAAGAAGCCACGCCAGGATCCTTTTATTCCCCCCCTTTCGGCTGGAACTCGCCAGCGGACCAAAAATTCCTTCACGCCGCCTTCCACTGCACCACTAGTGTAAAATTACGTAAGCCAAACGTCACCTTTGAGTACTTAACCCTTTTGTCAATTCTATCCTGTGCTTTAAATGGTTTATCGAACCATCCCATCTCTTTAACTCTATATTTGTTTTACCTTTTTAAATCCTTTAAATCCTTGGATTAGCCCGAGCCCCCACGACTCCTTTCCATTCTCTGTTTATGACAATATTTTCCGTCTTGTGTTTGTTGTTAGTTATTATTAATAAAACTCTATTCTATTAATGATAGCAATATTATTATCCTTGAGCTCAGTTCCACTTCTTAAGCATATCGAAGATACATAATATCGGCCGCCAGACATTAACGCACTCTAGAGATAATTAAAGAAGTTTCCTCAACGAATAGTGATATATGGTATATCGTCGGGAGTCCATTCTACGACAGAATGAAAGGAGAGTATGGAAAGAGAGACCCAGGGCCGGGGGCGAATGGCTCTTTGCGGAACTCTCGGATAGGACTGCGTGAATGGGTCCGAGATTCTTTCAAATTCTAAATGTCTTCCAACCAACGAGTAACGTAACAAACATAGCGCAATTCTCAGAGTGAAGCGAGACACCTGGAGGGTGGGAGACAATGAAGCTGAAGTCGTTTTTTTTTTTTACTTTAGGAATACCTTGAGTCACTATTCTAAATTTGGAATAGCTTAAGTCACTATTCTACATTTGGAATACCTTGAGTCATTATTGTACATTTGGAATATAATGAGTCACTATTCTACATTTGGAATACCTTGAATCACTTTTCTACATTTGGAATACCTTGAGTTACTAATATACATTTGGAATACCTTGAGTCATTATTTAGCATTTAGAATACCTTGATTCACTATTTTACATTTGGAATACCTTGAGTCACTATTCTACATTTGGAATACCTTGAGTACTATTCTACATTTGCAATACCTCGAGTCATTATTGTACATTTGGAATACCTAGAGACACTATTCTACATGTGGAATACCTTGAGTCACTATTCTACATTTGGAATAGCTTAAGTCACTATTCTACATTTGGAATACCTTGAGTCATTATTCTACATTTGGAATATAATGAGTCACTATTCTACATTTGGAATACCTTGAATCACTTTTCTACATTTGGAATACCTTGAGTTACTAATATACATTTGGAATACCTTGAGTCATTATTCTACATTTAGAATACCTTGATTCACTATTCTACATTTGGAATACCTTGAGTCACTATTCTACATTTGGAATACCTTGAGTACTATTCTACATTTGGAATACCTCGAGTCATTATTGTACATTTGGAATACCTAGAGACACTATTCTACATGTGGAATACCTTGAGTCATTATCCTACATTTGGAATACATTAAATCACTATTCTACATTTGGAATACCTTGAGTCAGTATTCTACATTGGGAATACCTTGGGTGTGAATTCGACATTTGATCCATTATTATTATTACTTACATATACACTGTCATTATAAAATGCTGTGGTACAAAGATACATTGTCATCCAATTCTTGAAGGGGGAGTTAAAAAGGAAAAAATTGAATAGGTATGAAAAAGGTTTTTCAAAAATTTGTGAGGAAAGATCTATAAAGAAAATGGTGGACATTATATGAAGTAAAAGTGTGTACCAGATATTCGACGCAGGTCCTAATTCAAGTATTGTGACTGGAAGAGCAAGCAATCCTCCAAATGTTGGTCCCCGCATGATAGCACATACTACACATGACAGTCCCTAACTGGGATGCGAACAACGAAGGCATTTTCACTTTAACATATCAAAGAACGAGGGGAAGGGAGTAGTAATAAATAAGAATTATTACCTAAATATTGACATGTGAAAGTGAATTATATTTTAATGAATAAAGATCTGAGATCCAACTAATCAATTACCTTTTAGTATCACCAAGTCAATAATAATAATTATCATTAAAATATTTCGTCATTTTGACGGCCTTGGTACAATAATATATATATATATATATATATATATATATATATATATATATATATATATATATATATATATATATATATATATATATATATATATATATATATATATATATATATATAACATCTTTATTGATAATAATATAATTGACGCAAATTATTTTCTATCTTGTAGATTGAATTATGGCTAAGAAACTAAGAGTAGAAGAAAAAGTTCAATTTGTTTCCATGTTTGGAAGACATGGGCAACACACTGCTCATAGCTGATGAATTCAACTGCAATCACCCTGAGCGAGAACCATTGAGCAATACCACTGTCAGTCGTTTAATCAAACGCTTCCAAGAAACTGGCTCAGTTGCTGGCCGTGAGAGATATGGGCGTCCGAATAATGCAACTGATGAAGAAACATCCATTATGGTTTTGAGGAATGTTTCTAAAAGTCCTGTTAAGTTATTCAGAAGAATAGGCCAGGATTTAAACATTAGCAAATCATCAGTGCAATAACAACTGACTGCCAAAAGATCACCCCTAAAACCCTCAGGAGTGCGAAAGAATGATTGATGATGAGAATTGATGCGTGTTTTATTGCACAGGGTGCTTGAGCATTTATTATGATTATTATCAATTATAAACAACGATGTTCTTGAAATCAATAAAGGTGTTTTTTGGGAAAACCAGGATGGTGCGCGACTTCTGGGGTATACCATATATATATATATATATATATATATATATATATATATATATATATATATATATATATATGAAAATTAACCAACTGGAAAATGAAAAGATGAATCCAACCACTTTCGAACTATATTTGCAAGTTCATTTTCAAGGAATAGCATAAAATGGAAAAGACAACCTTATATAGGGTTTGTACAAAGATACAAAGGGAACGCCCATTACATAGTACAAACTAATGGAAAAACACAATAAAAAGACAGAGAAATACAAATAAAAAGTTCATTAGTAAACTACATAATAACAGACATATGCATCCCAAAAACGATATACACACAACAACGCCGTGTATATGAATGGAAATGGTGGGGGAAAAAACAAAAACCTTTTAAAGGATTATCATTAGAACGAAAAAATTTAGGGCTAAGAATTAATCCACGATCATAGCAGAGACACGTGGTGGGGGAGGCAATGCGAATGATATTACACTAATAAAGAGTGACAACAGGCTACATTATGAAGTTATTTCATTTAATACAAGTTTTTTTAAAACAATGTCGAGTTTAAATAAGCCAGGGGAGATTTTAATATTAGGCAACATGCCAATTAATGAACACTCGACAATAATTTTTTTTGTGAAATCAGCGGAAAGATAAAGGAATTTCGCAGAGTTCCAGTGAATGTGGTGGTTATTTTCGGATAAATGTAAAAATAAAGCGCTGTTTAGTTCCTATCTAAAATTTACAGAGATATTAAGTTGCTTAAAAATACGGGTGAGACCAAAAAATGGTTCAAAGTATGGCAAGATAAGACAATTTTTATAACTGAAAACCTGTGAGTTATGAGTTCTATAAAAAGTTCTCTTAGCAAAGTTTAATGAAGTGTGCAAAAATTAACCAGAAGAACAAAGTTTTTTCCTATTTCGAAGATATTGGACAATTCCTTATCCAAGACTTTCGGACTAACAAGGCGTAATACACGCAGAAACATAGAAGTGAATCTTTATCTACTAGAATTTACCAACATTAGTTGTAGCAGGATGGCCCTTTTTTCTGATCACTCCACTCTTTGACACCACTTTTGTAGCGGTATGCTTTGTGGTACGTGAGTTACTTCTTTGATGAAGTAGGCTTTGATCTAAGAGTGCTAATTCGGTAGTTTTGTTCTTAAAGAAGAGCTATTTTAACACGTAAGGATAAGAGGAAACACAGTATATATACCAAAATAAACATATATTTTAAATGAAACACTTAACTATGACAAACAAACAGTTAACACATTTCTATCTTTGTCTCAATGCTAAACTCGACAAATCCTGTTAGCATTTAAGCCTATCGCACGAAAGCGATGACAAAAATACACAAATAGGCTACACGTCAACACACCAATTGCCGATTAGTATTTTTATCGCGACTCTATTTGACTAGCATTAAATATTAAATTAACGTACGCTCGTCTACAAGCAAATATGACCGAGGTTCACGAACAATGGTTTCTACTCCCCTTAAAACCTGAGACGTACTAAACTTCTACTATCGCAATATGAATATAAATGTTCTTTCTAACTTACATGACAGGAGGTAATAGGAATTGCCGGATGTCGCTGGATGGCTTATCTATCACTTTGGAGTGTGGTCTTGGCCGATCATTGAATCTCGTAGAGGTAGTATGGCGGGAAAGAGATGAGACGATGAAACTTCTAATTAAAGAACGGGACCTCGTTGAAGCCGGGTTCTTCTCCTCTTACTCTTACGGAGCTTGAGATGTGAGAGCCACTCGAGTGTGAGCGGGTTTACTTTTCTTTAGTTAGACTTTTCTCCAGTCTGTAAAGGATTCTTCGGTATGGCACCGATATCAAGATAGACTATTTATGTTAATTTGGCCCGGGAAGGGGGGATCGATTTTCTCAATCTAATCACATCGTTTCTCACGGAAATAGTCTTATATGGCTAAAGGATCGATCTTCACGAACTAATCCTTCTACTTTCGTATCGACTTCTAATCCCTCCTCTTTCTTTGCGGGGCTTATTTATAGGCGGATCACCACCTCATCTAAGGGGGTAAGTGACCGAGACACAGGGGGATGGGGGCGTTACGCGAATGGTGAGTTCGCATTTGGGAAGAGCGAGAATCGCAGAGGTTGGCACTGGGGTGCTTAAGTCAGCTCGCTAATTAGAGGCTCGCAACCGCACCGCTACTTGGCGTGCCTTTTGACTAGCACCGCCTTTTTTTTCTCATAACTACGGGTTTATGGGTCTCGTACGTAATTGGATCGTTAGAGCGTCGTTTAAGGGCCTTATGTGGTCTCCTTAAAACAGATGTTAGCTCCAACTGCCCAAAGCGGCGGGGAGATCAAACAGGGTAGGCAGTTATGGTTATTCACCGGCTACCGCTCCCACACTTTCCTCATGGGGGGGGGGGGTTATAATGTACCTATACTCCTCCGGGATGCTTAATGTAGCCATTTCTCTACATTTACCTTCCTCCTAAAGAAATTAACGGGTGGAAGTAGGTTGTTATTCCAATCCGACGCTTACAATAATATACATAGGTAACTTACTGAACATTATATTATACAATAAATTCTAGTTCACACGGAAATGCCTCGATAATATTTCACCTGACCTTACATTAATTCCTATATTACTGTGCCAACATAGGAATTTCTTACCTACTGATTTACACCTAACTTTACTATAATACAATAGTTGTGCTGCTCCTTAATCGTCGACAGAATTCCGACTCAACGAGTCGGCCATACAATTGTTGGACCATTTTATATAGTGAATGGAGTACTGGTACTCCATCAAGAGTAAACTCCATCTCAGGAGCCTTCCATTCTTACTCTTATTTTTACTTAAGTATGACAACGGTTTATGGTCGCTTTCGAACTTAAACTCGCGCCCTATTAGATAATACATGAATTTACCTATGGAGCATATTATGGCAAAAGCTTCGATTTCGATTGTGGCGTAGGCTTTTTCTCTACTTAAAGGTTCCCTACTAACATAAGCTATGGGATAGGCTGTTTCGTCATCTTCGTATTGAAGCAATACTCCGCCTAACCCGTTTTGACTAGCGTCCGTGTGAATGCCGAAGATCTTATTGGGATTTGGTAAGCGAAGAATGGGCGCAGTTACGAGTTTTCCTTTTAGAACCTCCAACTGAGTTATTGCATGGGGATTTCACGTGACAGGGTCTGACGCTGTCTTTTTTAACAAATCATTCAGTGTGGCCGCGATGGAAGCAAAGTGTGGTACGAAACGCCTGTAAAACGAGGCAGCTCCCATTAAAGATCGGAGTTGTTTCTTTGTTTTCGGCCAGGGCATCTTGACTATGGCGTCCACTTTTTCTTGCTCGGTAGTCAAGTGTTTTTTTCCTATTTTGAATCCCGGGTAGTCAATGGATTCGTAGGAAAAATAACTCTTGGTAGGCCCAGCGGTTAGACCTTGCTCCTTCAATTTCTCCAGCAATGAGCGTAGCGTAAGGCGTGTAAGTGTCACTCCCATGTACGGGTAGCTACGTACACGTTGTCGAAGTAAAACGACACGTCGCTTATGCCAGCAATAATTCGCCTCATCATCCTATTGTAATTGTTACCAGCTGTAAGTAGTCCGAAGGGTAGCCTGGTAAACTGTAGCAGACCTCTCTCGGTCGCAAAAGCCGTCAGTTTTTTGGACTCATTAGCGAGAGGTATTTGATAGTACGCTTTACACAATCCAATTCGGTGATGAATTTAGCGTCTTCAAATAAATGGAGATTTTCATGTATTAGCGGGATGGGCTCGGCGTCGAAAATAGTCACTGAATTCAATATTCGGAAGTCCACGCACATCCGAAATAATTGATCAGGTTTCTTAACCATTACGATGGGGAAGCAATAATCGGACTCCGATGGCTCTAAAATTCCCAATTTTAATATATTTCGAACTTCCTTATTGAAGGCTTCTCGTAGGTGGATCGGTAAAGGATATGGCTTGCTTTGCACCACTGAATTAGTTTTTAGTTTTATTTCATGGGTAAAATCCTTGGCACATTCGGGGGTTTCAGAAATCACTTCTGGGAATTTTATGAGCAAGTTCAACATTTCGGCTTTCTGTCAAATTTCTAAGTGGGGATTTATCTTTAAATCCACCCGAGGGTCTTCCGGGGTAGGTGAAGGCGATGTAAGTTCGTATTCCTCGTCTTGCTCCGCACATACTGTGTGTATGACTTGCAGGGGAGTACCCGGGTAAACGGCATCCATCGGTTCTTCTTCGTCTAAAAGGGTAATATTCTTTATGCACGCGCGGCGGTGATATTTTTTAGCATGTTTATGTGATAGGTTCTTCGCCCTGTTGGGGTATCTATCAAGTAATCGACTGGTCCCCGTGCCTCGATTACTTCAAACGGTCCCTTCCACTGGGCCCATAACTTATTATTTTCGGTCGGGAGTAATAATAAGACTTCATCTCCTGCCTTTAATTTTCGCGAATTTTCTTTCATATCGAAGTCGTCCCTGTATTTGGCTAAATTTTTCTCGGCATTATCGCGAGCTAATCCCGAGCAGTATTCTAGGCGCTCGCGCATTTCCATCACGTAGGCGTAAGACGATTTGATTTCTTGGTCGAGTGCGCGTTGGAAAATAATTCCTTAAGAATACTCATAGGACCTCGCACATTCTTCCCGTATAATAGCTCAAAGGGCGAGAATCCCAACGTCCGATGAGGTATTTCTCGGCAAGCGAAAAGGGCTGCAGGCAGGTATCTGTGCCACTGTGTAGGGTTGTTTTGACACAACTTCTTCAATATATTTTTGAGAGTCCCGTTTAATTTCTCGCAGATTCCGTTAGTGGATGGATGAAATGGATTCGTAAAAATTGGCTTGCCTAGCAGTAGTTTATTAAAATACTCCATCAATTCTGAAGTAAATTGGCGCCCTCTATCCGATAGAATTTCTCTAGGCAGGCCTACTCGAGCAAATATTGAAATTAATGCTTCCGCGCAGGAAATAGTGTCAATCTCCCGTAGTGCCACGGCATCTGGGAACCGGGTGGCAGAATCCAATAGGGTAAGGATGTAGGAGTGTCCTCCACTTGAAGGGAGGTGAATTGGTCCCACCAAATTAATAGCCACTCGAAAGAATGGTTCGGATATAACGTGCACTTTTTGTAATGATGCGGGAGGTACCCGTCCTCTGGATGGATCCTTCTGACACACGTCGCCTTATCGGCAATAGGCCACATTTTCCCTGGCGGCCTGGGGCCAATAAAAGTGTCTGAATATCCGCTGCGCCGTTTTGTTGTGTCCAAAGTGTCCGGCTAATATTCCATCATGCGTGGTATTCCAGATTCTTTTCGTGTATTCTTGAGGTACACGCAGTGCTTTGTTGCTCTCCTTATCCTCCTTGCTGATAGTACGGTAGAGAAGTGAGTATTCTACGATATATTGGAGAGGCTTCTTTACTTTCACTTGGAGAGTTTCACCCTTAATAGCTTTCTCCCATAGAGGTTTAAGAGTGGGACATTCCTTCTGAGCAATAGCGAAGGAAGTCAGTTTCAACCCATTGTCTTCGAGGGTAATCCTCGGGGTCAACTCAGCAGGTTGCTCTTTCCTCTGGGCTTCTTGTGCTTGGGTGAGTACTCGTTAGGCCACTTCTTGCTGTGGAATAAGTTGGTTTTGTCTGATTAGCACTGCACAGAACTTAATCGGAGCTACTACCACATCTGTCCAACCGGTGAAATATCTGCATTGGACATGACATCTCACGACGGGGAATCGATTGTCGCGTCCTAAAAAGTCGTGGACGATTCCGAATTTCTTATGGTTAGGGTTTACTGGGGGCAGCAACTTGTTGGATACCACTATACACGTACATCCAATGTCTCTGACTAAAGTGGATACTCGGCACCCATTAACAGTGCCCTCTTCAAATTGTAGGCCGCCTGGCGAACTTTTGTTGAATAGAAAGTTTACCTGTTGCTGGGGTCCTTCGGATGTTGGCGCGGGAACGGAGGACGCATCAGCTTGTCCTGCTGGGATCGCGGCATTAGGTTTTGCACCTGTTGTCTCGAGGTCTCCCTCAGTCGGGAGTTCTGTGGGCACTGGAAACTCAGGTGACCTATTATCCCGCAGGTATAACAAGTGACGGGCTTCCTGGAATACGTGCCGGTATTAGGGTATGATCCTTGTGGAACCCTAACTTCTTTTTGATTTTTTTCTCCTCCAAAATTTGGCCTATGAGTTCCTTTTGCTGCTGAGAACTTAAAGGGCTTCTTCTGCAAATGCCTTGGTGGCGGCCCATTTTTCTTTGGGGAGGGAGCCTTCTTTTTCTTATACTCCCTCGGATATAAACGATGATTTACGGCGTGGAGGTCAGCCTCCTCCAGACACTCGTTGAAGGTAAAAGCTTTTCGGTCCTTAACGAATGCACGTATTTCCTGGGATAGTGTGCTTAGTAACTGATCTCTAAGCATGAAGTCGACGACCGAAGCCACTTCGTTCTCTACCCCTTCTGACCCCATTCGAAACTGTAGGCTTCGACGAAGCTCAAAGCCAAAATGTTTGTATGTTTGTTCAGGTCTTATACAAGCCTGCCTGAACTTCATCCTATATTCTTCCGGGTTAAGGTTTGTTGCTGAGAGAAGTTCGGCTTTGAGAGTGGAATAACTAACAGTCGCTTCTGATGGTAAAAATACAAATATCTCTCTCATCCTACGATTGAGTAGCGGTAACAGTCTGGTGACCCCATCTTCTTCTAGGTCCCAATTATTGACTTCGAATATTTTCTCAAAATGGGAGAGATATGAGCATAAATCTTCTTCGTCCCTGTACTCCGGGAGTTTCATGCTGGCCGCTGTTGACACTCCTGTTTTGGATGTCACTGACTGCACCTCTAAGTGGTCTTTGCTAAGAGCTCTTTCGTGGGCCCTTATCTTCTCTCCTTCATCAGCTTCCAGTTTCATTTTACGTCCTTCGGCTTCCCATTTCATCTTACGTTCTTCGGCTTCCCTTTTCATCTTACATTCTTCGGCTTCCCTTTCCATCTTACCTTCTTCGGCTTCCATTCTCGTCTTTTCCCTTCTTTCTTCTCTTTCATTTCTCTCTTTCTCCTGAAATATACGAGCTCAGATCGGTTCCTTCCAGTCCGAGGCTTCGACCTTGCTTCCGATAAAGGTCAAACGATGCAATCGCGCTTTTTTAGTCATATACCTTGTTGTAAATCAAGCCTGACCTACTCCACCACCGAAACTTACCACTTTGGCCTGACAATTACCTTTAGCTTGTTTCCTCCCCTAACTTTAACAATTTTCCTCTAGTCAAATATTCTATTATTCCTGGTATCCTTTTACGTGTTAGCTCTTCCTTAATTGGACACTGCTGGGTTCTTTCTAATATAAAACCTACAGACCTGACACCCCTTTTATGTAGCAAGATGACCCTTTTTTCTGATCACTCCACTCTTTGACACCACTTTTGTAGCGGTATGCTTTGTGGTACGTGAGTTACTTCTTTGATGAAGTAGTCTTTGATCTGAGAGTGCTAATTCGGTAGTTTTGTTCTAAAGGAAAAGCTATTTCAACACGTAAGGATAAGAGGAAACACAGTATATATACCAAAATAAACATATATTTTAAATGAAACACTTAACTATGACAAACAAACAGTTAACACATTTCTATCTTTGTCTCAATGCTAAACTCGACTATTCCTGTTGGCATTTAGGCCTATCGCACGAAAGCGATGACAAAAATACACAAATAGGCTACACGTCAACACACCAATTGCCGATTAGTATTTTTATCGCGACTCTATTTGACTAGTGTTAAACATTAAATTAACGTACACTCGTCTACAAGCAAATATGACCGAGGTTCACGAACAATGGTTTCTACTCCCTTTAAAACCTGAGACGTACTAAACTTATGCTATCGCAATATGAATATAAATGTTCTTTCTAACTTACATGACAGGAGGTAATAGGAATTGCCGGATGTCGCTGGATGGCTTATCTATCACTTTGGAGTGTGGTCTTGGCCGATCCTTGAATCTCGTAGAGGTAGTATCGCGAGAAAAGAGATGAGACGATGAAACTTCTAATTAAAGAACGGGAACTCGTTGGGGCTGGGTTCTTCTCCTCTCACTCTTAGGAGCTTGAGATGTGAGAGCCACTCGAGTGTGAGCGGGTTTACTTTTCTTCAGTCAGACTTTTCTCCAGTCTGTAAAGGATTCTTCGGTATGGCACCGATATCAAGATAGACTATTTATATTAATTCGGCCCGGGAAGGGGAGAACGATTTTCTCAATCTAATCCTTTTGTTTCTCAAGGAAATAGTCTTGTATGGCTGAAGGATCGATCTTCACGAACTGATCCTTCTTCTTTCTTATCGAATTCGAATCTTCTTGTCTGGCTGAAGGATCGATCTTCACAAACTAATCCTTCTACTTTCGTATCGACTTCTAATCCCTTCTCTTTCTTTGCGGGGCTTATTTCTAGGCGGATCACCGCCCTATCTAAAGGAGGAAGTGACCAGGCCACAGTGGAGGGGGGGGGGGACACGCGAATGGTGAGTTCGCATCTGGGGAGACCGAGAATTGCAGAGGTTGGCACTGGCGTGCCCAAGTCGGCTCGCTACGTAGAGGCTCGCAACCGCACCGCTACTTGGCGTGCCTTTTGACTAGCACCGCCTTTTTTTTCATAACCACGGGTTTATGGGTCTCGTACGTAATTGGATCGTTAGAGCGTCGTTTAAGGGCCTTATGTGGTCGCCTTAAAACAGATGTTAGCTCCAACTGCCCAAAGCGGTGGGGAGATCAAACAGGGTAGGCAGTTGCGGTTATTCGCCCGCTACCGCTCCCACGCTTCTCCTCATGGGAGGTGCTATAATGTACCTATACTCCTCCGGGATGCTTAATGTAGCCATTTCTCTACATAAGTATAATATTAGAAGAGGTGAACTAAACAGCCTTTTATTTTAACATTTATCCGAAAATAACCACCCCATTGACTGGAACTCTGCAAAAATTCCTTTATCATTCCGCTGATTTCACAAAAAAATTATTGTCGAGTGTTCATTAATTGGCATGTTGCCTAATATTAAAATCTCCCCTGGCTTATTTGAACTCGTCCTGTTTTAAAAAAAACTTGTATTAAATGAAATAACTTCATAATGTAGCCTGTTGTCACTCTTTATTAGTGTAATATCATTCGCATTGCTTCCCCCACCACGTATCTCTGCTATGATCGTGGATTAATTCTTAGCCCTAAATTTTTTCGTTCTAATGATAATCCTTTAAAAGGTTTTTGTTTTTTCCCCCACCATTTCCATTCATATACACGGCGTTGTTGTGTGTATATCGTTTTTGGGATGCATATGTCTGTTATTAGTTTACTAATGAACTTTTTATTTGTATTTCTCTGTCTTTTTTTTGTGTTTTTCCATTGGTTTGTACTATGTGATGGGCGTTCCCTTCGTATCTTTGTACAAACCCTATATAAGGTTGTCTTTTCCATTTTATGCTATTCCTTGAAAATGAACTTGCAAATATAGTTCGAAAGTGGTTGGATTCATCTTTTCATTTTCCTGTGGGTTAATTTTCATATTATTGCTTTCCTTACATGCCAGTTTGTGAGTTTTTTTATCATATATATATATATATATATATATATATATATATATATACTCGGGCTTAGCCAGAGTATAAATAAATTTAGTAAAGTGACCCTGTAGTTGCAAGCTGATTTAACTTCTACCAACAATGACTTCAAGGAAGTAGTTGTAGCCAATAAACGGGCTCCTTTTATTGAGCCTGGTTGCAGTTCAAATATTTCCCTTCAGCGTCTGGTGGTCGTTTTAGAGGTGCTGTGTAAAAAATCCCATTCGTACCAGACGTTCTCTCAACATCGTTCACACGCACTTGACTCGGGCGCAGAAGTTACTTCCCGAGTTGTTTTCTATATTCGTGAAAATTAAAAGTAATTCAAATTCAATGTTTTCTTGAAACAATAGATTTCATAGAGATTAGGATTTAAATTCCAATTCTTGAAAAGTTTCCGTTCTACAATATTATTAAAGGAACGGAAAATTATCCAGCAACTCGGGTTAATACGAACGAGCCTGGTAGATGTAAAAGACTAACTGGAATCTCTTAATAATAATAATAAGTCTTTTGTAGTGCGGTATTCAAGGCCTGAGGCCTTCCCAAAGCGCACGTTGTGCTGAGATGAGAATGGAAATTCAATGGAAATTTAAGAGGGGGTGAAGGCAATTCTGAAAAGATGCGTTTTCAGGAGACGCTGAAATGTGGTAAGAGAGGGAGAAGACCTGATTTCAGCAAGAAGAACATTCCACAACTTAGGGGCGCAGATTGAGAAGGATCAGTCCCCCATTGAGCAGAGGGATGAACGAGGAATATTCAAAAGAGGTGCATGTGATGACCGAAGAGCCTGAGGGACATGGCGTGGCGAGAGGGCAGAAGAGAGGTAAGACGGGGCCCTTGTTGTTTAGGGCCTTAAATGTGAAGAGAAGTATCTTGAAGTGAGTACGGGATCTGACAGGGTGCCATTGCAGTTCATGCAGCAAGGGTTTCGAGGGAGAGAAGCGAGGGCCACGGAGGAGAAGCCGGGCGGCATAGTTCTGTACAAGTTGAAGGGGGCGGAGAGAGGAGGATGGCAGATTCAAAAGCAGAGAGTTACAGTAGTAAAGGCGTGAGGTGATGAAGGCATGAACAGCAGTCTCAAGACTTGGGCGATCAAAGTGAGAGCAAATGCGAGAGAAGTTACGAAGGAAACATAGAGAGGATTTGCTAACATTGCGGGTATGAGGCTTAAAGGAGAGATGCTCATCAAAAACAACACCCAGATTCCTAACGCAGTCAGAGAAAATTATAGTATTACCACCCAGAGTAAGCGAGGGAAAGAGAGATTTAGATTTTTTGACAAGAGTTGGGGTGCCGACAAGGATGACCTCAGTTTTGGGTGATTAGGCCTGAGGAAGTTGGTAGAGAGCCAGTCAGAAATGGAGGAGTAGGAAGCCAGGAGGTCAGTGATAGAGTAGGCAAGAGACGTGGGGGATGAGGAAACGAAAATTTGAGTGTCATCAGCATATAGGTGGAAGGATAGACCGAGATTACGCAGAAGGGAACTAAGAGGGAGAAGGTAGATACGAAATAGTAGAGGACCAAGGACAGAGCCTTGTGGCACTCCAAAGCGAATGGGGGTAGAGTCGGATGAAACGTCGTCAATCACAACGGATTGGGCACGAGACGAGAGGTAAGAGCGGAACCAGTCAAGCATGGTGCCTGATATGCCAAGGAAAGAGTGGAGACGATCAAGTAGGACGGTATGGTTAATAGTATCGAAGGCAGAGGAGAGGTCGAGTAAAACGAGGATGGAGGCACAACCCCTGTCCGCGGCTCTTCGTAAGCAATCGGACACATTGAGAAGGGCAGGTTCTGTAGAGTGACCTGACTTGTAACCAGATTGATAGGTTTCATCAATGTTACATGCCACCATGTGACTGTTGATGCGTGAAGCAACCACTCTCTCCAGAACTTTAGAGAGGAAAGGAAGTTGCGAAATCGGCCGATAATTGGAAGGATCAGTGGGGTTCAGTTGAGGCTTTTTAAGAATAGGACGGATGTGAGCACGTTTGAAGGAAGAGGGAACAAAACCAGTTGCAAGTGAAGTGTTGAACAGGTGAAGAAGCGTTGGGAGGATAGCAGGCAGAATTTTACATAACAGTTTAAGCGGAAAAATGTCCTTTGGGGAGCCCGATTTCTCAGAACGCGAGAGCAGGGTTGTAAGCTCCAACGCGGTCACAGCAGGGAAAACGATAAGCGGCTGAGGCGGGAAGTCAGGGAGAATGGCAGGAGCCAGGACAGAAGGCTGAGGGAGGGAGGCACGGAGGTTAGTGACCTTATCTGCGAAGAAATTAGACAGATTAGCAGGGCTAATAGGTGGGGAGACCTGGGCTGGGGAAGTAAGACGGGAGAGCAGGCGTAAGACGGCACGGGGATCATTCCTATTATCAGTAAGCAGATGACGTGAGTACAGTACAGGCGACAGTCAGATCGGTCTCTGGCAAATGTTTGCTGTCCATGACGCTGTCGTTATTTGATTGCTGTTATTCTGTCGGTTGTGTGTAAATATGAGTTGTGTTTTGCAGGGTTGCTTTATATTTACCCTTAACTTAGAAATGGAATAAAGACATAGCGCTAGATATAAAAAATAAGCCATTTGGGGCTAGAAATATTGCCAAAAAACGTGAAAAGTCATCAAACCAAGAAGTGAGTAATTTTTCTATTAAAACTATATTTCTGTCTTATTCTTAAATTATCAGTGCACATATAAGTCTGCGGTGTGCATTACGTCTCTTACCTACTTTTATACATGTGTCTTATGCGGAATCTGTGATAAGCCCGAGTGACGCTAATAACCTGGAGTGATATATATATATTTATATATATATATATATATATACATATATATATATATATATATATATATATATATATATATATATATATATATATATATATATATATATATATATATTCATTATAGCATGTTTTATTAAAAGCGACCGCTAGTTTCGAATTAATAATTCTTTCTTCAATCTTCTCGATCTGTCTTATATTCGCCTTTTCTTCATTGTTTACCCTGTGGATAAGCGTACCGAAGTTCATCGGGGACTGATGCTTGTTATTTTGCCAAAGGGGGAAGTAAATTAATGTAATTTAGCACTTTCTTCAATTTAACTGACACGTTTCGATACATCGAGTATAATCTTCAGAGTTACAATGGAGATTTATTACAAAGTATTCAGTTTATATATGTTTCAAAATGTGTTAACAAAATTACGAACAAAGCTATACACTTATAGGCCGGTTGGATCCAGGTGATAAAAGGGCGGAGAAGTAGGTAGCCAGAGAAGGGGGTGGATTAAGCTGCTTGCCAGAGGGGATTAGTGGCTAGGGGCAGCTGTGAGTACACCTGTCCCTCTGTTTGCTTTTCTTGTGCTGGGCAGGATTTCATTGGAGTTAGACTGTATGTTTAAATTCAGTTGTTTCTCTTGGATATATATAGCTTAAAGGAAGAGCAGTTGACGCCTGTTGGGAGCATAGTCTAAAATTTTGGTGTTTTTTTCTATCATTTTTCGGTTGAGGCATATTCCGTGTACTTCCTGTGTATGTTTTTTAGGTGCACCGTTGTTCAGATGGTATGACATTCTTCTTGAGAGAGGGGTTTCGGTCATGCCGATATACGAGCTAGGTAAGAGCTCACTGTCTCCTAGTTTACATGTGTACTCGTGTATCAGATGTGGCCTTTTTTCGTTTGTAGCGGGGGTTTGGGGTTATTTTTCTATACCAAACACGTGGATCTTCATTTAGAAAGCTGGTGTCCAGTCGAATCTTATTGAAGAATTTCATTGTCTTCGGAGTAACGAAATCTTCCAGGTGTTTATCTTTTAGGAAAGAAGCCTGATACTGAGGTCTTTTTAGAGGTTCCTCCTCATCGTCTTCATCTTAAGCTTGCCAACCATGCACAGCTTTAATTAGGAGGAACAGCATCATCAAAGAAACTGAAGGCCACTAGCTCCTCAGACAAATACCAGAAATACTTTGACATTTTGTTTGATATAGCTTTGGAGATGGCTGCATTGGGTAGTTGAAGCAGGGACTTTGTTAAATGCAAATCACGTCGAGGAGCTTCTTGTGCAACCCGGGGAAGTAAACCATGCCTTAATATATACTAGTATTCCGAAACATAAATTAGGAAAGCATACAGGAGTTTACTCATCCAACGTGCATGATGCACCAGTCCTGGAGCCCTGAATTTTACACCAGGAGGTGGCACATCTCCAAGAAATAAAATTGAAAGCTCCAGAAGCTCAAGGTAATCATCATGAGGTTGTATCTTCTGCAATTGATCAGTTGCGAACTTCAGTGATTGTTTTCGAGCATCACCTGGAATCACTGCACTGACACTAACTTCCGCAACTCCTGGCTCAAAAGATGTAGAATCAAAAGATTCCCATCGGGCTTGAAATCGCTTGAAAATCAAAACATCAGGACCAGAGCTTCCTTCCATAGTGGATTCCAAAGCTGCTGCTAAAACAAGTTCCACGATATGATGACGGCACGCAAGATGCAGCAAATTCCTGCCAAGTATCTGTTCCAATAAAACATGCACCACTTCGAAGTCCTGTGTTTTCAGTAGTTGTGTCAAAGCACATTGTTGCCACTGCTTCAGATACTCTCCATTCTTGTAGGGCATCAACTATAGCATGGGCTTGTGCTTCACCAGTTCCAGAAGTTAGCTTGGGAACCCCAAGAAGTTTATTAATACTCGGGCCAGATAAGAAAATGGGAAGACGATCCATATGTTCTTTCGATGTCAGATCTTGCAAAAGCTTTGATCACAGTGAACTGTGAGTGGTTCATTTGCCTGAAACTCCTTTTGAATATATCAAACAAATTAGTTCCTGCCTTCTGTCTTGAAAGAGCTATAGTTGTTCTGTTGATCGCTAGATTATGTGGATCATGGCAAAGGCTAACAGCAGTTTCAGTCAGAACAATTGTGGCTTTTATATCTGATACGCTAGTACGATCAAGTGCAACTGCAAGATAAGGTGTAACTATGTTCTGTTTAGCTCTAAAAGGCTTTGGGTGAGGTTCTTCCGCTTCATCAGATAATTCAGACATGTTGCCTTCACTACTGTTTACCTGTTCATTGCTGCTAGAAGATGCAAGAATAACTCCTTTAGAAGTTGATGCTTCGCATTCCTCTCTACTCCCTTTCTTACGCATGTCTTCAGCTTTCCTTTTCTGCATAATTTGGTCTTCCTTTGCCGACAGGGTACTATCCACAGATTCCATAGTTCCAGGCCGTCCTTTCTCTCTTTGGGCAAGGAGAAATTCTTTGTCTTCTTGAAGAACGATCATATCTGGCGCGTTAGCATGAGATATGTCAAAGAGTTCATCCAAATTATCCACAAGTGTTTCTTCTTTCTTTATCTGCGCTAGTTATAACTATATTGATACTAGCTCGAAAATGAAAATACAATAGTATACCTGTAAAGAGGAAAAGATAGATTTAGTATTGAAACACACTAAATAAATCAAATTTAATGCTGTCGATATTTAACAAGTAAATCGGTTGGCAGGGAAACGCACAACTTGAATCAAATTTATCCATTTATTCCGAACAAAACATTTAAACAGAGATCGGGAGCAACAACTGATCGCACCCTCACCCAACGGAGTCCATTCATCGACTGGCACTGAGCAGTGCGCACAAGCTATACAATGGGAGCAGGATTGTTCCACTGCACCATACCGCTACACAAGATAATATTCAATGTATCAGGGTGAGAGAATGCAACATCAACACTGCAACAACTATCAGGTACGAAGGCCCGCAGGCAACTGGCTACCATTTAGGATGCACATCTTGTGGATGGCTGGACTACCTCTAAACATTATCTAAATGCTCTGAAATTTTACGTGGAAGGTTTTTTCCATAGGTGGATTCACCATGGATGGTGAGAGTAAAACATTTAAAACTTTCAAAAATAAGGGCCACCCTAATATATATATATATATATATATATATATATATATATATATATATATATATATATATATATATATATATACCTGTATGCAAGAAGATGATCGAATAAGATCAAAAGCTTAGCGTTTTAGTTTGGTTTGCACCAAACACATTCATTTAAAAAAAGAGCTGAATACTGGACAAATAATCCACCATCTACAAGATGGAATAAAAAAGATAGAAGAAGAGAAAGTTGCCAAAGGAAATTAATTAAGGCAAAATACACAATGGTCTTCAACAAAATTTGTATTCAAGAAAGACTGCTACCCAACTACATTAATAATATATATATATATATATATATATATATATATATATATATACACTTTGTTTTATGGGGCCTAGAGGATAGATATTGAACAAATGTCTCACTGAGGAGACCAACCGTGTGGCTTTTCTGAATACCTAATTAGGAATGTCCAAGAAAAGTGTCGGGCGTCCTGCTATTAACAATTCTCCGCAGACAACTATGGCGAAGACGGTAGTCTATGGGCGGAGGTAATGCCTAATGGCTAAAGCCTTGTTTCATCACATGATACAATTGGATGTGGTGCCCTAGTAGGCCAATATCAGGAATGGAATATTACATTTGAGTATGCATACTAGGCAGTGAAGTATAAGGTATATGAAAATTTCTAGTGTTTTTTACTGTCCTGTCCTTCTTGAATTTGTAGATGCACTGATCTCCCTAATTGGCCAAATTTTCTGGTAAAAGAACATACACACGGCAGTTTACCACACAGCGGCTACTAGAAGTACACAGAGTCCTAATGGTTAATTACTATTGGATAAGCGAAATTGATTCTCACTTTTGAAAGATGCTTATATATAGTGAAATGATATGGTTTAGCTCCAGGCGTTGTTGTTTTTTTTTGGCGAAGTAGGCTCTCTTCTGTTTCCTCTCACCTGATATCTAGTTGGGGGGGGAGGGGTTCACGGCATTGGGTGAGACTCATCTCTATTTGAGTGAGGCACCTAATGAGATTTCTCGTGTGTGACGGAGTTCAACTTCATAATTTTAAGTGTCTTTGATCTTAGTACATGCTTCTTCCTGGAGGTTAGTATGTCTTACTTGCTCCAATCTTTGTAGTTAATGAAATGTGTTACATCTGTTTCTTATCCTCTTTTGCACTTCCTATACTTTTTATTTATCTTTGTTCCTCTTCTAATACTTGAGGATCAATCTATCTGTTGGGAAACAGGTAGTTTCTTATTTGGCCACTCTAATTTTGAACTTTCTTCATATTTTTCATCCCATTACTCCACCTTTTGCCGGCCCCATATAGATTTACTCTTGGGCTACTCAAGTTTTTAATTTTCCGCTCATTTCAACATCACCAACAACACTCTTTTACAACTCTCCCTTAAAGTATATTCGGGTCTACATTCTATTTTTATTATTAAAAAATCTACTGCTTAGAAATGCCCTCGTTGGGCACAAACCTGAACAAGTTAAAAGTCTACAATCGATTCGATACTAGTTCAAGACAAAACGGACAAGGTGAAAGTCAGAGGTCGAGGACAATCACAAGAAAGAGGAATTGATAGAGAATTAGTTTCACGACTCTTATTTCTGTAAGGTCATACAGCCCTGGCCAAGACTTTTCGCATCTCTGTCATTTTTCTTATTCCTGGTTTATGTCTTAATATTTTGATGTATGTTTGCATGTAATTGTCCAATACATCTGAAGGGAAAAAAAAGTACCAAAAAAGCTTTCCTATGACATTTTTGATATATTTAAAATGGAGTTTATTGAAGTTTATGAAATTGTGGTATCAGTAAGCAGTATTTTACAGTTAAATATCTTCAAATAACACATAGTTGTTCCTTAATATGACACTCCATGTCGACAAGATCTGATAATGTTATGATAATAGCAAAAATACGCAACTATACTATGAAGGAAAGAAGTCTGATACACACACTGCACGAGGAAGGTCTTAGCTGTCGATAAATCTGCCGGAAGTTCGGTGCACCACATTTCGAAAAGTTGGAACAACCAAAACCTACTTCGTTCTGGATAAACCAGGGCCATTCTTTTTTAGTCCAGCTGCAATATGAATGGATGGAGAGCGGCTAGGTTAAAGTATCCGTCAGAAAAATCCGGTCACAGTCCAATGTTTTGAACATTTTAGATCACTCCAGATTAGAAACCTCAACACTTTTCCATGCTCACTATATTCAAAAGTTGACTAACAAGAAGATAATCTCTTCCAATGTCATCGGATCCTGTGTGCATTATCTTACATTTTTCTTTGTGCAAGTTTTCACAGTCACAATGGTAATTTCCCTAGTACAGAGTCTCTTTTCATCTGAAAATTTTGAAATTTTACTTAAACAAAGTCAACAGACTTAAGTCGCGTGCTCTCAATATTTCAATAATTTTGGAAAAAAAGATTGAATTAAAAAAAACTTATTATGAATTAGCAAACATATCCGACCTTACGACCTTCAGAACTTTCAAAAACTCGTTGAAAATTAAAATGATAACATTAGACCGACGGACTGATATAGTAACTTATGGAGTCATGTGAACGCGATCAAAAACTTATATAAATATTGTTTATGTCTATTCAACTTAGAAAGGGCAAGATAACAGATCCCTGAGGACTGCCGCTTGTGGCTGATGCCCGAGATAAACTAGTTTCATTGACAACTACTCTCTGCCTCCGATTCTCAATTATTCATCGGTCATATGCAGCTTCGTATCTAAGAATTGGAGCGTGGCGTCGTCTCCGTTTTCCTCTGCTGTAAATTCAATGGTGTTGCTCATTGATCATCATTGGGGCATCGGCGAACGATCATTATCGTCTCGTCCAAATACCTGTGCCAGTTAATGTGTACTCCTAGTATTTATTTATCGGAACCACCTACAGCTCCTCCATAAACCGACAGACTAAAATAGTCGATTGCCAGCATGGGAGAGATCCTATGGCAATTCAGTCTTCCTTGTGGTATTCGAGGTCTCGGAAAGCGAAATTATTGAACTTTACGCAAAGCTCCAGTAGCTTAAAAAAGTTGTTTGTAGGGAGAAGCAGTAACTTGGATGTGTCCCGAATGACGTGCCCGACGGCGCTTATCGTTTCTTTGATGGGGAGCTTTGTGGAGGTAATATACATCTTACTTTGACGCAATATACTCGTAATATATATATATATATATATATATATATATATATATATATATATATATATATATCATATTAACTCTTCTCTGTTAAAATTTAAACTAATATTATTTTATGGCCAAGTTTTCTGTTTAAATTTTTAAAACGATTAAAAAGCAGCTCTCCTAAACTTAGTGGATAATGTTTTGGACTTCCACGCCGAGCTACGGGATTCAATCACAGTGGAAGCGGAGACAAAAATTCCACCGCGAATTGGTGGACGAGCTGGGCTGACACTGGGGCGCACACACTTCCCTTCGCATACAACCGATCACAACATCGCTGTACCTTATTTCGCTTATTTCACAAATTATTACTCTTCTCTCTCTGAATCTGTCAAAGGGGTTGTGAATAGGGGTCGCAAATTACGGACAATTTTTTTATCGCTGAATTCTCGAGAAATTTTGATTACCGGTAAATTCCCGATAGATTTCTATTTAAATTAACTGTATTGGAAATATAAAAAAAATCTCATGTATATAGAGCTTTTTAATGAAATCCTTTGCCATTATGAGTTTTTATAACCAATCAAAGTGTTTTATCTTTATTTAGAACGTATAGCATAAGACAGTAATATTCTCCTAATTTAAAAAAATATTATGTTTCGAAAACATAAGACAATATTTACTTTTGTTTTTCATTCTTATTAAAAAATTATATAGGAGGAATAACTTTTCAAAAACATAAGATGTCAATTTTATCCTTCTCTAAACAAGTAAATTAATGTAACAACATAATGTTGTGAAGTTTACGAAATTCTACAGGGTTTTAGAACATAATTATTATTACTATCAACACATAGTACAACAATGAGTACGAAATATATTACTAGTGATTTACTACGTCAATCTATACATAGCACTCGTATTCTCAAAGAACAACACATAGCACACACAGCACAACTAAACCTGGTCCTAATTGATCTTTTAACCCAAAACATTTTCTATCACAATTCAGAATTAATTTCTTTCGTAAGTACGAAAGAAAATTGTTTATTGAGCGTAAACTTAAATAATCATAAAGTTGCATTAAATTACTGATAAAAAGGTATCGGTAAATACGCGGTAATTAAATTTAATTTATCGATAATTTACCGGTAATTTGTTATCGGTTGCGACCCCTATTTGTGATATAGCTATTCCCCTGACCCCTTCACAGGGAAAGGGATGGAATCGCAGGGGCAAAACATCTGCTACAAATGAAACTGGAGGAGTATTCCAGTGCTGAAGTGCCACCGCTAGGCTCAAAACTATATGGAACTAATACCTTCTAGACATCTTTCCTTTACTATTTTTCTTTCTCTTCTTTTCGGGCCCCTTTCATCAATGGTCAGCAAATACTTCTACAGACTAGTCGCCGACCCACTTCCATACACTCATCTCTGATCCGTCCATCAAGGGGACATCGCCCCCTCTTCCTCGCTTGCTCAGATTAAAGGTTTTAACAAACCTTCATTCAACCCAATTTTCCATTACACTGACCCCTCTTCCTTTTGAAATCTCAATCATTGTACCCCTAAGAGCCCCCCCCCTCCACCCCACAAGGGGTTGTCAGGTGCAACTGTGCTGCAACTGACATTGGAAGGATTTCGTGCCCGCCAGGCTCCAATGCCTACAGGAGGATCTTCCACACATCTCTACCTTCGCTCTATTTCCCACTTTTTTCGAAGATTTCTCTCATTACCAACACTATGAAGGAGATGCCCTCGTTGGTAGTCGCTTTAAACTAAAAAAGAAAAGCAAAACTATGCGGAACGGATAGACAACCTTAACCCCGCAAGGGTTTCCTGCTCCCTGGGTGGGGCCAAAATACCGCTCTATCACTCTGGCTGAAATTTTCCCTCCAACGTAAACAATCACCTGGCACCCTCGTATTAGCAGTAATTGTCATTCTAATCTTTATGCGAATTTCCTTATTTGGTCGGAGGAACTCGTCCACGAATGAAAAGGGATTGGAGGCGCCATTAACGAACAAAGTGTAGAAACAAACAACCTAATGCCTCCAGGTTGGATTGTACCAAGTAACAACCCCACGATACCCCCTATGGAGTCACACAAGGAAAATTAAATTTTAGATTGGGATTTTAAGGTATTTAATAAGAGTCTTTTTAGTTTAAATACCTCCCATAGATGCCTTCCACACTTATCTCCCCTCCATCCCCGCCCCTCTCCATCTTACTTCATAAATAATCAGGTTTTTCGAAATTTGTAAGATCAAAGCTTTCTTCCTTAACCTCCCAAGCGGTCGGAGGGAGCAGAGATGTCAGCTGCTTCTGGGGAGCGATAAAAGAACTACAACACTATCATTACTTGGCCTCTACTCCCCCTCTCCTCCAGACTCATCCAAGTAATTTCCCTTTGATTACCATATCAATATAAGGAAAAACACCAAATCAACTCCGCCTCAAAAATAACGAATACTTACGTCTGAAGATGCCTTAAGAAAAGCCAAAGCTCACGACCAAAATTCAAAGTAGTTGTAAAAAATGAAATGGATCTTCCTCAACTGATCTTTAATCTCCAATCAGATACAAAAAAACTGCATTTGCCAGTTGGAACGTTCCAAAATAAAATTGATAAAATCAAAATACAACATGGTCTTTAACAAAACAAATATATATATATATATATATATATATATATATATATATATATATATATATATATATATATATATATTCAATTTCATTAGATCCTAGCAGCGCTAAATGATCCTTTTTATGATTTCAAAAGTCAGATATTAAAATGGTTGTTATTACCAAACCATTGATTGGTTCGGCTTTAATTTGTCTAATTTAATCGGCGGTCATAATCTCGTTGGTAGATGTTAGTGGTCTGTGGACTCTAAAGGGGCTAGGCGGAATTTAATAATTGTATAATTTTAAATATACTTAATAAAATTTTTAATCTTTACCAATAAGATATCCTTAGAAATCGGCTGTTGATTAAGATTATTCCACTTTTTTTCCAATTTTTTGTTAGGAAAGTTGGGAAGTTGGAGTGTGTAGTAATTATGTTTGTTTCGAACCTATGTGAAACTAGAATTTAATTAGTGAATTAATGATATTCTAAATTGATACTTGAAAGTTTGATTGCATTTGAAAACAATTAGCATATGAAAGAAATGGATTTGAAATTGAAATCAGGAATTCTGTTGAGATATTTTTTATATTCTAATTTGAAAAAGAAAATGAAGACATAACAAGATATTCAATAAAAAAATAATACAAACATTGTTTACATCGAAATTGGAATATATGTTTTACACATACGTATGGCCCCATTAATGTTGGCCATAACGTGTCCGATTTTAGCCTTCTGTGAGTCAATGGTATTATTGGATAGTGGTTGATCTCCCCTGGAAGAAGCTTTTGACGTGGTGGTCCGGGGGTTGGCTTTCCATCGACGACGTCCTAGACATGCATGTACGGGATCGAGTTCCCTTTAACGACGATCCAGAGGTAAAAGTCCTTGGGTTATTCTCTCCTAGACGACTCTTAAGATATCGAGGTCAGCTCCAAACGTGGAATTCCGACGACGTACAAATTGGAAGCTCGTGGGTGTCCCTGCTCGACGCCGCCCTAGACGTAGAAGTCCAAGGGTTGGTCTCCCATCAATGACACCCCATGCGTGGAAGTCCTGGAGTTGGTCTCCAATTAACGATGCTTCAGACGGGGAATTCCCAGGGGTTAGATCCAATTAACAATGCCCTAAACGTGGATGTGTGGGAGTTAGTTTTCCCTCCAACACGTCCCAAAATGTGGAGTTCCGTGGGTTAAGCTCTCATAAAAGTCGCCACAGAGGTGAATGCCCGTGGGTTGGTCTCCGATCGACAACGCTTCAGTAGTTGATGTACGGGTGTTGAGGTCCCATCGATGATGGTCCAGAAAATGAAGTTCAGTGGTTTCTCTTCACTCGACGACGTTCCAGATGCGGAAGTCCGTGGTTTCAAATCTGGAAACAAACGTTAGGGGTCTCATGATCGTGAAAATTCCCATCTAGCCAGTCGTGGTTTGTTTGAGATGTGTTGGAGGAACTATATTCTTACTTTAAGGCTCCCTTTAACAACTTGATGTGTTCATTATTGATGTCCTTTCTGCTTGACAAATCTGCTCCCCAAGTTACATAGACCACGGGAAATTTCTTTTCTCGTGGCTACGGATGACACATCCACACCAGAAGCAATTGCCTCTTTTCTCACCTATAACACGGAGAATCTGCCCACGTTTTAAAACGCCCTAAACCCCCAAATTCCCTTGGTGGTCAATTACAACAAATAGGACGACATGCCTTTTGGTTTATGTGGAGTGCTGAAAAGCGGGAATGTTTATTTATGAGCGGAAGAAGCAAATTTAATTTGCTCAGATAGATAGTAAGCAACAAGTGAGGCGTCATACAGGTGATACAAGTTATAGAGGGTAAAAATGAGGAGGTGACAACTTTATGGGGTATGGGCATGTTTTCAAATGCTGGAGTCTGTCCACTCGGTCGTTTACACTGCAAGATAAATACAGCGGTATTTCAGAATCTGCTTCGGGAATATATGATCTCCTCTATCCGAATATCCAGATTAACTGAGCCTGTTTTCGTGCACACAACAAAGAAGATGAAGCAGTCCTTGAATGCTGAAAAATATTGTCGTGATGTAGGAGTCTGCAAAGTGCAAGATAAATACACTGCAAGATAAATACAGCGGTATTCAAGAATCTGCTCCGGGAATATATGATCTCCTCTATCCGAATATCCAGATTAACTGAGCCTGTTTTCGTGCAGGGCAATGTTCTGTGCACACAACAAAGAAAATGAAGCAGTCCTTGAATGCTGAAAATATTGTCGTGATGTAGGAGTCTGCACAGTGCCCTTATTTAAACACAATGGAAAACCAATGTAAGAAGGTTTTGGCTAAGAAATCAACGCACGTTGAAGATGTCTTGAAAATATATGAAGAAGAATGAAATAAAATCACGCCCTAAAATTGCGACAAATTGGTGAATCCTCTGGCAGAAGATGCGCTTAAGTCATATTTTGTTCAATTGTCTCTGAGATAACTACGATATTTTCTCGTTATCGCTGCATTTATACTTATCGTTTTGGGTGCATTTTTTCTTCAAACACATCAATTTCCTTAACATCTTTATCTACTCTTCCATGAAATAAATCTTAGACATTATCAGTAGCAGATTTCCTTCGAAATTCAACGAGTATTTTCACCTAAATGTAGATTTGGTTATTTTTGTTCTCTAGTTTTGGATAGTACCGAACAATATTAATACATTCATGTTTATTCTGTATTAGGAGTTTTAGATCTTAAATGTTTATAACTTCTTCATATCCAGGAATGCTTTACGCGATTTCTTTGGCAAAATTTATCAATTAAATAAGAAAATTCAAGCAAAATGGCTTCTCACTGTTGACGTTTCAAAAATGCTAACCCATTCTAAGGTTCCCAAACCATAATGGACTGAAAGTATAATTTAATTCGCTTTGGAAAACTGAAGCCCCAACATTAGAAGCCATATTCCCTTACGTTATAGGCTATAGACTGCAATAACGAAACAGGCGCAATGCAATAAGAATATTCGGGAAAATATTGCCCTTTGAGTTGGGTTGCTTAGGTATCCAAACCACCTGCGACTACGTATAGCAAACCTATCGGGAACACCAACTTAAGCATATGATTATTTCTCATTCTGCTTTAGGATACACATCTATACTTAACCAATGTTACCGCTATCCCCAATTTATGTGGCATCACCTCATTTATCTCATGGATAAGTGTGAGAAGTTTAATGAATATGCTGTGATCAGTACACATTCAAATACGACCGAGAATTTTAGGAGATCCTGACGACCAGATTTACAAGATGCTCTCAATTTAGTAACTTCACTCAGCTCAACGAGTACACTTCTAACACCATCCGAATGTCGTCCAATTAGTCTTACACATTCATTCTAGCTGATCACCTTGACTTTGCCATATTATACAACGAGAGGGGAAGGTGTTGTCTCATCCTCTCCCACTGCTGCAGACTTGAACTAATGATATTGAACATGTTCTATATTATTCCAAAGAATGTCATAGCTTCACTGTAGGCTTCATTGCCCTGCATACCAACGAAATTCAGCGTATGATTTGTCTACTTAGAGAAAATGCAGTTCTTATTCTTCTGCTTCAAGAGAGCCTATACACTACTGTAATTTCTTGCCATATTATAGCCATTGCCATATGATTTCCCACACTGTCTTCACATTTCAGATTGACACTTAATAAGAAGTCTAATATTTTTTTTGTCAATTTCTTCTCTTATAAAAAATCGTAAAATGCAAGCAAGTGCTTTTCAAATGAAAACTTGCATCATGCTTTCCATCAACAGCAATTACAAAATACATAGCAGCTTATATTTCTTCAATAATGTTCTTCTGCACAAATGATCCACTTATTTCAATTCATTGGTTTTGTATTATAAATGGTAGGTAGTGCATAAGTAGTTTTGCTTTATTCTTTTGTGTATTCCTTACAAGTGCAACATAGTATGCTGATACTGAATCATATTTGCTCAGAAGATCGTTTTATTTTGTTTTTAGATCCCAACTGGCGACTGCTCACTTGGGCATAAGTCGCCGGAAACTAGGCTACTTTAAAATAAGAATATGAAAACATAACTGATAAAAATTGGAAAAATTTAACAATTAGGAAGCAATCTCCGGCGTCGGGGGGAGGTCTCCCTCACCCCGGTGTAGGAGCGTGCAACCTACAAAGAAAACAATAACAAAAAAAAGAACCTACTTAAATAAAGAGGAGAAGCCCTGCCTTCCCCCAGAAGTCAACAAGTCCACCAGTCAAAGTGCACACACTCGTCTCAAGTACAAGGGACAGGCGGTAGCGACCCCGCCCATCCCGGTACCGGGACAGGTAACGTGCGCGAAGATCACCCAAACTGGGGCATTCGACAAGAATGTGCCGAACAGTCTGGGGGACGACGCAGTCGTCGCAAAAGGGCGCAGGCGAGCGTTCCATCAAATAGCGATGCGTCACACGAGTATATCCCATTCGGAGACGACAAAAAGCGACCTCAAGGCGTCGAGGCATTGGGGGATAGGTCCATGGGAACAGTCGCGGTGCAATGGCACGCAACTTTAAGTTTCCTTAGACCGTCTCCCATCTTCTTTGCCAAGCAGTCCAAGGAGCTGCCCGTATTCCTGCCATGTAGTCGGTGTGAGGAAAAGTAAAACGCTGGTCCGGTCGCAGAGTCCTCGCGGACTTTTTGGCGCCTTCATCGGCGCGCTCATTCCCCGCAATTCCTACATGTCCAGGAGCCCAGCAGAAGATAATCTCGACATCCGCCCGGCTTGCAAAAACCGTGGCTTCACGGATATCGCGAACCAGCTGATGCGGAGATTCCAATGCCCCGAGAGCACTCAGGGCGCTTTGTGAGTCGCTATAGAACACAATCCGGTCTCCAAGCCGGACAGGGCGCGTAATCTCCTGTACCGAGTGGTGTATTGCAACCAGTTGGGCCGTGAAGATAGACGCAACGCCTGTCAGAGCCCAGCTGACTTCAAACAGAGGAGATACGGCATAGAAGCCGACCCTTTCTTCGGAATTGGAGCCATCCGTATACACTGGCACGGTTCCAGCGTGACACGAGGTGTGATCCAAAAAGGTTGAACGCAATACTCCTGGCGCTGTACAAGCTTTGGGAGCAGAGGCGTGGCGACAAATAGCCAAATGTGGTACCCCACAGGGTGGCGTCCTGGGCAGAACCAGAGGCACCACCGGGCTGAAAGCTATATCTAGCTCTCGAAGGAGTTTCCTGGCCATAAACCCAAAGGGCTTATGGTATAACTGGCGTCTATCGGCGGCATAGGCACCGTTGAGATCAGCTGCGGATGCAGTAAAAGCGGTTGGCCACTGAGGGAGGCGCCAGGCTCGCGCGTACAGGCGAGTGGCATCTTTCTCCAGAATCAACCAACAGGCTCTCAATAGGGGAAGTGCGGAAGGCACCGATCGCAAGGCGAAGGCTGGTGTGGTGGATCGAGTTCACCTTCCGCAATAAACACTCGGCTGCGGGTGCATAAAACTCGCATCCGTAGTCGAGCTTCGAACGACCAAAGGATCGATAAAAAAGTAAGGCATTAGCCCTATCAGCATCCAAAACGCTGAACGTTACGGAACGGATAATATCCATGGCGCGGGTACAAGAAACCCTAAGGCTGCGAATATGAGCCTCCCAGGTAAGGCGTCGGTCAAATACAAGACCAAGGAAACGGTGCGATTCAACCACTTCTAGGCGCACCCCATTAAAAAACAAGTCTGGGTCAAGGTGGAGCCGTGGATGGCGGCAGAAGTGCACCATCTTAATCTTGGCCAAGGAAAACCGAAACCTGTGCGCTTCGGCATAGAAAGAGACGCGCTTCAATGCCTGTTGGAGTCGACGCTCCAGAGTTGGCATCTGCGCCGCGCCAAAAGAGATCGAAAGGTCGTCCACGTAGAGCGTAGCGAGAACATCTTCCGGCACACCGAGGTGATGCCATTGATGCTCAGGGCAAAGAGTGTGCCACTGAGGACACTTCCCTGTGGTACACCCTCTTCCTGCTTCTTTGGGCCAGAGAGGGCTCCCCCCACCCGTACTCGGAATCGACGATCTCGCAAAAATTCATATATAAACATTGGGAGGTGCCCCCCCCCATCGTGTGGAGAGTCTCCATGATACCGTATCGCCATGCAGTATCATAGGCCTTCTCCAGATCGAAAAACACCGTGGCGTAGTGCTGTCTACGAAGGAAGGCCTCGAAGACGGCATTTTCCAGTTGAAGCAGATCATCCGAGGAGGAGTGGAACTTGCGCAAGCCGCACTGTGCAGAACACAGATTGCCTCCGCTGTCCAGGAAAAAGGCTAATCTAACATTTATCAATTTTTCCATCCATCAACTTGAACACGCAAGAGGTTAGAGAGATTAAGCGGAAACCCGTTGGAGTAGAGTGATCTCTCCGCGATTTGCGAAAGGCGAGCACAGTAGCGATTCACCAGGAGTCTGGGAGAAGACCCTTCACCCAGATCCTGTTGAACAAATCTAACAGAAAGGCCATGCCTCGCCCACCCAGGTGTCGAAGCATGGCGTACGGGACATCGTCTGGACCATGGGCGGTGTCCGCGCACGAAGCAAGAGCGGAGCGCAACTCACTCACAGTAAACCTGTCGTTGAAGGGTTCTCCGCCTCTGGAGGTAAAGTCCAGCCGGTGGCCTTCCGCGACATCACGACACGCATTGAATGCTGGCGAAGCAGCATCCCGGCTAGAGAATGCGGAAAAAGCGGTCGCAAAATATTCCGCTACGGACGCGGGGTCCGAGATTGCGGTCCCATTCTCCTGGAGAACGGGAGCGAGTCCTGCGATAAATTGCCCTGAATCCTATGACTCACTTTCACACCTCTGCTAAAGGTGTCTTCCCGTTAAGTGAGGACACGTATGCCCGCCAAGAAGAGCGGTGGGCGTGCTTCGAAATATACCGGAACCTAGCCCTAGCCCGAAGAAATTCACCGACAGTGAAATCGTTCGGGCGGTGCTTATAGCGCATCTAGGCATAACGCTTTTGTTTTAGGGCCGTTTCACACTCGGCCGACCACCATGGGAGTGGTCGGCGTGCAAAACGGCCAGACGTTCTGGGAATAGTAGTTAGGCCCGCGGCGATGAGGTTGCCGGAGAAGAACTCAACGGCCTCATCTACCGACCTAAAATCCTCGACTGAGATAGAGAATTCAAGTCATTTCCTGAAATGCAGGCCACCGCGCCCGCGCCAAGCACCACCGAGGTGGGCTCTCAGGCGGCAGTTGCCCTGAAAATGATATTTAAATGGGAAAGTGATCACTACCATGGAGGTCATCGACCACCCTCCAATCAAAATCAGGCTGTGCATCCAAAGAGCACAAAGATAGGTCAAGGCAAGAAAATGAACTGGTATTCGGAGAGTGATGCGTAAACTCATCCACGTTTACGACACCCATCTCAAGCTCTTCGATCAGATCGGCAAGGACTTGTCCCCTGGGATTTATTGAGTGATCTCCCCAGAAAAGATGCCTGCCGTTTAGATCTCCAAACAAGAGAAAGGGATTCGGCAATCGTGCCACGACGTGGCGGAAGTCTCCCGCGTCGAATTCAGATGACGGTGGAATGTACGCAGAAATGATAGTATACCTCCTATCCAGGTGCAGCTGCACAGCCACTGCCTGAAAGGAGGTATCTAAATAGAAAGGAAGAACGAAGACATCATGCAGGGTGTAAACCGCGCATCCATCAGCCCGGCCATCCCATGGTGGTGGAGTCGCAATACTCTAATACCCCGGGAGGTGTGGCAGGGGGGGGCGCGCCTAGCATGGTCACCTGAAGAAAAATAGCTAAGGGGAAACGGGACGAGACGAGCCTCCGCAGCTCCTCTTATTTGGCCCGGAGTCCACGGCAATTCCATTAAAGGAATATGCCCTCCAGGCCTAGCTTGGAGGAGACGCGGGGGCCCTCCTTGAACAGAAGACCCTCACGGGAATGACCATACGCTTCCCGGAGGCAGAACCCCGGGCGCTGTTGGCCGGGCAAAGCGCTAAAGGCGCTGTCGCCTTCAAAGACTTATTGGGGGAATTTGGGCTCGCCATACGAGTCTTTTCCTCCCTCCGCTTCGAAACCTTAGGCGGGCGCAGCGGCTTTGGAGGCGGGGGGGGCCCTCTTTTCGAAGAACCACCGTCTCCGAGACACTCACTCCACCACTAGGCGTGGGTGAAGGAGCCGAAGCTCCTTTGTTGCTGTCCTCCTTTCGGGGGACAGCTTTAGGAACCCCAGAAGATGGCCTAGCGACTAACTTCAGGGGTGTTTCCTCCTGTGAGTCTAACGACTCAGTGGAGGCGCGTGGCCGTTTCGCCTTACGGGAAATGGTCACGCTGGGGGAAGAGGGGAAAGCTCTGGTTTTATCCGGGGCTGGGTATGAACCCTTTTTCCCGCCAGCTTTACCAGGGGAGCGCCCAGGTTGGGTAGAGCCCGCAGAAGGGCTCCGAATGGGCGCGGAAACAACCGTGCTCGTTTTCATGGATGGGCCAGGGGCAGAGGGTACCTTTCTAACTATTGAGGCATATAACGTCCCAGGCAGAGCCGGGCGAGCCAAAACCAAGTCCTTAGCCTCACGGAATGAGAGTCAATCCTGGTCCTGAACGGCCAGGATTTTTTTCTCAAGGAGATATGCCCCACATTGCTTCAAAGAAGCAGGGTGCGATTCTCCGCAATTGACACACTTGGCCACACATGATTTAGGCTTATCGTGTGCGGCCTTAAGCAATTTACACAGACTTTGGGTGACCCCGACTTTGCACGTCTACAAGAACGATTCGTATGGCCGAAGCGGTGACAGTAATAGCACCGCCGCGGCTGTGGCACGACTGCCTTCACGCGTTAGCGGTACCAACCGGCACGCACCGACTCAGGGAGCTTGTTCACAGTCGAACGTGACGAAGAGTGTAGGGGTGGGTCTCGAGGCCCCTCCCTGTTTTCTCATCACACATTCAACCATGACCACCATATGGTCAGCCAGCTCTAAGGTGATGTCCTCAATGGAGTAGTCAACGAGTTTCCTCGCATAAACTACTTCTTTCACAAAGTTCATGGTAGAGTGCCGCGTCACACTCACCGGGGTGCCATGAAGTGTCCGAAGACCACTCATCTTGGCCGCCTCGGCGGGATTCGTCGCATTTGCCACAAGGCTACCGTCCGAGAAACGGGTCACCTTCGGCTCTCCACCAATTGCACTAGCTAATCCTCTCTTCTGATGGATCATGTTGCCCTTGGCCAACACGGTGCCATTAGTGGAGCGAATAAAGAGGAAGCGTTTGAAGCCATTAAGCTTGAAAACGCCAGGTAACCTCTGAATCAGGGGCCCCGATGTTATCGAGGCTCCACCCTGTGCACTTTTGGTCTTTGTGATAGTCAGGGGCTCCACCACGGGGTGGCAGAGGGGCCGGATGTGCCGATCTTGGCTTGGTCGCATACCAAAGTGGCAGCAGACCCATCCCTCCCCGCAGCCCCCGTGGATGGAGAGTAGCCCCGAGTCTTCTTAGTCTTTTTTTGTTTTTTTATTTTTAGGAGAGGAGGGCGGGGAATGAACCCGCTTCTTTTCTCCACCGGCAGGAGCCCCCAGGACAGATGGATCGGCTTCAGCCAGGTCCTTCTACGAAATGGAGAAGGTCCTGGTGGTCGCATGGGCACCGGTTGGAGGATATCCCTCCCCTCCTTGTACTGTCTCGGAGACCCCAGCCATTTGAGGAGGACCCTGCATAGGGGCGGATTCGGGTTCGGTGCCTGGCGGCGAGTTTGGATTGTCCCCAATGGAAGGCCCTACCGTCAGGACGGGCCTCCAGTTGGTCATCGCCCCCAGGACATCGCAGATCCCGTTGGCAGAGTCACCAGTCATGTGTACGGAGGCACAGGCCTTAACCCCGGCAAGGTTTAGTATTCTTGCCAGCAGGTCTTTTGAGCGAAGCGAACGAGGGGGCCTGGCTTCCCTCTCCATCCTAAGGGGGTTTGCTCTACCAAGCCGCTTCAACGAGAGGCGGTCGGCAATGGGCTGCCTGCTGGCTTTCTTGGCAGTTCCTTTGGATAGAAAAGAGGGGATTGCCGCTGGAAAAAGGGAGGTGCCCGAAAGCACCTCCAGAGAAGGGGATGAGAGGGAGTCATCTAAACCCGTAGGCGAAGGAGAGGAGTAAGCCTCCTCTCCAGTTAGAGAAAATTGGAGGGTACCCTGCTCAAGCACACGGGGGGACTTCCATTTTTTCTGTGAAGCTGCCCGAGGGCCGCTCCGTCGATGGCACAGGGGAAGTTGAGGGTTGTTTTTTTTTTAAGTTGCGCATCCTTGGGCATGGTGACCCTTTATTTTCTACGGGAATCAATAGCTCACCACCCCTCGCAGTAGCCCGCACTGCAAGAGGTACTTTCAGGCCTGGCAGAGCCAGGTGCCGCCATTCAGGACCACCCCTCCCGCTTGGTGGACTGGCAGTCCATCGGCATGGCGGCTCCACCTTAGACTCGGCGTAAAATTGATAGAATGTGGAGAGCAAATGAAAAGGAATGTGAGGAAGGTATGGGTGGGGATGAAGCAGGTTGTTAAAAAAAAACATTATCGACCAGAGCTTAGGGGTTAGGGAACATTGTCCCCTACCCCCTCAGCCCCGATCCACCACGGTTGGCTGAGAAGAAGGTCAGCATCTACCCTGTGAAATTAGAGGCTGACCAGAGAAAGTTGTGGGAGAGGTTGTATGAAAAGCGACGAAGAAGGGAAGAAATACAGGCTATCTGAATGAAGGAAGAGAGGCTAAGCTGGGGCCGGACGGAGCGCTGGATCCCGTGAGCACGGCGGCCAGGCTGGCAAATCGCCGTGCCCCTTATGGGGTCAGAAGATCAACAATATCCCAAATATTTCTATTATGGCTATCGCCCATTTGTTAAGAAGGACCATAGAAAGCGAGCAACCTATCCGAAAAATGTAGATGAAAATGAGAATGCGATGAAGGATTTTGTTCTATTTATCACTTTCGCCTTGAGGTGGTGTATAGCATAATTGTCAAATGACGAACTGTTAATTCCTGCTTCACTTGCTTATTTTCATGCAATATAGTTTTCCTTGTGTAAACTAGAATTTTCTGGACTTAGAATGGGCTCATTTAATTTTAATTTTCTTCACCCTTTCTCAATATTCCATGCCTGATTGCTTCACTTGACTCTAACAAAGTCTTTTGTTTATATTTATTTCTATTTTTTAGTGTTGCTGCAAAAAGGTGAGTGTGAACTGAATGTTTACACTAGGGAACATGTATTTTTCAATTTATGTTGCATGGGATTTTTCAGATGATTCTAATTAGTTTTTCGAAGCTGATTAACAATCTAAAATCGGTGTTTGTCTGTATGCTCTAGTTTTCATGCTATTTGAAATTTATGATTTTTATGGAATTAACCCTATTCATTACTTTTTTAGGTCTAATGGTGGTTCTTCATTTACATATAAATGCATAAATGATCCTAATGCAACCTCTTACACACGTGGCTGTTACACACTTATTCGTCAAAGTGTAATGCAAGAAGGTTTGTGCGCCATGCCTTATTTTGATGTTCCTCGTGATGACCAAGACAAGTAGTGGGTTCCACAAATTGTGTCATAATTGCGAGGAACGTCTTCGTGACTGGACAAAAGGAAAACGAAAATGTCTCCTTTTTTGAGTCTCCATGGTTTGGCGTGAGCCGAAGGACCACATAACTAACTGCTATTTTGGCCTGGTCATTAATGAAGGTTTTAGCAAAAGAAAACGTCATAATATCACTTAGGCCAGTATTTCATCTGCAATTCCACCTACTCTGCATTCTGAGAATATTCCAATTTTTAATGCCACCTCTGTTGTTGAAAGCAGCAAATCTGATCAGGAGTTTCAAAACATGGTTTCAGATTCCGAAAGATCCTATTCCTACACCAAAAAGTCATCAGCCCCTTAGCATTTTACTTAGGCGGCAATAAATGACTTAGAACGTGACTTGACATTCTCCAGGGAATTAGCAGAGCTATTAGCTTCCAGGCTAAATAAAAAAACCTTGACAGTTCTCAAATGACTCATATTTCAGAAAAGATTTGTGTTAACATTTTTCAGTTTGTTTCCTACCACGATATTCAGGTCTTCTAGCACAGTTAAGTGTTTTCTAGTCTAAGCATGCAGAACCGAGATTGTTTTTTAATATTCCTAAACGCAGCCTCGACTGTGTTCCCTTGCAGAATGGCGATGTTTTTGCTGCAGTTCCAGTTGGTCACTCGGTGTATTTGCGAGAAACCCGTGACGTCATCAACTGGATCATTCGTGTGGACCTATAAAATGGTCAACTTCCATTTTGGCCCAGAGAAAGATTTCAATAATTTCTTTTGCCTTTATTTTAAATTCTAGTAAGCATTGTACTGAATATACGCGCAGTTGAGAAAGAAATACAAAGTTTTTGCGTGCCTAAATGGTTGTTTCAAGTCTAATTTTAACATAGTATGAAATTAAATTACTTAGATAGAACATGGTATTATGCGAAAGCTGCCAAAATTTCACATAAATATGAAAGAGCTGAATTGCAAAAAATCTACAATTTATAGGAAAAATCTTACTTGAGATTTGAATTCAGCACACCCATATCAGGTCAGAACAAATTCCAATATAAATGCAACAGATATTTTTGTTCTTCAGTGTTATCCTTAACAATGGAACATTAGTTTGTACTTCAAAGTCCTGATCTTTTAGGAATGATTCATTCTCCATTTTATTCCTTATATCAATAAGTCCAAAGTCGATTTGTGATGTGGAGGGCTTTTCCAGCTGAAGATATTTACGCAATAGGCTTTCAATATATTTTTCATTTATCTGAACGTATACTAAGCATCTTATAATTCTTACAAATATATATAAGCTAGTATGCAAAATCATATATACAATATACCTAACTACAATCTACGTCATATGAATGAACTTACTTTTCGTACAAAAACAATAATATTTAACATCTCGTCAGTGTAGAGACATTCCTCTGTTTACATGTTTTCCGAAATGAGATATCATTATTCTATGAATTTGTAAAATTATTCAATAATATACGAGTATGTGCCATACCAAATATATATGTTAAGGATTCTTTTTAATGAAATAGTGCATGAAAAAGTTATATCATAAAGATTTTCCCTATAATCCAAACATAATTTTCAAGAATTGATAGAGTGAAGTCTGAAAGCCATTGCAAGCCACCCCTACCAATAAATTTGAGGTACAGTTTCCAGTCATGCGATAAGCGAATTTCATAGAGGCTGTATTTAATCATATTCTGAACTACGTAAGTTATGGAGTCTGCAATATACACAAAAGAATGAGCATCTCCAAAGGTTTCATGTAGATTCTGCTTCTAGGCTAAGTTCTAGAAGGTGCCTTGTTTATCTAAGGATTAACGGAAAGGACTCGAAATAAAGCAACGATAAGTATGCTTTTATTCTTGAATAGGGTCTACTATATTAGATGTAAGCGAAACTAATCGGATAAACTCGTCGGATAAACTCAAGTAAAGGCAGATGCCTTTCCTTGAGTTTATCCGACCGAATGACTTAACTCTCTTCCTATAATGTTTACATTCGTTTATTTATAGTTCCTTGCTTAAGGGAGCGTGACCTTATTTTTTTTCTTCTCAAGGTGCTGGGCGGAGCTATTGAACAGAAGCGCATTTATTAGTCTCTCCGTTGACTGTTGGGTGGAGTTACCAGAGGTGTGTGCATTCCTTCAGTAGCTCTACACATTTTAGTACCGGGCTGGCAAATCCTCTCAAGATACGACAGTTTATGTTTCGTTTGACACTCTCACGAGAACTCAACTGGTCAAAGCATATATCACTCTGTATTTGCTCGGCTCTGGTTGTTATCAAGCATCAGTATCTTTTCGTCCCACAGCTGCTCCTTTGTGTATATGTATGTGTGTGGCCGCGTGGAAAACCAGTTATTCGCTTGCCTTTCTTTTGCTTTTCCTAATAAATGTACATTTGTGATATTAGTATTTCTCTATTTTACATTGTTTTACTACTTATTACATGGCATATTACCTAATTACTTAATATGTGTGCTCAATTTCAGGATTTCATAGATCCTGGCAAACAACAAATTATGGTCTGGAGATGAATCTTGCCGTAGTGTGTTGTACTAATCTTTGCGTGAGGTCTTTCCTTTTCTTGATGTTTCAACATTTACAACATCCTACTCTGATATTATTTAGTACGTGGAGTCAAAAACTCATGAAAGATTACATTGTAAAGTTTTCAGTGCAGCAACATTTTTTCATCGTATAGTTTAACTAGCCTTACAACATAATTCACATTTTTTCTTCTCTGACAAACTTGAAGGTAAGTTTAAATGTATACTACACTCTTTTAAAAATAATTCTTTTATTGACACATAGTTGCTTCCTCTATAATTTGGAAATCTATGGGTGTGTCGTGGTTTATGGCCGAGTATGTATGTGCGTTTTCTCCGTACATGATAACTCCATTCCACTTTTTCTAGGAGTGCTTAAATTTGATTCTTTAACCAGGGGAGATTCGTGGTATGATATAACTCTTGTCATTTGCAGCGTTCGCGGATCTAATTAAACAATTTAGACAAAAATATACTTTTATTACATAAAAGAATGAAATATTAAATCTTTAAATAAACTTTCGCACGGAATGGGAAATAAAAAAAAAAATGAAAGGTTTTGGATTCTTTTTACCTTTAACTTTGAGGGAGTAGCCAGTTGGGTGACCTTGAAAGTAAGTATTCTCGCTGAGGTGAATTAGTGCGAGTTAGACTGAAAGGTTGCTCGCTGACGAGAGGAGGGTTGGGAAAAGAGCTGATGCTTCCCACTGGGTAGGTGGGGGGTGCGTGGCGAGGCTTCTTAACTTGAAGATGTAAGCGAAGGGATTTCTGATGAACGGAAGTTATTCCGATCCTTGTGTTAAAAATTTGGGCTTCTCGATGATGAGACAACCAAGAGGTGAATCTTTTCTCGAATGGGAATTCACGTTGGTATTCCTCAATGGTGAGGGGTATCTCTGTTTTTATTCATAAAACTGAGATAGAGATATTCTCTGGACGAGAATGGTCAGAGAGTTGGTATCAATACCACTGCTTTACTCTTCTAAGCGACCAAAGGAACGGACTCGGGAGGTAAAGTACCGCTCGGTTCCACTTATCTTCTTGATCCTCTGTTTGACTCATAGACTCGTCTTCTTCTCTTTATTGCTACGTGGATTCTCCCTTTATTTCTCAACATCGAACTATATATACGTCGATCATCCCCTGGTGGAGGGAAGACGAGGGAGTTTAGGAGGCGTGAACCCTTACCAGCCCACAGTTAAGCCTATCTCCTAGGGAATAAATTTTCAACGTTGTGACACTTTGCCCCTTCAAGTTTACACCCGGAGAAGGTGAGATTTCGTCTATTGAACGAAAAAATAGACATAAACAATCGGAGGGGACAGTGAGCCTGTTCTTAGATTTTCATTCTAAAGGCTCTCACACCCTCCTATGTTTATATTAACGGACTACGAAATCTGCTGACTGAAATCCTTCTTTGAGAGCGACTTCACATCTTTGGCAGCGGGGAAAAAAGATGAGGGGGCGTAAAGTCTTGGCCCATGTGGAGCGTAATGGTTGACGCTGTATAAATAAACTAGCGTCTGTTTGTCATCGTGATATTCATTCCTCCACAGGGTGAAGGAATTGAAAAAGTTTAATTAGGATTTTTTTATTCAGCAAATATTTTTTAGACATTTAAGCATGTTCCCAGTCGAATAGGAAAACTAAGGGAACGTTAGCGTCTTAGGGATTTGGAATGCAAGAGTCAAGATTTCCACCACATAATCTGTCAAACAAGGATATAATATACTTATTTTTATTAATATTGGATATACCACGAAGCCTGCAGTATTATAGCTGCTTCATGCACGTTCTTCTGACATACCATGGAATTTACCTCCTTTATACGAAAGACATTTGGATCACAAGAATTTCATCGAGAAGAACATTGCTAATCTGTACTTCACTTTTCGGAGTTGCGAAAGTTTCCCTCAGAAAAATTTCATGAGAATTTTCAGAGCATACAGAGTTTACACCACAAAAATCAAGCTTCCTTAGGAAATCCGGGTGAGAAATAATGAGTCCATCACTATCACGGAGAAACCTGTAAATTGAGGGACGTTAATAATAAACAAAACAAGTCAATATCAGGAAGTTACAACTGTATCTTATTTTTAAGCAATCATATATTGATCACGCAAGAAACAAGCATGTCATACTTTTAAATGACTGTATTGGGCAAGTTGGCTTATAGGAAAACAAAAATGAATAAAAATAGAGAAATAACAATAAAGTGGATAGAAATGTATGGACTGATACTCTAAAATAATAATCCAAATTTTGGAGGATATTTTTCCGTCATAGAGTCCAGGTGAATAAAATAGTACAATTTATAATGTCTAGATTAAAAAAGCTTGTATTCCTATTCTTCTTGTCGGCTGGTTATACAAAAAGCTTTTATAATGTCTAGAAAATATGTATGTAGATGAAAATCAATACCTTTTTTATTCTTCTGATTATAATTTAATAGAAGTTACATTCGTGATGAAACAAAGAAGAAATTTGAAAATAAATGGGAAACTTATAAAGATTATAAAACAAACACTGAGCAAATAAAAAGTTATTCAGAACAGTTAGAAGAGAAGTTAACAACCCACGGGGTACCAGTACAAGATATATGTACATATCAACTCTATTAGAGTTAGAGAAAATGCTGAGTAAAATTTGAAAGCTAAGATAAAAGAAGAGAAGGGAATCAAAGTTCAACTAGGCTAGAATCACTTTGAATGAATGCAAACATAAGATAAAGGATTAAGAGACTGAATAGATAACAAAGAAATGCAAACAAATATGGAAAAGACAGAAAGGTTCAAAGGACTATAGCTATACTATATGGAACAACAATGAGTACATAAGCAAATAAAAAAGAAATGTATATTCATGAAAACAAGACGGCAAGGGAAATTATCATCACTTCACTAACTCTATAATTTAAGAAGCTGATTTTTTTCAGTATTTGAATAATAATTTTATCTTAGTTTGGTTATGACTTATGTTTTTTTATCAAAGTTATTTCTAATAATTCTTTTATAATATCAAAAAACAAGATGGTGAAGTTGAGAAATAAATATAAGTATCGAAATTTGGCGAAGTTCAGAAAATTTATAAAAATTTTACCATGGCGAAGCCATTGCATGGTCTTAATTATAACCAGGAATACAAAAATGTAGAAATATATCATTTAATCGAGAGCGAGAGAAGACAAACAGAAGTGATTTAATATTTATAATAAATAGGAAGAATTATTGACCTATATAGAGACAAAACGAACTTACAAAGTTTTGGAAAAACATATTCCAAACTATGATAATATTACGGGCGATATATGGAATGAGGAGGGAAGTAAATAATGAAAGAAATGGCAGGTTTCTGACACTTAAGGGAAATTAAGGCCTATTTTGCCACGTGATTACCCATATAGAATAGGTTATGATGCCGTTATATTATTTGGCCAGTGATTCAGGAAAGTGATGATGACAGGCGTTAAACGCGCATATAATTATAAAATTAGAAAATATTCGGAATAAAAGCTTTAATATTTCTGGCGCACTTTCAATCCATTATTTGTGATCACAACAACCTATTGACAGACACACATAATATATATATATATATATATATATATATATATATATATATATATATATATATATATATATATATAAATATATATATATATATATATATATATATATATATATATATATATATATATATATATATATATATATATATATATATATATATATATATGAAATGAATAACTCACAAAGTAGCACGTGAAGTTCGCAATGAATGCAATGTCCTGCAGGAAAAATGAAAAGGTGCTTCCAAGTATTTCGAACTTTATTCAGTTCATTCTCAAAGATGACTACAAGAGAAAATAATATAATAAGGGAATATATAAGCTTGTAAAAGATAAAGGACCGCCTCTAAGACAAGAAATAACCGATGAGAAAGTAAGAGAGGGACAAGTAAATTCACATTAAGATTTAGCTGAAACAGGTAGCAAGGTCAAACCGAGAGGCAAGAAAGAGTCAAGAAAAGAGCCAAAAGGGTTAAAACGATTAACGGATAAAGCGATAGTCTAAAGAGGAAGATTAAGAGAGACAAGAGACATTGACAGATAAAGACTGGACAGCAATATTTGATATCCCATTCGTTCCTTACTCTATCTGCTGGCATAATGTGCTTTTTAATACGTGACAAATTTCTATATTTTCTATCCTTTCTATCGATCTTATAAAAAATTATACAAAATTATATACAAAGTTTTGTTCGATAAATAAACGCATATATGGCGACAGAAATTCAGCTGATTTATTTAATACATATATAAAACCATTCATACATGGACTTCCTACCAGCGAAGAGTAAGTAATATGTTTAGTTTCCTTAATAAATATTATTTATAGGGCAAACTTTGTATGTGATCCTGTATGTATCTTGGACAAATTTATATGTAGATATCATAGTGACATTTCTTTTTCTAGGAGCTTTCTAGGAGGATTGCAATTAATATATTTTATTAAAATTAAAATATTATTTTGCGGGTTAACACATGTAGAAAAAATAAATTTAGTAAATTGCGAAAATATTTCCAATTTGAATATCATCTCTTTAATTTATTAATTTTTGTATAAATGAATCAGGAATTGGAGTCGGAGGTGGGCATGTTTTATCGATTTCGACTCTTTGAGAACATCCGAGTCCACTTATTTGAATATCACGCAAAGAAGTATCCTGTGTAGATTGTTTCACCTGGTACCCGGAGGAGAGAGAGATACTCCAAGCCGAAGTGCCAAGTGACCTTTGGGTTCACTTAATCTCGTTGACGGGGTTTGGGGTAGCTGATGATTTCCTTCTTATCGCTCTATGCACCCACTTGTTTTGCGATCAATCATTTTTTCTCTAATAGTAATTGGGCAGATGGTATAGCCGGGATGAACTGTCGTAAGTGCTGAATGTGTATGAAATAGGTGTACATATATGGGAGCCATTTTCCATGTTTTTTAACTATGGATTTTCACCCCTTTTCCTCAGTCTATTGACTGATTCTTCTTATTTCCTATCCCTTTTTTCTCACTTGGAATTGGCCGTACCTGTATGTTAACACAATCACTTGTTTTATGTCATCCACGTACTGTATGCCCATACATCATTCGCTGGCTTGTGGTGGGATGTCTGTGGTGTAGATAGCGTACCATCCTAGACTCAACGCCCACCCTGGGAAAGGCCGGCTCAAGCATAAAACGCTCTCTATGGTGACTGTCTGTATCTATATTCGCGTATCTATCCATGCCATAGTCGCACAGTATTCTCTCAATTTTATTGTTGATTCCTAGTTGCAGTTTTTTTTATACTGGATGTCCCTCGGCCAAACTTTGTCAAAAATATTAGACACGTCTATACAGACGATCTATGCCTATCTTCTCGTTCTTAGGCAGTGTGCCATTTACATGCACATGTTTTTCCTGAATCAGAATTAGCTCTCGTTATAAAGATTGTTTACCTCGAGGTGTTGATTCAGTCTACGTTTTAAGATCTTTTCATATACCTTTCCGATGAAATCCATTAGCAGAATAGGTAGGAAGCTTTCTACTCGAAAATGCGATTTTGAGTCGCGTGCATGCGACTTTATAGGTTATTATGTCGGTCAGTAAGTCGGTCGGTCGGATGGTAACCATTTTACTTTTAAATGAGCTTTTTGGCAATAACATTGTAACTATTCGGTCAATTCTAACGAAATCTGAAAACCTTATATTGTTTTACATTCTCTTTTGAATGATACAATTGGCAAGCTTCCCCCAAGGTTACTCCGGGAATTATTTAAAGTTCTATAGGTCGTAAGGTCATATGGTCACAAGATCATTAGTCAGAATAATTGAGAGAACGGGACTTAGGTCTGTTGACCTTGTTCAGCTTTTGGTACGGAAATAATTTTCGCTACTTTCCGGTCATCTGGAAAGTAGCTTGTAATCAGACTCGCATTAAAAACGATTTATAATCCTACCAAGATTTTTTTAGGTCCTTATACGTAATTCTTCATCGTGATTCTTGATGCCCCTGGTGCTTTCTACCTGCTTATTTTTCTTATCAGCTCTTTGATCCGATGATGTCATCAATTCCTTCGTTGGTGCTGCTACTTATGTCACAAAGTGGTGAAGATGGGTTGTTTCTATTATTTGATTAAATTCTTCTATAATCGTATTTTCAAAATTAATGTCAAAGTTTTCGTTCTCTTCTTCATTGACCTTAAAAAGATTCTTCCAATGTCCTTTAAATACTCTTTCAACATCGGGCTCGTCTTACAGTTTGTTTCTTCTTGCATCCCTAATTCTTATTTTTCTCTTAATTGGCTTGTTATATCCTCAATTCTAATATTTTCTTTGGTTGTCTCGTCATTCATCCTATTCACCCATTTCCAAGTTTCATTTGACGAACTTTCTTCGTCAATCTTGTAGCTTAGTTCGTTCTACTGCTCATCTAGTTTTCCAATCATTTAATTTTGTAAGCTCCCACTTTTTCTTCCTTCAATCGTTGTATATATTTTCTGGTTGGTCCTTCTCTACGTATCTGTTCTGAAGTCATTTTTATTTCCACGTTCTTATCAATCATCTCAGGTGGCCATCTAAAGTTCTGAATGGTTTTGTGAGTTCTTTTGGGGATTACTTCATTTTCTGCGATTATCAATGCTTCTTTAATTTCCTTGAGCTCTTCTTTAATTTCTTCATTATCACTTCGTTCAGTATCTGTAGTTCCTTTTCTCTTACAAGCCTTTTATATTTCTACGGTCTGTCTGATGATACGCCTTCCATTCTTTTGATGGATTCTGTATGTGGAACTGGTTAACTGTTAGCAGTGGTGATATGTAGTCGCTGATGGAATGTTGACGGGTTCTAATTGGTAAATAAAGGGCAGATTGACGTTTGACAAGTAGATATGTGGCTTTGATGCTACGTTGTTGTTGATGTAGCTTGGGAAATGTGGCCTAACCTTTGTATCATTTCCCTATTTAGCAGCGTCTTCAGCTGCCTGCCCACACTATTTGTGTTCGTATATCCATTTTCTGTGCAATGCGCTTTTATGTCTCCCATAAAAAGGACTGTTTATTATTAAATATTCTTGTGAATTTAACACTCAGGAGGTCGTCTCTCCTAGGAAGCTGATATGCTTTTGCTATAATAAGACTAATGAGTTCGAGTTCAAGTCTATTGAAGTGTATGCTTCTATTTGTCCTCCTTACCTCCTGAACTCCATTTCCTTATTGACAGCAATGGCGGCTCCGTCGAATCTCTCTCTTAAAGGGCTAATTGCTATTGAGTGAAGAGTGATGTAGATTAGCTTCCTTGTTCGCTATGTTCATAATGTGTGCATTAAATGTACATGTTATTATTTCCGCATTCATTTTCCCATCAATATTAACTTGAGATTCCATTCTTGGTTATGTTTATGTTTTCGTTGCTGTAGCGTACGCCATGTGGAGCGCGTCGCCAGTTGTGACACCCCCTTGAAATACAAAAAAAAACAGTTTGAATATTTTACAATGGACTTCAATATTTATCAACGACCAAGGTATTTGAAATTGACCGAAAGTTAGTAGGATTAGCTTATTACTTTTTTAAATAGGCGTTAAATCTTCCTCTTTAAATCCCTTACAAACTATTTCTTCATCAATAGATTTTAAAATATTGTACAAAGATTTAACATCTCGCATATTAATTATTAAAATTTGCTTGGTTTGGTTTTATCGGGTGTCGCTTTGGCAATATTGATTTTCGGTTATTCCTTATTTGAAAAACTAGTTTCCTCGTCAAAATATATTTTATACTGTATTGTAGGTAAGTTTTTCGTATCTTTGACTGTAAAAACAAAAACAAAATGTTCAATAAATGTCTTCATCATGTGGTCCACATCTTCACTAAAGAAACCCTCGGCATCATGGAGAGGAACGATGCACATTCATAAAGATGGAATCCGTATCAGAATTTGCCGTTTTTTAAATGTCTCTGAAAGTAATCAAAACTAATCGAAGAATAATAAAATGATAAAGTTTTCAGTCTTGTGCTGCTTTTTTTCATGTTAAAACACAGCGTTAAATATGTAAAGAAAGGTTTCTAACTTTGCCATCTGCGCCATGCCTCTCAAAGTTGCTGGCATTTGCGGATGTTCTCAAAATAATAAACAATGAAACAAGCTTTTTTCCTGTCAAATTCTACCCCTCTCTTAACAAGTACCTTCACACTTGGTACCAAAGAAATTAATGTTGCTTTGCATATGATAAAAAGAGCTTCTTAGGATACTTCAAACTGTTCTAATTTTAATACAAGCTAATTTAATGAAACTCTGATAATACCGTGTATTTCACAATGTTTTACACCAAAATGAAATTAAATGAAATTTTATTATGCCAAAAAAGCTATTATTTTTTAACTTATCCTCGCTTTTACGGCAATAAAATTCCAGAAATTAGAGATGTAAACTGAATGCTAGGTGATGGATCTAGAGAATGCTGAATATTGTATAGATAGAAAAACATTATAGCAGAATCTGGGATAGTAGAGTGAGTAGTAATCTATTGGATAGTATGATGTGTATTTATGTTGGAAGTTAGACGTGCGTTCGGGTGAAAGATGGTCAGAGTAAGTAGTTTGACATAACTGTGTAAGAAATGAGGCAAGTTTGTTTGATTTTGCCATTGTTGTTTAATATCTTATTGGATGGAGTACTGAGATAAGGGTGAATGGTAATGAGGGAAACAGGTGTGATTAGCATGTTGTCGTATGCTGATAATATGTGGGACTGTCTGAAGGGCTTAGAAATGATTGGCGGAGCATGTGTGAAAAGGAGGGTAAAAGTAAATGCAGAAAAGAGTAAATATATTTGAGTACGTGGTGGTACCTTCAAACAAGCATGAAGTTTTAAATATTTCAGATACGTCGTGAATGGTAGTGGTTGCAGATAAATCAGATTGAGACTGCAAAGCTTTAAATGGTTTAGGAAGGCTCGAGAGCGAATGGGGCATTTATAGTCAATGCTTAAAATGGTCCAGGTATGAAATGTGCCAGGAAGCTGCATAAAAGCATGCTGGAGTTAACGTTGGTGTAAAGGAGTATGTAATGGTATGGATGAAAAATCTAACTGAAAGTAGAGAAAAGGGACAATTTAATAGGGATGCTTGGTGGGTAAGGGGTAGCTTTAGTGATGAACAGGTGTGATAAGTGATATTTTTGGTGTAAAGAATGGTGTAAATGAGGTTGTAACTGAGATTGTTCTAAGGTGGGATGAACATATAGAGTTGATGGAAATGGAGTTGGGAAGAGAATATACGAATGTGGGGTGTACAAGTGTCGGAAGACCGCGTAAAAGGTGGCTTGATTATGTGAATGTGTGTGAGAGAAAGGCCTGAATAAGAAGACGTGGATTATATTGTGTACAATAGGTGTGCACGTAGTTTTTGGTGAAGGGTCGTGTGTGTAGGGGCTTTCAGCCCTGGGATGAAACCTGACGAAACGAGATGCTACAGCACATAAGACTTTGCCGGTGTGGGATAAATGAATTTGTGATTGATAAGGCATAAAAGAGAGTGGGAACGGTGAGGTAGCTTACGGTTATTGATGCGCGCCGACCACATTTTTTGTAAATGTTAAGTGTTGACGAATTAGTTCGATATAAATAATTTTAGTGAAGGAAGATACTCTATTATTTATTGTTGTTGTTTGCTTTATTTCCTATTTCATATTCCTTTTGTTGGTTACTTTGATTATTTTACATTGAATGCCATTTCACATTTTACAAAACAACTTTTCTTTATTTAATTACTAATTAATTGCGCTACTCGACCCTTTCAATATTGACCTAAGTCCCTCGACTAGACAAAGAAGTTCGTACAAAAATAAGAATGACAATCAATGACGAGTTTGTGAACAGAATATCTTTTAAGTTTTCATCTCGAGCTATACACCGCGGTGTACAGTGCCGGTTTATGACATTGTTTTTCAAACTTGGTCAAATGGATGCACAAAGGTTTATCACCCCCTTGACTTTGGGTTTGATCGCTGAAGTTTACCTTCTCCCCTTGAATAGGGACGTATTCCACTGGCGATCGCTTGAATTTACGGCATAAGAACATATACAAGAAAAGGAGTCTAGTTTAGCAGCATTTAGAATTTCCAAGACCCCAGAGTGGCGTGCGGAGGGCTCGTTCCTCAATTTAGAGAAAGGGGTTTCTTTCTTTCATAATTTGAATGTTATCAGAAGCCCAGGATAATAACGTTTCCAGAGTCCAGGCTGAGAACACCCAAACTCTCGCCCTTCCTTCCTCATTCTGTTGCCTTTCTAAAACATACTCTTACAAACTGCGTACCTCACTCTCACCTCTTAGTTTTATTTTTTACCTCACTATTCATGATTTTTGCTTTAATTTGAATAGTGCTTATGGGGGAGGGGGAAGTGTTCAATCAACTTTCATCGATCGAAGGGGTAAGAAGGCCAATTATATTATTCGTTAATTTTTATTTGTCAACGTCAAGCTCAAACTCATTCTCAAATTTCCATCGTCGTTTTCGCCTTTTCTAACCCCTTTATTATCATTACAAAACACTAATTAAAATCATCACCGAGCCTTCAGAACATACCTTTTGGGTAATTTGTTTGAGAGAACACATAAATTTCTCAACCGAACTCTACTTTGAAACTTCATAATTCAAACTAGTAGGCTAGTCCTGCTCTTTCGGGGTCAATTAAACTAACATAAGAGCCAGTCCTTATCGGGAAAAATAAGGGCCCCTCTGTAGCCAAGGGGATTTTTTAAGAACTATAGCGAGTCTTTCTAGAGGCCACCGAAGAGGATACAGTCGGTGAGTGGCCCAAGGGAAAGACACTCATAACATGTCAGGGGAGCTTGTATTAAAAACCTTTTCCGCAGATTTCGAGGTAGAAGAATAATGTATTATGTGTGCAAAGGTAGGAGGAGGTAGATACACTGGTGTGGATGGAACTGCATGTGCACACTAGTCAGACTCGGTGCCTTGCCGACGACCGCAAAAAAACTGACCGCTGGGAATCGAAACTCGGTACCCGGCCGTCTTATTACGCGCCTTATCTACCAGGCCCATTGATTTCTGCTGCTTCAAATACGTAGCCTCCTTTTGGAGTGTTTAGGGTAGTTACTCTACGGTGGTAAAACACCTAATATAATAATAATAATAATTGGTGTATTTACCTGATACACATCTTCAAATTTATTTGTTTCATTAAATTTTAAGGCAGAGATGCTCCCGTCGAGTTTCACTTAGATACATAAACATATACACACATCCTTACAAACAAACTCACTCTAATTGTTTATAACGTTCCGCCGATTATCTTCGGATCAAGTAAAGATAGTCCCTCCCATTTTACTAAATAAAGATCATCCTTCCCAAAGTTACACTAGTAAAGCTAATCCCTCCCAAAGATAAATTAAAAAAATAACAAAATGATTATTTAGGAACATTTGTTAGAAAGTTTATTTTAAAACAATTAAAAATTTTAAACTTTGTAGAACTGTAGAAATTAAACTATAATGGCAACTAATTAAAACGGTATTGGATGGCAATCGTATCGCAAAAATTATTGAAAACATTGAATTATGTCTTTCAAGCCACATAAATTCCTGTAGATAAGAGTTTAGCATTTCTCTCCTACATCCTCGCATGCGTTTAATTCTTAGTTTATTCTTATTCCAGTAGCTTTAAAATGCCGATGCCATAACCTCGTATACCTACCATTTGACCAGGTAAAGGTCATCCCTCCCCCAATTAACCAAGTAAAGTTAATCCCTCCGTTTTGTCTTAGGAGGGACTATCTTTACTTGATCTTTATGTTCTTTATTTTTTAATTTTACTCCAATGTTCACCAGAGTCACATTTTTTAGATTTTCCTGCGCCTTTCTTAGGTTTCATGTGTGTCTTTGTGTGAGTGTGTGTGGTCAGTAAGTTAACCTACATGGTTTAATGCAACGTCATCATAATCTTCGTTCAATATTTTTTTATTCTTCCTTCCACTCTCCCTTATCGGCCTATTTTCCGTCTACGGATCCACTCTAAGTGGAATGTAAATATACGTTGAGGATCAATAATTCTGATATCCGACCTCACGCTCTCTCCCACCCTCGATAAATTCTCCGAGATTCACCCAAAAGTCACTTAAGAAATAATTAAATGATTAAATTTCTTCTTGGTTTAGGAGGCTTCGACCAACCTTCCTTCTTTTAAGGATAGAAGGGAGAATTAGGGAGCAGAAATGACCAGCCAAAACGAGAGATGAGCAGATTTGAGAGGGTATTTCGTTTGGTAAATTCTCCTAAGCTTTTTGAAGATGTTCTGGATAAGTGTTGGTAGAAGATTTCATTATTACGACAAATATATTCTCGTACACACCGCTAAATTGCATAACAAATCATTACACTCGCGTATATGGATGAAATTATTCTATCGATTGCGTAAGCTCTTCCGTACCAACTAAGTCTCAAGTTTAGTGTAACTTTGAGGAAATACCTACATTTGTACATCTTCCTTACACTTTCTGTCATCACTTTAATTTTTTCCACTGTGACCAGGAGTGGAAGTTAAGCTGCATAAATCCATTTTGAAATTCAACATCTACCAGTTTCCCCAAAAGGTGGTTTGAGGTGCATTAATGACCCTACAAACCACCCCTCTCTCCCCTCTCCCCTTCTATACCCATTTAACCATGAGGGCCACCCATCATTTATTTCCACGCCGAATTGAGCCCTTTTATTGCGATGGGGTGCTGCTATGTGCTATAGCATTTCGTCCAGTCAGGACAAATCATTGGGCAAAGGGCGCCTAACACTCCCGTTACCCCTCTATGCACACTTCTCATATACCATACCCTCTACTGCCTACTCACTAGGCCTTAGGTTTCTCAAACATTCATTCCAACCCTTATCACACGCTAACACTCACTCGTGTGTATTCTGTTCATAAGTCTTTTCCCATCCATTCTTCTTACAAGTTCATACCATCACAGCGATTTCAGTAACAACCTCATTCACACCCTTCTTCACACGCCAGAACACTTTCAATCACAACCTCATTCAAACTCTTCTTCGCACTTCAGAACACTTTCGCTCAGAACTTCATTCCCGCCTTCCATCACACCTCGGGACACTTTCAGCCGCAACCTCATTTAAACCCCTTTTCACACCTCAGAACACTTTAAATTACAACCTCATTCACACCGTTATTTACACGTCAGAACACTTTCCATCACAGCCTCATTTAGTCTCTTCTTCCCCTCTCAGAAAACTTTAAATCACAACCAAATTAACACCCTTCTTCATACTCAGAACACACTCATATTTACATATACATTATCTTTCATAGCCATATTATACAACTCATCAAAGTATTCTTGCCATCTACTTTTGATCTCCTCATTGTGCACAAGTATCCTGCCATTATTGTCCTTGATTTTCACACAGCTATTCGTCATCTGGTTCCTCGCCGTTAACGCTTCCTTCCAGAATAGCTTCCTGTTGCCTTCGTGATCTTCATTCGTCTTCCTGTTCCCATCAGGATCATCTAACAATATAGGTAAAAGATAAAAGAGAATATTAATTTATTTTAGTTCATTTAATGCGATGGTTGTGCTTTCAAGGTTTCATTAATTCAGGAAATCTTTTCTGAAGTAAGTCTTAGGTGAGATTATAGATTAGATTATTTTTCTCTTGTTTTGAAGTCAGCCATGACTTAAAAGCTTTGCTCACAGGTCTGTTGATCCAAATGGAAGCAAGTCATTGATCGTAGCTGAAACTAGGTTTGAAGAGTTTTAAATTTGTTCTTATCAATTTCAAGCAATTGTTATTGAAATGCATTCGGTAAATGTTTGATACCGATGATTTCCATGGAAAGATTTAAAAAAGTAAAATTATTCTTTAGAAAGATTATGAAACTGAATACAAAATTCTGCTTCCAAATGCTTCTGGTGTGTAGGAATAAGAATTTTTCCGAAAATAAATTTAACCTGCTTTCATTATGACAATCATTTATGGCTTGAAAACTCTCTAAGCTCCAGATTTCAACATTTTTCACTCCATAAACGAGTTTTTCCTTAGATAAATATCCCTCTGATCTTTAAGAGAGAAATTTAGCCTCTTTACCTTTTAAAATATATATTTGCTAAATAACATACAAGCATTAACTAGCTATTATTACAAAGCAACCATTTAAACCTTTAGCTACTTTTTTCTAAAAAAAACAAACTAAGTACACCGTTATGCTTAATCTGTCTGATTTTAAGTGTTTTATATTTGCTGATGATCTCATTGCTAAGTATTCCAAAGATTCTACTTTTCAAAGTCTCAAGTTAAGTTTAAAGAAATTACCAACTCAAATTAAATATTTTGGCAATTAATGTGTTTATGGTTGTAAATTCTTTGCTACAATGGTTTCCAAATGAACTAAAGCAATAAATTTAGGCCTCTCTTTGCTCTGGGCACCGGAGGTGATTCACAGAATGTTAGCTACATACGCTTGTGTATCACATATGATCCACATTTCAGTAGTACAAGAGCAATATTTTAGGGAGAATGTGATTCACATACACTGCTAAATATTTTTACATACTTATCCATACACAAAGCATATGACGTAGAGTAGGGCCCAATATCAAATAAAATGGAATTGAAAAAGTACAGCACTAGAAATTAGACACTAGCTTAAAAGGAAATGAGGAAAACAGAATGGCCTTGGACATTCCATATATAGAGTTGACAAGGAGTTTATTGGTAAATGGCACAATTCCCTTAGGATTACAGAGCATTGAATTGAGGCATAATTTTTATCACCTTACCTTTAAATCTTTCATTTGATACGATAAAAGCAGAAGCGCCATTTAATAATTGTATAATTACCCCATAAGAATTTACTTTCATGAAAAAACTATTTACTTGCTAGAAAATGTCTTCTCTAGCTCATCCATCTCCTTAAGTTGTCGGTAGAAAAGCCATTACTCAACGGAGAAATACAGGAAGCGTACGAATACATATGAACAAATTAAAAGTACTAAGAATAAAAAGGAATAGGTGTACCTCAAAAATTGTTATACATGCCGAAATGGCACATACGAAAAAGCCGAAAAGATACGTGAATGTGCTGATGAAAGGGACAAAACTAGGAATTAGAACAGTAAAGATATACTTCAAAATTACAGTAACCTATCTATTTTTAATATATTGCGCATTAAAGCTATTTGGTCAATTTTATCCTTAAAGTGCTCAACATTGTAACTATTAATTATCGCTACATGTAGCTTGTTCGCTTATCGTCTAGTCTCTAATGTATTTACACACCATAGAAACCCCCAACAGCAGAAATTCATTCCTTACCAGCATAGCTACTAGTCCAATCTTGGGCGAGAGTAAACAACTTCTAGTAATTAGTATTTTCGAAATTTGGAAGAATTTTAATACTATCACTTGACCGCGCTGTCTCGTAGTTTCTAGCGAGAAGAGACCAAGCGCTTGCAGTTACACTGGCTTGTCTCTCGGTCTACTGAATTGCGAGCAGTTTGCTAGCCGTGGTTAGCACCCTTTCGAGCTCTTCGATGCGTTTTAAATCGTTGAGATACTATAACTGAATCCAGTACTTTGAATAAGGTCGAATTAACGAGTTATACAAGGGAGCATAATTTCTTTATTTATCTTTCATTAACCCTTTAGGGACTACGAGGACTATTCCGTCCTCTTTAATAAACATTGAATTATATTACTGCGTATTCGATGTTTTGTGTCAGAGGCCAAATAGGACGGATCAGTCATGTTTAAAAATCACTTTAATAAAGTTATAGGAAACTCCTTAATTACAAATTCTCAGTGTCAGCTGATTCTTTTGAAAGTGTTCATGGGCAGGAAGATTTAAATGTGATGTGTACATTTGTGTTATTACTGATAAAATACTAGGTAAGTTATAATCTTATCTTTTTAACAGGTCTTAATTTTTTATACTAGAGAAGACAAATATATAGAAATAAATTCGGATTTATAGATTATATTGTAAATAAATTCTATTATTGAAAAGGGACTATTTGGTCATGCTAGCTAGGTCTGCTGCTATTTATATTCACACGATGTATTTGAATTCTTGTAACGAATAACTAGTTTTTTGACTCATATATGTATGAGAAGTATTCAGCATATACACACACATATATAGGCCTATAGTATTATATATATATATATATATATATATATATATATATATATATATATATATATATATATATATATATACACATATATATATATATATATATATATATATATATATATATATATATATATATACATATATATATATATATATATACACACTTTAAATTGTGAGCGGGTAAGAGGATGTGGTATAAAAATTCCTTGGAAGTTCCTAGCTTAGGAAGATACTGGGTTTGATGGGGTAACGCTTTGAGCGAAATATAGTTACTGTGCCTGGTAGCTTAGCGGTAAAGCATCTGATCGGCAATCAGCAGACCCGGGTTCGAGTCCCGTCCAGGAATTCGAAACCTTTTTCCCTGGCGTTATTTCTGTCTTCTCGGTAAAGGATCGCCTTCACTGTGCCGCCTTCTGCTCCTTTTGATTCTGGATTCTTCTAATGTCCCTCTCTCTTGCCTTAAACATCTTCCCCCCCAAAAACCCCCCCTCAGGTTTCTTGTCTCATTTGCTCATTCGCGTCCAATTCTTATTCCTCTTGTAATATATATATATATATATATATATATATATATATATATATATATATATATATATATATATATATATATATATATATATATATATATAACACTAAGCCCTGTCTTCCATTTCAGCAAGAATGAGCATTCCACAAGGTCTTTGTTCGGCAAAACACCAAGAAGAAGTAGATTGTTGAGGGCATTAGATGACACTTTACTGGACACGAGTGAAGAGGAGGACGGTTATGATACTGATATCTTTGAAGATAATATGGTCACTGATAACTTTCCAGGTAAGAAATGGATAACATCAATGTTTTTGAAAATTATTTCTATTGTGTTTTTCCTGTTCTCGCCCCTTTTTTATATAAAATATCTATTTGTAGGGAAGATATGAACTCTGATGATGATGATTCTTTCGACGATGACTCGAACACTCCACTGGTATTGGAACTAGATGAACCTTTGGAACGGAATCACCCTTCAACGTCTTCCACTAAGCCACCTCATAGAAATAAACCTGTGCGACTCTTTTGGGAGCAGACTATCGGTGATGAAGAGACTCATGGACAAACATTCTGCTTTGAATCAACTGATTCAACAGAAGAAGGAGAAGTGCGGCTGCCCATATGGTATTTTAGGAGTTTTATTGATGATCGCATGATAAAACTGATTGCTGACCAACCAAACTTATGTAGCATTCAAAAGAACCCAAATAAGCCTTTAGCTTTGAATCAAAATGAGTTAGAGCAGTGGGTAGGTTTGTGTTTAGTTTTCTGTTAGTAAAATATCAAATACAAAGTTACACTGGAAGCCACCTATGGCTCAGGGAGATAGTAACTTCAACATTGACAAGAGATAGATTCCAGGAAATAAAGTCTAATTTTTATTTGCTGGATAATTCCACTGCCATTGCAAATGATAAACTCTTCACCTTTATTGGATCACCTTAGGAAAAAATTCAAAGAGGCTGACATGCAGGAAGTATTGTGCATTGATGAACAGATGGTTCCATATAAAGGAAAACCTGCTCTCAAGCAATACATCCCCAAGAAGCCACACAAGTGGGGATTTAAAATATTTGCTTTGGCAGAGAGTAATGGTTATATATATGATTTTTTTCCATATGTTGGTAAAATCAATCCAGTGGAAAATAGTTTAGTTCCCGATCTTGGACTAAGCTCCAATTCATTCCTCCATCTTGCTGAATGTATAACACCGTTTAAAAACCATAAGCTGTATATGGACAACTGGTTTTCGTCAGTTCCACTTTTCAAACACCTTGACACAAGGGGTATTTGGTGCACAAGAACTGTCCAGTCAAACCGATTACGTGGACTTGTTTTCAAGACTGACAAACAGTTGCTACTGCATGGTTGTGGTACTCATGAGGAGTACAAAAATGCTAGTGATGACATAACATTAACAGCAGTAAAGTGGATAGACACACGATCTGTCTGCTTGCTTTCTACCTTTTTTCAAGCTAAGCCAATGGGCAAATGTTAGAGATATGATAAAAAAAGCAAAGTTCAAGTCGAAATTCCATGTCCTAATACTGTCAAATGTTACCATGACCATATGGAAGGAGTTGATCTGCATGATCAATGCATTGATTTATACAGAATATCGTTCCGAACGAGGAAATATTATCACAAAATAATATTTCATTTGACTGAAATAATTGTGGTAAACAGCTGGCTACTTTATAGAAGGGATGCTGATAAACTTGCAATTCCTGTAAAACAACAACTTTCACTGTTGAATTTCAAATTGAGTATAACACAATCACTGTTGTTTGGTAGAAAGGACTGCTATAAAAAAGCTGAAGGCGATCAGACGTTGAAAATGATTATCAAAAAAAGAGGAAAATGGGCAATTCTACTCATCCAATACTTACAAAGGATATTAGACACGATGGCTTTGGGCATTTTCCTGCCATAAGAAACAACGTAGAGGTTTGTAAATTGCCTGGATGTAAAGGAAAAATTGTTTTATACTGTGTGAAATGCACTATCCATTTATGCTGCGATAATAAAAACAATTGCTTCTTGAAGTTTCATACAGAGTAGTTCCAAAGGAAAAAACATTGTTTATATTTCATAAGCATAAAAAAAAGGTTTTATAAATGGTTCTGAACAATATAACAATATTTCTTAAAGCACTTATGATACACAATAAGGAATAAACATTTATTTATACAGTTTTTTAATTTTAACCATTTGAGCATTTTTATGACAGTAAGCCGATGAGGACGAAAACGTCTTCCTCATATAAAATATACTACTATTAATAATATTTGCATCTGTTTATGTACCAACAATCTCAGTATGCTTTTCATTAGAAAAATAATATAAAAAGATTTATTTTACCCATATTCTGAATTCAGGGCCTAAAGGGTTAACGGATAAGAATTTATATTATTTTATTTCGTTTACTATATCTCTATTCTTTCTTTCATAATCTATGTTTGATACTTGTTTCGTCTTAAAGACGAAATCTCTTGTGTATCATCTTTCCTTATTTCCTCTGGCTTATTGAACATCTATCGTGTCACGTGTTTATGGGATTTCCCTTTCATATATACTAGTCTCATATGGCAATAAGTAATCGAACTGGCAAAATACTTCAAACTAAAGAAAATTCGGCAATCAAAGATCACGCAATAAAATTTAAAATTGAAATTTTCTCTATTGAAGATTTTGAAATTTTAAATTCACATAAATGCCCGATTACACTTTGAACCTTGGAAACATTATATATAAAACAGCACTGATCTAGTTGAACCAAATGTTTTGAGGGAGAGCAGAAGAGGTGTTACAGACAGAGATAGAGAAAAGTGTTAGCTGAATGTCGAGAGGAGGTCAAGCTGGGACATGACGGGGTGATTCTGCGGAAGGTCTCTACTAACTTCGTCTATTGAGTGCTTGAATTCTGTACAGTTTGTTTCTACCTTCATCTACGTGCTCCTGCGACAATCATTGCTGTGTTATATGTTTTGGTAATTCAAACCTTTTTATTTCTATTTGTTATTATTCTTTTATATTTATTTTACTTTCTTATTTTTCTTCTTCTGTCCGTCCTCCTTTCATGCTTTTCTATACCTAGATAATCCAAATAAAAGTGATAGATGGCGTTAAACTTATTCAGTTAATACTTGCGTAATTTGGCTGATTCCCTGATGGCCCAGGCAAGCAACAAGCACTAATCTTTAAAGAGGTTTAATGCCATCTTTCCCGGCCAGACTGTTCTCTGGTGACATTAGATAGAATGAAGATCAGACCGCGAAAAAAATAAAAAACAATTGAAAAGGAGTGTAAAGAAATTAAGTAAAATAAAACAATGAAAAAACAGAGAAAAAAAAGGCAAAATATAAAAATATAAAGGATTGATAGTGAATCAGAAGAAGGGAAATGGAGTGAAAATAAATGAAAAATTAATAAAAAAAATAAAAGAGGTGCAATAAATAAAAATGTTAAAAGTAATTCGAAAGATTGAAAAGGAATGAAACAAAATTAAAAGAAATAAAAATAGTGAAAAGGAATGAATTGGAGTGACAGAAAATGGAATGGAAGCAAGAGAATAAAAATTGAAAAAGGAGAAATAAAGAATTGTAAAGACATAAAATCGTGAAAAACTATAGATTTGGACAAAACCCACTGGTACTTCAAAGTTTGAATTAGAACCTGTTAATGAGAACTAAGTACCTATGCCGTTCCCACTTCTGTCTGGAATTACGTGAAACGGTGCTATTTTGGTTCTGCGTGGAGAGGAACAAGAGCACTTCTCCTCATTCGTAAAGGAGGTCATTTGGAAGATAAAGAGACAGCAATTAGAAGGCGGTAAAACCTGTTCCTGCCCACTCGCACTCATAAAACTATCATTACAAAAGAGAATGGCAGCAATTGGGAAAATAGGGCCATCTATAGGGTGAAAAACTCTTTTAATTCGCACTCATCCATTCGAAAATTAATCTCGAGTCAAGTGGATGCAAGGATGAAATGGACGCCAGGATTACATTTGACTTGCTACTAATTTGAAAACAGGGAGGCTTAATAATTAATTTATGTCGTCTTCCTTTTTAAGTTAGGAAATATAATAGATTTTAAGTTCTAAAAGTGGAGTCATAAGGAGTCACAAGAAATCGTATTACCTCAAAGGATATTGCTGATCCTAACGAGGAGGTAATATTTCCGAAAAGCCCTCACATACAGTATGGGAAAAAGCATAACACAGATGAAGGCTCTCCCCTCCCACCTCTCTCACCCGCTTTTGCGAGCACATAAAGAAGAAAAGATACCTGATTGTGCTGTGAAAAAGGACACAATCAGGAATTTTATTACAAAAACTGAAACCTATCTAACTTAATTTAGTACTCTTCTCGACAAGTAACCCCTTACGTCCCATCCTTGCCTCTTATAATCTCCCTTCCTACAACTTTGAAAAATATTTGGCTTCTTTATTAACTCCTTCCTTCTCCAACCATTACAAAATTCAAAATAACTTCTCCTTTCTTAAAGAATTGAAAGGTTTTCGGCATCATTCCCGCATTTATGAGTAACTTTGATGTATCATCGCTTTTCACAAACATCCCCTTAGACCAAACTATTGACATAATAATCCAAGGAGCATTTCCCCCAAACATACATAACTAAATTGCACGGATTTACTCCCTCCCTTTTAAAAGATACACTTAAATTAGCAGTCAAGGACAATTACTTCTACTTCAATAATAATACATATTGCCAAATAGATAGGGTGGTCATGGACAGCCCCTTGGGCCCTGTCTTCGCCGACATCTTTATGACCTGGTTCGAAGATCAATTTTTCAATCAAGATTTTAGAAATATCAGACCTCTTCTCTACCGCCGCTTTGTTGACGATACATACCTCCTGTTCAACTCCGAAGACTCATGGGATAAATTCCATTTTACCTGTGAAAAAGAGCTCAATGATTCCCTATCCTTTCTAGATATAAACATTTCCCATTCTCCCAACGGATTCCAAACCAAAATTTTCCGAAAATCAACCTTCATTGGTCAAGGAGTAAACTTTTTCAGCTTCTGTGACTTTTCGTTCAAAATCAGTGTAATAAAAACACTAATATCCGTGCCTACAACATTTTCTTAACCTACACTGATTTCCACAATGAAGTTGAATTTTTGTGTAATTATTTAAAAGGAAACGGCTTTCCCATGTCGCTGGTAGAGAAACTTACGTCAAAATTTCTAAACAACTTCTACCATCCTAAATTAAAACTTTCTACTCTATGCAAAGACACCCGTTATATAGTTTTGCAGGATATGGTTTCTTTAACCCCAAATTCTCTAAAGAAATAACAACATTATTAAAGAAATTCATTTATAATACCGAATTTAAGATCATTTTTAAAAATAATCATCTCCTTGGACATTATTTTAATTGTAAAAACAGAATCCCGCCAGAAGCCAAGCGCTCCGTCATTTACAAATTTACTTGCCCTGGATGCAATTTGGGGAATTACATAGGAAGTACGGTGCGCTCGCGGAAGGCAAGATTCTGTTCTCATATGGGAATTAGCCATAGCACTGGAAATGTTCTATCAAAGAAAGAGTTTTCACCTGTTCAGCTACATTCTATCCAATGTACAACTGATATATCCATTGAAGATTTCAAAATTCTCAAGCCAATTTGTGACCCATTATCCTTAAATATTCAAGAATTAATGTTTATAAATTTTTTTCTCCCACCTTAAATTCTGACCCCTCTTCTTCTCTAAAATAAACCAACCACCTAAATTTTTCTTTCTTCTTATACCCCTCACGCTTTCCGCGCGTCTTCGTTTAACAATTATTGTTCGCAAAAAGTTAGTGTTTTTTCCCTAAAATGTTTTCCAGTGTTATCTACATTTATTAGTGTTAAAAATCATTATCCATTGGATTATTTCCCTTTAAAACATCATTTCAGTAACCTGTACAAACAACTTTACATACCCCACCCCCCGCCCATATTAAAAGTCCCACCTATCTACTACAACCAAAGAATTTAAAATTTTTCTTTGAAATTTAAAATTATTAACGTATAATATTAGTCTTTCATGAATTTTTGTACATTTTTCCCGTAATAGAAGATGGGTGAAACATTTACCCGAAACGTTATACAATTAAGTAAACTAAATGAACTTCCCGTTTCTCTTCAGATCCTGCATCCTGAAAACACTCTCTCTCTCTCTCTCTCTCTCTCTCTCTCTCTATATATATATATATATATATATATATATATATATATATATATATATATATATATATATATATATCTTTCATGAGCGCGATGATTTAATTGAGATCAAAGGGGATACTCACTGCTTCGGTGTGCACGGTTCGAATCCCACTCCTGTACGGAATTTTTGTGAATTAGGAAATAATATTTCCGAAGAAAAATGTTCCTTGCGGCTTGTTGGATATATATATATATATATATATATATATATATATATATATATATATATATATATATTGCACTATATTTTAAGAACGAGATTTGTCTTCCATTAGAATGGTTATGAAGTCAATGACGAAAATTAATTCAAGCATTTTTGTACGCTCATCTTCTGGTTCCTTAACACTAAGCGGTGAAATATTTCACCGCTCAGTGTTAAGGAACCAGAAGATGAGCGCACAACCTCGAAACTTTGTTAATTTGAATAAATGGATTTAGAAAAATCCATATATATATATATATATATATATATATATATATATATACGAGGGTAATCTCAAAGGTAAAGTCTCCAAAATATTTAGAAATCACAGAAACGTTTATTGTCAATAAAGTTCACATCACTTTAAAGTTTAAACATTTATCTATTTTTCTACATAGTCGCCATTTCGCTCGATGCATTTTTGTAGGCATTGTGACAGTTTTTGTATGCCCATGTCATACAAGCAAGCCGCCATGTCATTGACGAAGCGTTGAATCTCATCTTACACCTCGTCGTTGTTACTGAAGCGCGTTCCGGCAAAATATTCTTTCAACTTAGGCAACAGGTGGTAGTCATTGGTGGGCGCCAAGTCCGGAATATAAGGTGGGTGTGTGATGATGTCCCATCCAAACCTTTGCAAGGGAGCGAAGGTTTGACGGGCGACGTGGAAGCAAACGTTGTCGTGGAGAATGCATACGCTGTTGCTCAACATTACTCTTATCCGGTTCTGAATCGCGTGTTTCTGAGCTTTTTCGGTGTATGACAGTATCTTTCAGCATTTATTCTGGTCCATGAAGCCATGAAGTCGACTAACAATACCCCCCTTCGATCCCCCAAAACAGTCGCCATGATTTTACCGGCAGACTGTGTTTGTTTGAATTTTGGCGGCTTGGGCGAAGAGGAATGCCGCCAATCACGTGATTGTTGTTTGGTTTAAGGTGTAAAGTGGAACGCCCAGGTTTCCTCATTCGTGACAATCGAATCCAAAAAAATTCCATTTTCGTTCGCATAGCGGCGAAGAAATTCGCGGGAATAGTCAATTCGTTGCCATTGGTGGTCTTCTGTGATCATTCGCATGACTCATTTTGCGCACACCTTCTGATATTGCATTTTTTCTCCTAAAAACTTATGAAGGGTGCTTCGGCAAACCTTGGGAGCCAAAATGCGGAGATCATCCAGAGTGATCCGCCGATTTTCACGCAGGATTCCCCCAATCTTCGCGACTCTATCGTCGGAAATTGATGGCTGCCTGTTTCTTTCTTTGTCGCGTGAATTTCACTACGACCAGCTGCAAACTCTCTACACCACTTGCGAACGTTTTTGACATCCATGCACGACTCGCCATACACTTTCGTTATTTGGCGATCAATTTCAATCGGTTTAATATCTTTTGCGTTCAAGAACCAAATAACTGCGCGAACTTTGCACTTGGCTGTAGAGTTAATTGGGAACTCCATCACAAACGGCTGTCAAGCCAAGACTGAGTGTGGCAGCCAGGCGCGCTGAAGGGCGGGCGCAACACACACAACAGTGTTGCCAGCAGCTGCACGAACAGTTTCCCTGCGTCCCACCGCTTTAGAGCCCTTATTTTTGGGAATAGCCTGGTATATCAAGTTTGTTTGCTTTTCTACTTTCTTTTAGTTCTTTCTGATCTCTTTTTTTTAAAATCTTTTTTGAACTCACCTCGAGTGGATCTAAGGCTCTTCCATGGTCACTAGTAACGAACTACGAGTAGTTTAATATGAAACTTGAGATTGATTTGTAGGGGTGCGAAGATGTATAAGAGAAAAAACTTCCTTCTAAAAGCGAGAATATAAATAGCCCATTAAATTACTAAGTCAGGACGGACTCACCGTAGCGTGACGGCAGAGTGCTGGCCTTTGGATTCAAAGACCCCCGATCGATCCTAAGTCCACAATTTTTAGGAAGAAAATTCACGAAGAAAACGGAGACCACGGAAAACGCTTTAAGGACAACTCAAGAAGACTCAAGATAAATGGATCGCCTCCAGAAGAAAACGGAACTCAAGGAAAATGACTTCAAGGGCTAACTCATCAAGAAATCATCACGTCATCAAGAGAAGGAATCATCACATCAAGATAAATGCAAGTTATTATGAAGATACATCAAGAAAGAATTACCAAGTTCAAGAATTAACCCGGCCAAATTAAAGAAGAAGGAATCTCAGCCAACAGAAAATACCAAGAGTCAGATAAATGCAAGAGGAGCTAAATGGATTCGAATATAGAAAATCACAAGATGACTCATGATATAGATAAAATACATAAATGAGATAAAATAAGGATATCCCCCCCCCCCCTAGATTCTTTTCAACGAAATCTCCATCATACGTTGGGGCAAAATTTAAAGGTCTTGGCAATTAAGGATTTCAAGATGGAAATTTATCGACTTTGATATCATTATGGACTTGGTGACATTCATTTTTTAGGATAAATCCTCGAATTTACATGTCGTAACAAACATTAATGTATTCTTCTTCTAAAATTGAAATTAATTTTATAGTATCTTTGGTTCAATTACTATATCAGCTGATTAAAAATAAGAATTAGTAAAAAAGAAATGACATTGACCACCGCAGGCCACACGAGATTGTTCCGTGGCCCGGATGCGGCCTCTGAACCGCAGGTTGTCTTTTATCCACCCTACTCTTTGTTTTGTTTAAATTTAATACAATCTACCATCTATCATTCATATTTTTACTACACCTCTTTCCTCTATTTTTCTTCCTTCACTACAACATCATTGATCTATTCAGTTCATCCTTCATAGCTCTTCAGGTCAAATATTTATCATCTACATACTACATACAGTCATGTTTTATGCATTTAATTAAAACTATCAAGCTACGTTATGACTATTGGCGAAGTTGAACAATATATTTGAATTGCACGACCGCTTTTGAATAACATTTGAATTCCATAAATGACAATTGAATTTCAAAATGCAAGTTTGGATATGAATTTGTTAAAAGGAAATATGATGAGTGACTCCTAGCAGGACACAGATGTGTGGGTGTGAGAAATGAAGTTAAAACAAGGATGAAGCATATGTACGACGGGGGAACGTGAATAAAGGTCGAGTAATAATTAAAGATAGAGGAAGTTTTATGATCAAGCTGAAAGTGACCGTTGAAAAAGAAATATTAATTCCTAGCCAACAACCTAATGATTACAAACAGCTTGGGTCACGTTCCGACTAACCTATCTATGTAAGTAGAGAATAAGACCTGTTAAGAGCAATGTGGAAAAGACCGAAGGGAGGGGGGAATTCTTAAGCTGCCATAATGGCGGTAACGAGGAGAATTGCTACCGAAACACTATTTTTTACTAATTATAGAACTTAGGAAGCCAAAAAATAAAAACATCTGACCATGATGCGAATAAAATATCACCTAAAAACTAAGACCCCCCCCCCAAAAAAAAAAACACACACAACCAAACAAAAAAGATAAACAAATTAAAAATAATAAATCATTTCATGACAAATTCATCGGAAGGAGAACTGACTCTGCCCAAGGACTCGACCTCCTCCAACAATGAGTTAAAATAGTAAATGTCTCAAAGTTAGGCTCAGATATCGTGTAAGAGCTCCCCTTCTCCGTCCCCTCCTTCCGTTCGCATAACGAGGGAGGTACCGCACGAGAAACTAGTATAATGGAAAGAGTTAAGTACACTTCAGAAGGAGTTTGGATGCCCAATAAAAGAATGATTTTCAACTATGTCGGACGGTCAGTCCCCGTTTGGCTTTTTTTTTGTAGTAACATCATAACTATTCCGCCGATTCTAACGAAATTTGAAAACATAATGTTGTTTTACATTCTCTTTCGAATGCTATAATTACCACAAAGTCCTCCCAAGGTTAACCCTGGAATTATTTTGTTTTGCCAATAACATCGTAACTATTTGGCCGATTATAGCAAAATTTGAAACCCATCTGTTGTCTTGCATTCTCTTTTGAATGATATAATTGCCAAAGTCTTCCCAGGGTTAGCCCGGGAATTATTTTGTTTTGGCAATAACATCAAAACTATTCAGCTGATACTCTGCTAGACTAGACTAGGCTATAATATGCTATACTCTGCTAGGCAAGCCTAGAATAGTCTATAATATGCTAGGATATTATAGGCTAGGCTATACTATGCTAAGATATAATGTACAAGGGTAAGATTTACTATGCTAATTTATGATATAAAATGCTATGTTAGGATAGCATATAGTATATTAGGCTAGACAATACGAAGCTATGCTTGACTAGGGTATAATAGGATAGTATAGGCTATAATTGTCTAGGATATTTAATGCTAGGCTATGTTATACTAGGCTAGGCTAAGCTATGCTAAACCATACTAGGCTAGACAGGGCTACACTATGATATGCTAGTGTAGGTTAAAATATTATAGGCTAGGGGAAGTTATGCTCTGCTATGATAGGCTATGTTAGGCTATGCTAGGTAATATTATGTTAGGCTACAATAGGCTAGCTAACCAAGGTTATAATAGGCTAAGCTATGCAAGGTTATTCTAGTCTAGGGTATGGTATGCTATACTAGTCTAGGATATACTAGGCTAGGCTATAATATGATATGCTTGGGTATATTATGTTATGTGTGGTTATGGTAGGGTAGGCTTTACCAAATTAGCCTATAGTATGCTAGGTTAAGCTATCGTATGCAAGGATATATTGGCTAGGCTATAGTAGCCTATTCTTGCTTGGCTATACTAGGCTACGCTCTGGCAGGCAATGCTAAGCCATACCTTTAGGCTAGGTTAGGCTATAGCAAGCTAGGCTACACTAGGAAATGCTACGCTAGGCTAAGATAGTATATACTATAATATGCTAGGTTCGACTAGGGTCTAATAAGCTAGGCTATACTAGGATACGATAAGATAAGGTAGGATAAAGTAGGCTATACTATGCTAGGTTATACTAAGCTAGCTAAATTATACTAAGCTAGAATAGGTTAGGCCCGCACAGCTAGGTTATTCTATTTTAGGCTAGGCTATGCTATGTTTGGCTAGGCTTGGTTATACTAGGCTAAAACAGGGTAGGCTATAAAGGGTCTTTCAACAAGGACGCTCGAGCTTTGTCAGGCGATAGTGGCCATATTGTTAAAGCGACATCTGTTAACCTCACTGTGAACTGTTCAGTAGTACTTGGCAAGTCACAATGGAAGTATATACGTTGAACAGCGTGTGCAAATCACCAAATGTTATTATCAAAATCAGTGCTCCGGTCGACAAACGTTCCGCGCATTACGTGATTTCTATCCTGGCCACAGCGACAAGGCCCATTTTTGGATGAATGGATTAGTGAACAAGCAAAATTCTCGGATTTGAGACGAAAACATTCCACATGAGATACAACACCAGTACCAATTGCATCCCAACAAAGTCATCGGTCCGTATTTTTTTGAGAACGAAGATGGGATTGCCATAACCGTCAACGGCGAGACCTACAGATCGATTATAAGCAAATTCTTGTAGCCTCAACTGGATTATATGCCTGATATGGATACTGACGACATGTGGTTCCAACAGGACGGCGCTACGTGCCACACTGCGCACGCCACGATAGACATTTTGGACCAGCGATTTCAGGGCAGGGTCATCTCGCGCAGCGGCGACGTCAACTGGCCACAGAGATCATGCGATTTAACGCCATTAGACTACTTTCTTTGGGGCTACCTTAAATCGCAGGTCTATGCGAATAATCCACAAACAGTTGATGTCCTCAAAGTCAATATAACGAACACCATCCAGCCAATTCAGCCAGATTTATGCGGCAAAATTGGGCCTCCCGAATACATTCCACCAAGCGAAGCCGCGGCGGACATTTGAACGACGTCATATTCCACACTTAATACCATAAAATCTACTTTCAAATTTAAAATAAATTGAGTGCATATATCACACACAACTTGTTTTATTTACATTTAAAAATCGAGCGACCTTATTGAAAGACCCTATACTATGCTTGGCTATGATATGCTATGCTATACTAGACAAGTTTAGGCTAGGCTATTCTAAACTATACTCGGCTATGCTATGCTAGATAATAAATACCACACTATGCTAGGCTAGGCTATTCGCTACTATGCTATGCTATGCTAGACTATGCTATGCTATACTATTCTGTGATATACTATGCTATACTATGCTATAATATACTATGATATCTTATGCAATGCTGTGGCTATACTATGATATGAAAAAATTCTATAAAGTGAGGGCACGCGACTTTTTGGTCAGCAGACCTTGTTTTCTCGCCACCTTCTCCTCCGCATTAAAATAATAACTTTACCTGTAATATGTTATAAGATGCAACATTTATATATTTGTATTTAACCTCCGTCATATAATAAACTAGTACCATAGTTTATGCAATCTGTAGAGTTGTAGTTTGTACAAAGATCGATATTCCGCCTGTTGTAGTCCAGAAATGTGAGGGCTCAATCCCCACCTCTTTCCCTCTTATTAGTGAAGCGTTGCAATAGTAAAGCTCAAAAACCATTAATGGATATCAACAATAAATTGCAATTAGCCCGAGAACACAAAAACATTAAAAAGCACTTGCAATTTAATGGTAAACGCTAGGAATTTATATGAGACCTATTAGAGAGTCATTTCGGGTTGGGACTGCTCAAAAACACTCTGGAATGACTGAGATGAAACCTATACAACAATGACGCTGGTAAAGTCTTTAAAAGTATGCCAGGTAAGATCTGCAAAGGAATGAGTATTAGGAAATCTGTAATAGAATGAGTCGGATGATCCTGTAAAAGAATAGCAGGTAAGACTTGCAAAAGAATGCGCGTGATAAAACCTATAAGAAAATGAGTTGGATAATCTTGTAAAAGAATGAGTGGGATGAAAACTGAACAAGAATGACAGGTAGAGGCCTACAAAAAACGAGTAAGATGAAAATTGTATATGAATGGACAGTTAAGACTTGCAAAAGAGTATGATGAAACCTATAAAAGAAAAATCGGATGAAACCTGATATGCAAAATAATGAGATTGATGAAACCTCTAAAAGAAAGAGTCGAATGACCTGCAAAAGAATATCTGTGATCAAACATGTAAAAGAATGAGTGAGATAAACTTGTAAAAAATGAGAGATAAGACCTGCCTGAGAATGAGTGTGATAAAACGTGTAAATAATGAGTCGGATGAAATCAGTAAACGAATGATAGGTAAGAAGACCTGCCCCAAAATGGTGATGAAACTTGTAAAAGAATGAGTTGTGTAAAACATGTAAAGGAATGACAGGTAAGACCTACAAAAGGCCTGCAATGAAATCTGTAAAAGAATGACGGGTATGACGTACAAAATATTGAGTGAGGTGAAACCTGAGCAATAATTAGTCAGATGAAACATGTAAAAGAATGAGTGCACTTTAAACCCATAAAAGATTGACCGGTAAGACCCGCAAAAGAATGAGTATGATGAAACCTGTAATCGAAGGAAACATGCTAAATAATGAGTGGGATGAAAAATGTAAATGAAATAGTAAGATAACACCTGTAAAAAAATGACAGGTAAGACCTAAAAAAGTACCTGCGATGAAACCTGTAAAAGAATGGCAGGTAAGACCTACAAAAGAATGAGTGAGATGAAATCTGTAAAATAATGCGTCGGCTAAATAATGTAAATGAACGAGTACCATGAAACATGTAAAAAATCATAGGTAATACCTGTATAATTTTAAGTCTGATGAAACATGTAAAAGAATGACATGTAAGTCCTACAAAAAATGATTGGTATGAAACCGGTAAAAGAATGAGTGGAATGAAACATGTAAAAGAATAATGGGTAAATCCTACAAAATAATGAGCGTGATGAAACCTGCAAAAATAGAGTCGGATGAAACTTGTAAAGGAATGACTTGGATAAACCTGAAATAGATACACCAGGGTAAACCTACATATAAAAGAAACATGTAAAAACTATTTAAGGCCAAACGCTGTTGTAGACTGAGTGGGTAAAAACTGCAAATAATAACGCGTAAAGATGATAAAAGAATAATTTGGTTAAAACTTGTAAAATAATGACTTGGTTAAAGCCTATAAAATAATGTCTTTGGTAAAACATGTGTAAATGGATACCTTGAGGAAAGATTTTGGTATTAAAATCACTAAAAAAACAATAAATTGAATAAAACCTGTAATAAAATATGTGGTTAAAAACTGTAAAAGAATTTAGTCACGGCTTGGCAAGAGGCCGAGATCAACGTCGGGCACCTGACGGAATAACAATCCTGGATAAAAGCTGCTTGACCGAAATGGACCAGGGAAACAACAGAAATAAACTAATAAAATTGAATTATGAATAAATTAAAATGAAGGACTAATGGTTTTATTTGGGGAGAAAGGAATTTGCAAAAATGACAAGAATTCAAATTAATAATAGAAAACACTTGAGAGAGAGAGAAAAAAAAAGCTTTTTTAGGAGAAATGGGGAGAAAAGAAGAGGGAAAGCTCTTTTATTTATGTAATAGAGCAGAAAAATACGGAGAATGGGATTTATTTACGTTTCTCAATACAACAGACGCTGATCAGCTATCTTCTACATATCTAAGATTAGGTCTGACCCAATGATTTTGCAGTGTTTTTCTTTGTAATTTTGCATTGTCCTCTAGGTAATTTTTTGCATTTATTCATTATTACATTGTCGCATTATTTTCTCTCAAATTCAACAAAATTTAAACTTATTGTAAGTCATTAATACATATATCTCTTTATGTATTCTAAGCTTACTTCTTTTCATATTGTTTTACTCCATTTTAATCTGAAGATGAACATAGCTAATGTTCGAAATGTTCCAAATTATATATGTTCCGACTACTGGTTCTGGCGTTAATTTGCATAATTAAATCGAGGTTTCCGAAGGACGTGCTAATTTCAACATTTATATATATATATATATATATATATATATATATATATATATATATATATATATATATATATATATATATAGAGAGAGAGAGAGAGAGAGAGAGAGAGAGAGAGAAAAAAAAATAAAGAGAAATGCAAGTTCTGCGGGTGATAACAACCACCACAGGGCTTTCGCCATATTTATTTTCTGCCTTTCAAAACAATTTTGAAGACAGAAATAAAGGTGCAGAAACCTTGCATTGCAGACTATATTACAATATAGTACAGGAAAGAGAAATTTGACGGAATGAGCAATGAGACAAGAAACAGGAGTTTTTTAGAGGTAAGAGAAAGGGACATTAGAAGAAGACTAGAATCAAAGAGAGCAGAGGGCGGCTCAATGAAGGCAATCCTTTACCGTGAAGACAGAGATAACGCCAGGGGAAAAAAGTTTTGAAATTCCTGGCCGGGACTCGAACCCGGATGTGGTATAAAAATTCCTTGGAGGTTCCTAGCTTAGAGGGATACTGGGTTTGATGGGGTAACGCTTTGGGGGAAGTAGAGTCATTGTGCCTGGTAGCTTAGCGGTAGAGCATTTGACCGGCAATCAGCAGACCTGGGTCCGATTCCCGGCCAGGAATTGGAATTTCAAAACTTTTTCCCTGGCGTTATTTCTGTCTTAACGGTAAAGGATTCCCTTCATTGTGCCGCCCTCTGCTCTCTTTGATTCTAATGTTCTTCTAATGTTCCTTTCTCTTAACTCTAAAAAAACTCTTGTTTCTTCTCTCATTTCTCATTCGCGTCCAATTTCTCTTTTCTTTATATATATATATATATATATATATATATATATATATATGGACAAAATAATTGGAACAGTAAAATTTAACACCAATATTTCAATAAGGCGTTATATTACGAATATCCATCCAAATTTCATTGTGAATATTTTGTTTTTATTTTAGATACATAGTTTTATTTATTAAGTTGAATAATTACACTGTGTTGACAAAATTTCCCCCTTGTCTTGTCCTTGGGTACAAATGTTATTTTCCAATTGTTTGTGTCTCTATCAAATAAAAAGATTAACTTTAATCTTCAAACTTTGCTTTTGTGGCTAGGAAAATGAATTTGTAAATTAGCCCATTTATGGTAAATAACATTATTTTAATGCAAATAGTAGAAATATATAAAAAGTTTTAAGGGTTATGTATTTTACAGTTATGATATAAACATGATATAATCTAAACAGTTATAGAAACTGTATGTAAGAGAAAAAGGAAGCCAAGAAGAATATTCCCTTCATTTGTTTCATGAATTTCTTCCCTCTCACTGTCTCCTAAGAATAACTTCACGTGGAGGATTCTCTGAACCAAAAGAGAAAAAAAAAAAGAAATAATTTGAATATCCGTCAGCCGCCTCATAGGTGCAGTTAATTAAGTTGAGCGTGCTAAAAGCTTTTACCTCCCCGAGCAATCGCTAATCTGCGTAGTCGGGAAGATGCTAGCCGAAAGTTTCCCATCCACATTGTGAAGGCCATTAAGACTTGGGTCAGGCGACAAACGCTAATCCCCCTGGCCGACGGAAGTGGTCAGCCAGTCGTCTGAGGCTGCCAACGAGGAGAAACCCCCCCCCCCCAAATGGCAGTCATATAAATACCCTGGGTTTTCGAATATCTGCTGATTGAGTTTGAGAACCCGTCGCCTTCTGTTCAGATCATGAGTCTGTTTCCCCAAGTCTCTGGTATTCGCTTACACCATCGAGGTTGGATATCACCAGGCAGATTCATCTCTTTTGTGAAGCCTTACTCTGTCCAGAGCAATTCTCGAATCGTTTTCGTTCCCAAAGGATTGGCCGGGATTCCTTTCGTCTCATCTGGACCCCGCCCCCTTCTCAAGGATCTCCAGTTTCCCGTGTGAGACTTCGCGCCAAGGCACGTCAGAGTCTCAATTTTTGGAGGTTGCACTTCTTTGGAGCAGAGGTGCCATCGTCCGTCATCAAGGAGGATCGTGAACTCGTCTTCTGGTCCCTTCCCCCTTCATTCTCGTCACCGTCAGGATATTCGGCCGAGAGACACGTCCATTGTCCGCCTCCATTTCCCCGCGCCAACTCACTAAAGGATTCCCCTTTAAGGTAAAACGACCCTTGCTTGTATCTCCCGTTAATCGACCCACTTTCTAACATATAAATATTCCCTCTAGTGACTTATTAAAATTATATTTTGGTTTTCACTCTTTAAATATCCCCTTGAACTGCAACTCGGTAAACTCATTAAACGCTATCGGCCCCTGTAGTAAATCGCACTCTTATACCTCGTAATCAACGCCTTACTCTTACGAAGTGAGCGTACTTGTACGTAGCGAAGGAGGCTACGTAGATTAGAGGATATATATATATATATATATATATATATAACTGTATATATACATATTCTCGTAGTTTTATCTCTTTCCTCCCAATCGATAGATACATATATATATATATATATATATATATATATATATATATATATATATATATATATATATATATATATATATATATATACGTATTGTCTAGGAAGGTGACCTATTCCTCGACCCTGTAATACAGTAGTAATAGCTATTATTTCCCTGATATTTTGTTTTATTCGAACTAGAGAGCAATGGCAGTTCTCTTACATTCCACATAGATTCTGCACTAATTTTGTGAAAAATAAACTGTAGAGCTTTTTCGAAGTTTTCAGAATTTTTATATGTTTGAAGAATTTCTAGAACATTCTGGCAGCGTAGATGACGCAATAAATACAAATAATGTCTACTCAACAAATTAGTTTAACACTAGCCGTCACAGCGCAAGCATCGTCACTCGTCATTGAAAGAAGCATTCGTCACACATGGCATCAAGAGGGGAGAGGGGGATGGAAGCATCCGATAGACGCATTTTGCTATGTCTGCGGGGAATTTATTCAGCCAAGAGCGAAAAATTACTCTGTAGAGAGATCTGTTAAAATGTTGAGGCCTACAAGGCATATGTCGACATGCCAGTCGGAGATCACGACAAACCTTGGGCACCTCATTTCACCCGCGAGCTCTTCAACAGAACTCTGGAAGTTAATATATATATATATATATATATATATATATATATATATATATTATATATATATATATATATATATATATATATATATATATATATATATATATATATATATATATATATATATATATAAATATAATGCGCTTTTTTTATTTGGATACTGAATTTTTTTAACATTTCTAATAACAATAAGGTGAAAAGTATTTATATATTTATAACTATGTTTTCATTTTTTTTTTTTTGCAGGATGTTTCAGAGGAGAAAAGAGAGCTATGAATTTCGCAATCCCACAAATTTGGAAGGAACCAACTGTCCACTCAAGCAATTGTTTCTTCTGCATGGTGAACCCTTCGAAACGTCGAGCAGGCACAAATGAGGCTGCTATCATGTATCCGGACTTTCAGTCATCTATTGCGCCAGTACCACACAGTTATGAGCTCCCTGTTCCTACTCCTTCAAAAGGAGAGCAGCAATTTTTAGAAAGGAAGAGCAGTTCAGAAGAGGATGATGTCATTGACCCAGATTACAGAGGTACAACTGAGTAGAAAAACCGATACTACCCCAACCAAAAAGATCTCAACGAACTTGTCAGAGATCTTGGTTTCACACAGTTCAATGCTGAGCTTTTAACTCAAGCAGTGTGCAAATATCAGGTCAGAGAAAGCATCACCAGTGTTTTTTAAGTTCTCTTGCACGTTATAATGAGCTTTGCCTTTGTCAGAATACAACCTGTCAAAATACAACCTGAACTTTAACAAAACAAGCATGGAAGAGAATCTACTCCCATCATGTGGAAGACTTTTAATTATCAGAATCAACGGATGAGAGCAAATAGTCTAGTGAGATGACACTGCGAGCTCTTCCTCTTCACAGTTAAAACAGCGTTCCCGCGAAATGCCGGCAACGTTTTGGGGTTAAAAATCTATTTTCCCTACGAAACCTTAATGAACTCACAACCAGTGCAAATGGCCCTTAGTCTCGTGCAGTCCTTAAATGGAAAAACGGTTCGAAGAATCTCACGGTTTAATAGAAATAATTTTGTGAATCGTAAAAAGGAATTTAAAAATAGGAAATTGGAATGTACGAAGTTTAAATCAGGTAGGGAAAATGGAGCAATTATTGGAAGTTTTCGGAGAATACAAGTTAAATATATATGCTTTAACTGAAAGAAAATAAACTTGTATTGATAAAATGAGGCTAGAAAATGGATTGATATTGCTAACATCAGGAAGAGATTATGATCATGAAGTTGGAATTTTGCTTAGTAGGTCAGGCGAGCAAGGAGTTATGTAAATGGCAACCTGTTGATGAGTGGTTAATTTTTGCACGTTTTAAATCTGTTGATGGTAACATCAGCGTGGTTGTAGGTTATGCGCCAAATAATGATGCCGATGACAACAGAAAGAACTTCCGTATCCTCATATATAAGGATTGGAAGAAATAAACTTAAACAAAAAATTCATCACGGAGAGATTGTGTGTGTTTGCATGTGTGCGTGTGTGTAGTTTGAAAGAGGCTTTATCACCAGGTTTTTAAAGAAAAAGGAATTTTCAGGAAAGGTGTCCCCGTCCAAAAAATATGACTTGAAAATGGCACTTTACCTTCCGTGTAGGGCACTTATCGAATGCTTACAGGTTGTTGTCCGACCAAGGAGACTCGATGAAGAGTTGAGAGAGGAAGGAATGAAACAAGTTCGCTCCTCGCCATGGGCGCACGAAAGCGAGTGAAAATTTTCATAATTTTAATGCACAAAAAATCGTAATGAAATTACTTAGCAGCACTGCTAAAACTTGCCCAAAAGGATTCACTAAACGCGCGGTACAACGCGCGTTTAGGTGATTTTAATGCGATTGCAGGCGGTTGTAACAAAGTATTTGAAGATTGTATGGAAAAGGAAGGTTGTGAAACAATAAATGAAAATGGAACCATGTTTTCTAGTTTTTTGTTTAGAAAATCAATTAGTCATCGGCGGTACAAGCCTACATGGACGTGACCATGTGGAAACTATCGAAATCAGATTGCTATCATATTGCTATTTCCAAGAATCAAAGAACTTCCCTATTGGATCTTTCTGTGAAAAGAGGGGCAGATGTTAGCAGTGATCATTATTTAATTGTATTGTAACTCAGAATAAAATGAGAAAAAGAAAGATGACAATAAGGGTATAAGTAACTAGTTTGATATTAAAAAATTAAGTACGTAATCAAACGCAAAGATTGAGTTAAAGATGGAATGTAGAAATCGGTTTTTAGCTCTGCAAATTCTAGATGAAGACAAACAAAGGGATGTAAATACTAGATGGAAAGAAGTGAGAAGTGCTTTTGAAGAAGCTCCAAAAAATACCATCGGTGTCAGAAAGAGGATGAGAAGGCAAAAGTGGATGACGTGTGAATGTTAAGGTATGATAAAAAAGAGAAGAGAAGCGAAATTAAAATGTGAATTTATGGGTAGCAATAATGCAGATTTGGCATTGGCGAGGGCAGAGAACAGTAGCCTAAATTTAGAAGTTAAAAGATTTTCAAGGCGTGATAAAAGGAAATTTGTTGATGTCTTAGCTGAAACAAGTGAGATACAGATGAATAAGCATGATGGAAAAAGTACGAGACTAGCTTATAGGAACATCAAGGAACTTACTGGAAAGAAGAAAAATAATAGAGATACTGATTAAAAGTAGAGAAGGTAAAGTATTTACAAAAGACTCTGATATAAAGGACAAATGGAAGGAGCATTTTAAAGCTGTATTAAATTGACCAATCCCACCTGATGAAGAACAAACTTTACCAGCAAAGGATGAATTAAATATAGGTACCGGAGAAATAAGACTGGATGAAGTCGAGAAGGCAATAAAAGATTTGAAGAATAACAAAGCTCGAGGAATTGACGAGATACCTCCAGAGATGTTTAAAGTGGAGGATGTTAAGATACCGAAGGTTTTAGTGAAGTTTTTCAATGAAGTGTGGAATAGTGGTGAGGTGACAGAAGAGTGGAAAAAATGGGTGATTATAAAAATTCCCAAAAAGGGAGATCTTAGTGATTGTAAAAATTGTAGAGGTATTGAAATGTCACCTATTATTTAAAAAAAATTAGTAAGATTCTTTTGAATAGAATGGAGTCAGAGGTCGATAAGATCTAGAGAGATGAGCTGGATTTAGGAAACATCGTGGATGCAATGACCAAATCTTTATTGTAAGACACCTGATGCAGCAAGATAACAAAAAGAAAATGCCACTGTGTCTGTGTTTCGTGGATTTTCAAAAGGCTTTTGACAGCGTAAATCGTGTCGCTCTAGGTATTTAGAATAATAAGACACTATGGAATACCTCAGAAGTGTGTTGACTTAGTCAAAAGTGTGCATGAAGATACCTTCTGCCAAGTATTGGTAACCGGAGTTTGAGCAAAAGTTTTGAAGTTAAATCAGGTGTAATTTAGGGTGGAATTCTTTCTCCATTCCTGTTTATTTTGATCATTGACTTTGTAATGAGGAAGGGCATAAGAGAAACTGATACGGAATATTTTGGAAGAGAGATATGAAGTTGGCCGATTTGGATTACGCAGATGATATTGTTTTAATTGCAGAGAGCTGTGAAGATATGCAAAGATTAATAATAGATTGTTTAGAAAGAGAAGAAATAAAGATAGGATTAACAATAAATTGTGCGAAAACAGAAATAATAAACATGAATATGGAAAACCAGGTAGTGTGCAAAATAAATGATCAAGATGTTAATGAAGTAGAAAATTTTAAGTATTTGGGTACGATTGTATCGAAGGATGGTTCTTTAAAAAATGAGTTTGAGGAAAGAGTTAGGAAAGCTAACCAAGCAGTGGGCGTGTTGAAATCTGTGTGGAATAATAATGATTTATTAATACACACTAAGATGAAAATTTATAAAAGTATGGTGAGACCAATTCTTATATATGGGCATAAATCGTAGTAACATAAGCGTGGTTGTAGGTTATGCGCCGAATAATGATGTCGATGACAACAGAAAGAACTCAGGGAAGATGGAAGTAACTGGGGCGTTCCACAGGGGGCTATAGGAAGCGGGCGGTATCATTTTGTGCTATATACATACCGCGCCATCTGTTGCAATTTTCCAAATATATATATAAATATATATATATATATATATATATATATATATATATATATATATATATATATATATATATATATATATATATATATATATATATATATATATATATATATATATATATATATATATATATATATATATATATATATATATATATATATATAATATAAGGATTATTGGTTAGGGCTTCTTCTATGGACCTTCAATTTAATTTGAAGGATGAACGAAAGGACGTATAAAGAGAAATTCATTTCATTTTCTTGATACAACGTTTTGGGTGAACTTTTCACCCATCTTCGGGTACTAGAAATACAATTCGTGGAAAACAATTTAAGTTAGAGTTAAACAGATAATCAAAATGATGAATTTATGGAAAGTATTAATGTTTATTAAGGGGGGGGATAGCGAGAAATTTACAAGTAATTGATATTTTTGGATTATTACGTTGCGAGTTAAAAATTAACGATTGGGGAAACACAAGAAACCCATCAGGATAAACCAACCTTAAACAATCAGCCTTTCTCCCCAGTTATCCTCTAACGGCTGATTGTTTAAGGTTGGTTTATCCTGCTGTGTTTCTTGTGTTTCCCCAATCGTTAATTTTTAACTCGCAACATAATAATCCAAAGATATCAATTACCTGTAAATTTCTCGCTATCCCCCCCTCAATAAACATTAATACTTTCCATAAATTCATCATTTTGATTACCTGTTTAACTCCTTCGTGGCTGTTGACTTTATATATATATATATATATATATATATATATATATATATATATATATATATATATATATATATATATATATATATATATATCAATATAAATAAAGTCAACAGCCACGAAGGAAAATGAAACACGAGAGATCTGCGAGGCCTTTCGACTGATATGAACGAAACTTTACTTACTTATTCTAGCGTTGGTTGATTGTGGTACATAATAAAGTATTTTTTAATATTTTCCGGCAGAAAGTTGCGGTCTCTATTTCAGAGTTTGTTAAGCAAACTCTGACATTTAGGAGATAAAAATAAATTGTTGGGGATATTTCAGGCCTATTGAATTCAACTATCTCATACATACGAGTATCATTTTTCTTAAGTCTTCTTTCAATGTACTGCTTGATCTCACAAGGATCATCATCAAAGTTAATTGTGAAATCAGTTGCTTCCATCCTAGGCACCAAGCGAGAAATTCGACTGTAATTCATTTGAATGGAAAGTAGTTGCGTTGGTAGGTTTTTCTTAGCCACACTATATTTAGCCTTCCGAATGATAATTCCATCACTTTCAAAACTCTCAACAATGCATTTGACGCTTGGAAAATTGTCTGCATAATAGAAAGCAGCGTTTAGCCAACTTGCCCAACGTGTTAAAATTTGTCCTGGGGGAGTACTAATTTCCTGAAACAAAGCCATTCTCTCTTTATTTTTGACAGTAGAGGCCTTGACGCATAAAATTAGAGCATCAACTTAACTATAAAATGATCTTGTATGCATTGTAAAGTTATATAACAGATGTGCAACACGTGTTACACCATATAACGAGTTGCATCAGATAGAAGTAAGCAGAAACTTTCTCTTGCGATCTCAAATTCTTTTATGGTGTCATCAATCTTGTGTATGACATTTTGCGTATTAACAGATCGGACAAGAACATCACATTTAATTAAATAAGTTTTTTCTGGAACATCAAAAATTCCTGCAAGTATATTCAAATATTTAGAGCCTCTTACTTCACTTACGTCAACGACGAGGAAAATTAGTTTTCCCGTTAGTAATTGTTTTATCAGCTGACTCACTCTCGGCCATTTTCATGGATATTGATCTACAGGTTGTCACACTGAGAATTGCTATACCAAAATCAAAGAATAATTGTTTTATATGAGGATGGCACAATTTATGAAGGGTTATGTTGGCTGACAAAAATTTAGTAACTATCTTTTCAGTAAAATCTGAAGACTTAAACTTTAACACTGTTTGTGTCTTTCCAGTTTCCACACGTTTAGGTAGGTTACGCTGGTGTTTTTGAGTCAAACGATGTTTCTCCACGAAAAAGTTTTTTTCGTGCTTCACTATTACACAGCAAATTTGACAATAAAGTTAATTTTATCCTGAACAAATGAATTTATTGGAGTATTTTTCAATTACAGTACGCACTTTAGAAATAGATGGCATCCCAACTTTAGGCATGTTTATATATATAATTCAAAGCTGCCAAAAAGACCACCAAAAAACAAGCACAAACCCGTAAGTAGCCGTTAAACAGTAACTAAAAACGGCAGGAGTTGCTAATTGGTAGGCCACAAGTTGCCAATTTGTAGGCGAAAAGTTATCAGATACATTTTGATTCTATATTTTTTACTTTCTTGACATAAAGAGTTTGTTGACCTGACTTGTAAAAGTTAACTTTTTATTGACCTATTAACTTTGTTACTATATCCCCTACAGTCATTTTTAATGCATTAATAGCTGTTGTAGAGGAAAATGTCTTGTAAAAGACAAGTTGATTTAATTGACTTTACACTGCCCTAGTTATGACCTAGGATAATATAATTTTTTAGCAAAGTTCTTTCTAAGAGTTTCTTTAAAGTTTGAAAAATCAAATAAGTGAATTTCAGAGAAAATAAACAAATTTTTACACAAAAAGGCCGTTGCCAAACCGCATATCCGTAGGCCGCAGACCGGAAGGCTGCCTCGCCACTCCTACTTACAGCAGGAGCTTGCGCTTCGCAGACAGACCTTCGGTCTCTTGCTTACGGCTTATCTCGCTCTAGCAACGGGGTTTTGGTTCCACCCCTAAATTAAATATCACCATTACATATTCACTAATAACTTACTCTTGATCTATTTTTTCATATCGATACTTATTTTATAGTTCCAAATTCAATAAAAAAACTTTTAGCTGAATTCTTTTCAAATATCAGAAAAAACAATCATCTCTTTTTTAAATCTAAATTTTCACTTATATACTAAAAATACCATCCAAAATAACTGCCATGCCTTAATTTTAGCTCATTTATAAACCTTCATTCTTAGATTGAGTAAAACGTATAAGGTGAGAAAAAATAGTAACTCTTAGAAATGACTTTGATTCAAGCTTCAAATATACAAAAAAATATGGAATAAAACATTTGATATACAAAAAACCTTATTGCCTCGGAGTAATTTACTTTTCGTCTGTTTTTTTAGCAGATCCTTTCTTATTTTCATGGAGTGAAGAAAATGAACATCGGAATTGTTTTGAAATACGAAAAAAAGAATCCTCAGATCCCATTTTTTTTAAATATAAATTTTAATTAATAGTTTGATTTTGCTTTACTGATTTTGGGGGACGGTAGCTATATACTTTTTCCTCTCGCTCTTTAAAACATTCTAATCTCCATTCTTCTTCTTTTTATAAACTCACCTTAAGTTGATCTTCGCTGGTATCTTTATCAATGCTAAAAGATACTCAATTTATATTCTTAGATCCTTTCCTCCTTTCCTCTTCTTTCCTCTTTTTGTTAGGGCTATGGGTGTTTATAGCTAAGGAAAGGGTAATGAGCAACATGCTAAGTATAGTAAGTACAAGCCAAACCTGCTGTATTAGTCCTCACAGAAGGAGTTTGCGTTTTGTAGGCAGACCTATGATCTGTGACTTACGGCTTATCCGGCTCTGGCAACGTGTTTTTGATCTAAAAATATCTGAAAGATTTCCATTACATATCTCCTAATGAATTACATTTAGTCTGTTATTTTACATCCATGCTTATTTTTTAGACCTAAAGGAAAGAATTTGGGGGAAATACGGAAAAACAACCAGCAGGGCTAGGGCTGTTTTATCCGATATGAATTTGCTTTAATAATTTACATTTTGTTACTAGGTTTAGGGGCAGTCGCTATATCCTCAGGTTAAATAATAAAAGGGCAAATAAATTTTTTAAATAATTTCGATGAAACTTCGAATATACGAAAACACAAAACAGCCATTCCGTAATTTCAATAAATTTTCTTAATCTTATTTAACTTCACCATTTGTAATTTAAAAAAAAATTACAATACCAGTATTTTAGTTAAGTTTACTATGGATCACTCATAGAAGTCTAAGAATCCATAAGCAGGAGAAAATCCTAACAAAATAGAGCCCTTTTGGACCATGGCAAATAATATATCAAACAAAATACGAGTAGATTCAGGCATAGCACGGTCTTTAATTGAGTCCTATTCGTCGAATTTCTATGGCAAAAAACAAAGGCAAAGATTTGGTCAAACAAATATGCAAGGACAATGTTGCATATTTTAATCTAAATAAATAATTTGTTGAAGCTTTTTTTTTTACACTACCTAAACATCTCGTATCTAACGTAACCTTAGCCTAGAGATAGCCTTGAGTGTCTAATTCGCTGCCAGACCTGTTCCGAAAAGACCCGACGCCCGGGGCAAACCGCTTCCGGCCAGCCCGTATAAATGATCAGATGCTGGACTTAGGAATTTATTATCAGCTTACCCTGAACGCGACGCGTAACTCTAGATCGGCTCCCGCACCCCAAGAGCCCGGAGGCAAGATTTGTATTCAGATTAATTGATAGTCTAGCGACAAGAGACTATTGTTCTGAATTTCGGCTCCGTTCCCGTATCGGCTAAATACTCTTTCGACCCGAATCTCGAGGTTAATGGTAGTGATTTTAATTCCCATTTGCAGTCCCTCTCTCTATAACTAAGCCTATCTCTAATTAGGCTTCGCAAACGACTCGATCGCGATTTAAGTCTCCCGTTCTGTGGACAGTTTATTAGTTTTTCGGTATTCTTAGCCGCATCCGAACGTCCTTTTAAACCATTCCCGTGTACATCTAATCCGTTTGGGTGTTTATATGAAACCGATTTTATTAATTTGTATATATTGGTTGTATAGTAGTAAAGTTTCTTTTGTTTATTCAGTTTTAATATCCCAGAACCTCCAAGATAGTTAAATATTTCGGCCAACGTTAAAATCCACTCTTACGTATATTTATCATTACCCACGCACATAGCGGCTTATTCTGCTCACACTTTTCGCAATCACTCTCGGCCCTCGGACCAAGGAATCTAAGTAAAGGTAGGAATCTGCCCTGAACTACGGCATTTACATTTTAGGATGCTTGTCGGTTGAAAAGAATAGCTATGAACTTTGCCATTCCCAGGATTTGGCGTGAACCCACTGACTACTCAAGTAACTTCTACTTCTGCATGTTGGACCCTTCAGCGTCAAAGTAGCGAAATGCACCTACTATTTCTTACGCCGATCTTTCATTCTATGTTGCACCAGTGCTACACAGTGCTGATCTTTATGTACCTTCCGCTCAAGAAAGGAGTAAGCCACCCTCAAAATATAGCAACAATTCAGAAGCTGAAAAGATCAGAGAAGATGTAGACTACAGTGTCAGAGATATGTTCTTGAGAGAAATCCATACTATCCAAACAAACAAAGCCTCAATGATCTTATTAGAGATCTTGTCTTGTCAGAGTCAAATGATGAACTCCTCATTTCCAGGCTCAAAGAGTGGGATTTACTGAATGAAAATGTGCAAATGACAAACCAAAGGAAAAATCATAAATACTTCTCAATATTCTTAACTTATCAAGCTAGGCTATGCTACTGCAATCATGTATCTTATTTGTTTGATACGAAGGAATTACATGTAATCCAGATAAATGGAGACTCTTCGTTTATAGATCCAAAGAAAACAGTAAAGATATACACGTCTTCATAATTGGTATAAGTGTCGTGATCGGAATATGTAATAGGTAGGCTACTGGCATCAAATTGCAGGATTCAATATGCCCAGCGAAAACATCCACAAAATGGACGCACGGTGGTCTTATTAAATCACAGGATATTTCACACATATAAAATAATATGTCTAAAATTGGAATAAGAAAATGAGAATGTATAGATTAATTTGCATCTATGAATTTGAATACAAAAAATAAGGAATGTAAATATATTTGTTAATGTATATATATATATATATATATATATATATATATATATATATATATATATATATATATAGAATGCAAGCGACTGTTGGAAGTGCAAACGGGACACATGAATGTACGAACGCGCGAAAGGTCAGAGACACCTGTGTTAATAAGACAACGCATAAAGAAACATTTCGCGTCTCTGAATAGATTTATCAAAAGACGAAAGTCTATGAACCGCCTAAATATATACACACATTGACCGAAACGAATTATGTCACAAAGCTGCGAAAGGCCTATCCTGTTATATTGAAAAAACTTGCGATATTTAAGTATTTGGACATACACAGCTTTTGGTGGCTCCGCTTTTGGGGTGGAGAACAATGAACTCGACAACTGAAGTTCATCCCACGGACAATTCTATGCCACGCACTCTAGAGAATAACCATATATATATATATATATATATATAGTCTGAGCAGCTCAGTTAAAATGATTATTGCATTATTAAGATTATTAGATTACTGTAGTTAGGAAGATTATCTCGTTCACGCTTCCCCTTTTAAATTTACCAAGTCTTGTCGCTCCAGAATTTAATACTTTGCTTTGAATATATATAGACTGCTAGTCACCCGTAAAGTAACTTTGTGACGTGCCTCTTGCCCCGTTAATAGGCCAATATTAGAATAAAGTATAATTTTGCAAAGTATTTCTTTAACTCGATTTACCCTGAAACCTTCGGTAAGCCCAGCCAAAATAAGAACACCGTGAAATCATCTTTGGAGTCAGATACTTAAAACATTCATATAAGTTGGATACCCTAATGAATTGGTAACTAACACCAACAACTATAATCTAGTGGCCCTTCGTTCCGACCGGACAGTGAAAGTATAGAGGAAATGGACGCAACGAGACATCGTCAGACCGGACAAAGTGAAAAGGACTTCGTAAACGCTGTCAACATCAAGCCGTGCATCTTTAATGAAGCAGCAGTCCCAGCTTGGTTAAAAATTGTGGAGGTCCAATTTCATATCTCCGGAAATAAAAAAGAGGAGACTAAATATTTCCACGATTAGTGTCACTTCCTCCTCGATCGTCTTCCGGCTGCCCCTTTCCTCCGACCAAAATTATCCTCTTTTGAGGGCGGAAGTGATTGGGCTTTTCGAGAAGACCAAATCCGAGCTTTTTAAGAAGCTCATCTTATCCTCCACGTTCACAAGCCAACCCTCGTCCAATTTGGAAAAACTACGAAAGACTGCCTCGCAGGTAGGAGTTGGCGAAGAACTTGTGAGGCACAAATTCATTCAGTAAAACCAGCTAACATCGCGCCCATAATTGCCACTCAGAATGAACTCACCCTGGCACAATTAGGAAAATTGGCTGATGAACTGATGACATTTGGCAGTGCGCACTGCGTTAAGATAAATACATACTAGTAGTGAGTCGATAGGTCGCAGTGTCGTTTCCGTGTCCAACACGCTCCTGACGTATACAAATAAAGATACGAGTGATAAGTATATAAATAATTCGGCGGGAAGTGCGCGGTCAGTGCCCAAAGGTGCGTATCCTAATGGAAATCGTCCCAATTATATGCAATATAATAGTGATTACAGTGCACATAATATAACTGGAGGATTGCGACTCTTCCAAAAAAAAACAAAGACCTGCAGATTGCCGCTCATATGTATTCTTTGCGGAAAACGCAAAATTCTGCAAACTCTAGTGCAGGTGGCCCAAGAGAGAAGAGAATGTCAAGATACAGCCTTCCTTCAGGCCATCTTCACCAGCCCTGGCGGAAAACTAGGCGGGCATGCCATATCAAGCGCGGCCGCTGGTATGCCGTCTGTTTTCCCCGTCGCCGCTAAAGTGTGTAATAATAAATGTGATTTCTTAATCGATACGGGGGCGAATGTATCGATAATTCTGGCTAAATTGGTGAAATCAGGTGAATTGCGCGAATCTGGTATAAATATTTCAACGGCCAATGGAGGAAAAATAAAAGTGCACGGCGAGGTTCCCTCGGAGAAAGTGATCCTCAGTCTTCGCGGATTATTTAGGTGTTCATTTTTAGTCACGGATACCACTTTACCGTTATGAGGTATTGACTTTTTAAGAAATTATAATCTTTTAGTAGATTGTGCGTGTGGCATACTAATAGACAAACATTCTAAACTTGTATCGGAAGTGAGATTATCTGGAGAACCTGCGGTAGCCTTAATTATCAATGACCCTTAGCACCTACCTCCCCATTGCAGACCCATATTGAGAAATATGAGGCTCTGTACGGACCCGCACCCGCTCAGCCCTTCCTTTCATCACCGAACTCAGTGACGCATACGATCGACACTGGTAGTGCTCCACCGACATTTGCAGGGCCGATGCCTCATTCAATAGAGCAACTTTAGAAACACTATGGAAGGAGGGGTCGTGCCGTTGTCGAAGTCACCATGGGCTTCGCGGGCCACATGGTGGCAAAGAAGTCGCCTGGTGAGTACAGACTGTTCGGCGATTTCCGAGCACTCAATACGAATACAAGGCCCGACAGGTATCCGTTGCCTCGAATTCAAAGTGTTACGAACCACCTCTATGGCAAAGGGATCTTTTCAAGGTTTGACCTGGCTTGTGCCTATATCAAATCGCTATGAACCAGGCAGACATAGATAATACTGCGGTCACAACCCCATTTGGTTTGTGGGAGTACGTTAAGCTCCCATTCAGTCTCTTAAATGCAAGCTGCACCTTCCAGCGGTACATGGACAACCTGTTTCGAGGATTAGGGTTCGTTTTTGTGTATATAGACGACATCTTGATATATTCAGACAATATGGACAACCACCTGAACCATTTGGAGCAATTCTTAAAATTTCTGGTCAAAAACGGCTTGAGAATAGCTCTGGAGAAGTGTGAGCTGGCGAAGGAGGAAACAGATGTATTAGGGCATCATATTTCGGTAAAAGGAATTTGCTCACCAGCTAAATATATGGAGGAAATTGGAGACATACCATTACCAATCGACTACAAGGAGCTTTGAAAATATTTCGGCATGTTAGGATACTACCGCTGAATGATTCCTAAATTCCGTGATTGCAGCCCCGTTGACCGAGCTTGTACGCCTGCAACCAAAGGCTCGGGAGCTCTTGTGGAATGACGAGGCACGAGGAGCATTTGAAAATACAAAATCGACCTTGATCGTCTTGGTTAAATTCTGTCACCCGCTGCCCAATGATTCGCCATAACAGCTGGTGAAGGATTGCTCTCAATACACGGCTGGTGCTGCCATGCATCAAATGATTGACGGATCTGCAAAACTGGTGGCATTATTTGCGAGCAACCTAAACCAGACGCAAAAAAGCATACTCCACCTCCGAAAGAGAGCTCCTAGCGGCGGCGTATCTTGCTGTCATACACTTCAGTCACCTGATTGAAGGTCGCCACGTTACCTTGTGTCCTGATCACAAGCCTTTAGTATCAGTTTTTGCATCGGCATTAAGTGCTAAAACAAACATGCAACAGCGCCATTGGACAGCAATTTTAAAGTACGTCAGTGATACGCTTACGTGCGTGGTTAGGACAACATAGTCAATGACTGCCTTTCAAGGAATGTCAATTCGGTCCAAATTGATTCTCTTGACCTCCAAGCTTCGGAGGCAGCGCAGGATAATGACGAAGAAACGAAAGAATTTCGCTCGCGCCTAAAATCTTACCCTTTTCCCGAAGAAGTTCAGCTTTTGTGTGAAGTAACATCAAGATACCCACGACCGTTTGTCCCTTTAGCATGCAGGATAACTATCTTGAATCAATTACATAATCTGTCACATCCTGGAATCAAGGCTTAACTTCGTCTCATCAAATATCGATATTTCTGTCCCAATATGGAAAGGGATATCCGCTCCTGGACGAGGGAGTGCCGCCCTTGTCAACCTTCCAAGATTAATCGCTATACGGAATCCCCGATCATGCCCAATAATATTCCCTCCTCAAGGTTAGAAATTGCGTATATCGATAAAGTTGGACCCCTCCCACCGTGTACACTGCCTGAACAATCCTACCCCTCACACAATCGCTATTTACTATCATGCATCGACCAAGCAACGAGATGGATCGAAGCGCTACCGATCCTGGACATAAGTGTCGCAATGGTTGCATTAGCTTTCATAGACGGGTGGATTTCAAGATTTGGAGTCCTGCTTTACTTTGTAACCGACAAGGGCGCGCAATTCTAATCAGAACTATTCAAGGAACTGTCTTCACTCGTTGGTTTTCATCGTCTTCGCAACACAGCGTACCACCCGTTCACGAACGGGATGGTGGAAAGTGCACACAGGACTTTGAAGTGTTCCATAATAGCCCTTCGACAAGACTGGCTGGTGGCAATCCCAATTGTCCTTTTAGGCATCACAGAGTGCCTAAATCCCTCCTAAAAATGGCTTGAGATAAAAATGGAGCCTTCTAAGCACGTTTGAAGGTAACATGGGAGAGGAAGTGCGTGCAGATCACAAAGATCAATCCACATACTATGACAAAGGTCAAGATGGCTCGCTACGTCTGCTCAGAGGGAATAAAAGGATGCGGCGCAAGCAAAAAGGGACAGAGCCAGAACATAATAGGTTCTGACAGGCAATATTACTTTAGAATATCTAATGTCCTGTTTCACCCTTTCATGGGTCTATACAAACGTTAAAAATATAGTCGAAGATTTCAAAGAGGTAGAAAAGACGAGCACAGGAAGAGTACAAATTTCTCTTGGGGTAAAGGAGTATGGATGGAGAACTACTCCCCCCAGATTTTGATTTTAGCAGGGGCATCGGCCCTGCTACACCGTGATATTTAAGATCTTATGAAAGCGAGGCGGGAATGAATGGATGGCCGTTGAAGAGCATGGAAGAGGAGGGCGTGAAATAGCTTCCCCCTCCCTCCATCTCTCTCCCATTCCCTTCCCTCTCTCTCCCCCCCCAATATCTCATTCACTATGTCATTCTTTCACATTCCCTCATTCACGATCTAAATCTTTCATATTTATTTTCTGATTAAGTTTCTCATTCTGTCAAATTTTTCTCTAGCAATCTCTGTCTCATTCTCTCTTTTCTCTCTCTCTCTCTCTCTTTCTCTCTCTCTCTCTCTCTCTCTATATATATATAAATATATATATATATATAAATATATAAATATATATATATATATATATATATATATATATATATATATATATATTGTCGTAGAATGAACTCTCGACGATATACCATATATAACTATTCGTTGAGGGAACTTCTTTAATTATCTTTAGGGTGCGTGGATGTCTGGCTGGCCGATATTATGTATCTTCGATATGCTTAAGAAGTGGAACTGAGCTCAAGGATAATAATATTGCTATTATTAATAAAATAGAGTTTTATTTATAATAACTATCAACAACACACAAAACGGAAAATATTGACATAAACAGAGAATGAAAAGGGTCGTGGGGAATCGAGTTAATCTGAGGATTAAAAGATTTAAAAAGGTAAAACAAATATAAAGTTAAGGGAATGGGATGGTTCGCTAAACCATTTAAAGCACAGGATAGAATTGACAAAAGGGTTAAATACTCAAAGGTAACCTTCGGCTTACGTAATTTATACTTGTTGTGCAGAGGAAGGCGGCATGAAGGAATTTCGGTCCACTGGCGAGTTCCAGCCAAAGATGGGGGGGATTAAATGATCCTGACGTGGCGTCTTGGGGATGAGAACCGTTTCTTGACGAACGGCTTGAAGAACAATAGCTGTTCTACGTTGTTCTCTTCTGAACAACAGGGGGAGGGGGGGGGTGAGAACCGTCTCTTGTCTACGGGCTCAAGAACAATAGCTGTTCTAATGTTGTTCTCTTCTAAACAACAAGGGGAAAGGGTCAGAACCGTTTCTTGGCGAACGGGCTCAAACGAACAATGTCTATTCTACGTTGTTCCCTTCTGAACAACAGGGAAGCGGGGGGGGGGGGGGTAGAACCGTTTCTTGTCAACGGGCTCGAACGAACAATGGCTGTTCCTACGTTGTTCTCATTCTGAACAACAGGGGAATGGCGAGAACCTTTTCTTTGCGAACGGGCTCAAACGAACAATGGCTGTTCTACGTTGTTCTCTTCTAAACAACACGGAGAGGGTGAGAACCGTTTCTTGTCAACGGGCTCAAAATAACAATGGCTGTTCTAATGTCGTTCTCTCTGTAAACAACAAGGGGGAAGCCTTGTGGACTCGGCGTCACGAAAGCTCGAACCTTGGCACTCAAGGGATATTGTCCTTCTTCTGGACAAGTGATGGTGAATCTCGAGGTCGAGGTCCCTTGGCGCACAAGGTGAGAGAGGTTCGTGGTGATGTTTCGCGACAAAAATCTGGATCTCCACTCTGATCTTAGTGGTAAAGTTTCCATCTAAATAGTCGAGACACCTCCTTGGCGTGGGGGACAATGGAGTAGAAGCTTCGAGGGAATGCACAGCCGAGCCGGTGAACAATGCCTTATCTGCCCATAAGCCTAACTCAATCTAGCGAGGTCGGCGTAAGGGGGCGAACGGGGAAAGATAAACCTCCTTGTTCAAACATTGACTCATGTAACTGCGATAAGGCGCCAAGCTTCGATTTGAAGATGCACTTGGGCAACATCGTGGTTTTAAATGATATGTGATAGTGGTTGAAAATAACGCGGCCTCAACCCGTTCTATCACACGCCTACATTCCGGGGGAAGTTGTCACTTCGAAAAAAAAAGAGAGAAGGGACAACGATAGAGCTCCGTTGTGGGGAACTCTTTGTCTTGTACCAAACGTACCTTCCTGCACCTAACTAGTATTACCTCAATACATATGATTATTTTGATCTTTAGATTACAGGGGAAAATAACCTTTAAACAACTTGATAAAAAAAAGGGGCATGGAACAATGAAATGATATAAAATTAGTACATACGGGACAAAATAATTTATACGTAAATTAATGGGTACAAATATATATACATACAAAAAAAAATAGACATTGAGCGTTACAAAATTCAGACATATACATTAACTAATTAAATTACAAGAGAATCTTACTTAAGTCGTACAAGACGGTATATACCTACATGGAGATACTAATCCTATGAATACAATTACTCTACGCTATTCGGTAACGCATTCCTACTGAGTGCGTCAGCGACCTGGTTATCGGAACCTTTTATATAATTTATTTTAAATTGATACTCTTGCAAGAGTAAACTCCAGCGCATGATTCGGCCGTTGGAGTGTTGCACATTCCTAATATAGGCTAACGGACGGTGGTCGGTTCCTATCTGAAATTCTTTTCCTATCAAGTACATTTTGAATTTGTCTATAACCCAGATAATTGATAGAGATTCCTTCTCTATAGTGGCATATCTCTTTTCGCGTGGTAATAATTGACGACTAGCATATGCAACTGAATGACTCGTTCCGTCATCCTCGTATTGAAAAAGTACACCTCCAATGCCCTCGTTGCTTACGTCGGTCTTAATCCCAAAGGATTTTTCCGGGTTGGGCAACTTTAAAATAGGGGCAGAAATGAACTTACTCTTGAGCTGATTAAAATGGGAAATAGCGACATCATTCCAACGTAGACGATCGGGGAAATTCTTTTTTTGAAGGGGGCTGAGGGGGGCCGAAATTGCAGCGAAATTCGGAACAAATCGCTGATAGTGAGAAGCTGATCCTAGGAACGATCTTAATTGCTTCTTTGTAATCGGGAGGGGTATGTCGGCGATTGCCTTAATCTTGTTCTCTTGGGGACCTAACTTGCTTTGTCCTATTTTGAAACCTAAGTATATTATGGTTTCGTGGGCAAAATGGCATTTGCTGGGGCCAATGGTGAGGTGATTTTCGCGCAATCGCTCGAAAAGAGCTAATAGGGTGGTTAAATGGTGAATCCATTCAAATAGTTCTTGTAGCTGACTCTTTTGATGTGGTGTCAGCTGCGCGTCAATATCGAGGTCAGAGGGTTCCAAAGACTCGCCTGGTAGGGAAGGAGGAGGGTAATCGGCATCAGGTTGGATGCACACTGTCTGTATTACATTAAGGGACTCCGCGGGGTAATCTTCTTCAAGCGCCGATGTTTCGTCTAGTGCTACGAAGGTATCTCCATGGGCGCGTTGGAGGTTTTTTTTTTCTTGGGGTCCACGGACAGTCTCCGTGTCTTTGTCTTGGGCCTTATCGCCTAAGGGTGTTAGTAATTCACACTCCTTTTGTGCCGTCCTAAAGTCCTGGTTAGGGGTCTCCGAGAAATCGGACGGTATCGGGGTTCTGATGGGAACGGGCTCCTGGGCTTCTTTCTTAGCTCGGCCTCGAGGAAGGGCGGCCTGAGAAACAGGGTCGGGACTTACTTGGGGGCTCTGTCCTATAAGTACGGAACAGAATTGTATGGGTGCTGAAATGACTTCAGCCCAGCCATCAAAATATTGACACTGCAGGTAACATCTAACGACGGGGAATTGGTTCGCCCGCCCAAGGTAGTCATGTACCACCGCAAATTTTTCGTGGTTAGGGTCCACTGGGGGAAGAAGCACGTCAGACACGATGAAACACGTACATCCTGTGTCCCCGATGAGAGTCGATACTCGGCAGCCGTTCACGCTGCCCTCCTCAAATTTCAAAGTTCCCGATGAACTTTTATCCAAAATAAAATTTACCTGGTGGCCTGACGGAGGGGAGAAGTTTCTGCTTGGGTCTGCACCACCGGGGAAGCCGGGGTGGCATTAATCTGGTGAACTTGGTGGGCTGGTCCGCTATTAAGCCTAGAATTTTGGGGGCAATTCCAGCTCATGTGGTTTTCTAGACCACAGGTGAAGCATATGATTGGTCGCTTCGGGAAGAGAGATGGAGAAGAAATCTTAACGGGAGGTTTGGAGTCCCGTTGTTGGTTTTGGGGAAATAAGTTTTGGGGTTTTACGGGGCTCGGAAACTTCGTCGGCTTTCCGGTGAAGGGGCGTGAATTCTTCCTTCTTTCCTTGTAGGGGGATTGGTGAGAAGTTCGATTCTCCTGTGGGTATAAAGTATGGCTTGCGGCATAGACATCCGCTTCTTCGGTACATTCTTTAAAGGTCTGGCACCGACGATCCTTGACGAACGCGCGGATCTCCGTCGGGAGAGACGCCAAAAATTGATCTCGCACCACAAGGTCTGTTAAGGACTCGTAGTTCGGATCAACCTTTGAGGATTCTAACCAAAATTAAAAATTCCTCTGAAAAATGTATCCGAATTGACGGAACGTCTGTCCCGGTTTAATACGACCTCCTCGAAATTCTTGGCGGTAGAAATCGGGAGTCATATTATGAGCGGCCAATAACTTAGCTTTTAAGGTACTGTAGTTAATTGTACACTCAGATGGTAAAGATATAAAAATCTCGCGCAATTTACAATTTAACAAGGGCATTAATCTGGCTACACCTTCAGCCTTCAGATCCATGTTATTGATTTCGAGGATCTTTTCGAAGTGGGCTTAAAATGCTCCGAAATCTTCTCCATCCTTGAAATTGGGGAGCTTTAGTAAGAGATTGGGGGGGGCTTCGGAACGTGAACTGGATGACTGTATTTCTGCTTCAACACGAGCTAATTCAATCTGATGGTGAAGCTCAGCTTGTCTTTTCCGTTCCTCTTTTTCTTCTCGTTGGATTTCTCTTTCTCTCCCTTTTCGTTGGATTTCTCTTTCACTTTCTTTTTCTTTTCGCTGGATTTCTCTTTCTCTTTCTTTTTCTTCTCGTTGGATTTCTCTTTCTCTTTCTTTCTCTTCTTGCTCTTTTCTTTGCTCCTCTTGAACGTACTTAATTAGTTCTTTTCCGGAAAGTCCCAAGGATTCTCCTTGCGCTTTAAAGATTTCGAACTGAGTCATCTTTGCACTTGGGGGCGCACTAGTCAACCAACTAAAATTCCTTGCAACAAGAATTATGCCCTCAAGAGAAATTCGCCTACCTAAATATGGGCACTGACCTATTCGTACTTGGTTTCTCGATCTAAATAACCACTGACTAAAATCACAAAAAAACACAAACAAATTAGTATAACAGTTCCTTGAACTACTCCAGCTTCTTAAGTTTCAAAAAAGGGGATAGCAATCGTTAAAACAAAAGGGAACTACTATACTCTATTATTATAACGAATAACACTATGCTTAACTCGACTGAGACCAGTGTTTGACAAAGATATAGCGTTAAACCCCACACCTGACACCAAATTTAAATAGTATATATATATATATATATATATATATATATATATATATATATATATATATATATTTATATATATATATGTCGTGGAATGGACTCTCGACGATATACCATATATAACTATTCGTTGAGGGAACTTCTTTAATTATCTTTAGAGTGCGTGGATGTCTGGCTGGCCAATATTATGTATCTTCGATATGCTTAAGAAGTGGAACTGAGCTCAAGGATAATAATATTGCTATTATTTATAAAATAGAGTTTTATTAATAATAACTATCAACAACACACAAAACGGAAAATATTGACATGAACAGAGACTGGAAAGGGTCGTGGGGACTCGAGCTAATCCGAGGATTAAAAGATTTAAAAAGGTAAAACAAATATAAAGTTAATGGGAGGGTATGGTTCGCTAAACCATTTAAAGCACAGGATAGGGTTGACAAAAGGGTTAAATACTCAAAGGTAACGTTCGGCTTACGTAATTTATTCTTGTTGTGCAGAGGAAGGCGGCGTGAAGAAATTTTGGTCCGCTGGCGAGTTCCAGCCGAAGGGAGGGGGGGGGGTTAAATGATCCTGACGTGGCGTCTTGGGAATGAGAACCATTTCTTGACGAACAAGTTGAAGAACAATGGCTGTTCTAGGTTGTTCTCTTCTAAACAACAAGGGGGGTGAGAACCGTCTCTTGTCTACGGGCTCAAGAACAATGGCTGTTCTAATGTTGTTCTCTTCTGAACAACAAGGGGGAAGGGTGAGAACCGTTTCTTGGCGAACGGGCTCAAACGAACAATAACTGTTCTACGTTGTTCCCTTCTGAACAACAGGGAAAGGGGGGGAGGAACCGTTTCTTTTCAACGGGCTTGAACGAACAATGGCTGTTCTAACGTTGTTCTCTTTCTGAACAACAGGGGAATGGTTAGAACCGTTTCTTGGCGAACGGGCTCAAACGAACAATGGCTGTTCTACGTTGTTCTCTTCTGAACAACAGGAGGAGGGGTGAGAACCGTTTCTTGTCAACGGGCTCAAAATAACAATGGCTGTTCTAATGTTGTTCTCTCTGTGAACAACAAGGGGGAAGCCTTGTGGACCTAGCGTCACGAAGGCTCGAACCTTGGCATTCAAGGGATATTGTCCTTCTTCTGGACAAGTGATGGTGAATCTTGAGGTCGAGGTCCCTTGGCGCACAAAGTGAGAGAGGGTCTTGGTGATGTTTCGCGACGAAAATCTGGATCTCCACTCTGATCTTAGTGGTAAAGTTTCCATCTAAATAGTCGAGACACCTCCTTGGCGTGGGGGACAATGGAGTGGGAGCTTCGAGGGAATGCACAGCCGAGCCTGGGAACAATGCCTTATCTGCCCATAAGCCTAACTCAATCTAGCGAGGTCGGCGTAAGGGGGCGAACGGGGGAAGATAAACCTCCTTGTTTAAACATTGACTCAGGTGGCTGCGATAAGGCGCCAAGCTTCAAAGCGAAGATGCACGTGGGGATCATCGTGGTTTTAAATAACATGTGATAGTGGTTGAAATTAACGCGGCCTCAACCCGTTCTATCACATATATATATATATATATATATATATATATATATATATATATATATATATATATATATATATATATATATATAATAAAACCACTGTGGGGGAGCGTAGTATGTATTATCTCGAAAGCAGTTTCGGCATGGAGTTTGTCATGCCAGCCTCAGTCGAACACTAAGAATACATATATATATTCTCATCGTAGCAAGTTTTGTTAAGAGCAACGGCTAATTTCGCATTTGTGATTTTCTTTTCATATCTTTTAATTTGTCAAATATTTGCATATACATCTGTGTTGACGCCGTGGATAAGTTCTCCGAAATTGATTAAAACTCGGAATTTTTAAGTTAAAGCGGGAATAGGAGAAGAAACCTTTAGCAAAACTTTATTTAACCGAAGTGTTTCGATACTCTCGTATCATCTTCAGAGATAATGAAAATACAAATAAAAAGAGTAGAACATATGTTTATATATCAATGAGTGAACACACTAATATACGAACAAACAAAGAGATCAGCAAGAGTGAAAGTACTGGCAAACTTGTGAGCATGTTAGGACAAGGTAAAAAGGGAACGAAGGTCAAATTCGCAGTCACTTCCAAACAGGTGATGGACCATCATATGGGGAAGATTAAATATTAGTTGTAGTTTGGTCCCAAATTCTAACGCTTGACAGTATTTCGTCGGAATTGAATTAAATGTTAAACTTAGGTGTTTTTCTATTATATGGATGACTTTTAGGAAACACAACCTAAGCTTAACATGCTCACAAGTTTGTCATAGAATTCATTTAAGTGAAGAAGGAAAATTTAATTAAGCTGTATCTGATGATGGCAGACGCTTTATTAGACACGCTGCAGGTGACAGAATTAAATCCTAATTTTGTTAAAATGTCTGCGGCATGGTATGGGGGGATGTTTTTATCCGCTAGTGCGAATAATTAGAACAGGAAATGCGAATGTTTACCTAAAACTCGTACAGCAACATGTTATACCTCCACTCCGATCATCTCTAAATTATCCAGCAGTATTTATGCAGGACAACGCACCATGTCATACTGAAAAGCGAATAAAATACTATTTCGAACAAAACGATATCGAAGTAATTAAGTTGCCTGCTCAGAGCCCGGACTTGAATCAATTAAAAAACTCAGGAAGATCAATGGGACAAAGTTCGAGACCAGAGCCTTCAAGTGTAATGGATTTATTCACGCAAACAGCAGGAATGGAACAAAATAATACCAGAATTTGCAAGAAACTAGTGATTTCCTGTTGTCGTCGTTGCGCGGTAGTAATAAAAAACAAAGGCTTCAGCACCTTATATTAAATGTTTGAAGTTCCATCGTTATCAAATCTTGCTTAGTTTTTTGTGTATTTTCTGCAAACATTTCCGTGAATGATCGTTCTCTTATTTTGCACATGTTAATATAATTTCTTGAATATTCGATCGTATCATATCAAATGTTAATAAAATATATTGAATGCATGCCTTTGTGTGGCTGGAAATTTCATATACGAGGGGCCGTCAATAAGTCTTTCAAATCGGTAGAGCAAAACAGAGGAAGGGGGATGGCTTTTTGTGGGGTTGTTAGGACAAGTTAAGACAAGCCAGGACCTACAGCCGCACGCTCATATCTCGTCTATTTAAGAAGCAGTAGCTGATCGCAGATCGTCAGTCACAAATTTTTCTACAATAGAAAAGGTTGATTACCGCGCAGTGATCATATTTTTGACCAAGGAAGGCGAGAATGCAAAAGAGATCCATGAACGCATGGTTGCAGTGTACACCAACACCGCCCTTCCTATGCAACCATTGCTCGCTGCAATAGGGAGTTCCGCCATTGTCGTGAGTCCCTTGAAGATGACTCCCGTCCAGGACGCCCGTCAGACGTGATCAACGAAGACAATGTGGTCCGTGTAGAGAAGATGATCCTCGAAAATCGACGGGTGAAGGTCGAAGAAATCGATTGAGAACTTGGAATATCACATAGAAGTGTTATCAACATCATCCACGACAATTTGGCCATGACCAAGGTCTGTGCCCGTTCGGTCCCTTGAAACCTCACGCCCCATGATCGATTTCAACGTCATCAAAGTTCGGAGGAGCTGCTGCTCCTGTACAACTAAGACCCGGCGGGATTCGAGTCACGCATAGTGACAGGTGATGAAACGTGGGTCTATCACTGGGATCCCGAGCCCAAGCTCGAAAGCATGGCCTGGAAGCACAGGGGCTCTCCGACCTCCATCAAGTTCCGGACCCAACCCTCAGCCGGGAAGATCATGGCCACCATCTTCCGGGATTCTGAGGGAGTGTTGATGGTAAACTATGCGCCGCGGCGCGGCAAGTTGACACGCGGTGTCCTGCTCCTCACGAAAATGCCCCTGTCCACAAGGCCAGAGTTGCACAAGCTGCCCTGAGCGAGAGCGGATTCGAAGAGCGCAACCATCCCTTCTACAGTCCAGATCTGGCCCCTAGCGACTACTTTTTATTCCGCCAGCTCAAGGCTGCACTGCGTGGACGCCGGTTTAGGGACGAGGAAGATATCTAGCTTGACGTCCAGGAGTGGATTGAACAGCAGTCGGGAGATTACTGGTTGTCGGGAATTTGAAGCCTCAGGGACAAGTGGCGCAAGTGCATTGAAGTCGAGGGTAGTTATATTGAAAAATAATAAAACACTTTTCCTCATATCTCGTTTCCTTATATCCGAATTGCAAAACTTATTGACCGCCCCTCGTACCAACTCATCATATTTTTAAAAATATTTTAATAAAGGAAAATCGTTCCCTTATTTTGCTCGGTAGTATATATAAATATAAATATATAGTCTTTTCATACTTAACTCTTACAATTGCTCTCTTCCCTAGACGCTATTAATTTCTGAGTACTGAAAAAGAACTTTTCTCTGATTGTCTTAGTTAAATAGAGCTATAAAAATATGAAATGGGAGTTTGAAAACACGAAGGTTCGGGAAAATCCTCTGTCTTATATAAAAATATGTCCGAAAATACTTTTCCAAGTATTTTAAGGATTAGCAAACCACTTTCCAACTTTCTCAACAACATTCAATACGAGTGAACTTGGATACTGCAAATGCTTATTAAGGCTCGAATATTATATTGGGATTGAATTTAAAAACGGAGCCCCGTTTCAAATTTTTATGATATATTAATGTTAGTTTTAAATAATTTTGAGTTTATTTCTCATAACAACATTTAATTCACGTTAATGTCCTTGAAAGATCTTTAAAATATAACTATTTGATCATCTAGCTGCGTTGGGCTTGCAAATCAGAAAGTATTTCTAAAGGGGTTTTAAAATGTACCCTTGTATTTCCCCTTCTAATTAAAGGGCTGCGATTAGGTCGATATCTCTACCATCACATTCTCACTTTATCTCCATATCGGCCTCGTTTTCCTAACAAGGGCATTAATATGTTTCATATTTTTATCAACCAATTGATTTCCCGTTCGCACGTGGGGACAAAATATATCGTATCAAACTTTGGTGCAGTGGTTAAAATTCTCATTAATGGAATCAAAAATATTGCTTAAAAATTGATCTGAATTTTTTCCTTTTACCTAAGAAATCTTTTCTTAAGGACCTCCAAGTGTACCCAAGCCTTTCGCATAGAACTCATGAGGTTTTATTTAAAAATTCAGTTAATTTCTTGTTTTAGTTTCTCTTCCTTATGCAGACTTGTATTCAAAAGATAATAATTCAAGAGTCCTGAAGAGAGTCCAATCCTAGATTGACCAATATTTGTGAACAATATGGTGACTGTGAGAGAAATTCTCTCTCAACTGGTTTTAAATTTGACTCACGTCACAACCTATTAAGTATATAAATCTCTACACTTTTTTGCCAGTAACATACTTTAGAGAATTAAATTAAGCACACCAAATTTAGACGACCTTAGATAAAATTCAATTAAGAAAGCAACCCCTTTGGCTTAGTTTGGGGAAAAACTGATATGTGGAAAATCGCCTTAATAGTAAGAGATCCGTTATAGACCAACGTATTGGCCGTGATCACTGCATTCTAAGACTTCCCCAGACATCAACGGGGTTCTTTTCTTATTCCTTGCTTATGTCTATGAATATTTTGATGTAGGTTTACATGCATGTGTCTAATGCACCTTGAAGGGCAAATAAAAGTAAAAGCTTCCTTATAATTTTTTTGAAATATATAAAATGGCGATGCTATTGAAATGTATGAAATCCTAGTATCATTATGCGCTAAATTACAGTCAAAATGTCTTCATATATTACATATTTGTTGTTAATATGATATTACATGTCGACAGGATCTGATAATGATAATGAAACGCCTGAAATGAGATTTTCCAGTTTGAGAGTGCTCCATGCCACAAATCTGCATTCACCATACAGTGGTTCCAAGACAAAAATACCTCGGTGATCCACTGGCCACCACAATCTCAGGATATGAATCTACTGGAAAATCTCTGCCATCATCGAATGAACAAATGAAGGCAGCCATCACTGAGGAGTGGGCCAGCATCACAACTCTTACTTGTCGCACCCTCTTGAGTAACTTGCCTCGGAGAATAAATGTTCTCATTACTGCCAAGGACTTTCGTGGGCGAAGCGAATGTGGTTCTTGGGGATTCTTCTTACTGTTCTACCATATACTCTCGTACTGAGCTGCCTCCACTGATGGGGCTGGGTATATATACGTCTAAGGCATCCATAAACTAGACCTACAATCGAGATAATACACTAATAGACTTGCATCGCCATGAATATTCGCAAAGTAAGGCTCCAAATTCTAGTCTAGTCCAGATGACAACAGCCCAATTAGGAAACTTGCCGTTTCGTATGGTCAACGGCGAGGAGGTGGGAGCAGGAGTAAAATAAATATCAGACCTCACCAAATTTCATTATCTAATAATTGCAATGTTTACTACTTATGAGTCATGTGCATTCAGGAAGTTACTCCCTCGAAAGTGTAAGCATCGTCTAGATCAGCCAGGGACGAAATGAGGGTCGTCGGCGACTGGGAGAGACGCTGAACCAAGGAGTACAACTACATGATGCTCTGTGTATGGTCTAATGTGAATATTATGTAACCAGCGTCGACAAGCGTCCACTCTATGCGACGGGAGGAAGGCACCACTCACTTACCGTAGACCGGCTTGATGGATCGACACAACCATGTGCAATAGACTCTTGAATTTAGAGGAGTGAATCTCGCAACCGTATACAAACTCTAGCCAGTGATTATAGTTGTGAAAATTACCACGACATTTTTCGCCTTCCTTAGGTGTTATAGGGGCCGGAGGGCACCAGGTCCTGTAAAGTTCAACTATGCTATTATTTGCCCATTGTCTCGAAAATCCCTGTGGTCTCTCAGATCCCTCGCCTGACACAAAGGCCTCAACTTAGAATCACTTGCTCCTTTGTGGCTAGACGAGCAATCAAGACACCTACCTGGTTTGAAAGTAGGCTCAGGGAATTCGTGATTAGACAACAAATAAACAGATTGTATTTCTACAGAGATAGAAAAGAAAACGATCGTACTCTCGTTACACCACGCCGCTCTGGTATAAGAGTGAATTATATGTTAATTATACGAGAGATAAAATCAAGGTAATTTACGGTAGGCTCACTGCCCATCAGAAGGTTATCCATAATAGTTTAGATTACCAAACGAAAACGAGCTGATTCACAGAACTTAGAAGTTGACACACTGTAAAATGGAATCACGCATTTATACAGGTTAGAGGCAATGCTCTGGGAGTACTTGTCAATAACTTTTTGAAAATATTCACCGGATCATAAAGATCGTGAATAAACGCAAAAAGGGGAACGTACCTGTAAAATCAAATAAGCAATCTTCCCGTGCAAAATGAAGTAAGAGTTATATTAATTCCAAATGAAAATAGCAAGAAAAAGGCTAAAAATTTCGTTAATACTAAAAAAGGAGGCAAGAGCTCTTAACTAAAGCTGATGTTCTAAAAACATCTTTAGACTACGATAAGTTACAAACGAATCCAGTGGTGAAACGCCATTCACTGTCCTTGTCATATCAAAATGAGAAAAACACACTTCTGCTCCGGAATTAGCAATTATGATTCAATATATGAAAATGATTTCCGGACCCATGCAAAACTTTTTTTCCCCTGGGGAATGGGGCCAGGAGGGCATGCCATTCTTTCAGAATCTAAGTGTAGTAGTAAACACTGTGCTTCCCCTTGAGAACGAAAGCATCAGCAAGGTAGCTAATTTCAAGTCGTTCAAATTAACATATAATTTTCTAATAATGTTTCTATATAAGTAAAGTCTTATGAATAGCATCTACCTAGTCTAATAAATTACAAAATACATTTGATCCCAAAGTGTTTTCCTTTATTTATTAGGTTGAGAGGCAACGGAAATCTAAGTTATCTTGCATACGTCTATTTTGAATTTACTTTTTACTATGCTTCGTCATATTTTGTTCTTTAGGTCTCCCCTAATATTCCTCTAAAATTATGCAGCATAAAAAATAGAATATTATCCCCGATTCCAGTTATTTAAAGATATGCGATTCCTACATCAACATCATGTTAAGACACTTGAAAGTGATCTATACGAAATTTTCTCGGCCCGGTACGTGTCACAGCCTCTTTCCTGTGAGGGCGTTCATTTTAAAGTGCCTCAAAAGATGATGATTAGGGATTGAGTTGTGGTTCTTGTGATAAAGGAATAGCTAATAAAAAGAAAAAAAAATCATAGGTGTTTGAAAGGAAAAGAGATAAAAATATAGTTGAGTAGTAAACTGTAAATGAGCGTTAATTTAGATTTTGCGACATGCAACAAAAAGATAAGATCTATAAATTTACAAACACACTCACACGAAGGTTCTATGAGCGTGATCTGAAAACGAAAAGGACTAAATTGCGAACAATGCGTGTGGATTTCTATAATTAAAATAAAAAAATTTAGTTTTCTTTTTTACTTTAGGTAAACTTTACTTTCTAGGATTCCTTTCGAAGGATCTCTTTAAAAATCGGTCAAAATTACACAGATTATTACCCATTCAAAATAGTGCAATGATTTACTATGCTAATATTTGCACGTGGAAGTTAATTAGCTATATTTGCGAAGAAGTAGGAAAAAAAATAAATCGGTAAATACAGAAATAAGGTGAGACTTAAAGAATATAAACGGTAATACTTGAGTTTATGGCTCACGCTAGAGGGCACTATTTGGGGGCTACAATTAATGCGATCGGTTCCACACGTTTATCGAAATAATGAAGACGATAGCACCGCCTATTCTAGGCTATTTCCTCTAAAAATTAATATTTTTTAGCTACTTTTAAAAGGAGGGCTTTGCGCCCCCACCCCTTAATTTTGTGGAATTGCACCCTCCACCCTCCCAGCAAATTAAAAAAAAGCCTCGTAATATTCCTACTTCGAAAGGTTAATATCAGATTTGAATGCAAAAGGCGATTGCTAAATGTCGGCGGTGCTATCGTCGTCTTAAATTACCTAATAAATTATCACCACGACAAAAGCTAAACCATCTCCACCTTCTACTATTATAATGGAACCGCGCTTCTTTTCCACACCTGTAGCAAATCTTCGCTTTTAAAAAGAGGTCATAATCTATAGGAAAGTCTATTAAATTAACAGAGGAATTTATAAAAATCCTATTAAAATCCAACAAACCGAATGCACAAGAATCGCGCTGACCTTTTAACTGCTTGGCTCCAGGGTTGCCGATGTTTGAAATAAGTTCGAATTAAGGGTTGTCATTGTGTTAAAATAATGGTTTATTTTAGATAAACAAAACAAATATAATACATTATAAAACTATAATACATTATAAAAAAATCAACGCATTATTAAATAACATAATTGAGTAGAAGTGCAGGCAGTCACTAAATAATAAAAAATAAAAGCTAGAAACATAATTCCAACAAATAAAACACCGTGATTGGCCATATCCAGATAAAGGGTACCATCTGACGCAATAAAGCCTAAATTATAGCCCAGAAATAGTGGCCCTAAACTAAAGTATTACTAAATTCATGACAATACTAATTAATATAATCGAGTAGAAGTGCAGGCACTTACTAAATAATAAAGAATACAGACTGCAAAACACATACAACGCCGTGATTGGCCCCATCTAAAGCTACAGTCTGACGTTATATGGCCTGAATTGTAGCCAATAAACAGCGCCCCGCGTGCGACCAGAAACTCAAGTATTACCATATAAACAATTAAAGAGAAGATAAATAAGTACCTCGACACTTGTAAAAATTAAGGAAATGCTACATTGCTCAATTCAAAATAAGACAGAGAAAAGCAAAAGGTAGATTAAAAATAGATCTATGCAGGATAACTTAGTGTCAGAGAGAGAGAGAGAGAGAGAGAGAGAGAGAGAGAGAGAGAGAGAGGGAGAACGCCCGCTCTCGTCTCTTTCAAGAGAGAGAGAGAGAGGAGAGACAGGGAGAAGACGCGCGCTCTCGTCTCTTTCAAGAGAGAGAGAGAGAGAGAGAGAGAGAGAGAGAGAGAGAGAGAGAGAGAGAGAGAGAGAGAAAGAAAGAGAGAGAGAGGACACACCTGCGCAACCCTTTTTAATCCACTATAACGAGGCGCAAAAGCGCGAAGGTCGTGACGGGCTGAAGGCTCGAATTCACGGAAGCCTGAGGTGTGCTTAAGAGCACGAAGGGTCCTGCCAGGGATTATCCTGTGACGATGGGAATCAGGCAAAGTCCACCTCGCTGGGCGAAGTGTCTTTCCACTGGATCTCCCCCCCTCTTTCGGGCGCGGGGAAAAGCCCCCTCCGTCTCACCCCTATAAAACGTCTGACGCCAGACTTGGACGGTAGTAAGTAACCACCTGTGTCCCAAGTATCTGCGAGTATCTCCCATCCCTGTTAATTCCGCGTTAACCATTGTAGAACCCATCAAGCTCCGTGTATTATCCTAGAGCTCACGAGAGTCAACCTCGTACTCGTTGGTACCCGTTACCCGAACCCGACGCGTCAAATTTTCGATTCAAGAAGCTATTGTTGTGGACTCTACCCCGTCTCTAACAAGGCAAGACTACTCTCTCGGACCAAATATTCGAGGTAACCGCAACGCGCAACTCTCCTGTGCAAGCTCCCCCTCCCCTTTTGTAAGCCTCCATCATTTGGCCTCGCGTGCGTTCAAGGTCATTTGAGCGTCCCATCTGTCATTGTTCGTTTGTGTGTACGGTAGCTCTTTAAAGCCGAGACTCATGTACGTCTCTTATGTTTATATACCTTAATTAAAACCCTTTTAATTTTGTAAATATATTATCTGCATAATAGCAAAGTATATTTTTGTACTCCGTTTCTATTATCCCACAACCTGTCCAAGATAGCTAAGCATTGGCCAACTTAAAACTGCACTCCGAAATTTAATTGCACTCTGAATTGTATTTATAATTTTACTCACTCTCATAACGCACTAATCCGTTCATAGACCTCTCTCCCTCGGGCTGAGGAATTTTAAAAAGGTTAGGTTGTAAAATAAACCTACGACATATAGTAATATCTATAATATATTAAACTGGTGTCAGGTGTGAGGTCACCCTATGACACTTAGCTTTCATCCACTTTCAAACGAAGAAATAAAGGAAAAAAAAATACTAAACATAGCAATTCATAATTTGGGAATAAACGACACTAGCAAAATCCTTAATTTTCCTCCGGCCATTTAATCACGCTGAATCAAAACTCTTTTACATAAAACACTCAATTTAAAAAAAAAATCACTCAAAACAATGCAAAATATCAGATGTTAAATACACGACGCAAACAAACAACCTTTCAGTAAGCGTCTGGTCAGATTTTATGTTGCAAATTTTGTAAAGAATTGATTATTTCTGCGTCAAATGCTGTAGAAGTTTTTGCGGTATACTTTGTGCATAAGTGTAGAAAAGAAATGTAATACGGCAAGTGCTGTTTCATGCAACAAATGCTGTGTACAAATGATATTGCATGTAGCAAGGTTATGTATAAATAATGTGAAGGTAGCATGTTTTGTGTTAAAGCTATATAGAAAAAATCTGAATGTGGTAAATAATAAGTAGAAATTGTGTATTTTGCAATTTTTATGGAAAAAGGTGTTTTATGCTGCATATTATGTGTAGAAAAGTCGTATGTGACAAATGTTTGCCAAAGTCACATTTGTAGCAATTTTGTGTAGGTATTAACGCTTTGAGCTCAGCAATTACTCAAATATTCGCAAGAGAGTGCAAATTTCGTAACACTGGGTGGCAATATGAAAGTGCAAGACAAATTGCCACGGTCATTACGATAATTTTCGATCTGAATCTATGAACAGGAACAAACCTGTCTAGCGGAATTGAAATTAAACCTCCCCTTCAATAGAATGGAACTCCGATGTCCACTTTGATCTACTTAAAATGATGCGTTCTGTAAAGCGGAAAGAGGTGAAGAGGATGAGCGCTAAGGAAACGTTGTTGTATCATATCTGTTTTCTGTTCTGTCATTTCCGACTGATTCTTTCATTTTGAAATGGAAGTATATAATGGGGAACAAAGAGGAACATTTGGAATTGAACGTCTTACATGGCAGCAAACAGCAGAGAGATACATAAATACAAACAGAAAGGAAGGGTAGAGACAGACATATCTATAGAATGAAGAATAACAGTGACTCAAGGATCAAATCTTAACCAGAGGGAGAAGAATAACGCAGTGAGAAGAAGAACGCAGCTTCAAACAAGCCAACCTTGAATGAGGTTATCTCATGGCTCATTTTATGCTAAGTATCCAGTTTTCTCTCTTAGAAAAGCAATTCACGCCCATCAAATTATCTCAGAACTGACCGTTAAAAGGGATAGAAACCAATTTTCTTAACAAGGAAAGTACTCATAAACATTAGAGGGCTAAACCAATAATTAACTGTGGACTTTAGCGAGAGCGCATCAAGCTATGAACCCCGATTCATTTAAATAAAAATGCATCCTTTATTTTCTTTAACTAAAAGCCCCCTTATTGCAGTGTTAAGATTGTATTTGGATAAATAACTTTAGAAATCAAGGTTTACTGTGACCAAAAAAATTTCTGCTAAACTGCGCAAATAAATTCCTCAGGAGTTTGTTTTGATACCGAGCCAAATTTGCTTTCTTAAAGCATTTATATAATCATATTGATATCATTAGACGTTGAATAATTAACTTTAATTCGTTGGTTCAGTATTTTCACATCAGATGATAAGGTAAGAGGAATTTACTTATTACCTGAGCAAGGTGCATTTCACAATTTGAGACTTGAACATTACGTTTATTATATTTGAACATTATGTTCCTTTGATCATGCTAGTAACCATATCTCTTAACGGCTACCAAAGTACTATTTGCCTCTCTATTTCTAGTTTTGAAAGAACAGTATGTCTCGTTGGAAGTTTTGTTATCTCTCTCGAGTTTACATTTTTTTTAATTATTGCATTGATTTGGGTTAGGTTTAGTTTGAGGGATTAATATTTGATGTATAACTTTGCAAGTCAAATAACGACTGGAGTATGTTCTGGAGCATTGCCCATTCTATTTTGAAGGTTTATTTTTCTATAATCTCACCCGTTTATGATTTTTTTATATTTACAGTATTTTTCAATTTCCGAATATTTAGATTTTGACGCGGTAATTCATTTTTGTTTTCTAGTTAATCAACTTATTTTGAAGGGGTTAAGTTAGACTAGATATATCCGAGGGGATAGGCATTCTATAATAATTTAGGTGTCTAATTACCAGTATAAATTAACTAGTCTTTTTTAACATTATGTTCTTTTGAGGTTTGTTTACCCCCCTGCCTCAACTAATGGTGCACTGAATACCCTTTCCATGAATATGGAACTATTCAGAGGGTTTAGGTGCTTAATCGAACCGATTGGGATTTAAGGAACAATGATCCTCTGGTACAATTGGCTTGTAAAATAAACAATTGAAACAGATCGCTTTAATGATATTTATGTGGATAAGACACGTCTACTATGCATCCTAGTTCAGAGCGAAGGCAATCAAGATGAAAGCAGTCGAACTAGGTGTTTTGAGTTTTCCTGCAGGATATCTTGATTATTCGGGTCATTATCGATCTGATGGGATTTTTCAAAGCTCCACTACCCCCAAAATAAGCTGGTAAAGATTAATTAGCCAGAGAGATATCTAGTATGATATAGGAATTAAATGATAGAATATTGACGTGTGGATGCATCATAAGTTACGAACTCATTAAAATTCTGGTTGTTAACAATTAACTATGTGCATTTTAGATGGAATAGCAATTTGTTATTAAATGGAATAGTTGCATGTGCTCAACTCAATCCCATTACCGCAGCTCTTTGCCTAGAGCGCCGCCGATTCGGCTGCTGTTCCACATAGTTCCTCACCCAAAATTGTAGCCCTAACTTCATAGGGCATTCCATGGATGGGGATGCATTTAGCCCCATTCCTCTTTCCTTCATCCACACACAGAGACCCTAAAGCTCATAATTCTCCCCCTTTTGACGTTTGATGCGTACATATGTTTATACGAGTGTGTACGCGTCCGCAGACAGTCCCTTCTTTAAATAAACGAGCGTGAATGCGAATATACAAATTAAACATAACAGCTAGATAACAAAGACTTATTGCGCTATGGAAATTTGACAAATGTGCATAGATATACACTAAATCAAATATATGTAAATGAAAAGGACATAAAGGAATTTGGGCCTCTGAGTATGAAGAGGGTGGTAAAGGAGGGGAGAGTGTGACCTAGGAAAATGAATCCTAGTTTAATGGTGGATGGAAAGATGCTTTTGAATATATTTGTGGAGTGAAGACAACAATCGTTAAATTTAATTGATTGAATGAGTGGAATAATTGAACAGTTGATTGAGAGTTGTGATTGTGCGAGTATCTTTAGTTTATACATCCGTCGTGAGCAGTGAAAAAACGCACACGTGTATACATGAGATGGTATACAAGATGGCGGCAGACGATAGGAAAGAGATGATCTGGAAATGAGAATAGCATTTGTGTGCGAAATTTATAACAGCAAAGATGGGGATAAACGAGAGAGTGTAGTCACATATACAAAAATGAGTTATATGACCGTTAATAGAAAACATAAAGGATTAATGTAAGCGATCCCTCAAATGCCCGTAAGCCTGGATCGAGTTTTTGAGAAGTCTTCAAATGAGGAAGCAAAAAAAAATTGCATTCAAATTTTATGGCGTTCCGTGAAGAGGTGCTGCTTGCCGTCTGTGGCATTGAAGGCTGTCGAAACCTTATTCTAAGTAATCGTATTAGTGGTACCTCTGGCCCTTAGGCTTGAGAACGAGACGGGTTTTACGGTTGCACCTGGAGATCAACCTATTTAGTTAGTTCATTAAATGAGCAAATTGCGTCAAGTAATTATTCCATAACTTCCTTGTGGATTCGTCTCGCCTTTTTGTGGAGTGAGAACTTCCCAAGGTCATTCTAAGCAATCATGCGGTTTAGATATCGAGGCTTGAAAAATATGACGGGGCAAGGCAGCCACTGAAGGCCATAACTAGGAGCACCGCAAATGGAAAGCAGCTCTTAAAGATTTGCAGGATAGTTGGTGAAGTAGGTTGCGGTAACAAACGGCATGAACCGCAGAGGGATGTAACTCAGAGTCCATGTTTTGAATAGAAGGTTGTTCGAACTCAAATTACTACAGGCAAAGTTTTCCGAGTCACCAAAAAGTGCATATAAAGTTATGAAGCCGAATATTACGTGTAAATATTTTGATGCTGCAAGTCATTCACTTTGTCCTTGTCTGATGACACTGCGCCAATGTTCGGTAATTATGATGATCAAATTACCCAGAAAGAGGAAGTCTTCACAATGTTAGATTATATCAGAGGTTGTCTTCTAACTTTTGATGGTTCACTGTGACACTTTAGCATACACTAGGGCTTAATATGTCTGAGATTGATTGGTTTTTCACTGGAACACAGTAACACTGAGAGCTTTCGTTTATGATAATGCCTAAGTACTCACTTCATTCCGGGCTTTCACCATTTAAAATGTGTATGAATCATTAGTTATGAGTTTGGGTTAATGATTTAAAGTGCTGTGATTCTAGTATATTAATTTACAGTGGAATTCTAGATGTGAACTATTGATTATGTGCGATAGGATGGAGTGATCTAGTGTTAAAAGGATTAATACTATTTTTAATTTTAATAATCTTTGATATTAATAACAATACAAATACAAATAAAAAGCTAACGCTAACAGTAACAGAAAAAGTAATATCAATAATAATATTTTTACGAGTAGTAATCATGAAGGTTAGTGAGATCATAATAAGTATCGATGATTGAAATAGATAGACGGCAGATGACAGGAGATAGAAATGTCTGACCTCGGAACTAGGTCGTTTGTGAAAATGGAAACAACAATCAAACAGTGTTCCTCCAGATGAAAGAAAAGTGACGTTGAATGATAGAGAGTGAATGATAAACGAGTCTGAATTTCACTAGAATGCTGGTTAGTCAAGGGATCTGGTCATATTCAGAATGTTCTCACCAAAGCCCAGAAAACACAAGAAAGTACTCTCATAATCCTTGCAGTAATTTATCTATTATAGATTATTTGCTGCTGTTTCCTCTTAGTTCCTTTGCCTACAGAATGCAGCAAGCAAAAGAGAAGTGTCTGTCCTTCTCAACGCCAAAGCTAAAGGGGTCCTTTTGCCGCAACCGGACAACGTGGTGTTTTCTTTGATGTTCTTTAGCTGATTCTGTATAAAAGGGTACGTTTCCACATGGGAAGATGATACCCCCCCCCCTTCCTCCTGGAGGATGACCGAGCAGGCTCATCTAGAAGTCCTCTACTCGTTGCGAAACGCTTATCACTCTTTTCTGCAAATGCGACTGATTCACGTTGCTTTATTAGTTTATCCTTTTATAGACGTTTAACTAATGAGGTCCGTTCCAGCAGTACGGAATCCCCACGTTTTCGTCACCTTTCTGATCACAGGTAATTGAGGTGATTTGTATCATCCTCCTATAAGACGCAAAGTACGGTTTGCTCATATATCGTTCACTTGAGTCCTGTATAGAGGCTTGGTATATAGTACATATCTTTGGGGTTTATGCGTCTAATGAGTGGGAACAGAATTCATTTATAACACTGGCCTGCATTTAAAAACTTTTTTTCAAAGGTTTTCCAACTGATTTAGAATCATTCTTGCTGAAATTAAGAATATAATTCGTTTTCTTTGGTCAAATCTGGTTTCTAAGATATGTTCGATTTATATTAGAACGTATATTCGAAAATAGCGCTATCATCCAACCGTTTATTACTTCTGTTTTGTCACATCTAGTGATGAGTAACCATACATAACCTATTTTATTCATCTTTTCATGTCTAGATTGACATTACAATGGATCGTAACTGTAAGAATCATCAAAATAAGTTTTGTTACATTTGCGGTCATGTCGCTCTTCCAGACTGTCAAGCGAAAATCACGGATTTTGTGAAAAAGGCATATCACGCTTGCTTTGGAGTGAAACTAGAGGACTAAGATGAACTATTTGCTCCCCATATTTGCTGTGAAACCTGTGTGAAAAATTTACGTGATTGGAGTAATAAGAAAAGGAAGAGGTTGCCATTTGGTGTCCCAATGGTGTGGAGGGAAGGCAAAGATCACGTCACCGACTGCTACTTCTGCATGACAAATAAGAAAGGCATCGATCGCAAGCACAAGCACCATGTTCAATACCCCAGTGTTCGTTCTGTTATAAAACCAATCTCCCAGTTCCTGAGCTTGATTTTACCATGGGTTCTAGCTCTGATTCCGAGGCTAGTGTCATATGAATGTGTTGAGCTGCAGGATACAAATAGAGATAGAGAATCAAAAGCACAAAAAGAAAAAATGATTTGAGGTAAGGAAAATAAATAAAATCTGAAACATCCTCACCCGAGAACCTCCTCCTTTGAAATTGGTCACGTTTATACTTGTGTGTTTGTTTCCCTTGTATTAACTTGTAGTTTCATTATAATAATATAACTCCAACCCACTTATTTGAGGATAGAATAACTTTTCGACACCAGTTTTTGTCACAATTAGCCATTGTATTTATCCCGTTCCTTCATTTTACCCCTATTTCCATTCTTCTATCATCCTTCTATTCTTCAGTCAGTAAAAATACCCACGACAGTTACACCAGTTTCCTTTCCTTACTCGATTACCAAAATTAAATCTTGCATCATTTTGATTCTTTCTCTTCGATTTTGTTCCATTTTTGTTTTCATTGAACATCACTTCTCCTTTTAATTCGTTTCCATATGAATCATCATACCCACTCTTATCTTTCCAAACAATAACAACAAAATAACGCGACAAAACACAGAAAACGAAAATATCAAACTAAAAGATCTAATGGTAAGAGATAATCATAAATGAATCGGAATACTGAATAATTTCAACTTTTTGATTACTTTTTATGGTCAAACTAATAAAGGAACTGTGCTTGAGTAAATGGAAATTTAATCTCCAAGAGAATAATGTTGAAAGAATATTCGCACGTGACAAATAAAGTTTGTTTATTATTCCATGTTAAAAAGTTTAATTTTCGTGTTTGGTTCATAGGACTCAGTTGTAGGGATGGTAGAGAATTACGAATAAGCCAAGAAATTAAGATTCGCTTGTGGTTAGTCAAAAAACGTGGGGAAATGATGTAAGTCAGAGATGAGTAAAGGTAAAAGAAAGAGAAAATATAGATAAAGAATTAATTTTACATCTCTTATTTTTGTAAGTTCATTTTTAAAGTAATATTTATCCACTCACTTCTTAAACATATTTACTGTAGGGGAGTCAATGACCTAGCTAACAAGTTATTCCAAGTTTGTATTATTTTAGAAGCAGAAAAATTTTGTGTTATTGCCATGTTAAATCTTTTGTGATAGTAAATTAAGGTGCCTGAATCTGTATTCATACAATATTTTTCGAAGTTAATTAATTAATTTCGTCACTCACCGCAGGACGAGATCCAATATATGAGTGTCCTTTTGCATGTCAGGAGACGAGAATTGCACCGCTTTCTTCAAATGAGGTCTTGCAAAAGTGTTATACCGGTTTTTCAAAAGTTATGTTAAATTCATTTTTTTATTTTTCCAGAGGTTTACGTGTGTGATAGAAAAAGTTTCGTCAAACAAACTTAAAGGTCTACCTTTTTTGCACGTCTCATTCAAACGTCTTATCCATTGTGTGCAAGTGTGACGAGATTAAAGTGAAAATAATAGAGATCTCTGCTCTCCTGCACGCAAGCCACATGAAGTCTGACCTCGCCAAGTGGTTCAACATGAGTCGGATGGCCGTCCACAGAGTCGCAGAGATGCTCAAGAACGGTAAAGACGTCAAAGATCAACATTGTTCTGGCAGACATTGGGTTGTCAACTGTTTGTTTGTCTGTGAATGAATGCCTTAGAAATAAAAAAACCCGCGGAAAATCAATCAGAGACTTTGCAAAGGAGTTCAAGGTTTCAGAATGCAATATCTGTTACAAGTAGAATGTGATGCCTAAAGGTAAGCAGAAAGATCATCATTTGACCCCGGCAAAGTGTTTGCTCTCCATGTTGAAACATCAAGAAGCCCGAATGATTTTAGTTTTTATCTGATAAAAAAAGAATTCAACAAGAATCAAAAGGTAAACCCAAGGAATGAAAGATGTAATGCAGAGAGCCAAGCACAGTTCCAACTTTAATGCATACCAAGTTTCCACCAACTATGATAGTTCTGGAAGTCATTAGCGGTGAAAAAGATGTTATGCCTTCTAACTTTTTCACGTGGATTAAGAGTCAATACTGGTGTTTACCCAAAGGTTTGGAGAATATGTGAGACACAAGATAGACAGAGTACGCAAAAGAAAACCTTACCTCTTTCAAAAGGAGTCCGCACCATCTCATAAGGCGAGAACAACCCAAGCTTGGATGCGGGCCGATTTCCACGGTCATATTCTCCCAGGCACAGTGCCTCCTAGCTGACCCACCCTTAATCCTCTGGACTATTACTTATAGGGCGTCTTCAAGAGAGAGGTCAATCAATACCTCCATAACACCATTCAATCTCGAAAGTCCGCTACAACAAACAATAATTCCAAAATTAATAAAGACCATCTATTTCTGGCATCTCATTGAGGTAAATATTGGATCATTGAATCGGTGTATTATAAGGATTCTTAAGATTATTTGTATTGATTTTCATTTAAGTATCTTTTCTCTGATTTCCATACGGCTTTACCAACATTTCTATCAATGTCCTCAAAATATTGAAGCAGCCTGTATATATACATAAAAGCTCACTTGAAGCGTAGTGGCCTGAAAAGCGAAGAGCGCTCGATGGCATAATTTCGAAACGTATCTATTACAGTAGACAACAATGATTTTGCTCTACCAGGGTATTAGCTTGTGATTTATACTAAATTGAGTATGCTGATTCCGAATCTGTATCAGAATTGTTCTAGCACGTAAGGTTTCTGAGTTACACACATACTCTTTAGTTACACATATCAGCAGTGTTGCTTCGGCTACCATAGTGAGAGGATGTGTTGTGTGTGTTTGGTTCCTGGGTTACACTTCTGCTTTATCACGTTGTCAAATTTCTTTCAGATTTATCTCTCAATTAATTTGTAAATGAAATAAAATTGTACAAAAGTATAAAACAGGATATATACAAACTCAATTAAAAACATGAATCGGTGAGGATGTATAAATAGCCCAGACAATTTTTGTTATATCTGTGGAAGATATATTCCAAGCAACCAGCAGAAAAAGTTAGCTACAAGAGTGAAAACTGCATACAATTTTTATTTTGGTTGTAAAGTTGGTGACCAAGAGAAGCCCTGGGCACCTCACAAATCTTGTACGGGGCTCACACAGTGGTTAAATGGCAAATGGTACCAATGGTATGGCGTGAGCCAAAAAATCATGTTTTTGATTTTACTACTTTTATATAACAAATATTGCGGGATTCTCAAATAAGAACAAGTCAAAAATTGTATATCCAGATTGTAAGTCAGCTATAAAACCAGTCCCCCATAATATGGAGATGCCAATCCCAGTTCCTCCATCAGCTAGTGTAGTTGAAGGAGATGATTCGTCGCCTGAAGAGGAGGATAACAATGAGGATGAAATGTCTGAGGATGATTCTAAGGAAAAGAAGATCCAGTTGATAAATCAAGAAAAATTGAATGATTTGGTGAGGAATTTATTGTTGTTAAAGGAGAACGCAGAAATGTTGCGCTCCAGATTACAGCAATGAAATCTTCTAGAGGACGGTGCAAAAATATCTACTTTCCGTAAACGCCATGATGCCTCAGCCGCCTTCTATAAAGAAGAAGATGGTACTTGTTTACGTACTGATGTTAATGGCCTCATGAATCAGCTAGGAAACGAGCATTTAACTGATGAATGGAGACTATTCATGGATGCAAGCACTGCTAGCCTCAAAGCTGTGTAACAAAAACCTTCAATTCCTGTCGCACTTATTGTTGGGATGATAAAAATATGACTCAATGACATTTATTTTGGAAGGTGTTCATTACTCGCATCATAAGTTAAATATCTGTGGTGATCTAAAAGTAATTTCTGTACTTCTTGGACTGCAACTAGGATCTACAAAGAATATGGAACAGCCGTGACGAAGAAATCATTATATTGCCACAAAGTGGCCAGAAAGAGAAGAACACATAGTTGGCCGATACAATGCGAAGCACATACCTTTGGCACATCTACAGAAGATCTACCTTCCACCACTTCATATCAAACTTGGCCTTATCATGAATTTTGTTAAAGCAATGGCCCATGATTTTGATGGATCCCCGTATCTCAAAGACAAATTTGGTGCAAAGAAACCCGATGCTAAACTTAAAGCGGGCATTTTTGTATGGCCGGAGATCAGAGAATTGATACGTGACAGGAAGTTCAGAATTGAACTAACTCCACTTGAGTTGGCAGCATGGGATTCATTTGTCCATGTAGTGCAAAACTTCCTTGGTAATCATAGGGCTGAAAACTATGAAGAACTAGTTGACAACATGCTAAAGTCCTATCAACGAATGGGGTATCGGATGTCTCTTAAGATGCATTTCTTTCATTCGCATCTAGATTTCTTTACATCTAATATGGGTGATATTAGGGACGAACATGGGAAAAGGTTCTACCGAGGTATCGCAATGATGGGAAGCAGGTATTAAGGCCGCTTTAACGAAAACTTGATGGGTGACATTGCTGGTTTCTACAACGGGAGGATCCTATATCCATGTAAAAGGGCAAGAGCATGAGCAAGTCTCAAACATTTTGGGAGAAATTTATAGTTAGGTGAGTACTACCTCTTTTATATGTAATACATATGTTGGCTGGGTCTGCAAAAGGACGTACATAATGCCAAATAGGGTGCCCCGATTTTAAACCTAAACCCAGAAACGTCTCATTCTTTTCAAACCCGTAATAATTATATCATTAATTGATCCAAGGTGACAAAGTGAGCCATATAGCCTAGTTGCATAACTCAGGAATCTTACATGCTAGGACAAATCTGAAACACAGATTTGGAATCAGCGCACCAAAAATTACTTAGTTACTGTGGAGGTATCCCCTTAGCATAATATTATTTCCCCACCTCCTAAGATATTACTTCGGGAGAGAAAGCAAGCCGTTACTCCCCCCACCCCTTTCCAACTTCACCCTTTTTGGACTCGCTACCAGGTCTCTGCAAAGGTCACACCGAGGCATGACGCTGAAATTGGGGCTACCTCCAAGCCGTCTTAATCTTCCCTCCCCCTCTCGGGTCGGGAGATTACTTTGTAGGATTTGCCGTGAACCGATTTTATGGCTCCCGTCGCTAGTCGCCCGTCTGGCCCGCTGATCCCTGCCTTTGACACTTCAACGCAAGGAGACGCTCGGGTTGTCACGGCCGATAACAAAGGTTACAGAAGGTCTCAATCTCTCTCCCTGTTTTGGAGAACTCCGTGTATATATGCACCCGATCCAGGAATACAGACAGATTTGGTTAGACAAGACTTCCCCGAAAGGAGTGCAATTCAACGAGCTCTCATGAGAAGTGAAAGTGACGGTCGCAAGCCACGGAAGAGCTGGACATCACACCCGTATCTTCGGGTTAGGAAAAAGAGTGTTGTGAGGCAACGTCAGCTTTTCTCATCCGCCTTCGGATCAAGAACTGGAAAAGCCGTCCTCCAAAGTTCTTCTGGTGACCTCTTAAGGACAAGAGGCCCGTTAGTTCACTCAAGCCAAGTGTAGAAAAGTCACCACGCCCTTCGAAGTTCGTTCGGTGACCTCCTGAGGACAAGAGGCCCGCATCTCGCAAACACAAGTTCGAGAAAGAGCCACATCCGCTTCAGGTTTGCGGCTACCCCGTGAGTAATCAAGGTTACCAAGACCTCCCACAAGTTTTCCCCGCTTTACTCTCGTGTTTCAAAGGAAGTAAACTACTCACTACCCTAAATCTCCCGTTATCACCATTCAATAACCCAAGTTATCAAATTAGTATTCGGAGCTTAAGTCCGTCTTATTTATGTACCCATATATATATATATATATATATATATATATATATATATATATATATGTATATATATATATATATATATATATATATATATATATATATCCATATTTATTGTTGTGCCTTTTATTTAGTGTGTATTAAAAAAATTTTTTGTCATTGTGTTTTTCATATTCCTTGGTCACGCAGCTCCTGCTGCTATCTATTCAAATCGCACTCTTAGAGCAATAACAGTTGTCGCCTTGCTTGGCCTACCTTAGAGCATGTGTGCGCATATTCCCGTACACTTGGCCATACTTCGACAGTTACAACATTTAGTCAAATAGCAGAGACAAAGTTTAAATTTGTTGGCTAGTGTTATATAACTTTCTTTAACGGGTAATAAAGTTGATATATTTTTATTGCATTTGATATCTTTCTCTTCCTTATATTTGATCTTAAAAAAAGACGAAATAGCTTTTGTCTCTTCTTTCCTTATTTCCTATAGGTTAATGAGCAAATAAGTATATATGAATATTTAATTTGAGAAAGTTGTAGCTCAGGGTACATTACGTGGAGAATTAAATGTGCAAATGAGTTGACTGTTTTTATTCTTACTAAGCTCTTGAACTAAAACTTAAGTTTATCCTCTGAGGGTGTTTTTGGTGTGGAGTCTTCGCTAAGAATGATTTATATTTAAGTCAAGTTGTTAATAAAAAGAACAAAATAGGGATCACTGTGGAAGACGAGAGGAGATTGTGTTGTCGAGAAGGAAATGGTTAGGAAACAAACATTAGAGGCGATAGTAGAGTTGAAAGGTCTGTGGTTAGACAATGATGCATGGTGTTCTTGTACGTGTAAGGTGGTGAGTGGCATTTAGTTCAACTGGGGCTGCGGAAGGGTTGGAGAGGGAGGAGAGTCATGCATGATTGGAAACGTGCCGTTCATGTCACTGTTATCTTATGTGTGGATAGGTGTATGGTGTCCTGGTGTACATAGAGCATAGGCGTTGTCAGATATAGCCCAAAATCTTTCTTTGAAATGTTTGTTTTAAAGTCACAAGGGGCTGGGTAGACAAGGTCTGGTTTGTGTTATATTTTTGAACTATGGAATACGAAGCCGGTCAACAGTTGAGAATGGAGTGTCCGTGCGGCGGGATGTTGGATTTAGCAGCCTTTATCTTGTTAATCTCTTGACATGCATCAAGAAAGTGGGTCTCCTTCAAGTGTATTTGTGGAGGAAACGAGGATGGTGTGGGTATAATGAGTTTGTGAACTTTTTGTGTAGGGTAACTGGTGTTTTAGTGGGTTGAGATGAAATGGCCCGAAAAAGAGGCGGTGAGGTGGTAAAGGACAAGGTAAGGACAGTATACAACGAAAAGATGGGTGTGAACTGTCGAGTGAATCGAATGGAATATGAAATGAAAGAACATAGAAAGATCATTGTAGAAGAGAGTAGGAGATTGTGTAATCGGAAAGGAAAAGGTTCGAAAAAAACTTTATAGGGGATAGAAAGAGTTTAAAGGTCGGTGGCTAGACACCGATGTTTGGGGTTATTGTATGTAGATAGTGTTATTGGATACGAGTAGAACCGTGGGAAGATTTAAAGTGAGAGGAGAGGCGCGTGTTTATGGAAACGTGCTGTTCATGTTACTGTTCTCTAATATGTCGATAGGTATAGACTTGGAGTGGTCGAGAGCTGCGAGATTTTTTAATGGGTCTCTTGCGAGTTTTACAACTGTCTTGTTAAACGGGTGTGGGTGAATGTACTGAGTACTATTAGTTTGTTGCTTTCGTGTAGTCTGGCCATTCCTGTGTACATAGAAGAGCGAGATGCGCGTTTAAGAGCAGATTTCTGAATGACTTGTGTTTCGTTCTGCCATGTTTGACGCGCAGCTATGAGTGTGAGTGGTGCATATGTGAGGAGTGGTCTGAGTAGAGTTTTATATAAGTGTAGTTGTAGTTTTTTTTTGACATCATAGAGCCTGCGCAGCTTCTTGTTAATAGTTTTTGCCCTTGTTTGTATGATTTTTTGGTGTGTGGAATTTTAAGCATTTGTCAAATGTTGCCCGTAGAATTTTGGTAGGAGGTGTGTATGTGAGTCTTGTTTGGTTTGGCTGGTTTGGGTCTAGTGTGTATATATCTGTATGTTGTGCATATAGCGATTGCGTACGCAATAGAGCGTCATCTGAGTCTTATAAGGATTTCTAGCTATGGGCCATTTATCCTTATAATCTCTCTTCTCGTTCATAATTATTTACGAATAGCGTGCGTTTCTGTTTAGGCCCTAGCCGTATACAAGAATAGTCTTATCGTCAACGTAAGTCAGTGTGTACGTTTGTCTTCAGTTATCGAGTTGGAGCGAGGTGTTGTTGGTGTACATTATAAAGATTGTGGTTGCCAGTAAGCTACCATGTGGTACGCCTGCGGAGGTAGGAATGGGGGCGATATTGTGTTATTTTATTTTATGAGACATTTCGGTCGGTAAGGCAGTGATAGAGCAGCTTTCTTGTGTAGAGAGGGAGCTCCATGTTATTGACTAGTTTCCAACAAAGTCCCTCATGCCATACCTTATCGAACTCCTTCTCCACGTTCTTGCTGTTGGAGAATATTTTATGTTGTGATTTATAGTGCCTTTTCTATGATGCAATTGACGATGGTCATAACTGCATGTTTGGAGCGATAGCTCATGGAGAAATATTACCAGGGAAATAACTAGTCTCTCTCCTCCAGAAAATTCCTGTGACGGATGTTTAACATACGCTAAAGTATCTCGCCTAGGATGAGGACCGCTCAACCTTAAATACCTGGTCTACGCTCTTAAAGGTAGTGCTGATCCTGCGTGAGGAGGAAATCAACCAGAGTTAGGAAAGGGGATGTGCAAGAATGGGAAATATATAGAAAATAAAGTGAATTCAGTTGGATACATTGCTTATATATATATATATATATATATATATATATATATATATATATATATATATATATATATATATATAATATTAAAAAAATAATAGTAAACGACAATATTTTAATCAAATTTATTTATAACAACATAAAAAAAATACTAAACCAAATGAAAACTGATATATATCACGCTAATGTGATATCTTCTAATATATATATATATATATATATATATATATATATAAAGGGTGTTCGAAAACTAATGGTAAATACTTTGACGGTAGGTATAAAAAAAACCCAAAGAACGACTTTTACAAGAATAAGTAATGTTCAAAAACGATCGTTTTCGAGATATCGAATCGTAAAGTTGAGTATGGTATAACTAACTCTGCTGGGGGTAGTCCCCAGAGTAGTAGGTGAGCGAAACACATTTGAGTGCATACTTTATTATGGACTTGGAATTACAATAGGTGTTCAAAATGTCCTCCCTGTACGTCAATGCAGGTCTGGTCGCTACGCAGAAGCATTTCACGAACATGATCAAACACTCCTGGTTTATCAGCAATGAGTCCTGCAGCGTCCACTATCCTTCAAACAAGATCCATCTCTGTCCCCACTGGGGTTTATAAATTAAACTCTTCATGTGGCCCCACAAGTAAAAGTCTAAAGGTGTCATATCTGGATACCTCACTGGCCATGGTACTGACCCAAAGCGTCCTATCCATCTTTTGGGAAAAGTACGGTCTAGATATTGTCGTACATTCCTTGAGCCATGCGCTGGAGCGCCGTCATGTTTGAACCACATTTGACATCGAATACCCAAAGGCATATTGTCCAAAAGGTCAGACAATACCTCCCATAGAAATACTGCATAGTGATCTCCTGTTAAATGGGTTAGAAGCACATAGGGCCTAACCAAATTGGTACCAATAATACCAGCCCACACATTAATACTGAACCGGTGTTGGTGGTGGCTCTGATGCACAGCGTGATGGTTTTCATTCTGCCACATGTGTAAGTTGTGTGTGTTAAACACACCAACGCGAGTAAAAGTAGCTTCATCAGTGAAGAGCACATACTTAGGAAACTCATTATATTGAATGGTCTTATTCATGAACCAATGTGCAAACCGTTCACGAGGGTAAAGGTTGGCTGGAAGGAGCTCTTGCACTCTCTGGAAATAGTACGGGTAGAGGCCATTATCATGGAGTGCTTGCCATACTATTGAGTGATAACGCATTCCAAGTGCATTTGCCGAGGCCCGAGTGCTTGTACGTGTGTTTGTATTAAAATGTTGTAGTATCCGCTCTTTATTCTCAGTGCTAACTCGCCCATGACCACCACCCACTTCTCTTATGTTTACCTGAAAACTGCCAGTGTCTCGCAGCAGTTGATGCAACCTGGTGAAAACGCGATGATCAGGCAAATGACGCTTGGGAAAACACTCTGCATACAATTGAACAGCCAATCTAGCATTGCCATTCGGCGAACCATATGCCATGCGCATATCTGCCATTTCAGAATTTGTTAATCGATTCATATTGTCGGAGCTATTTTACAATGTTCACTGCTAGCAGACGAGCATTAAAGTAAACAACTGTTGCCAGATTTGCAGGTCTAGGATAATGCCGAAAGTAAGAATTATCCTTAGAGACCTCCAATCTCTAATGTGAATTTGGTGTCTTTTTCCTCTTACATAGTCAATTAGATCTCTGGAAAACATTATTTTATATGCGTAAAAAATTGATTTCATTTGGTTCAGTTTATTATCATGTACATATATGTCATCAACAAATCTCACCCATAGTCCTGATATATGAGCGCATGTTAGATCGAGAAGATCCTCAAGTATCTGCATAACAAGCTCATCTATGACTACTGAGACCCCCCTTTACCTTGCTTCAGATACAATATAAACAACGCGTTCTCCGTAAAACTAGAACATCGGGATCCAATGACATCTCAACCTGATTTAATGTGCTATGCACCTAAAAAATTATTAATGCCAGGCAGTCACATCTTAGAATTCAAAGAAAATACCCATCTGTGCTATTTACTTAATTTCTGTTTTTATTTCTTCTTCAAAATGTATTTAAGTTAATTGTAGAAATTTTTTGATGCATCGGAATAGATTGCAGTTACCTTTTTGCCAGAGCGTGGGCTCATTTGTGAAGTTATAAAAGCTGAACCATACCATTTTTGTGAGCAGGAAATGCAGGAGACATCATGTAAGCGAGTCACGTTGACAGTTTTGCCTTATTCTTCGTTGCCCCCCATAAGGTTACCAAACTTCCAGCTCAATCAGGAAGGTAAATGATTTTTTTACCGATCTAAATAAGATAGCTCAATGCCATCTGACTTTGTATGATATTCTATAATTGATGTTCATCTTTTTACTTGAAATATCGAAGCGTACTGCAATTACTTTATTTGGAAAGAGCGATCAAACTATTACAAACTGGTACAATTTACAGATGCAGGCCGGTGTCTGGTATTGTATTTTAACTCTTTTTAGAGATCAAATGACTGGTACCCAAAAAATCAAATCCAAGTAGCTGAAGCCAGATTGGGAGAGCGTAGGGAGAATAATCCTCGCAAATTTCTCGCTGGACGAATTGTTAGCAATTTGAAATCACTTGGCTTCGAGGAAGCTACCGTGAATCATCAGCACACTTATGTATATCCAGATATAGGAGCTAATGGTTAGCGTATCGAACGTACATGGTTGGATATAAAGTTCATCTGATGAAAAGAAGTGAGGTTGACCACACAACTTTCCAATCCCTTTTGGAGCAACTTGCATGGAAAATTTTAAGGGGAGAAGAACCCGATGAGTTTAGAGCAATATTAAATGATGTCGACTCTCACATTCTTCTGCATATTTGTTTGCTCCTTTTTTATTGTTTTGGTTTATTTTTCAACTAATTTCCAATAAATAACATCTAATAAATTAAAAAATGTTAAGATGTGATTGTTTTTCAGTCAGACCGCACCATAGACTGCTCGAATGCCGATAGTCCGCAGATTAGATCAGCAACGACGTCTGCTCGTGCTTTCGCACAATAAATCATTGTGTGATAATATATTGTGGGATATCCTAATTTTCGTTTTGCCTTCAAAATCTTCCTTTACCCAATTCGCCTCCCACAAACTGGAATACAACAAACACACTCGAATCATCCTAACAAACACCCAATTCTCTTATATAAAACATTTATTGTTTTCTGCGACATAGCATACAATAAAAAACTAATTTTCTACTAAGATGCAAAAAGTACAAGAAACAAAACCCAGACAAATATAAACACACTTCGAGCACATACAGGAACCACATTTGCGCAACCCATGAAATCCATCATCGCATAATAGAAGTAAATCCGTCCCTTACTCGCTTATGCCTCTACCTAATTGCCCCTCTCCCAATCTTGCATCCACAGACTTAGGCACCCTACAGAAAATACACAAAAAATACCCCATTTAACCACAAGATTTCCCTTGTCCCCAACACTCTCATAAACTAGTGCAAAGACCCCTATCACCCCACAATAAACACGCCTAAACTTCCTTAAGATACTTCAAGGATCATCACCTTACTGAAACCACGCCATCTCCACCCACAAAGCACATATATAAAATAGAACAGCATCCAAACTCAGTCCATACAAGCACTTTAGCGCGTTTACAATAAATATCGACCCAAGTCACAGATGACTAGCCCTGACACTTCTAAGGTGTAGTCACCACACAAAATAATTAAACCCATGAAAATACCACATTGGCTATAAGCGCTACATACACCTATATGATCCACTTGTAACCAAGACCCATAGTTCTTCAACTAATATTCACAAAATGCTCAACACAATGCATAACTGTGACAAAACCTGGAGAAACATGGAGTGCTGGATCTCTGAGAAAGCCCCATCCGGTCGATTAAGTTAATAATTAGGTAGGTCAAAACAGAAAAACTGATCATACCGTATTCATATTCCAAATAAAACTAAGCAGAACAATATATGAAATCAGTTTATTTCGCCCTTCGAAAGGTATATTTTTGTTTTCCGGACTTATGTAAGGGAAAAGTGTATTAGGTGATTAATTTCACAATAGGGAAGACCAAGACAGACTACAGCGAGTTGTTGTCACTGGAGATTCTGATGTAGGTAGGTGCTTGCGCATGAAGCACCGTAAATCAACGTGTAGAGAGAGAATTCTCTCTCACATCCTAAGCACGGGTACAAATTTTAAACGAACATTCGCTAAGAGATTTTACTATTGAGGACTTATCAGGGCTATGTCCAGTAAGTGGAAACATCGACGGGGTGGTCCCTGCAAAGCCTCAAAGAACTAATGTCACGTTAATCTTCAAAACAGTAGAAAAAAGTGTACCTAGTAACTATGGCTCTATTATTTTAACTTATATTATTAGTAAATTATTAGAATCGAAAAGTAATAGAGATAGGATACTAAATCATCCTAACTCTAATTAAAACACAGCATGCATTTCGGCAAGAGTGATCGTGTTTTACTAATCTAATGGAATTTTTTCGTAAAATGATTTCAAGCTACGATAAGCAAAAGGCAGTACTCTTTTTTTTTACTTAAACTTTCAAAAATATTTTGATACTATTTCACATAGACGGCTGTTATTGTATCTTAAAGTGCATGGAATATGAGGCAAAATTCTTAAGTGGATAGAAAATTCTCTCAAATCGTTTAAAGTTAGTTGTAGTAAACGAGGAAATTCGAACTAGGCCCCAGTTAACAGCCGAGTTCCAAAAGCTTCCGTATTTGGCTCACCTTTATGCTTATCTTACGTATATGACCTAGATAACATCTGGCTTAGTAAAATATCTATATTCGCACATGACACGAATCTATAAAACTAGAAAACAAACTTTCTAAATGCGATATAGTGAGACTACAACGGGACTTAAACGAGTAGGCCAACATATGACAGATGAATTTAGAATGCGTAAATACATGGCAATACATTTAAAATATACAAATTTAAAAGCGAAATAGGAAATGAACAGATGCTTTAGTATATTGCCCTGAAATTAACGTTTAAGTCTAAAGATATGATTCTGCCTCTCGTTCGTCGACACCTCGAGTACTCACTTCAATTTTGCTGTCCCTGAATCCAGATGTGCTATTCCTAGAACCGGTGCTACGTTATACAAGCAAACTAATTCCCCAGGGTATGTATAAATCATATGTTAATAAGTTTTGACCCTTAAGCCTATTATTACTCGCAAGTAGGCGATTTTGTGTCCAACTGATTTAATTGTATAAAATAGTAAGCGGGTTCAAGATATATGATAAAGCATACACGCATCAAAATGGATTTTAATTGATAAAGGGAGATTTAACACGGTTATTTCTTAAAATTTCTTTAGTTATAAAATCTCATAAACGTGGAACAGTCTTCCTTGCCAAGTAGTGGAAAATGCGTAAGTTAATATGTTAGTAAATTGACTTGATAAGGAATTTTTAAAGACCAAAAAGGTTTAGTGAAGACGATGAATCAAAGAATATGTCAGCTATTAGACCCCTGAAAAGCATGTGCATGAATGCGTTTTCTGTATTCTGATCTCCGCTACCCTTGGCGTCAATTACTACATATATAATAACATAGTAAAGATAAAACCCCCCTTTACGATAAATTTCGAACAGTGGAGTTAATTTAATATATTATTCTTTGATAAGAGATTGAGTTTCTAAATTATATTTAGTTATAAATATAGTAGCTTGGACTTTTACCAATGAAAAATAAATTTAGGCAAATATGTACGTCATTACGGTATTTCAAGCATTACTGAAACCTTTTAACACTGATTTGTTTCAAAACAAGGTTGGCAAATTGCCCGAATGAAACGATTTCCTAGTTTAATTACCTTTATATATTTATTCAATTAAATTTTAATCATGGATATCAGAAAAAGATTCGCACTAACAATTGGAAATTAAAAAAAATATCGTCATAATTAATTTTTGAAAGTAACGATAGAGGAAAATATTAACACTTGGCACACAATACAGCAAATAAATAGGGTGAAAGCCCTGTGGTGGTTGTTATCACCCGCAAAACTTGTATTTGCTCTTTCTTTGAATGTGACATGGATAATGAGCCTTTAAATTGTGAGCGGGTAAGAAGATGTGGTATAAAAATTCCTTGGAGGTTTCTAGCTTAGGGAGATACTGGGTTTGATTTGGTAACACTTTGGGCAAAGAAGAGTCACTGTGCCTGGTAGCTTAACGGTAGAGCATCTGACCGGCCATCAGCATACCCGGGTTCGATTCCCGGCCAGGAATTTCAAACTTTTCTTCCCTGGCGTTATTTCTGTCTTCTCGGAAAAGGATTGCCTTCATTGTGCCGCGCTCTGCTCTCTTTGAATCTAGTGTTCTTCTAATGTCCCTTTCTCTCGCCTCTAAAAAACTCGTTTCTTGTCTCATTGCTCATTCGCGTCAAATTTATTTTTCTCTTGCACTATATATATATATACATATATGAATCCATTAAACCACATTAAAAGAGAAAACGGAATAATTTTTCCTTGAAGTAATATTTTTATTACCTTTTTTTTCGAAAAAATCCGTGCAGGGAAGCGATTCGAACCAGGCACACTGAGGCAGCGAGCACCGCTTTGATCATAGGTAAAAGTATGCCGTTAGTACACATGCTACGCAGAGAACCAAAAAATTCTGCGAATAGAAAAGCTATTCTATTCCGAGATTTTTTTGGTTCTCTGCGTAGCATAGTGTACTAAGGGCATACTTTTAACTGTGATCAAAGCGGTGCTCATTGCCTCAAAAAACCAATTCATCTCCATTCTCATCACTTACGCAGATGTAACCAAGACTCACACGAGATCAAACACCTCCTCAATTGCCCTAACCTCGCACAAACGACGAAACACTCACTCTATCACATCGAAAAAGACCTGTAGATCCCCCCTTTGGATCATCCCTGGGATCCGAACGCCTTACATAAGAGAGGTAAGGTGGCAAAAAATTGAAGTCAGGTTGTCTACTTACAAGCCTGCGTTTCTGTTTATCTATTTTCAATAAATCCACGTTTATATTTTCCTTCTCTGTCTAACGTGGTACCACTCACTCCTATTCAACATTTTATCGGCCTGCTTCCCTGCTAATTAGCTTCTCTAGCCCCTTGCTTCTCTTTTTAACAGTCTATTTGACTCTTTCTCGCCTCTCTCTGTCTATCCATTTGCGTGCAGACGTTCATTTCAGGATATCCATTTCCCGGGGCCTAAAGAAATATACATAGGTAATTTGGTTTTAGCGCTAATATAGTTTAGCGTCCCGCCTCCCTCTTTTTCTTAAGTATGCTCATTAGAGGATATAAATTTATTAGTTGATACGTTGCCTTGAGCTTAATTTTCGATGTTAAAGTACTTTAGGTCCACGAAAGTAGATAAGAATGTAATAAAGATTTCCATCCTCGATTAAGAAAATTAAATTATATACTCCGTGTATGTAAAGAAGAATATACGGTATACATTATTTTTCTGATCGGATAATCTGATATTTATAGAGACATAACAATTTTCAACGGTGTTTGAGCTGAAATAAAATGCTCCGAATTTTTTTACGGTCACAAGGCAAGGTGAGAGAGTTATTGGTAACGACGAAAATTATAAGCTGCCCCCTCTCTCAAAGTTTTAAGCGTTTTTATTCATATTTCCCTCATTTTTCGTAAATGAATTGAACTTTTGATAAGAAATGATAATGATTTTTTCAATTTTTTTACATCAGCGAACACAGATACTCTTTTAAGACTTCATCTAAATTGGCCTACAATAATAATAATAACCACCTAAACCTTTGTTGGCCAGGTACCTACTATTTGAAAGATATTACCTATGTAGTATCTACATGATTTTTGCAGACAATTGAAATGTTGGATGGCTAAGTTGGATTTATGGGGAGGGAAAATCTGTTTTGTTTACTATTTTCTTTTATTTTTTTATTATTGTCTGCACGTATTAGTTTAGCCTCCTCATTTAAAAGATTAATTTTTAGATTCTTTTAGCTTCTTTAATGGCGCTCATGAGACCCACGTTTTGACAAAACCTTGTGAGAGAACTACGCAGGTCAACATATAAATTGGGCGCCCAAACATCTTCCTTGAAAACGACAATATACATTACAATCATCTTCATCATTAACATCTTTTTCATGAAGTACATAAGCTTGGCACACATCAATGCTACTCAAAACTACCCAACCTCTTCAAAATCGATAGGCCCCATCAATCACAAAACGATGCCAAAAAATACAACTAAAATTGGCCTCTCATAGCGATAAGATCTATGTGCTTTAGCATCGTGTCCAGTCACCCGGTTCATCACTGGACATGAGGCCCTAATCCAACCCCCTCACAAACCACCAACATCCACACATGACCTACATAATATCATCCAATTCTGTCTTCAGTCAGCACTGTCAAAAAAATTTAGTAACTTAATCAAGCCCACTTTTAGGTAGTTTTACAACCATTCGCCACCTGACTATCACTTTGATATATCTTCTCCATGAATCTATATCCATGTCCTCCCCACTTCAACATAGGGTACACCATGAATATTGCTTACTTAATCATTCCTCCCTCTCCCTAGATCATCGCTCGTCTAAAGCAAAAGGGAACACAAAAAATATGAAAAAGAACTAGCGTCGAAGCATCTGGGGGTAAATAGAGGGTGCACTGGGCCCTTTAAAGAAGCGAATGGTATCCTTAGTAAGGATCTGGACCTTTTGGTGGAGATATTAGCTGAAAAGTTTCGACTGTTTTACCATCAAAGATACAAATACTTAACTAGAATAGCAGCCGTAAAAATTTCGGAGAATACAATGCTCCTTCAATTTAAATTATTTTTTCTATTGATAAAATGAAAATCTTCAAAGACTTCTAATATATATATATATATATATATATATATATATATATATATATATATATATATAGAGAGAGAGAGAGAGAGAGAGAGAGAGAGGGAGAGATGTACTACCAAGAAAATTAGAGAAGGCTTTTCCTTAACTAAATATTTTCAAAAATATGAGGAGTAGGTAGAGGAAATTTCAATGGTACATAAAAGCATGCATTTAATATCCATTGATTGAAATTTCATATTATACAATCGTATATTTAAGAAACTATACTAAATAAGCTAACAAAACAAAATATTGGCAAGTGCAAAATAAGAGAACGATTTTTCAGGAACTTTTTAGAAGTTTATTAAAATCATCTGGCAACATTTAGCCCTACTCACTTTGCATAGATGCCACTACATGTGAAAGTGAATATTGAGGTAGGTCAGTGAGTTATTCACTTGAAGACTTCGGAGAGGACCATTTTGGGAATTTCAAGGGAGTAAGGAAAATCCAGGAGTGTGCTTCGCGCGTTCTGAAGTTATACAAGGCAAACAAAACCTAGAAATCTCCAACAATCGATCGACTCCTCATAACCACCGTCCTTGAAGAGAAAGCTATTAGGCGCTTCTCTATGAAGGATCCCTTGGAGACTGGAGAGGGAATTTTTAGAAAAAATAAGACCAATAATCACCGAGGAGGGAAGCCGTTTCACAATGTCCCACCGCCTCAATGCTTCTGGTTTAAAAACTCTTTCTCCAGTAACCAAAAAAATTATTAGTAAGAAGAACCAGAAGGCGAGACTCGAATATGCTGAAGCCCATGTTGTTTGGAGGGATGAAGATTGGGAGACAATTCATTTCAGCGACGAAAGTACATAAATTTAATTTAATTGGATCTGATGGCAGACGCTTTGTTAGACGCGCTGCAAGTGACAAACTTAACCCTAAATTTGTTATAAAGTCTGCCAAACATGGAGGAGGCAGCATCATGGTAGGGGTGATGTTTTTGTCTGAAGAAGTTAGTCTGTTAGTGTGAATAATTGGACGGATTAATGCGAATGTGTACTTAAACTTAGTATACTACGTGTTATACCTTCACTCCAAGCATCTAAGAACCAGCCAGAAATATTTATACAGGACAAGGCGCCATGTTATACTGCAACGCGAGGGAAATACTATTGAGCAAGAAGATATCGAAGTAATGAAGTGGCCTACTCAGAGCCCGGTCCTCAACCCTATTGAGTACTTCTGGAAGATCATTGGAGACAAAGTTCGACACGAGTAACCTTTAACTCAGAATGGAGTTATGGACGAAGTTTGAGCAGGAATAGAACAAAATAATACCATAATTTTGCAAAAAACTAGTAAGGTCGTTTCCTCGTTGTCAAATTTTGCTTAGATTTTGTATATTTGCTTTCCTAGCAATTATGTAAATGATCGTTGTCTCATTTTGCACGTGTCAGTATTTTATTTTGTTAGTTTTTTTAGACCAAGTTCTTGAATATAAGATTGTATCATATGAAGTCTTCATAAAATATATTAAATGCATGACTTTATGTACTATAAAAATTTAATTTACCTAATCATCACAGTTTTAAAATTATTTAATATTTTAATAAAGGAAAATCGTTCTCATGTTTTGTTTTTGTCCGTTAGTATATATATATATATATATATATATCATGTCACGTTTTATTGAAAGCGACGCCGACTTCCTATTTTCACTTTTCCTTTCAATCCTCTCGACTTTTTGTATATCGCGTTATCTCTTGATACAATTCATGCCTATGTTCTCCGAAGTTACTAAAAAACTAATTATTTGTATATTAACGAAGTAGCAGTAAATTAATGCATTTTCTACAATATTTTTTACACTAACGTGTTTCGATACGGCACGTATCATCTTCAGGGAAGGAAGTGAAAAATATTGCAAGATAAAATGGTCCTATATATTAAAATATAAAATATGTGGTGATAGACATGGAAGTGTTTAAGTGAATTAACACCCATTGGAGCAGCGGAACAGTTCAAACAAGAGTGGAGAACTTTCGGCTGACGTGTAGGGTATAGAGGTTAAGCTCTTTTCACATCATGATTAGGAACCTGGAAAATTAAATTGTATGTTTAACCTTAGTTGCTTTTATTGGATAAATATAGCTCCCAAGAGGAGTAATTGGCGCCAATTTGGGTCAGTCTAAAATTTTAGTATTTTCCTTCATTATTTTTATCTGCGGCGAAAGGCCAGGTCTAGGCGCCCCCTTTTTTCAAAAGGAATAAAGTTCAATTATACCCATTTAACGCCATTAAATGACCCATATGACTATGGGACATATGGTTATTCACCTTGGAAATTTCAAATATGTCATCAGATTTGTCGCTGGGTGGCACTGTCTAGTGGCAGAAGCTTCATTTATTAATTCAAAGGCACTTGTAAGTGATTTGAACCATTTGAAACCATCAATGCAATAATCATTTATCATCTTATCACAAAACGCCGCACGTTATTGGAAGGGTTTTTCTCTCTAGTTCTTTTAAGCCAAACTTCGTGTTTTTCTCGTGTCCATCAATGCCTTTGGTGCTCCGTTATTTAGGTGATAAGTCATCCTCTTTGAGTGTGTTTTTTGGTCATCTTAATATGTGGGTGAGGTAAGGGCTCACAGTATTCTAATTTACATGTTTACTTATATATTAGATAGGTATTTTGTTTGGGTTTAGGTGCAGATCTTTTGTTATTCTTCATAAGCAGTCATAGCTTTGTCTTGTTTGATAATATATAGTTAAATTGATGTTTTGTTAGGCAATTGTTGATTGTACTTCTCGGTTAATCATTACCTTCATTATTATCTCATCAATTTACAATTCTGTACTCATAGTGTTCTTGTAGAAGAGTTTTCTGATGTTTTCTTTGTCTATATTTCAGTTGTTCTGAGGCTCTGTAAGGCACCATCACTCTATGCTTTTCCTAATAGTTGTCTGTACTTCGGGGTTACTATATCAGTTATTAACGAGTACCTGTGTAGTTTTTCCAATCTCATGTGTTTTCTTTCATATGATGCAGTGAGTGAAGGTACGATTAATATACGATGTAATTATGCTCTTCTTCTAGCGTTTATGGCACTCATATTCTGCATTAATGCAAAGGCCGGGATTGGTGATTTTGGCATATACTTTGGTGGTTATCGTATCATTAATGTTTGTATTTAATGTCTTTAAAAATGGTAATTAGCTATTCGAGGGAAGGTCGTAAAGGTAAGATCATGGGAGTAGATAAGAAAGATGAAAAGGGCCGAGAATTAGAAGCAAAGAAGCAAACATTTTAGAAAAGTTGCGTATTCGTCAATCAAATACTATAGATTAAACTGTAGTTCTATAAGGCAACAGTTCCGGCACTAGTACTTCTAGTAGTGACACAATATCAAGTGCAGAAGAGATTGATCTAAACTAACCTACAACATCTAAACAAGAGCCACCAAGAAATAAGAAAAAAATATATTAATGAAAATCTGCATTATATGTGACTAAAGTCAGTGATCGATCTGCTTCTCTAATTCATATTCCAGTTATATCAAATGTGGGGAAAAATCCTGAAGATTACAGCGTAAGCTACTCTTCATTTTGTAGAGCAAGACAGCACGGAAGAAAAAAGATAAGTGAGAATATAACTAGAAGCTTTGAGACTGACAAACCATTGATTATAGATTGGGATGGCAAACTTTTAGAAGATATTACTGGGGATCAAGTATTTAATGGGCTTCCAGTTCTAATATCTGGTAGTAAAGAAACAACTGCTTGAAGTACCAAAGATAGATCATGGAAGAGGTAAAAACACTGAAACTACTGTATATAAAGAAATTTGTGATTTGAATTGAAACAAAGAAGGTAAAAGGAATGTTCTTTGATACAACAGCATCAAATACAGGGCGTAAAAATGGAGCCTGTGTCCTAATCGGACAAAATATGGAAAAGACTTGCTATGGCTTCCTTGTAAACACCATAATTTTGAAATCCTCCTAGAAACAGAAGTGGCTCCTATATTACAGCCATCTTCAGGTCCTAGCATTGAGGTATTCAAACGATTTGAATCAAACTAGAACACACTGGACTTGAAATCATTTGATTTATTAGAAAACTTTCCTCAGTAAGAAAAGGTAGAAATGAATGCCTTTGCATCCAAACAACTGAGAGAACAGCTACCTCTTGATGATTATAAAGAGCTTTAGGAACTGACAATAATCTTGCTAGGCGGCACTCCATCCACTGGAATAAATTTAAAGAAACCAGGAGCTTACCACAGAGCATGTTGGATGGCAAGGCTGATATATTCGATAAAAATCTTTATGTTCAAAAAGCAATTCAAAATAACAGCAGAACAAGAGAAAGGCCTGGGGGAAATTTGTGCCTACTGAAGAGCTTTAAAAATTACTAGCTAATAGAGATTTGCAAATATTGGAAAATCATTTGTGTTTTTTTTGTCAGAAGAGTTAGTTGCTATTGCTTTATTTGACAATTAAATCAGTCATGAGACAAAACAAATAATGAAAGAAGCTCTTACAACACTATCAGACCCAGATCCACCAAAGAAAACACAAGTAGATATTGAAACTGTGGAAAAGAAGCAAATTTAAGATTTTGTTACTACTAACACAATGGACAAACCGGTGGAAGATTGGCCTCAAAAAGAGAGATTTTGGGTGTCAAAAAATGTTGTTAGCCGCATGGCAGTTGTTAATGACATTGCTGAAAGAGTAAAACTGATAGATGATTAGAACAAAATTCTCACTAATGATGAACAACAGAAACAGTATTTGCTGCAGGTTGTATCAAATTACAGAAAGTAGGTCGCAGATAGAACAAAAAAAGCAGTAATATCTCTTACTAAAGAGTAAGGTGTAAATTTGATAAAAAAATATATCAAGTTTAATCTGAATTATGACGTAATAAATGAAATAAAAGTGGTGTAATACGCCTCGTGGGGAACTTCCACTTAAAAAATGTAACGAGACACTTGCTGATGCGTCTTGGGTTTCTTGGAAATCAGCAAATTTTCAAAGAGCGGGCGCGACCTTAAGATATTTGAATTTTAACCTGAAATTTTGCCAGGGAATTTATTTTATAACACAAATTCATTTGAGATGGTATTTTGGAGTTACAAATTTTTTTACCTCATTTTGCATAACCTTAGACTACATAGCTCCGTTTGGTCCACAGATAGGTGCTTCAGAAGTCCAGGATTGTCGCAGATTTTTCATGGCTGCATTTTGTATGTCAAGGGGGGTGGGGGTGATCCGGTTATTTTGGTCGGAGACGCGTTCTAATATTATTTCAATCGTTTCGGCGAATGGTATTTTCGTGACTAGTGATTCTATATATATGCAGGCTATTTATTGTATTTTCAGCTGCTATGGATCAAATCATATTGATAAACTCATTCGGGGATTTAAGGCCTCGGTACCCCCACTTGTCCTCCAAAACTCCTTGGCCGAGCGATTCAGAGTAGGCTCCGAGGAAATGAATTGTGCAGGGGGAAGGATAGGAAGAAAAAAAGGAAAAGATAGATAATTGGAACTAAAGTAGCAGACATAACACTTGAGCTAGGTGGTCAGTGGATCTACAGTTTAATGTGAGATCCGAACCACTGTGTTTTCATGTTTTTTGCCCTATTTCTTTATGATATTTGCTTTTCCCGTCCCATATGTCTTTTGTTGGGGCACTCGGTAACAGTCTGTGTTGTTTTGAACTTGCTATTCACACTATGTTGTTCACCAATATTCCCCATTTTTTTCCTGTGAGTTTTCTCTAATTTTATTTGCTTTTTTTATTCTTTTATTCAATGTTTCTATATTAACATCGTTATGTAGAGCTGTCTGTTTACGCCCCTCTTCTCGTCTGGATAGTCGTGATATTTAATATTGTTTTATTCTGTATACGTTGCATTTTTAAAAGGCTACTTAGAGATATTGCGTATATTGCAATCGTTGGGCAAAAGAGTGATGGTTGCATCATAGCCTGGGTAAATTTTCTTCTTATTTTTCCAGTTGAGAGAACATTGTTTGAAGAGTTGCCTTAGTCCTTCCTTCCCTCTATTTATTTTTTCGCCTACGTCTTTCCTGTAACCATTAGAATTAATTATTAGCCCTAGTTACTTGTTTTTTTTTTGTGCTGTATCTTTATAGCTCGCTGTCGATGTAAATATCTGCCAACCTTTTTTGGTATATCATTATTATCTAAAATTTGTTTTGGGTGGTACTTATCTTCCATTTTTTCTCGTAGTCGTATAGGTTATTTATTTCAGTGGCTGTCATCCTATCCTGCATTTGTGAGTTTTTGTATGTGCATGGAATCAGTTGAGTCTAATCATCGGCGAACGTATGTTTAGGCAGTCCTCATTCCTGGGTTAACGAATATCCGATGTGTAAACGGAGTATAGGGTCGGGATTACGTAGCCTCCTTGTGATAGAACAGCTTACACCTTTAATTTTTCTTCTTGGTAACTTCCTGTGTTTATGTATGAGTACATTTACATAACCTAGTCACACACAACCCGTTCCAATATGTTGTTTATTCAAAGGTTGCAAATCCTGTGTTGCATTCCTCTTTGTCATATCTTGTCGAATGCATACTATATCTATGTTTGATCTAACCCTTTTAGCCCTACTTATTTTTTTCGTAATGACGCTGAGTGCCATCTCTGTACTTATGTTTTTACTGAAGCCAAACTGTGTTTTTCATTAAATTATTTTCAGTTCAATATTCATTCAATCGTTTGTTCAGTATTTTTCATAATTCTTCCCAATGAAGACGAAAAAGGAAATTGGCCTGTAACTCCCAACCTCAGCTGGCGGTTTTCCAGGTTTTAAAATAAATATCATTTTAACAATTTTAGTTGATTGGGGTAATATGCTATGTTTAAGCAGGCATTAAACACATTCGTTATTCTCTCGAATATAATGAGTTGGGCCTCTATGCAGTTCTTCCTTGTAAGACCTTACTCTCCTGGAGCTTTTTCTTGAAGTTTCGAGTGGTATTCCTTAGCTCTTTAGTTGTGATATTTGCGTTAATTCCCTCATTTTTGTCTCTTTCTTCTTCTATGAAGTGATTGTGGTTGCTTTTCAATTTTATTGTTTAATAAAATAATTGGACTATTTTGTTCTCAAATTCTATATCAACATTTTTATTTTCTTTCTCACTTGTCTCGAACACTCCTTTTCAGTGTTCTTTGAATACTCTTTTGATTTAAAATTCATCTTCGAATATGTTTATTGTTGTTTCTTTTATCTTCGTTTTTCCTTGCTTTGAGTTGTTCCTATTCGTTTTACTTTTTCCATATTTCTCTAAGCGCTAATTCATTGTCGATATTTTGAACAGCTTCGTCCAGTATTACTTTTTTATCGTCAATATCCGCCATTAATTGTCTCTTTTTCATCCTAAAGTCTAAAGATCTTTCCTAGTTAGTGCGTTTCTTGGGATGCTTTCGTTGAAAAGTATTTTATTGTTTTAAACGCTACACTATTTGTATCTTCTATTTGTATGGTGATCCTCATTTTATCTAGTTCTTTGTTGATCTCTTCTAACCTTGCATCCCTAACTCAGTTTGGGACATATGTTCCTAAGTTTCGTTCATATTTTACGCAGTCGGCTCTGCGATATGCCTTCCAGTACTTCATGGGGATCTGGATGGGTTGTTGGTTAACGGTGAGTAGAATTGCTATGTCGTCGCTTCAGAGAACCTATATCGGTTCTTTATAATAGTTGAAAGATATGTTGTAATTTGAAATGCATATATCTGGTTTTGTCACTGTGTTGCTTGTAACATATGTTGGAAAGACCAGCCCCAGTCGTTTTACTATTTGCTTTACTATTAGTGAATGAAGATCAATTCCGGCTCTGTCGCTGGGTCTGTAACCTGTTCCGGCGCATTTTGCGTTTATGTTTCCTATGGATAGGATTAGATGTTTATTATTGAATAGCTTTATGAAGGTGGTTACTGAAATAATTGGGTGCCGGGGTGGTTGATATCTCGTGTCAACTATTACATTGCATAATTCCATTTTTATCGCTGAGGTTGCCCCGTCGTGATGTTCATTTGTGAGTTTAGTGTCTATTACGTCGTAATTTGATATCTTTATCTTTTCAGTTCTTAGGTTGATCCCCTGTTAAGAGATCAGAATTACTTCCATATCGATTATTTAAAAATATTTCCATAATACTTTTATTTATCTTTCTATCCATTACTGTTTATTTGTAGTATTCTTAATTTTCTTCACTACATGTTCGTTGTTTGTGGTTGTTCTAAGGGAGAGTAGCGTTGTTTTAGGCTTTCTTTGGACCTTTTCTTTCCCGTTTGTCCTTGCTCAGGTTTTTTTCTTGCCTTTGCTGCATTTGTTGGGAAGGGGAACTGGCGTAGTTTCTAGGGGAGGAATGTTCCCATATTGTTATTTGGAGTCTTTGCGTTCTCCTTCTTGTTTCACGCATATTTTCATTGTTAGATGCATCTTAGCTCGTTTCGCTCTCGGTTTCTTTGTTTCTGGATTCTTATCTTATTTTACTTTGGTTGTATTCTTTTCCACTTCCTTCATCTAGTAATGTCTTTTTAATTTGCTCAGAATTTTTAGGTTGAAGATAGAAAGGTAGTCTATTTACCTCGGAAATTTCATGGGCTCGAAACCGTTCTCTTTCAGCATTGAGTGTAAGATGTTACGTATGAGCCTGTTTTTGCAATGTTCATTACAAATGAAGAATGTACGTCAAAATCTTAACGTTGAGGGGGCTGTCGATGTTCATTTTTGTCTTTGTATTTGGCTGTGCATTCTTTCCTGCTGCTGCTGCTTAAGGGATTCTGTTTGCTTCTTTACTTTCTGAGTTAAAAATCGCTTTTCTCTTGATAATATATTTTTATTTGAAGGCAGGACATAGCCATTGTTATATGGCTTCCAGCAAGGTTGATGCATTTCTTAACTGTACTCGCGCAGTTTCTTCAAATGTATGTTTGGGGGTGGGAAGGAGTGGTCCGCTGCATTCCCAGAATAATTCTTTATCTTTATTTGGGCAGCTAGCAGTAGTGTGTTCTTACACTAAATAACAATGGAAGTACATATTTATGTTTATATACTGGTCAATCTGAATGTTTGTCGTTAGGATGTGCCTGCTGTATGCGAGGAGTCGTTTTTTAGATACATAAGTCACAAATTCGGTCGATTCCCACACAATTTTGAATATATGAGTGTACTCCTTGAATTTGAGGATATCCTGAATTTTAGCCACTGATGGTAATTATCTAGCTGTTCTTTTAGGTTTTCTAGTATGGGCTTATTTACAAATGATTCTACCTTCCAAGAATTTTTTATGGGAAGGAGAGACTCACTTTTAGGTCTATCTTTTTCATGGTAATGCATCCGGCTGATGAGAATACCTTTTTCCAGTTATACTATCTGAGAAGATTACTACAAATCCATTGGGTGTTTCTATGCACTTGAACAGGGCTATTTGGACGTCTGAGATTTGCTTTTCGTTCCATTTTAGAGTAGCCATAGTGACAATCTTTTCGGGAAATCCATGGCATCCATTATTTCTTATCATGCCCCCCCTCCCCCGCGAGGAGCCTTGTTGTTCGAATTTCTTGCGAATAAAAGTTTTACCTTCGCTAATGGGACAAGGCATCTATCTATTCCTATTTCTACATCGCCTGCCTTCTTTGAGAGCACACACTCCATGGCTACCATACCTAAATTGGCCTAGCCCTATAAGCGGTACTGCAGTCAGGTTGTCGGTCGTCACCTCTAAACGGTCTCCTCCTTTGTTACCTTAACGGCGTCTCCTTTAGGAGTTCACTACACCCTAATACCGAATGCTCCTGAGACCTTGTTTGTGGTCAGATTATGTTGAGTCTATGCACAACAAAACAGTTTCCTCTTACACTGCTTTCAATAAACAGTAAAGTTATTTAATTCATCATTGTAATTAATTCTTTGCCATTTTATTCACAGTTGTTTTTATTAATTCTTCCTAGGAATTTTCATATTCACGAGGGTAATAAGTAGTGTTTTAGGAAAATAGATACGTTATGTAGAAAAAATATAATTCAAATATTTACCCTTAATGTAGCTTGCAGGTATAAAGCATAACTCTTTTGAAGACAGTTGTTGTGAATCGCAGAGGAGGTTGGGGGGCGGGGATCTGTCAGTTTCGAAGCTAACGTAGTCGTGGTGAAACAACCACCAAAGATTTTTATTTTAGTTGTGTGTAAGGTTGTACGAGTAGCTTTGAGTAAAGAGAGTTGGTTTTCTTTACTTGCGTGTTTGTAGAAGTGAAATATACACTCGCATGTAAGTTGTGCAACTGAATATCAATGATTGAACATAAAAATTAGTATACATACAATAATAATAACTGGTACTTGCCTGAGAGTATTAGCGATGGTATTTGAGTCTTCAGTAAAGTTAGGTAGCATTTCATCGGTGTCTGTAATTGAGCTTGGATGAACATTGAGAGCGATTGATTTTATAACGGAGACTCCATTCTATTTAAATTCCGCAACGGTTGACAATGAAAATTTGTTTTGTGTTGATGAAATAAATTTGAAAAAAATATTTGTATCCCTCAATAGCCAAGTAAAAATTATAGTTGCTTGGTGGGTCCTAACCTGACACAAACCCCTTTGAGCTAGTGAAACTCGCATAAGATGAGATACGTTAATAACACTGACATTTTTTTAAGTAAAATAAAAACCAGCGAAGGCATAGCCTGCAGAATTTTTCAAATCTGTAAGGGAGGTGGCAAGTCTACAGAAAGGTAAAACTTGTTGAGGATATACAGTGCCATTCCAAAGGATCAGAACGCCTGTATTTCTATCGCAACATCTTCCAATAATTTGGCTAGATAAAAATCAAGGTTTTCCAAAGTTGTGTAAAATAATACATAAATATATATATATATATATATATATATATATATATATATATATATATATATATGTATATATATAAAGTATACAGCAAAAGGTTATGCAAATTTGGATGATTAAAACGAGATTCATCATCAGATAAGAAATCTGGCTAAAAAATTGAAGTGTACAAATAGATCCCGATTGAGAGGGATACAAATTTCTATTGAAAAAGGAAGATTAAATTATCAGAATACATCTGTACAAGTGACAAGTAATTATCGTTTAGTGTAGAGGCCCTGTATTATCGATGATGCTTTGACATCTCCCTCTACAGAAACGAACCAACTGTTGTTGAGACTCTTGCGTAGTATTCTTGCTCCATTCATCTTGAAGAATTTCCCAGAGTTATTAAACTGTTTTCGGATTCTGCGCTTTAGACCTCTCTCCAAGCAGGCAGCTATGTGTTATCCTGGATCAATTATGTTCATTTCTGGATTTTCTTTATGTGATTATGTGAAGTTTGGGTTACATATTCGTAGTTTATTCCTGTATGTTATTATACATCTCCTTTGGGAATCTTGAATTTTCTCTAGCAAATTTATGGTAGATGTTGGGATAAAATACAGGTGTTCTGATCATTTTGGACTGTAATTGGGGGCGTGGTCTAACAGTCTCGAAGCTAACATAGTTGTGGTTAAACAAGCTATGGTAATTGGTATTCATGTCGGTAGCTCCAATGCGAATATTTCCTACTATTGGGTGCCAAAATGAAAAGGATTTAGAGGATCAGGAAAGATTTGGATGAGTCAAGATGTGATTAAGAGGCTACGGCGGATCAGAAACCTTATTGTAAGTGTTGTGAGACGAAAAGAACCCATGAATTTGTAGCGTAGATCCAGGCCATTGTTGAAAACGGTCCCAGAAAGTCAATGAGCCACATAGCCAGGGACAAAGAAGTGTCAGTCTCTTTCATCAGGCAGTTAGTGCATGCCAACATCCGTTACTACTCAAACAAGTTGAGATAGAGCCAGCTTCTGTCGCAGAAAATGAAGAACAAGCGGAAGAAACGCGTTGCGAATCTGCTAACCAAACTGAAGCATCCCCTCAAGCCTAGTATGTTATGGATGTAGTCAGAGGAGCAGAATTTCTGCCAGGACCAGGTAGTGAACTTGTAAAACATCCGCTGGCTTGTTGTGCCCAACCCCCTTCCAATGTACTTAGAGTCATGAAGACTAAGTTTACTGTTCATATCAAGATGTTTGGGGTGGTCAATAGCGAAGGACACGTTATGCCCCCGTTTATCTTCTCGGAGAACCTTAGACTTAATACGGATGGCTACATTAACTGCCCGGAGTAGTTTGTGTTGACCTGGATCCAGAAGGGGCCACTACAAGGCCGTACGTGTTTCACTCAAGCAGCAACACCCAGTCTTGGACGTCGGACAATTTCTTTGACCACATCACTCCGAAAATCTGGCCTGCCCACTCCCCAGCTTGCAACCCCTTGACCTATTATACGAGTATGTTGAACGTAGTTTAGAGAGAGACAAACAAGACCCCGTGTACTACAAAAACGGAGCTTAAGTTCAGGATCACTACATTTTTCACCCAGTTAAACAGGGGAAATAACGAAAAGGCCCGCAGTCGGTACTGACGCCGCCTGGAGGCCGTAGTGGAGACCGACGGTGAATTCATTGAATTAAATAAATAGTACAGCAATCCATCAAGTCTTTAAGTTGTAACTTTGGTAAATTTATCTGTAAATATTAACTCCCTGACTTATTTCTTTTTATATTGAAGTTAGGCGACAAATTACCTACCACAACAGGTAGAGCTGTAGATCTTACTGAAGATATGGTAGCCGAGTGTGGATGCAACTTTGGGAATTGGGCCTAGGAGAGTCACTAAGAAGTGCAATAAGGTTAAAATGAAACTCTTTGCATCAATCTAACCAGAAATACCTTAAGCTATAGCTTGAAACCTCAATAAATATATCTAAACGAATTACTCTAAAAGGACAATAAATCTCCAGTGGAACTATTACTGAATCTTGGTCGATTGTTTCTTTTTTTAAATTTCAAAATAAAATTGTTACTGTAAAATCCAAGGTTTCTTTTGAGTGAATTTGGAAGTATGTCTGACAGTCTCCATCATGTTGAGAACCACTTTGATATCAGTGCGTTCTCCCCCCCACATCACTTCCACAGGTTCGTATATTTGAACATCTGTTCTCTTTATACAAACTTCTTTAACTTCTTGATCCCTTTTCTTACCATTTTTCTCCAAATTTATTCTATTTTATTATCACCACTGTTTTTTCCTTATTTAAACCCATTTCAATAATACCATCGTTCATCAATAATTAAATATTAATTCCTGATCTATCTGCGCCCATAACCTATCTTCCCCCCCAACTCAGTAATTTCCAATTTCAGTAATATTTTTATTTTTAATTTATAATAAATGATTTGTCGCTTCAAAAAATATGAATGTAAATTATTTTCTACTAGATTTCAGTCAAATAAAGGCACATAAACTGCCCTTTTGAAAAGTTATAAAATTGAAGTTAATTAAATTACACTCAAGCCTTTTCATCATCGAATCGATTGCTTATAAATAAATAATGAAATTAGTTTGTTTATTTTTTATTTGAGCGCCGTCATCTGGCAGCTAATGTAATTGAAGTAATTGGGGTTAATCTTCACAAGTCAATAAATAATTGAATGAAGGATAATAGGAGATAAATTGGAGTCTTGTCATATTGTAAATGAAAATTAAACGGCAGAGAGGGAGAATTCTGGATGTGATGTAGGAAAAGAACAAAACAGAGATAAAGAAAAAACAAAGGAAGAATATTGTTTTAGTCTCAGTAGGTGGAGAATGGAAACTGTTAATGTCAACTATACAATTGAAGCTCACAGGGTCTAAGTAGAGTAAATTTCAACTGGTGTGCCTGAGAGTTATAGGGGAGGGAGGTACGCGGGAAACATCGACGAAAAATATTTTCATTTTTTTATTATTTAAATTCATCAATACATGATGCAAACCTAGGTTCAAAAATTGAATTCAACAATTGATGTTATTCATATTTTTCTAATTAAAATAAAAACATAAACTGGTCATGATTCAACATGGACTAAATTATCAAAACACCGCACTTGTTTCTATCCTATTTCTTTGTTCCCGGATATCAATTCGGCTCCATTGCTATCTAAGATTGTCATATATCATAAGACTACATGAGAAATATTATATATTTTATATCACGACATTACTTGTCCTCTGATTTTATTATGTAATATTTTTATTTACTTGGCTATATTTTATAATGAACAATATTTCAAATTATGATTGTAAATTAGAGGCATTTTACACAACATTTGGCACTTCTTCAGCAGGCTACGTCGCCATCTGGTACCACCTTACAACAATATTCTAAGAAATTTCCTCAGATTTGATGCAAATTTGAGGGGGAAATTTGCATGTCAATCCTTATAATAAATCGATCGACTTTTACATTGAATCATATAATCCAAGCCTGATTGATTCATTCCGTAAGTATTTCATAAGGTTTCATCAAACAACTTTTTTCTCATAAATCACCCATAAAATAGATAAATGGCTTATAAAGAAAACTCCCAAAGACTTCTGGAAATGTTGAAGCTGCGACTTTTAGCGAAACAGATCCCACATCAACGATTCTGGTTAAGAGGAATGCAAACACTATTCTGAAATATGTCCGTATCAAATTTTTTCGTGTTATTTTTTGCAGGTTTTGGTTTTTACATTTTGTACATTATTACCTACAGTTTCACCTTTATACAAATACAAATACGAACTTATTTAGTCGGACATTCTCAAGAACAAACTCAAATCATGTAGCAGAGGTGGAATGTTCTTCCAACCCGGAACTGGTGACTCTGCCACAATCAATCAAATTATCAACCAACCAATTCCTCTCGCTACAAGTGGAGTGACATAAAAAAATTCAAAAATCATCAGCGACCGGAGTGACTTAAAAAATCTCATCATCATACGAAACCATCGCGTCAAATTTCTAAAGTCATCATCGAATTCTTTCTATACGGAATAAGGTACAACCATGGACTTCATCTAAACCAACGAAGCACCAACTCGACTCAACGGGACGCTCAACGTCCTCGAGGCGCAGCTCTCCCATCCTCAATCACACCAGTATTCAGTAAGTGAGGCAAATTCTACTATTTAACTTACAACCGCAGATATTGTCACAAAACAGCCCTCTAGCTGATTTGCTAGATCGTTGAATTATATGTGCGCTTCACTTTGCATTAATTCATTATAATTTATTTATTCGCACTCACATAGTGATACGACAACGTGCCATCATTTTATTCATCTCACATGGTGCTATGGCAACGCGCCATCGAAACTCATTAGCTTTCGCATAATGCTACCGCGACGCTTCTCATCAAAGGAACAGACTAGCTTATTCAACTTGCAAATGTTCAGGTTATGCAACGGGTATTGGTTTTACTTCATTAACTCAAGAATTGCAGGTTTGCTAGACTATTTCTTTCATCAAATAATTGTTTAGGTTAACTAATAATTTTTAAAATTCACTGTATTCACGTTTATTTTCCCATTGTATTATTAATAAAAAATCTTTGAACTCAATCCCCATTTTTGCTCCTTCTATGTACGTTCGCAACTGTAATGACACACGCGTGTTCATCTGATCAACAGCTGGACAAAAATTACCTTTTGACCAACGAGTTTCAAAGTTTATCACTTGAGATTTGAGAGTGTATCATTTGTATGGGCTTAATCGTGTAAATGTTAACTTAATTATTATCATTAACCTTGTACAAATTTGACCATAATATTCTGTATAACTATTTTAATCATCATTCTACTTTAATAATGCTTGATGTGTCGAATTGATATTTAGTTCACAAGAACTAATATCATTTATACTCATGCATTATTTTAACCTACGAATTAGTGTTAGCATGTAAATAGCGCCTTAATAATTATTACGCACTCTGGCATATTTGACAGAAATATTCTCTATAAATATTTTTAATCATCATTTTACTTTAATGATATTTGATGTTTAGTCTACAAGAATAATGCCATTTTGCATTATTTTAACCAGCGAATTATTGTACATCTTACCTTATACTTTATTATTCTATTTCCCATGACATTGAATCTTCATTATTGTATTTTTACCCAAGTGATTAATTTCGATTGAATTATATCATGGTTTTGATTCGAATGCTCTTAATTATTGCTATTTTCAACTTATTTCATGATTTCTATATTCCGAATGTACGACACAAATAAACTACATTTGCTAATTCAAAAGTTCCGGCTGTTCTTTGTAGTGATCTATGTAAACAAAGGTTGTGCACACTCATGAACTGGTTCTTTGCCGCAGCCAAATGTCCTTCATTCATCTCCTCTTCAACCAGGATTTTTTGGACCTTGACTTCTAAAACCAATAATTCTATTTTTTTAATTCCGTATCTTTTCCCCTCGAGCCTGTGTCAGCTTCTTTTGATACACGAGCTCCTTCTCCTGCTCATCCTTTCCTCTCTCTTCTGTACACATATAAACAAAAGACATTATGTCATGTGATCAGATCCACATTCGAAATAGTCGAACATAGACTTCTTTATCGTTGTGATCCGTCGTCCACTTCAGTGGATAAGATTCCCTAAGCTCCAGACCTTCGATATAAAAATATTAAATTCCGAAAAAAGTTATTTTTATCAAGTAGATTATATAAATCAAATACGAACTTATTTGGTTGGACATCCTTAAGAACGAACTCGAATCATGTAGCAGAGGTGGAATGTTGTTCCAACACGGAAATGGTGACCCTGCCACAATCCATCAAAGTATCAATCAACCAACCCCTCTCGCTACAAGATATATATATATATATATATATATATATATATATATATATATATATATATATATATATAATATATATATATATATATATATATATATATATATATATATATATATATATATATATATATATATATATCGTGGTAGGAGGGTATGTTCTTTATAAGATTTGTTAAAATCGACAGCGATGGCTGTTTGATTAAGCTTGCGCTGCAGCTTTTTAACCTTTTAAAAGACTTTCTTTTCAGAAAGCGAAAGGTGGGGAAAATGCTGGGAAGTGGCATATCTTTATTAGCCGAGACGACTTTCAACCTTTTAAAGGTCATCTTCTGGGCAAACAATGAAAATATTTACAAAAATGGGTTTTATAAATGAGTTATTATTTTAACCTAAGAATATGTTTTAGCAACAATCAGAAATGTCAAAAATTCTACGGCTAAAATAAAATTTAGATAAAAAAAGAACAATTATTTGAACTTGAAATAAGAATAATTTTGAAGGAATGCAATATAAGATCTTAAATCTCCAGATGAATAACAATCTGGAGAAAATTCTCTGCGATTATGTCAATGGTTATTCAGGACCAGAATTCGAATTAGAAGCTGGCCCCTCGCAAGGAGGCTGTCTCAGCCTCACGCTGTATTCATTATACACAGCAGACCTGCCACCACCAATAATGCCTGGTTGCCTGAATATACAGTTCGCGGACGACATAAGCCAACTCGTCGTCACTCCGTACAGGAACGTACGCTTTCAGGCAAGGACAACAGCTTTAGAAATCAGCAACATCAACAACTACGAAAGAGATTGAAAGATAAGGACGAACAGGAGGAAATTTACAATAAACCCAATCTCCAGGAAAAAAAACCAGCTGAAATTGTAGTTGAAGATCAGAACTACAGATATCATAGTGAGGGCAAAGTGCTAGGACTCAGAATAACAAAAAATAGGCTACAAACAACATATAATGGAGAGGAAGAACAAGGCGATTCCGATGCTTATACTACTGTACAATCTAAGAGAGTTAGGCATGAAAAATAAGAAATAAAAAATCTATCTTGTACTAGGAAGAGAGGTACTAATATACCCGCCAACCCCTATCAACGGTGAAACAAGGACCAGAAAATTGGAACTCCAGAGAATACAAAATTAAGCTCTCTACCTAATCACCAACACACGTAGGAGAGAGAGGAGAATACTACAGGATATACATCAGGAAGAAGGATTAGAACCGCTTAACATCAACATCAGGAACAGAGCGAAGAAAATATAGAGAAAGATAGACGATCTACCTCCGATATTTGCAAAGCACACGAACACCAGAGCTGGAGTCCCCTTTAATACTCGATTTTACAGCGGCAGACAACAGCTAAGAATCGAGGAGGTTCCCATCTTTAGTTAAGTAGAATTCAAAAAGAGAGAAGTAACAAGCATAACGATAAGGATATTTACCCGACTATATACAAACACAACCAACGAAATAACCAACTAAGACACCAGATTGATACCCTAGTAAGACAACCGAATTTAAACAACTGACTAAGAAGACAACACATATCAAAAGTGTAAACAAAAAAAAGGGGAACTAAATGAACTAAAAGTGTAATAAGTGCACTATATTAAAAAGTTCAACAAAAATGATAGTGAAGTGAAAGTTAAGAGTAAAACAGAAATAAAACGAACATAGTAAACTAAAAGTGTAATGAGTGAACTATAGTATTAAAAAGTTTAACAAAATGATAGTGAAGTGGAAGTTAATAGTAAAACAAGTGAACAAAGTGAAAAAGTGATAACAACAAGAGAAAGTGAAACAAAGTAAGGAATGTAAAACAAGTAACATGACAATACCTAAACAAAGCTCAGAGCTCAGAGCTAAGATTACTCACAACGGCATGAATGCTACAATAAACACATGGATAAAAGATGAAGAGAATAATGGAACAGAGATTAGACGGTCCTCCCGCTTGTGTATGAGGAACATGGGTACTAAAGTGTGAGAAAGGAAGTAAGAATGATAAATGATGAGTAAATACATGACGGTGGTTCGGAATCCACGTTAATCAGCAGGTCCCCATTGTCCCTCAGGCAAAGGTATTCCACCCTTCCCACCTTTGACTACCGAGGTTGCTCAATCTGCCTCCTCACCAATATGTCCTCTTTTAAACCAAAACTTTCCGTCTCCCACAATAAACCCTCTTCTAAAGCTTGTTCCGGACTTCTTAATCAGCACTTCACTATCGGTTCACTTGAACTGAGAGTCAGAAGTGTGCCCTCCCCCCGCCCGATCGTGGGAGTGGTACAGAGGGGAGGAGTAACCGCCAGCCGTACTTTTTTTCCCCCTAAAAAAAACACCAATCAAATTAAAAGCGTACATAAAAAATAAAAATTCCATTTTCCTTTGCCTCCTTTCCGCGTACATTGGGATGAAATCAACAACCCTCTCAGGGCAGCTGCCAGCACATTTCCAAGACGGAGTCATTAAACGCGACACTCCGAAACATCAGACTACCCTCATCCGAGAAATAATAAATAGCAATTAACAACCATGATTATCCGGAGAGTTATCGAACACGACTCCGCATGGATGAAGCCGTGACAAAATGGAAACGAAGACCCAATAAAAATATATATATATATATATATATATATATATATATATATATATATATATATATATATATATATATATATATATATATATATATATGGAGGTTCCTAGCTTAGAGATATACTGGGTTTGATGGGGTGACGCTTTGGGCGAAGTAGAGTCACTGTGCCTGGTAGCTCAGCGGTAGAGCATCTGACCGGCAATCATCAGACCCGGGTTCGAGGTCACTGTGCCTGGTAGCTCAGCGGTAGAGCATCTGACCGGCAATCATCAGACCCGGGTTCGATTCCCGGGTAAAGGATTGCCCTTCATTGTGCCGCCCTCTGCTCTCTATGATTCTAGTCTTCTTCTAATGTCCCTTTCTCTTACCTCTAAAAAACTCCTGTTTCTTGTCTCATTGCTCATTCCGTCAAATTTCTCTTTCCTGTACTATATTGTAATATAGTCTGCAATGCAAGGTTTCTGCACCTTTATTTCTGTCTTCAAAATTGTTTTGAAAGGCAGAAAATAAATATGGCGAAAGCACTGTGGTGGTTGTTATCACCCGCAGAACTTGCATTTGCTTCTTCTTCCTTATATATATATATATATATATATATATATATATATATATATATATATATATATATATATATATATAATATGCAGATATAGAGAAACGGTGATTTTAGACGTGCTCTATTATTATTGCAGCGTGTCTCAAAATTAGTATACCCCTTTTTCAACTCCAGCTGTTTCCTTGAAAACAGATCATTTGAATCTATAAGCGCCACATAGCCTAAAATTAGCTCTTTATTAATTGCTAACTGTTGTTGAAATAAATTTAGCCACAATACAAAAGGAGAAATGTTTTAATATATGTGTATGAAAACAGGAGCACGCAAACATTTCACGCATTAGTGAGTTGTCAGGTCGGGGCAAAAGTTGAAAACCAGGCGATATGATTTGGACATCTTCTCCACACCTTATCATAATCTGAAATGGCATTCATACAATATTTAAATACGTCACTTACGTGGCGTGGATGAGGAGTGTCACATATGTGTGCCCGAAGCAGTGTGAAGCATACATCCATACACAACAAATTCATCATTACTTTTATCACTTATTCACGCAGGTACCCCTCCTCTTTACTCCTAGTACCAAGAGTGCTACATGATTGCACTACATTCACTCAGCACTTATATTTTTCTCACGCCACGCAAACATTTCAATCTCCAACCTTTAAACACATCCACTACTTCTCACCCTTTAGCTTAATGATCGATACCCCTCACATTCCACACATTCCCACTGTGACGTGGTTTAACCTAATTAAGTGGAAGAGACCGCTACAATATTGCCCAATTTTCCCTTTTCTTATACGGCCGCGGGTTAATGATTTTGGTACGCTGCTTTGCATACCAGCAACCTCAAAACAAGACTTAGTCGCTTTTTACGTTATACACCAGAATATGGTTACTGCAACGTCACATACATTTCTCCCACCTAACTTAACATGTCTGCAGGTTGTTCGCTTGGCGCAACTACTGACATGAATTGACAATGCTCGTGTCTTAGGCTCTTTTAAGCCATTAAAGGCTCTTGTGATTTTGCGAGTCCAAAAATGCTGTTGGTTGTAATTTTGACTCGCATGTCACGATTTGATTTCATCTGTAGGTGAAAAAGTAGTGAAGTTGCTTTCCTTATAACTGCAGGATGTGATGCTGAATATGAGTTTGAAAGAAGATCAGTTATACAAACCACGTTAACTGATTCTAAGTTTGCAGTTTAGGTACCAAATTGGTCCCTATTGAATGAAAACTTAAAATATATCCATTTATGGCTAATCCCTATTCTTATTAATAAAATTGATTCATTTACCTCCATGCCTGTATTTTTTTCTATTCCACGTTGAGACAAACGACCGAGTTGGCGAATGAATGAACGGACTAAGAGGTAACTGCTACTCACCTTTTAAAACTTACAAGCTCTTAAATTTCCTAACTTAAAAAAGAGAAGATACAAATTAACAAGCCTCTTTCTCTCCAAATTGCTACCATTCAGATGTAATCATGGCGTCAATTTCATCATTGCATCCACTTGACTCGAGATTAATTTTCGAATGGATGAGTGGGAATTAAAAGAGTTTTCGATCCATAGATGGCCCTATTTTCTCAATTGCTGCCATTCTTATATTTTAATGGTGGGTTTATGAGCGCTGGTGGGCAGGAATAGATTTTAACGCCTTCTAATTGTTACCTCTTTATCTTCCAAATGACCTTCTTTACGAATGAGGAGAAGTGCTCTTGTTCCTCTCCACGCAAAACCAAAATAGCACTGTTTCACGTAATTCCAGACAGAAGCGGGAATGGCAAAGTTACTTAGTTTTCATTAACAGGTTCTAATTCAAACTTTGGAATACCAACGTGCGTTGGACCAATCTATTATCCCGAGGGTTTGAATACGCCCTTCGGAGCAGTGTATTTCGGATTCACGAAGAATGGTGGTGGTTTCCATTTTATTTACTTTTCCATGATTTTTCTTTTTAATTTTATTTATTTCTCCTTTTTCATTTGTTATTTCCTTTTTTCTATTCCATTCTCTATCACTCCAATTCATTCTGTCGTGGTATAGCAGACTATATAATATCTATTATTTTTTGAATGGGAAAAGCTCAGGCTATTAAAGCGAACCATCCAATAACTAAACGCTACGTTGATGCGTGGATTAGAAAGGTCAGGTTGAAGCACGGGGTCAATACGCTTAACTAATCAGGTTGACTCCGAGGTTGGCGAGATTTGAATAACGATGCCAAGAGTGACGTTCAGGTTAATTAGAGATAAACATAAAAAAATATAAATTTTATTTTCAAATTAAAAATTATCAAAATGATATAGAGGAAAGTTAAATGTTGGATAATGATTTATCGTTACCGGTGGGAAAGTCTAATTTCTATTAAATAGTTTCGAGCTACCTGCCCATACATATGGGTTCACAAGGTTTAAAGGGAAAAAGGGGGGCTTACTGATTGGAGGGCGACAGCCACTTCAAGGAGGCTTGAGGGAAAGTAGGTGCTCGGCGAGACGACCTTGTCGGCGTCTTTAAAGGAGGGATCTTCGTCAGCAGAAGAGTGGGAAGGAAGTTTATGGTCGGTACCTTACTTGCGGGGCCGTGTAGGCGTAAGTTCTAACCTTAGCTGGGGCTCGAGTGGGGAGCTGGAATCCTTGGTGATTCTCGGAAGAGCTATGGCTAACTCAAGGCAATTCCGACGGGGCTGTGTGCTTCGAGGATTCGAATCAGTAATTCGGAACAGCTGCTTTAGAGAACGGCGGGGGCAGAGGCTTCCGTTTGACCGTAGATGCCTTAACGGGAAGAGAGTATCCAACCTTCGGTCGGGTACACACAAAAACACCGACTTGGGACGAGAGATGTCTTCTTGCGAGCGAGCCTTGTTCTTTACTACTTTTCCAAGGCGACTAATGAAAAGTCTCCTCCTGCGGGAAATGGGGAATAACTCTCACTTTGGGGAATTCCCAGGGGGCAGCTGAGGTGCCAAACTGTCGGCGATAAACAGTTCTTTTATCCCCTTTCTCTATCTCCGCAGGGAAAACTGCTGAAATTTACGACCGCGTAGGGGATGTTCTCCACACTCTACTTGGAATGTACGATGGGGAGGCGGGCATCTGGGATTCCTTCGCGAATCTCGCCCGCGTGGGATCTGGCTAACCACGCGGCTTCCAGCAGCGTCCTAAGCATTGCAAAGAAGGGGAAAAAAGGGCATCCATCTACATCTCCTCCCTTCTGAAAGATGGCATTTTCCCAGCGAAGGGAAAGAAAAGGGACATCCCAAAATTTGAGTGAGATTATAAAATGGTTGAAGGGAAACATGACCTGTATCGACAGGTATACACATCTAAGGGACCAATCTTAGCTAGACGTATAATACAAACTATTTAAAATTACTCTAAACATGCTACTCTAAAGCAACGGGTTTAGGTGGCATTGTCTGCTAAGAGCTTGTGGCTGAGGTTATCGGCCACGCAGTTGTCTGAGCCGGGAATATACAAACTTTTAATTTGAAACTGTGGCAAAATTTAAATCCACCGCATTATTCGACCGTTTTGACTCTTAACATTTTTCCGGTATGACAATGGGTGGTGGTCTATCTCTATGACGAATCTTTTACCAATTCGATACATTTGCAATTTTGAAATTTTCGATATAATCACTAAATCCTTTCGTTCTATTACCAAGTAGTTTTGCTCATGTAGTAATAGGATTCGACTCGCGTAGGCCACAGGGCGGCTTTCACCGCTATCAGCATACTGGAGGAGTACGCATCTGAGGCCTTCGTCGTTGGCATCCTTCCGGATGCCGAAGAGCTTAGTGGGGTCTGGGAGCCTCAAGATGGGGTCAGACGCCAGTTCGTCCTTTAGTTATTGGTAGCTGGAAGTGGCCTTGGGATTCCAGACTAGGGGATCCGGGGACCTTTTCTGCAACATTGCACACAGGGGGGAAGAAATGGATGCAAAATTGGGGATGAACTTCCCGTAGAACGAGGCCGATCCCATAAATGACCAGGGTTGCTTCTTACTGCGGGAGGGTGGGGGGTGGGGGTATTTCTACTATGGTCCGAACCTTTTATTCCTGGGCGCCCATTCGATTCTCCCCGATATGGAAGCCAAGGTACTTGATGGTATCGTAAGCTAAGTGGCACATACGTGAGTCCATGCTCACGGGGCCCGGTCAAAAGGTTTTGAAGGGTGATCAGTTGCTAGTCCCATGTAGTGGTAGCGACGTATAGATTGTCAAAGTAAAATGAAACATGGGGAAGGTCGTCCACATTTCTTAGCATCATCAGGTTGTAATTGCTGCAAGCAGTTACAAGTCAGAAGGGGAGGCACTTTAACTGCATGACTCCTTTGTAGGTGCGGAACGCCGTGTATTTTCGTGCGCTTTCAAGGAGGAGAATCTGGTACTATGCCTTGCAGAGATCTAATTCTGAGATGTACTTGGCTTCCTCGAATATATGAAGGTTCTCTTCGATCAGGGGAATTGGTTCTGCGTCGAAAACTGTCGCAGAATTCAACTTTTGCAAGTCTACGCACATTCGGAAAGTCTGGTCGAGTTTTTGAACCATGATTATAGGTGAACAGAAATTCGATTTCGAGGGCTCAATGATATCGAGTTTGAGCAAGTTATCCACCTCAGAATTGAAGGCCTGCATCAGGTCAATTGGAAGAGGATACGGCTACGAACGGACAGGTTCTTGCGTAGTAATAACGATGTCATGTTCGAAGTGCTTTGCACGGCCGCCGGGGGTCTCAGCAAGTACGTCACTGAAGTGGTTCAGCAGCCACTGCAGATTACTATTCTGGTGAGGGGCTAACCCGGGGTAGAGGTTAAATGCCGGAGAATATCGTTCTGGGGCCTCAGGTAGAAATGGGAGAGGGTAGTCGCCATCTTGTTCGATGCAAACCACCTGGACAACGTTGAGGGGGTCAGAGGGGTACGACGCTTCCAGGGGAGACTCTTCGTCAAGAGCCACAAAATTACTACCATTTGCGCGGCGGTGGTATTTCTTCAACATGTTTACGTAGAATATCTTATCTCCAGAAGGGGTCCGAATAAAGTAATCCACGGGACCTTTCGACTCGAGGATGGGGAAGGGCCACTTACACTGACTAAGAAGCTTGTTTCTCTCCGTGAGAAGTAGCAACAACAGATCATCGGCAGGCTTAAATCTTCTTTCATTTGACTTTAGGTCGAAATAGGTTCCTTATTTACCCAGGTTCACATCTACATTATTGTAAGCGATGTTAACGCAGGTATCCATGAGCTTCCTAAGGTCTAGGAGGTAGGAGTAAGATGACTGAATTTCTCTATCCAGTTGGGGCTTAGGAAAGAGTTCTTTTAAGATGCAGAGGGGGCCTTGCACATTACGGCGATAAAATGATTCATAGGGGACGAAACCGAGAGTCTTGTGGGAGATCTCCCTTTGCGCAAAAAGTGCCACAGGCAATTAATGGCGCCATTCTCAGGGCTGTTCGAGACAAATCTTTTTCAGAATGGTCTTCAGGGTGCAATTCAATTTTCCGCAAATACCATTTGCAGTTGGGTAGAAAGGAGTGGTAAGCAGGGGTTTTACCACTAAGAGTTTTCCGATATACTATATAAGCTCGGAGGTAAACTGTCTGCCTCTGTCGGACAACACCTCCAGGGATATTCCTACTCGGGGAAAAAATGGATATTAGGCCCTCAGCACAGGTGACACTATCTGTCGTGGTATGACATTACATTATATCAATACCATATTATATCTATGAGGGAGGGACCAATAAATTGAAAGTGAACCGACAAAAGGGACGGAAAACCACGAGTTTAGAGGGGCTGAGAAGCGAAAGAGTGCATGCAACGAGGTCAGGTAAATTATGGAAAATGGCAAAGCTCAAGGTTATTTAAAGAGGCATGTATAAAAATATAATTATATTTACACAAAAATAATGAGAGAATTGATGGGTAAAATTATTTCAGAGAATTAACGGAAAAAATCACATCAGTAAATGAAAGGGGGAATTAACTCAATTGGGTTACTGAATTGGGGTGGGGGATGGGAGGAGTTGGCTTACGGATGTCTTCTGCACGTGTTGTGAGGGCGCTCGGACTTCAGAGCGGGAGGTTGGAGTGATGACGGTTCTCCAAAAGCTAGGGGTGGGGGGGGGGAAACTTCCAGGCCAGGGGAGAGTATTTCGGATACCCGAAATGAAGAGGGATTCGATAGGAGTTGATGAAAGAAGTCGGGAAAATCACTCGGGGCGATCGTTCAGTGGAATTACCTCCTGGCTGGGGCTAATTCCAAATACACAAAATAGTCCAGCTGTCACTTTCCTTTGTTGCTAGCACTTGACTCGGAACCATGAGGAATCTTCTGGGTTCTGGGCGAGACTTCTTAACTCTGTGTCTCCTCATGGGAGTCGAACACTATATATGTCCGAGGCTCTCCACGAGGGGGGTTAGCGGGAAACAGCTCTACTCTCGAATGGCGTTGAATCTTCTTGCAGTGGCTATTCTAGTCCGCGTAAAGGGGAATCGTGGAGGGGGGGGGGGGTAGGCTTACCAATTTAGGCGTCGAATCTTCTTGCAGAGGCTATTCTAGTCCTTGTAAAGGGGAATAGGGGGGAGGGTGGGGGGGGGAGGCTTACCAATTTAGGCCTCACTGGGCCCTCTGCAGCACATGGAAGTTCCGATCTGCTCAAGAGATTCCACGTGGGGGTTTCCTCACACTATCAATACTTTTAAGTGGGACTGCTTAGAGGAACGAGATAACAAAGGTCGAAACCTTCTCGTCCTTTTATATCGCATAAATCGTGGTTACCTAGACGATTTTGAGCTTAGGAAAGTACTCCGTGAACTTTTAAAGTTTATATTGAACCCACAATGAGTTGAGGAGGGTGACTATCTTGTGAATGTATGTTTTATATTTTAGAGAGCTACCAGCGATACACCCTATTTGAATATTCTCATCATCCATCTACATAATCGACGACTTTCGATTCTATTATGGGATGAATGGTACAGTATTTTGGTCTGTAGATGAAATTGAATTTGGAACATTCAATCTCATGATTCGTATATACATATATAGGATAGTGGGAGCACACAAAATAATACCAGCTAGTTTTTGATTTGATCGCGATAAAATCCATAGATGCCCTGTAGATTTACGAAGATGTGAATTTGTTTCCACAGTTTGGGTAAGAAATGGAGAATGATACAACCCAAAACTTACGGCTTCCATCACTAATTCAGAGTTACCCCATAAAACGGGCCTACACACATTCTATGCGATATATCCTTCATTTATTCATTTACTAATCACCCTTACTTTTCAGGACATAACAGAATAAACGCTTGTGAACACAACTAGATCTCAATGGGAGCTCCAGCAAAGAATATACTACGTAAAACATTACTACAAGACAGGCTCGTTCAAGGAAGTGCAGGACACTTTCGTGCATCAGTTCAAATGTGAAAAAGCCCCCTCCAAGAGCAGAATTTAGGACTGGGTGCACCACTTCAAGAACTATGGGAGAGTGGAACACATCAATGCAGCCAGTGACAACCGCCCAAGCCATTCAGGATGCCCCAGGAAGCGTACAGCTGAACTGGTCGAGAGCGTAAGAGAGTCAGTTCAGCAGAGTCCAAAACGCTCTATTCGCAAGCGAAGTCAGTCCCTCGCTATATCCTGTGAGGCTTGCAGGAGAGTGCTAGTAATGTATGTAAAGGCCTACCCATACAGAGGAAACAGACCCTTACAGTCTAAGGAAAGGAGCAGAGAAAGGCTATGGCAGTCAAAATACTGTAGAAGATTCAGGAGACCACAAATTTACTTAAACTCCTTTGCTCCTTAGATAAAGCTCACTTCCATCTTGAAGGAAAGGTAAACTCGAAGACAAATGTCTTCTGGGGGACCTCCAGCCCAAATGAGGTAGCCAACAAGCCCCTACACTCACCTAAGTGCACGGTATGAACTGCAATCTCAGCCGGAGGCATCATCGGACCAATCTCCTTCGAGGTATCTGGCGCGACAGTGACAGTTACCAAACAGCGGTATGTTGAGGTCCTTAAAGCCTTCAAGAGTGAGCTGCAGACTCTGTTCCCGTTGCTTATGGGGAATTTCTGGTTCCAGCAAGATGGAGCATACTCTCACACCTGAAACCTGTCCCGAGGTTGGCTGAAAGAGAACTTTGCTGGCCGTGTGATCAGTTTCAAGACTGATTTTGAGTGGGCACCTCACAGCTCAGACCTTACCCCCCCCTCCCAGATTTCATTCTCTGGGGATGCATTAAAGACAATGTGTACACAGTGAGACCCATGACCATCATGGAACTCAAGGAAGCTATCAGGTAGTAGATCAGAGCCATTAGTCGGTCAGTTTGTAATGACGTCATAGACAACTTTGTGCCGCGCGTCAAGAAATGCACAGAGCTAAATGGAGATCATCCCGAACACGTGCTCTAGAATAAAAAAGAAAAGTCCAAAGACTCTCTTGTTTTGATATGATGTTTGTTAAACACAATAAACTAGTTATCACCAAAGTTTTATTTAATCCTTGCCGAAAATTAAAAAATGAGGCCTATCGAAAGTTGGGGCCCGTTTTGGGGGGGTGACCCTGTAGTACGAGCGAGAATGACATTCCATAATAGACAGGAGTTGGCTCACCAGATTCATTAAGTAGCAATGACGTGATGGAAGTCAGTTCCAGTCTACCTCTGAGGGTGGGATGGAGGTCGATTTAACCACTGTTTACCAGCAAATAAAGTGCAGGAGCGGATTCCCTAGCGAAAAGGCAGGGGTTCGAACCCTGTACTGACTCCACGGTGGGCAAGGAGTTGGGCCGATTGTGTCCCTAGGTTAGAGAATTGGAGAGAGGTTTAAACTTTTAGAGTTGGTGTTGAAAGGTGAGATGATACCTGCACCGAATGATGGGAGAAGAGGCCGCGGATGATGGGAAATGAAAATGCGAACGCGATGCTAATGGGGATGAGTTCTCGAAGACTGCGATAATGCCGTCGAGTTTGGCGTAATGTATAGCTGCAAATCAGCAGATAAGTTGCTTAAGCCCTGCTAAAATTGGTTGCGGGATCAAATAATGAGGTCATATTATGTTATGGAAGGGGATGGGTGAGATTCCCGGCAGAGGGTTGGGTGTATAGGCAAATTGTGCATTTCGCATATATTTTGGGCCGTTGCAAGTGATAAAGTCGAGATCGCTTAAAATTTTAGACACTGAAATCAATGCGTGCCGATCCGACTTGCGCTTGTAGTTTGGCAAGTGTATCCATCGGTTCCATTCTTCCTGTCAATTGATAGAGATGGTCAAAGACTTGAGCTTAGGGACACCGGAGGGATCGGAAAACTGACTTTTCATTGTGGTTCATCCTTGATACTGTATTAAAATATCTATAAATTTGTTTCGTTGTGTAGCAGTGACGTTTGCTTGAGGCTGGTTGAAGCTGTTAGAGTGGTTTATAGAAGATCGCGTGAAGAGGTATGTGTCAACACAATCGGGGAAAGTGTCGCGAAAAGGACGCTTTTAGGATTTTTTTGTTAATGGGATTTGCTGAACGTAGGGGTACCAATAGACGTAGCATTGTTTTGGGTATGGACACACTTTTTCGGTCAATTTATTTATACACAATCTTGATTTTAGTCCCTGCAAGCGACAGACGAGAGGGGAAAGACAGAGAGAAATGAAGAGTTAACAAATGACGCGCTCATAGGTCCATGACTCCCAGAAATGTCTATCAGTTACTTCTACCACTCCGCTTGGATCTTATGATTTTTTTTGGTATCTTCCAATCCACCAGAACTCACATAAGATCGTAGATATTTAAGCTCTTGCACTCATTTTAAACTCTCATTAGATAAGAACATTTCACCATTCTGGTTCATATCAGTTAATCATGAATATTCTTTGTTTAATCAAAGCCCATTTAACAAATGTATGAAAATCCTTTCTTTGCTTTCTTCGTAATCTTGGACTCATCGATCTAACAGTTATCAAATTGCTTCTAGATTATTATTCATTCTTTCTTTATCTCACCCTTTGATTACTGTGACTCAGCTTTAGATGCATCATACGCTACCACTATTCGACCCCTTTAACATGTTTAGAAATGTGCAATCTTTGTTTCTCTCCGCCGTTACGTTTGTTTCATACGACTGCCCTGGTGCATGAACTATACTGGCTGAAAATTTGATCTAGAAACGCCATTTAACTTTATCCTCATTGCATATAAGTTCCAATTTACTCCAGAATCCTCCTAATTGTCTCCTATCATAGTGCATGAAGATAATTTGTTCTAGAACTGCCACTTAATGACTTAATATTCCTCATTGTCATCTGCGCTGCATGAATGCTCGCGCATTCTACATATCTTCCTCTATAATTTAGCATTAATTAACTATTGGTATATGTCGTGGTATAGCAAGGACCGAGTGATGGTGTACGTACGTATATGTTTGTTACGTACTTCAAAAGCTTCGTGATTAAGTTTTGTCTAAGAGTGCTATATTTTCAAATGATTATTATTATTACGTTATTTTGAATCTTTGAGGGTTTCTAGTGCCATGCTCAGAGTTTTGAGGATTGAATTAAATGCTTCTAAGAAAAATAGACCTTTAATTGCAATATGAACAAAAATTGAAATCTAACAAACAAACTACATAGTTTTGAATTAAACAATTTAAGTGAGGCTTACTAAATTACACAATTGAATATACAGTAATGGTTGACCCAAAGCTCACTTTAATCTTGAACGCTAATTGACTTTCAAATAAAAGATAATGGTATTTATTTACCTTTAAAAACCCCCCACAGAATATCGGGTTTGAGACTGACCTTGCCCTCAAATTTTATGTAGCCTCAAGAATGTTGTTTTCGAGCCGGCGCGTGGACGTCTTCCGTGCCGTTCCAGATGTTGTCTGGCGGCGGATAGCTTTAAAGCCACAGATGAATTCGGTGCGTGCGACTAGTGATTTCACCAACGGGACAGGGAAAGTATGCTTCTTCTACTCTTCGGGTTAATCTGGGAATAATTCGAACTGACGAGCGATGGGCAAAAGAGTGAATCCTTTGAAGAAGGAAAGTGCTTGAGGGAGTTTACTTTGGGGTATTCCTCAATGGCGAGGACTATCTCTGGATTTCGTTTTACACCAGGATAGGGGGATTTCTCTGACGAGAACTAGTTAAACTTGTTTCTCAATACAAGTTAACTTAAAGTTCCATGTGACCACCAGTAACTGGCTCAGAATGAGCTTCTTCTGTGTTCCTTTCGTAGGGTTGCCGAGCACTTCGCCGGACTTAGTTGTCTCGATCGCAAACTCCATCTTCCTGAGACAAGATTCTTATTTTAGGTGTGACCCCCAGTAACTGGCTCAGGATGAGATTCTTCTACGTCCCTTTCGTTGGTTGCTGGGTCTCTAGCCGGACTTCGTTGTCTCGATGACTAACACAATCTACTCTAATTTCCCATATGAGGTGAAATTAAATATCAACTCTTAGGGGAAATATGGCGGTTTAACCAATGTTAGGACCGCCTGACGCGAAATGTGATGATTAGTGCTTTATGTGGTTGGGCGAAGGCCTTACTGGTAATACTCGAGGCAAGGGGCGAGAGGGGGAAGGCTAGGTAATAGGATTACGCCGCCAAAAATTTCAGGACGTTGTGGTTACCGAAAGGTGCCTCAGTTTTGAGGGTGGGATATCGATTGTAGAGAAATTATAACATAACGCCGCACAAGAGGGCCAAGCGGACATATATGTTAAAGTCCATCGTCGGAAAGAGCGAGAGAAGCGTACCAGAAGAGGAGGGGCGTGAGAACGTTAGTTGTCTGAAAAACAGTCAAACTGCCCAAAGGCTTTGATCTTCCCCGCCGAGATGGTGGTCGAGTCGAGCTGCAAGACCAAGGTAACCACAAAAGGCCATTAAGCAGCTCTCAAAAGATCCGATTACCTACAAAGTGCAGAGGATCGCGGTTAAAGCGCCCCCAAAATCGGTGCCAGATAAAAAAAAAAAAACTCCGAGGAGAAATATTGTGACGTTCGTCGGTGCCTCTGATTAAGAAGCCGACCTGGGCTCCGCGGTGACATCCTTCCCTTATCTCACGCACTCCGCTCAGCGGCCTCGCCCCTTCCCCCTAAGGTGGGGGTGGTAGCCGGACTATAAATAACCCCGTAAGGGAAGGAAGGGTGATTATGTGAAAGACGATAGAGGACTAGGTCGAGGAGATCGGTCCTTCACCCAGTTCCAAACCAAAATCGTTCTTCTAAAAACTTAGAAGATCGTCACGTTTTCGTATCGGCACCATAACGAGTTATCCTCCACAGGCTTTGTAAGAAGTCTGGCTGGATCACCATTCCTAGTGCCAAACAGGAATTTCGAGAGCAAGAGAAAAGAAGACACATTCACCCTCGAGTGACTCTCAAATTGCAATCTTAATAATTGGGAGATGAGAAGAAGTAATACCCGAAGAAGTTCCATTTTTAAGTACTTTAGAAATCACCTCGTATCCCAAAACCCAGTAGGCAACCCCTCTAAGAAGATGAAGATACTAAAAGACTTCAAGAGCTACCCAGAAGAGTACTCCTTGAGCCACAGAGCACCATTACTCTCTCTGTTGTTTAAACGTATATCCAGAGATGAAGTTATAAGAAGAATTTGGCAGCATGCCCCCCCCCCCCCATCTCGTGGAAAAACTTGCCGTCGGCCGCTGCAACTCAAAGAAGCGTGAAAAATCCAATACAGCGACATCCCTCAACCTCTGATCCTTTCAAGGTCATGTAAGTCCGAATGACTATTTATATTCGTTTTGATTAAGTAGGATTTTTAATACTGTACCCACGCTAACCAAAGGAGAGATAATATTTAGTGACTCCTGTCTTATTGCTAGTTATGATTAGTGGAACATAAATTGTGGCTAAACGATATACTAAAAGGTTTCTCTAAATTAACTAACTGGCAATTAGTTTATTTACGTGAAGCCTACTTTAGGGTGTTCATGACTCTCGTCTGGAATAGGCCCTTGCTCAATTCGTGTAAACCATGTTAAACCTATATATGTTATTGTAAATATTTTGAGTTAAGGGATAAATTAAAAGGATATATTTTGGGTTAATTCTTGGTGTTTCACTAGATCCTTACGTGTTTGACTGGCTCTTTCGTTAAAACGGATTAAACACTGTGGCACTCTTATATATACATTAGTTAATAAGTCCACTCAGCCAATAGAGGAATGGTTTCCCTTCCTAAGTAGAAGTATCAGACTGGCGCTTTAAAGTCATTAAATATATAATAATCTGACTGAAAAAAAGAAGGACACAAGCATACTTCGACATTGATTTCCCTTCAGTATACACCGTCCTACCTTATTTAGGGCCTACATCCTTGCCTTAAACACCCACCCATTCTCTCAAGCTTTTTTCAGTCAGTAGATGGGTGGTCTGTGAATTTTTATGTCCATAAAGGGCTTCATAAAAACTCAGTTATTATTTACATTTAATCGTCTATCCTTCCTAATAATACCATGTTTGCGACACTTAAACTTACATCAAAATCAAATGATATGAACTAATGACTAATAAATAAATTTTATCATTGAAATTTATGAGTAAAGCAATTGTACATTGAAGAGATAATTATCATAGGGGAAGACGTACAAATGTTTTATAATAAATCTTAAAGAAATCCTACCATGAAAGGCGACTTATTCTTGGACATTAGCGTCCTGCTAATCTCATGAGCCTTGAATTGGCCATCTCTCTTTTTTTGTTTGGAAATACTTAGCAGAAGCCTTAGTAACTATTTCAACAACCCGGTCAATGCTGAATATGTGGCAAACAGGGTTGGGGTATTCGTATTCAGTATTCATGAATACAGCATTTTTAATTATTCATGGTGTATTAAGTTTTCATGCAAAATTATGAATACATTATTCATATTGTATTCAAATATATTTGAAAGTATTTATTGTATTTATGAATACGTATGAATACATTTAATTTTTGATTCTATTTTGTCAGTAGAAATTCAACATTTAGTAGTATCTTATTTAGCGAATTGCATCCATTGTTGCCAGGCTTTTTATTTTCAGGACTTTCTGGGTTAAAAACAATGACTGCAGCTTGGAAGCAGGTGTCTCAAAAGCTCAGATCAGTTGGAGGACTTTTTTGTACTTTCAAATTTTGTATTTTGGGGACTTTTGTATTCTAGAATTTATTATATTTATAGAGACTCACAAAATTTAGATTTAATTTATGGTAAAGAACGAAAATACTACAATATATATTTGAGTAGTATAGTAGTAAGTTCATCATCACCGTAACTAAATTAACTATCAATATTACTAGAAAAATTATGCACTTTATATTTAAATAATTAAAAATATTAAAATAAAAATAAATGATAAGAAAAGAATAAATAATAATTAAAAATTAATTTTTAATTTAATTATAAGTTTTATAATTAAAATTCATTTTTCTGAATTTGTAATTATATACAGCAACATTGGTACATTTCCTCTTGTTTTTATTTTTCAGATGTAGTTAAGCAAATATATTTGTCTAATATAGAAGAGTATTAGTGAAAATTAAAATAATTGCAATTATGTCTGGCTCTCGTAAAAATAAATCTAGAGTATTTTCACATTTTTAAATACCATCCAAAGCCACTGGAACAATAAAAGCAAAGTGCAAACTTTGCTCATCAGAAATATCTGGTCTTGCCAACAGTTCATGGAATTTTCTGCTTCGCATGAAGGTGAGATAATATTTTGTGGTCATGTAATTTTATTTCTTTTGTAATAGTGGCAGTAAATTCTTATTTTTTGCTACCATTTTAAGTTTATTTTTTAAGTAAGACGAATACAAATATTTTATACAGTTGTCTTGGTAAAGTAAATTCAGTAAAAGTTAGGAAAAATCCTGTATTTTGAAGATCGTCAGGAAATACTAAATATATTCTATGCCCGATAAAAATGAAAATAGAAAAACTAATTTTAATAGGTATGAGCCCGTGTGACATCTATGTAAAGCTTAAGTACCTAGTAGAAGAATTTGTTCTTCCTAGTTATATACATAATGGGTAAAATCGTATTTTAGTCATGTTTATCCAGAGATCTGGTGGCCACCAGATGGTGTGTCCTGTACAGGACAGTGGCTTACCAAGTGTGTTGGTTACGGATGGGGGAGGGGCATTACACATATAAATACAGTACAGTATAGCAGTGTGTTGTTCTCCTAATGAATTGCAAATATATATATATATATATATATATATATATATATATATATATATATATATATATATATATATATATATATAAAGGGTCTTTCAAAAAGGACGCTCGAGCTTTGTCAGGCGATAGTGGCCATGTTGTTAAAGCGACAACTGGCAACCTCACTGTGAACTGTTTAGTAGTACTTGGCGAGTCAGGATGGAAGGTTATAGCGTTGAACAGCGTGTGCAAATCATCAAATGTTATTATCAAAGTTAGTGCTCTGTTCGACAAACGTTTCGCGCATTACGTGATTTCTATCCTCGTCACAGCGACGTGGCCCATTTTTGGATAAATGGATTTGTGAACAAGCAAATTGTCGGATTTGGGACGAAAACAATCCACATGAGATACACCAGCACCAATTATATCACAACAAAGTCACTGTTTGGTGCGGATTTTCGTCTAACGGAATCATTGGTCCGTATTTTTTTGAGAACGAAGATGGGATTGCCATAACCGTCAAAGGCGTGACCGAAAGATCGATGAAAATCACCTTTTGTGGCCTCAACTGGATTATATGTCTGATATGAATATTGACGACATGTGGTTCCAACAGGACGGCGCTACGTGCCACACTGCGCACGCCCCGATAGATATTTTGCACCAGAGATTTCAAGGCAGGGTCATCTCGCGCAGCGGCGACGTCAACTGGCCACCGAAATCATGCGATTTAACGCCATTAGACTACTTTCTTTGGGGCTACCTTAAATCACAGGTCTATACGAATAATTCGTAAACAGTTGATGGCCTCAGAGTGAACATAACGAACACCATCCAGCAAATTCCGGCAGATTTATACGATAAAGGTATCGAAAGTTTGGCCTCCCGAATACGTTCCACCAAGCAAAGCCGCGGCAGACACTTGAACGAAATCATATTCCACACTTAATGCCATAAAATGGACTTTCAAATTTAAAAGAAATTAAGCGCATATATCACGCACAACTTGTTTTATTTACATTTAAAAATTGAGCGACCTTATTGAAAGACCCTTCATATATAAATATATATATATATATATATATATATATATATATATATATATATATATATATATATATATATATATATATATATATATATATATATTTATATATATATATATACGTGACTAATATATAAATGTACATAACACTAGCAAACAGGTTAATGCAGCGTGTTATATCGCAGAATAGATATTTAAAATAGATTGTTAATAAAATTAAATGTAAATTATTTTTGGCTTATTTGTATCTAAATATTCATTATTTGATTTAATTTTTATTAATTATTATTGTTATTATTTACTTACCTTACTAGCAATATGAAATTATTAATTAAATTATTTATTTAATGTCATAAAACTAGATTCATAAAACCTTTGCTTATTTTACAGAGGAAGCACATAAACGTCTACCAACAGATTATAGCTGCCAAGACTATCTCTACCTCTGAACAACCTAGCATCCAAATGTTGTCAGAACCAAAACTAAATAATATGCCCACAATGACCCACGTCAAATTAGTATTACTGATGCTCTACTCTCTTTCGTTGCTGAGTAATGTCCATCCGAGCCTTCTGTAACCTGATGGAAATTGTTGATTAACGCTATCAGATGCCATCCAGGAAATATCTATCCACTACCCTTCTTCACAAGAAATGTCAAGAGGTGCAGGCTAATGTAAAATGCCTAATACAACAGGAAAAACTTGTGTGTGTGACAGTTGATCTGTGAACTAACTTACAAATGAAAGGATTCATTGGAATTATCGGTCACACCATTATAGACTCGACGATGCACACTGTGATGTTTGGTGGCAAACGGGTGAAAGGCCGTCATACCGCGGAAAATATTCATTACCAATATGAAGAAGCCATTGCTCTGTGTAAGTCTGAGCTTTTACACAAAGTTACAAACGTAATAACAGATAATACCAGCAACATTAATAAAGCCTTTAAAACTTACTGCCAGGTTATGCAAAACTAGATGATACACGAAGTGATTCAGAGTCATATGAAGACAATGATACAGACTCTAAAGTGATAGCTGATGCATTAGTGGCTGATTCTGATATTTTTTACCATCTTCCTAAACATAAAGTATGCTATGCCCATTCACTTCAGTTTGTTGTAAAAAATGGACTGAAATAAGTTGGAAAGCATCTTGAGAATGTGATCTCAAAAGTTTCAACCATAGTCTCATATGTCAGGAATCTACACATGCGACAGATTTACTGGACGGTGTAAAGAGGCTCCCGGCTGCAAATGCTACCCGCTGGAATTCTCAGTCGATTATGATCCGTTCCATTCTCAGTATTCCAGAAGAGAAACTCAATCAGCTTGACACAATTAGCTTAACCAGTTATGAGTGTAAGATTCTGTGTATAATTCTCACCCCATGTGAAAAAGCAACAAACTTCATACAACACGAAAATAATATATCTACTTGCTTAATCATTCCTGTCACAAAAGGTCTCAAGGAAAATTTTGATAAAATATCCGAGGTATATGCTCGTAACAACAAGTTTGTTGAAACGCTCAAAACATCTGGCCAGCGTCGACTCTCTAAGTACGAGAACAATGATATGCACGTCAATGCCGCAGCTATGAATCCTAGATTTAAACATCGATAGTGTGATAATGACCAGCAGCGAGAAGAAATTCAGAGTAGCCTAATCACTAAGACTTTACACTTTTCACAACATGAGGATCACACAAGTAGCCTGCAAAGGCAGAACAAAGATATATCACTGAAGGCTTTGAATCTTGATATGAGCCTCTTTAGCTTTATGAACAAGGATCCTGTCCTACCAGTATTACAACCATCTACTGAATGTGAGGTGAAGAAGCATCTACGCTAACCTTGTATCAGCAGAGAGAGTCCATCCTTACAATATTGGAAAAATAAAGAATGTAATTTGCCTATATTAGCCAAGTTAGCACGAAAATATTAGCAGTGCCTGCCTCACCAGCCCCTGTAGAACGACCTTTTAGCTTAAGAAGAAAGATTTTCCGACCTGATCGAAGTCATCTCAAGGACAAACGTTTTGAGGAACTAATGACGTTGAAGTGCAATGGTAATATACATAAGTTTGTTAATGAATAGTAGGCTATTCGAAATTAATTACTTTTTCTTTATGCAATTATACTAAGGAAAACTAAGTTTTCTAAAACACTTAAGTTGAGTTATAAAGTAAACTAAAAGTCAAGTTTTGATAAGGAAAATTGTATTTTTTTAATTTATTTTTTGTTTGTTGTTATTGGAAAATAAATCTTTTTAAATTATATTCTTTTCTCATTATAATCCTATATTCACTCTTTTTATATTATCACAGTAAGTTACAGCAGTCAATTTTTCAGTTGTATAAATATATATACATATATATATATATATATATATATATATATATATATATATATATATATATATATATATATATATATATATATATATATATATATATATATTGTGAGTGTATGGAACGTACATACTCACATGCCACCAGACAATCATGTGAACGAAAGAAATTTGTCGTTTGAGTTGACCTTCGTCTCCTCTCTCTCTCTCCCCCACCCTTCCCTCAACTGGTGACAGGAAGTCTAACGTAAGAAGGCCTATCTCAAAGAGAAGCCTAAATTATATTTGCCTTCTTTATGATAACATGAAGATTATCCAGAAGGCGCTGCGATAAGAGAATTGTCGTGAATGGAATCTCTCTCTCGATTTCCCACAATCCTTGGTATAAATAATATCGACGTTCATCTCTCTACAGCAGTGTCCCAAACCAACTCGCGTAACGCGTAACGCGTAACTCTCACGTTGAACGAGAGTCGTTGCCGTAACGTATCGACCGTCAACGCGCCGCCAAGACAACTTGGTCGCGGTCTCAAAGTGTTCCGGAAGTAAATCCCGCCCCGCAGAGTCTGTGACTAGAAGAATACGCTCTGTTGCTCAACGTAACTTGAGAAAGAAAAGGAACATCCAAATAGTTACTTGAAGTTACTATTTGTTAGTGTCACATCAAGTCAGGAGTGAACTAACCGGAACTGCAGCCAGCAGCCCCGAACCCGTCGTCTTATCCCTTCTCTCCGCGAGAACTCGTGTTAACGCCACTCGTCTCTCCAATCCATCACAATTAATGGAAATCTGTAAGCCCAGTGTCCCTCTATTCTTAAATTACCTATTTAATTAACAGTGATTGATCCTCCCATTGAGTCATTATAAATCTAAACGCTTAACGTCAGTGTTTAATATTTAATCCTTAATTTTGCCCGTTTAACTATTGCTAAAGTTTATTTTTTTGTACGTGTGTTTATTTGTGGCTCTTCCCTTTTGACGTACTCTTGGCAAGACTTTAATTAAGAATCCCTTTGGCTAATTTATTCAACCTGTATTATGCATTCTTAGAATTCAACAATCACAAACCTCCCCCCAGGACCAAGTGGGACTTTTATAGGAAGAATCCTGGCTACGGCACAACACGCCTCTAACCAGCTTTCGCACGTTCAGTAGGAATTAAAGCCTCTCTCTCTCTCTCTCTCTCTCTCTCTCTCTCTATATATATATATATATATATATAAATATATATATATATATATATATATATATATATATATATGTATATGATAATAGATTGAGTCATAGGGACAATACCATCGACTTAAACAAAAGCGGTGTGTCCAGATCAAGGACTAGAATAATTGGACCAGACTATGAGCAATTCTACGACATATATAGAAGTGGTGTCAGCTTTAAGGGGTTGAATCTTTGAGGAAGCGAACTCATATAGCCTAAAACTTGCCAACGTCCAAGGAAGCCCAAATGAACTAACGTAAATTTTAATAATTAGAGTCTATTCCCCGAAGGAATATAAATAATATCCATTAATAATCCTTTCCAGATAGCAAAAGCAAAGCTAGGAAAATATTCATTATTTTGGGGTTTAATTATTAGATTGTATCGGTTAGGAAAAATTGCAGCTTCTAATTCTCTTACCAGGTGCGTAAGTTCTTTCGTGAGTCACCAGTTGCGTCAGCAAGAGCAATAATGGCTTCACAATCGTTCGAAGTTTTCGTCAAGCAGGGACAAGCTCTTGGTCTCACAGGACAGGAACTAAAAGAATTCGTCCAAAGCGAATAGCGAGAGGAAAGAGCACGTGAAATGGAAGAAAAAAAGAAGAATTGGAAGAAAGGAGAAGAAAAGAAGAATTGGAAAAAAGGAGAAGAAAATAAGTGTTAGAAATGGAAGTAAGAAAAGAAGCGTTAGAATTGGAAGAAAGGAGAAGAAAAGAAGAGTTAGAATTTGAAGAAAGAGAAAGGATTCAAAAACATGAAAGCGAATTAAGCAGAGACCAAGTTGAAGTCAGTTCTGTTGGATCCCGTGATCATCAACCCCAGGCCCCCGCTATGAAACTCCCCCAATATAAAGACGAAGATTTGTGCTCATACTTAACACATTTTGAAAAGATCTTTGAGCTAAACGGATGGGCCCTAGAATCCGAAGGAGTCAGTAGATTGCTCTCATTTCTCAGTCCGCGCTTAAGAGAAATTTTCATCTCGTTACCACACGAAGCTACAATAGACTATAGCACCTTGAAGGCCAAATTGCTATCCGCCTTCAACTTGAACCCCTTAGTTCTACCGCGCTAAGTTTAGATCAGCTAAAATCCAGCCCGGTCAAACTTACTGACATTTTGGATATATCCTGAAGCGAAACCTCCAGTTCTGGTTAGAATCCTCCAAAGTCGAATCGGAGTATGAGGCCCTGATTGAATTTATGTTGAAAGACTAGCTATTGTACACCCTCCGCCAGGAGATCCGAGCATTCGTGCAAGACCGCCGAGCGTCTACCTTTCAAGAATGCCTCGAGGAAGCTGATCTCCATGCGACAAATAATCGCCTATACCCACAGGATACCCGGAAGAATAGTTCCCCGTCCCCGAAGAATAAATTTAGTCAATGGAAGTCCCAACAAAGGAAACCCCCTCCATTAATAAAGACCACAGCCCCATTCAGGCCAAATAATAAGCCTTTTGTAGCCCACGAAGACAGAAAACCCCCAGTCTTCAATACCCCCTACAATAACTAGCACAAGAATAAGCAGGTTATATGCTACTCCTGCGGTTCCCCCGGCCATTATAAGTCCCAATGTGTACAAAGGCCCAGCCTACGTACCACCCAGAGCCAACAAGTCCACCAAGTAACTGCTACCCTCACCCCGGAACAGCCGGCCACGCTTACGTCATCCCCCTCGTCTCCATCCCCTCAGGAATTTCAAGTGAGCTTCCTGTTCAACAAGAGTACCCCCGGAGGACTAAATTTCGAAACCGGCTCGTTCAATGGCTGTAAAGTGTCCACCCTCGTCAGGGATACAGGGTGCACATGCATTGTGGTGTCGGACAAATTGCTCCCCCCTGCCGACCTCCAACATAAGAAGTACGCAATTGTACACGACTTATTGGACGAGAAAATAGATTCCCGGTAATCTGCTGCCATGTACAGTGTAAATATTTCACTGGTTGGGCCGACGTAGTGGCAGCCCCCATAAATTTTTCTCGGTACTCATTGGCCAGAGCGCACTACTCTCCCCGAGTGAAGTGACTCAAGCTGTCGTCACTCGAGCGCAAGCTAGCCGTGAGACCTCTCCCCCAACGCGCCTTTTCACCCTAGAAGCTCCTTTAGAGGTCCCAACGAGTAATGCACAATTCCTCAGAGCTCAGCAGAGCTGCCCTTTACTTCAATCCCTTTTGGAAAAGGCCCGAAAGAACGAAGAGGTGATCGTTCGAGGGAACCGTCCCATAAGCTACATCATTAACTACTCCCTTCTATTTCACACCTCGCGAGATGAGTCTGACCCACCTTCCAAGGTCATGTGTATTCTGCGCACACATGTAGACCAAATCCTGCGAGTAGCACATGAAAGTCCCATGGCCGGTCATTTCGGTCATAACAAGACTTCTCAGCGAGTATTTAAATACTTTTTTTTGCCCGGTGCAGCCAAAGACATTGCAGAATACTGCAAAACGTGCGATTTGTGCCAGAAAACCACTACAAAAGGTTGAATATCATCAGCTCCCCTGCAAAGAACCCCAGTCATTTCAGAGCCCTTCTCGAGAGTCGCCTTCGACGAAGAAACGGTAATTGACGCCGTCCACCCAAACAACCCCCTAAATATTGTTAATTCGATTTGCCTAGAGTAAAGCGAAGATTGTCCCCTCCCCGTCCTCCCGTCCAAGCTGCCCCCCATAAAAGAACTTTTCCCCGAGTTGGATGTAAACTCCGACCTCATCCCTGCCCAAAGGAACCAAATGATGGCGTTTTGGGAAAAATTTAGTGACGTCATTTCCGAGTCACCAGGATGCTCGACTCAGTTCAAACATGATATCGCCTTCACTACGCTCGAACGTGTGCGATGTAAGCCCTATCCCGTACCGGTGCACCTAAGAGACGGTTTCAATGAGGAAGTCGACAATCTTTTGCAATTAGGGATTATCGAGCCATCTACGTCCGACTACTGTTCCCCAATAGTCATGGTCAACAAGCCAGACCAGTCCTTTAGGATGTGCGTCGATTTTCGGAAGTTAAACACCGTCACCGTGTTCGACGCCGAGCCTCTCCCCCTAATTGACGAAAATTTACATCTCTTCGAAGGAGCCCCCTACATCACTGAGTAGACCTATGTAAGGCCTATTATCAGATCCCCCTTTCCTACAGACAAAGGTTTAATGGAATTCACTCGTCTGCCTTTTGGTCTAGTCACTGCCTGCAGTAGCTACAACCGCATAATGCGCCGTGTAATAGACGGTTTAAAAAACGTTTATTTTTATTTTGATAACGTGTATGTGGCTACACGTTCATGGAACGACCATATCTTGTCCCTCCACCCGCTTTTAGAACGCTTAAAGCATCATGGCTTAACGATTAAACCCTCAAAATGCCATTTTTATTATAAATCCATAGAATACCTTTGATTTAAAATAGTCAAAAGTCATCTGGCCTCACAGAAAGAGAAGGTAAAGGCTATTGTAAATATGCCCCTACCGCGCACCAAGAAGCAATTACGGTCTTTTCTCGGTGCCGCTTCCTTTTACCGCCACTTCGTACCCCAATTCGCTTCTGTAGCAGCTCCCCTAAACAATCTGCTAAAAAAAGAAACTCCCGGACCCTCTCCAGTGGAACTCCGACGCCGAAGCGCACTTTGAAGAGCTCAAAGAGAAGCTAGTCTCCGCCCCAATCTTAAAACTGGCAAACCCTTACAAGAAATTTGGCGTAAGGACAGATGCCTCCCAACTGGGTATTGGCTGCGTATTACTCCAATACGAAGAGGACCAAGAACCCGCTCCTATAAGCTATGCGAGTCGCCGACTGACGGCTCGCGAAAGAGCATACGCTACGGTAGAATTAGAAGCTCTAGCGATTGTTTTTGGGATTACAAAATTTAGAATGTATCTGGTAGGTCGTCGATTAATCTTAGAGACTGATCATAGACCGTTAGCCTACTTAAAAACTTGTAAAAACTGAAACGGCAGGCCAATGCGCTGGTCATTATTGCTATCGGAGTACCGTTATGAAATCAGGTATCTGAAAGGGTCTGACAATGTACTCGCAGATAGCCTTTCGAGAAACCCAATTTAAAATAGCGATTAATAGTCAATTATTTATTTTTTGTGTGTATCTCTTTGTATAAATAATTATTTCTTGCCTGTACTCCGTATATGTTTTGTTTTGTTTTGTATATGTAAATTAGAGAAACTGACGTAGCAGTAGTATTTTGTAGCCATTAGATACTAAGGTAAATTCAAAACGGTTTTGATAAAATTACAGACTCAATAGTTCGAATCGAGGAAGATAATTACAAATTCCCCTGGTGAAGTTAATTTTCACATTATTCCTTATTTCATGGCAGAATAATGTTCCTCGAAATAGGTAGGCGTGTGAGGGTATGGAACATGCATACTCACATGCCGCCAGACAATTGTGGGAACGAAAGCAATTTGACGTTTGAGTTGACCTTCGTCTTCTCTCTCTCTCCCCCCCCCCTTCCCCCAACTGGCGACAGGAAGTCAAAGAAGCCTAAATTCTATTTGCCTTCTTTATGATACCATGGAGATTGTCCAAAAGGCGCTGCGATAAGCGAATTGTCGTGAATGTAATATCTCTCTCGATTTCCCACAATCCTCGGTATAAATAATATCGACGTTCATCTCTCTACAGCAGTGTCCCAAACCAACTCGCGTAACGCGTAACTCTCACGTTGAACGAAGGTCGTTGCCGTAACGCATCGACTGTCAACGCACCGCCCAGACAACTTGGTCGCGGTCTCAAAGTGTTCCGGAAGTAAATCCCGCCCCGCAGAGTTTGTGACTAGAAGAATACGCTCTGTTGCTCAACGTAACTTGAGAAAGAAAAGAAACATCCAAATAGTTACTGGAAGTTACTATTTGTTTTTGTCACATCCAGTTAGGAGTGAACTAACCGGAACTGCAGCCAGCAGCCTTAAACCCGTCGTCTTATCCCCCCTCTCCCCGAGAACTCGTGTTAACGCCACGCGAACCACCCCGTCTGGACCTGAGTAGTCGTCTCTCCAATCCATCACAATTAATGGTAATCTGTAAACCCAGTGTCTCTCTATTCTTAAATTACCTATTTAATTAACAGTGATTGATACTCCCATTGAGTCATTATAAATCTAGACGCTTAACGTCAGTGTTTAATATTTAATCCTCAATTTTGCCCGTTTAACTATTGCTAATTATTATATTTGTGCAAAGTAAAGTTTATTTTTTTGTACGTGTGTTTATTTGTGGCTCCTTCCTTTTGACGTACCCTTGGCAAGACTTTAATTAAGAATCCCTTCGGCTGATTTATTCAGCCTGTATTTTGCACTCTTAGAATTCAACAATCACAACCCGCCTCTAACCAGCTTTCACACGCTCAGTAGGAATTAAAGCCTACATATATATATATATATATATATATATATATATATATATATATATATATATATATATATATATATATATATATATATATATATATATATATAAATATATATGATCGTAGATTGAGTCATAGGGTCAATACCATCGACTTAAACAAAAGCGGTGTGTCCAGATCAACGACTAGAATAATTATTGGACCAGACTATGAGCAATTTCATGACATATATATATATATATATATATATATATCCCTTAAATTAGGATAATTATGTACTTGTATTCAAAATGTATTTGAATACATAGAAAAGTAACGTATTCGTATTCAACGCATTTTTTAAACAAAGTATTTGTATTCGTATTAAATACTTTTTAAGTATTCGACCCCAATCCTGGTGGCAAAACCAGGTGATAACGTCCATGGGAGTGTTGATGAAGTTTTTCTTCTTGGATATGCTTAGAGAGCAGGTGAAAGGTGGCTCTGGCACATGTTCTGACAAGAGGATCAGCTCACCAATCCTAGAAGCTGCGCAATTAATGTTAAGTGTATTTGAGTTTCTGCCTCCATGATGTTCAGGATTCTCTCTATTTTCTAATCTGCTCCTGATTGTTAGAACACACTAGTATTTGGATGATGGCTTTACTGTGGGCATATCAAACATATATTATAACAGTAAGCATCACTATGTCTACTATCTCCTTCATCTATGACCTGAGATAGTCCGACTAATATAGGATTTACCTAGAGGCTTTTCTATCCTGGAAAGCTTGAATTTCACACTGAATCAACACGCATAGTACACTCCAATGATAAATTACCTAATGAATTAGAGATTTTTTTTTCCCTTAGGTCATTGCATAGACACGCACAATCTGTGAACTGTCTTTGCAACAGTGAGCCAGGAGTTATAGTTTACTGTTCAAAAAGAGCCAGCTCTGCAGGACGCACTCTATACCTGAATGCAAAGAAAATTTTATAACCTTGAAAGGTTGAAGCATCCGTAATGACCCTATCATACAATTTGATCAAGGTAAGACGGACAGAGACCCTGGTGAAGTTAAATTTATATCAAAGTTTGTAGCAAAATCAGGGAGCTATTCCATTTTGTTTGCCATTGTTGAGAAAACAAAGTGAATAATGATATATAGCAAAGTGAAGGTTCACTTGATTGTAGATTACACTTCAATCACACCAGCTTTATACCCAGTTGCAGCTGCATGTTCTGCTTTAATATTTCTTTCACAACAGAGTTGACATAGATTAGTGCCATCCCCTGGCCAAAAAGTCCTATCAAAGCTCCTCTCTTTTAGCCAGGCAAACATGAGCTTTGTAATCTTCTCCACATTTGACTCTTCTTTACTTGCTTCCTTTGGGCAAAGTGGAAAAACAGTTAGCTTCCAGGCTAACTAACAACACTATATTGTCCTTTTTATCTTTTAAAAAAAGAAGGGTAACTGCCCCTCTCTTCTATCATCACATTGGTCAGGTCATTCCACCCATCAAATCAGATGCCGGATTTCCACCCGCTTTTATATGCATTTCTTTCCGAACTCATGGCCCAGTTATATTAGAAACTTAACCTGTGCTCTCTTGACTTTGTTCTTATTAATAAATGACGTGTGCTGTCTGTCATCTATGATGATTATGGGAGCAATCAGAGTGGCTGTTTCAATTGGTGAAGTTTGCCTCAGATCCGTTACAGTAGAAACGACAATTTATGTTAGTTGAAGGTTAGTGCTCAGGGTCAGTTTGTGGAAATAACTCTAATTCAGGGCTAAACTCATCTTCAACAACATTTTTCTCCATTTCCAGATCCTGATCACCATCAGCCTAAACTCTCATAACATCCACCCTGGTAGCCTTCCCTATTGCTACATCATTTTTTTTCTTTTATCCTTCCATTCCATTTGCCTTATTTTTCATTTACTGCGTTCCCAATGTTCTCACGTTTCTTTTGTGGTTAGGCCGAAAATGCTCTCCCAATTTGGTGGGCTTCCTTACTTTTATCCTTTTCTTTCTGTCCCTTGATGTTGGCTTATCTTTCAAAAGAATCTTTTTATCTCTAGTGCGGGAACTGTTACTGTGACGGTAGATCAAACAACTCTCCCAGTCTCCCCTCTCACAACTGTTAATCTGACACTTGCATGTCAAAATATCAAACAACTCGTCTAACTTAATAATGACAATCTTTTTAGTCTCAAGTTTTCCTTTGACAAGAGAAAAGTCAACTAGCTGATTCCAGACCACCGTGAGCTTGTAAATGATGATCACCCCTTTATTCATAAGAGTCGAAATATCAGACTAGGTTATATGTCCTTAATTAGGTTGTCTACATTGTAGTTTTTCTTGTCATCTTCACTATGTTCCCTCAAGTAGATGCCATACGTCAGGATATTCCTCACAGTTTCTAGTTCAGACGCAAATAGTTCCTGGCCCCCTGTAAACAAAAGTACTCAGATGAGATCCTGATTTATTCCTTGTGCTGACTTGAGCCACTTTCTTAACTAATATTTGAATATTTAGCTATTATATATACTTTATGGAGTAGTTCAAGCAATTTTCCTCGAGAGATAATTGAGAAGTCTTGATAGAAAACTTAAGAACACGTATTCCTGGGTTAGATCAACTGCAAATTGATGTAGATTATGCTTATCAAAATTAAACTTTTTCTTCAGATTTATTTCTTCACAGAAAAATCTATGAGTTCAGCATTTGCTATTTCTACAGATTGAATTCGCCGTTTTTGTATCGAAATTACTTTCAATCTCTTCTTTAGAAATAGCTGCATCGAATTTTGCTTTAAATTCGGCCACCCCAATTTTTTTTTTACGGCTATCATCACCTCAAATCACGCATTGGCGAGTTACAATCTCAGGCCTGGAACATAAAAACGCCTGGAGCCGGTCATATTATTTAGCTAAATTAGCTATTTTCCTTTTTACAATTTTTTAGCTATTATTTATGGATGCATTATGAACCACAGTAAAGAAACAACCCCCAAACCTTACATAATCTCCTAAAAACAAACTAAACAACTCCTCCCTATACTTACCCTAACCTCAACTAACCTAAGCTAATAAAGAATAAACACAAGAAAATGAAAACGCTCCTAGTGGCGGAATTTTATTTTTGCTACATTTGGAAGAATACCTGACGTAAGCTATATTTTCATTCAAAGTATGTCGTCAATATCGTGCTTAATATATTTTTATTAATGACATTTTTTAAAGAAATATCTATGGAATTAATATATTTCGAATAAATAAATATCTAATATCGAATGCAATTAATATCATATATCTATCAAGTGGTATTATGCATAATAAATGCAAATCTATTACTCCTTATAACAACATAAATATAGATTTCCGGTACATAATGAGCGGAGGTACTATATATTATATAATATAAATAGAATATTTTAGTTGAAAGATATTTAGGGGACTAAATATCCTAATTTAAAATTCATTGAGTTTAATTGGACGAAGTTGTTTAGTTTGCTGCACTCATTAACTATTCATAGGATTCAACGGCAAATTTTAATTTTGTTCGTCTAGACTAAACAAAGTTCTAATATGGCGGGAAGGAATATAATACACGTCAGGATCTGTATCGATTGCAATTATAAGCTCTTTACATGGTAACAGCGAGTGTATTAAATGTATAGAACAAATGTTTTCCATTACATACATATGCTAATCTACATGCGTATTTGGATATTTATTCATTTAGACCCAAAGAGAGAAAGAGTGGGTGAAAAGAGAGAAAGGGGGATAATAATTAGCGATGGTTATGGTTGAATTGTACTCAATAAGGAATTTAGAAACTTTAACTTTGAATGAAGGAAAGAGTCGTGAAGGAAAGAGTCAAATGTATGAATTTATTGCCCTCTACGGTAATTATTCATTGTGTATTTATTTCAATGAGAATGATTCCGTTAATTTTCAATAGAATACACTCATTTACGAAAAGTATACCTATATATTTGAGGAAAAAAAATGTCTAACTAAGAATATCATTAGAATTATAGAAAAAATGTTAATTGAAAATAGAATTATGTAGATGCTTACCGTTATAGATTTGAAGGTGGCAGATTTCTGCCGTTTCGACGGGTCGCTCTGGTACTTGAGGATGGCTGATGATGTTACTTAATTCTGGACGGGGAGGCATTCGGTGAGAGTAGGTTGATTTTCTCGAGTTTTTATCAACGAGGGCGAAGTAAATGTGAACTTGGAGTTCATAAAGAGGTTGAGTGAATGTGTTCGAGTAGAGTAAAGGGTTGAATCCGCTTGTTAGAGGAAAATTTCCAAGGCCGAATGGAAATGAGAGACTTTGCTGAACGATACCAGAATGATGGTACTTGTGTGGCTACTTGCTAAGGTCCATGGAAAACAGAAGACATAGTACAGGGTTAGTAGTTCAGTCCTCCTTAACGAAAGTGGTTAAAGAGCGGTAAATTCGCGTGTATAGTGAGGAACTACCTTGTCCTCTATAAAAGGTTGTTTGTTAAGGGAGAGTATTCTTCCAACCTTGCAGTTGGAACATGTATGGTGGGATGCGAGTGTCACGATAGTGTACATTATCAGAGAAGCTTGCTTGCCCATTCCACATCTGCATTTCCTTTTACATTTCGCATCAGAATCTCCCCTCAAGTTCTATAAGCTACAATTTAATGCATCATTTACTGGATAAAAAAGAGGAGTACAAACACAAGTACACAGAAGGAAGGAGCAAAGGTAAAAAACATTGAATATAAATTGTATAAATTTAAAAAGAAACTAGTACAATTGATTTTTATTAAATGTTCTCCACGTGCGCAAAGTAAAAAAATTTGATTTTAATTTACTAAATTTTGAAAACTTACGATAATATATGTATATAATTACATGTTTTTTAATTATCTTTCAATAAATTTGTTTAGTTTCGACAAGTGCGGGCTTTGCTTTTAGTGCTGTGATATACAGGTTAATTTACTTTTAAGTTCTAACATAAAGTTCATTATGATAAAGACAATGCTCAGTTTATTTGAAAATGACCAATATAAATCATTTGAAAATATTTCCTTATCAATTTTCTGTCAAAAGAATTCAATCACCTAGCCATTGGCTCATGATAGCATTAAAATAGTATAAGAATGAACAAAGTCTTCTGAACACCTTACCGATGATATTATTAAATATCTTATAAATACGAGCTTTGCCAACCCGAGTGAGATTTCCTAGTGAGGTGAGGATATCTCTGCCTAAGCCCTTAAATGCATCAATCCCGTGAACCCGCCGTTTTAAATGAGTCAGCCTTGCCTTTTGTTTGGGAGGACAAACGCCTCTGTGAATATAAATTGGCTTTCTTTTAACAAAGAGAATGCCGTTTTACTTCATGACTTCAGTATTGCCCAATAGAGCGCCTCATGAATGCTGAAAAATCATCAGCCTCCACCAGGATTCATGATTAATGTCCTTTTATGGGGCTCTAAACTCAGCTTAACTCAGCGCCACTCTTTGATGATCGTGGCTGATTGATAACGCGCGCGCTTCACACGGGTGAGGTCGCTGGTTCTACGTGATCCCGGTGAGGGCTGATACTTTTTACTTCATATTATAAGTATCGACATAGATACGCATGTAAATATACATATAGGTAGACAGCATGTTTATACATATATATATATATATATATATATATATATATATATATATATATATATATATATATATATATATATATGATTTTTTAAAGTTATACTTGGAAAAAATACATATCATTCTATACAGAATCATTTTTATTGCTTCGTTGCGCTATTTGAGAAGTCCAATTCCTTCCCCTCAAATTTCCAATCTTTTTTGTGCCTAATAGTGAGAACTCTATTTCTTCTCTCATCAAATGAAGTTGATTCATCCATGACATACACGAGAAGCAATGTTTCTCTCTCGAACATACTGACATACAATCGCGAAAAAATTCCGAAAAGTGTTTCCAAGTTCATGTGAGACAATTACCCAAAACATCACGTTGCTATAAGATGGAAGATTGCTGTGTGCGAGAAAGTAGGGGTATAGTATTGGATATCAGTGAATCTCCAATACTGGTGCCCACTTCTGAGGGGGAGGGAGAAAATTACTCACAGGTCGAAGTGGTCAAACACGGTGAGCTATCTCGCCCAATACTTCCCTGAGGGTACAACACAGACCAACTCCTTGACCATGGCATCGAACAGGAGAGCTTTGGAACAGAGGGCATTAAGAATGTCCTGGTTTGGGAACTAGTTCCCAATTGATGACCACTCGGGTAAGAAGATGACCACTAACAATTATTTTATCTTTTATTTTTCAATATAAAATTTTTATATTTTTTCTGAATGTGAGTTTTGTATAATTTAAGAATATTAACATTAGAGCTTTAATTTTCTCTCCAATATTGAGCCGGTGTTTCGCCGACCGTGGATGAAAATTGCCCCGTGTCAGTGATCTGAGTCATCACAAGGGAGGGCAAATAAGGAGCCCCGTGCTTCAGATGGCTTGTGAAGGACTTTTTAGCGCCCCGACCCGAAAAATAGAGGGATCAGACTTATTTTTTGAGGATAGGAAGATTTTAGAGAATTGTGCGCAGAATCCTATCAATATTTTTGTCTTAAATTTAAAGTGAAATTGCAACGAGGCTCTATCCCGTAGAAACATAATACAACATATTACAAAACCTTGGCCTAAATGATCTAGAGGCAGTAGAAACAAATTTCTATTGGCCTTTGACAACCTCATTATCAGTGGTAACATTTGGTTCTTTCCTGCCACAGGAAAGAACCAACTATCGAGACTCTTGTTCCATCCATCTTGAAGAATTTAACAGAGTTCCTGAGCTGTTTTAGGCTGATCCTCTTTAGATCTCTCTTTGAGAGATCTAAACTGGAAGGTCGTAGTGCTGAAAGATGGGGAAATGCATGTTGTGGCAGCAATTATATGTACACGTGTGCATTAACTGTGCACTGTTTGCATACACGTGTTGCAGTCTCCTATTGAAATCATGCACCAGATATGAGACTTACACTGCCGAACCTCTCACTCATTTTGCTTCAATTGACATACAACAATTTGCCTGCCCTTCGACAAACAATCCTCCTGACATCAGATCAGAAGAAATTCCAGTTGATTAGCCAATGAATTAGGCTTGGCTACATTAATATCCGTCCATATAACACGCTGCCATGAGATTGCAAGACGAGTCTTCTTGCTCTTCAGCGACCGCAGATATGCGACCGTGAAGATTGTCTTCCTCAAGTCGACTCAAAGCAGTCACCCTGGAGGCATTGGCAACTCGAATCTCTCTAATTTATCGATAAACTGCTGCAGCCTTTTTATAAAACGGTTATTCTTCTTCATTTAGGTAATGGCTCGTTCTACCTTATTTTCATGTCTTCCTTTACCTACCGGTTGAAGACCAGCGTTACCCCAACTTCTTTTCTCTTAGGTAGAAAAAATATTATAAACTACACATTTGGGGCGATTGACACTCTCTCCAATAGCACCAATTGAAACACCATATTAGTGGCACAACTGAACGATGAACTTGGTGACAGAGAGGTATGACACCATGCTTATGGCATATACTTGGGTGACAGCTGGCAAGACAATAAATAACCTTACGTACACAAGATTGAACTCAGGTTAGTTGCAATGCATACAACGCTGGTTCTGTATACAAAAACCTAATTTTAAGAACGAGATTTTTTGACAGTTTGAATAAGATTTTTTCTTTTAGTTCGGTTGTCACCCAAGTATATTTCAATTTGGTATAAAAGTTATTTATAATAATTCCTTTATAATAGAAAAAAATGGTGAAGTTCAGAAATAAATATAAGTATCGAATTTTTGTGATTTGTTTAAAACTAATAGAATTACAAATTGTGAAGTTCAGAAAATTTATTAAATTTTGGCATGGAATTATTAGAGCAAATTTAGATGGAGAAATAAAAAGAATCATGCTAGGCCGTAGGACACAAACCGAAAGTCTTAGAGCGAAGAAGAAGAAGAAGAAGAAAAAGAAGAATTAGATGAAGATGAAGATGAAGATAAAGAGGAAGAAAAAGAAAAGGGTGTTCAGGGTGTTAAAATAATGAGTCTATAAGAGGATTAAAAAATGCGGTTGAGATTAGCAAATAAGGGTTTAGGCCACACCCCGCAGGGGTGCCTGTGTAACCAAGCTCTTCCTGTTAAGGAAGAGAACAGCGGCTTATATGTATGTATATTCACGACAATTCATTATAATTTGGAATACACAGTCCTGCGTGCTTGAAAGAAAGATTTTTTCACTGTCAAGGTTATTTCAACTGATTCTTATGAATTTCAATCCGCAACAACCATTTTTAAAATATTAAAATATCCTATATTTATAAAGTAATTTTTGAAGGTAAAATTCGAATAAAACTGTGATATAGGACACCTTTAGTGTGTATAATTTGTGATAGATTACAATGAAAAATGAGAAAAATAAAAAGAAGCATTATTGAGACAAAAAGATGATTTAATAGATCTTCTCTTGTGTTTTGCTACTGAATCCATTTTTAAACAACAACAATAGTCTGCTAGAAGATTAATGCCCATCTTCCGCGATATCTTTCCTCCATGCACTTAATGTCCTGATGGAACCTTTCCCCTTGTTCTTTATTATAGTCTTCACAATTTTCTGGGAAGTAGTCAAGATGCGATCTTAAAAAATGGAGTTTTACAGACATTCTCACTCCTAAGATCTGGAAGTTTTGTATTAAAGCTTATACAATTGTTTCATACCCTAGGCTTCTATGATTTCCAAGAAAATTAAGAGAAAATGCTATGATGCTTTCATTAGCATCCTTATTTGAAGACCATCAAAAATACCTGAAGTTAATTTTGCATTACTAACTTTTGAATTTTTTTTCCCAAAAGAAATGCTTAGGTATCTTTCTTTAATGCTTTTACAAAACTTCTCATTAACCCTAAATTTATGTGAAGCGACCCAAGTAAAATTAAATTAGGATTGACTATTGGTTACTATATCATGTTATAAGAACCAGGATTAAAAGACTGTCGAGATGGCCATTCTTAAGTGTTCCAATGATTCCAAGAGCAGTGCCGTCGGGAGTTTCAAACTCTGGGTCGGCTCACCCAAGGCGGTAAGTCGTGGATGAGGTTCCATACTAAAAGCAACCAACAGCAAGACTCCAAGGGCGGATCATGCAGACATGGGCCATATAAGATTACTAAGTCTGGCTCCGGCGGAAAAGGTTAGCACCCAACGGGCAGGCGCAATAAAGGCGGACCTTGGTAGATCAAGAATAGGGCAGCCCAATGCAACCAACCTCGCCAAAACCACATGTATCAATGATTTGAGCTGCAGTGGACGCGTTACCGACAGGTGCGTGCTCGTGGCCGTTGCACAGCCACGATCGCCCCCCCCCCCCTCCCAATTTCCTTAGCCATTGGCATTCGTTTCTGTTTTGTTTCGGCCTTCTTTCTTTCCCGGACCTGACCCTCTCCCTAACAGACTAAGTCTCGTAAGGCATATCCAGCACAAACATCAGCCTAAGAGAGAGGATAATTGAAGACGAAACCGATGCTCGGACACGATTTGGAGCCGATGACAACGACAGCTTATAGCCTTTCTTTTCGCTCATAGTGCTGCTCGTTGGCTCTACTATCCCATAAACAGAGGAAGCAGGGATAATTTGTGTACCCATCTCTCAATTAATTATAAAGAATATGCCACTGGAACATATGATACTTTGTTTCCTATATGTAAAACTTCAAGCTTTGGGTTGATTAGTCTATAAAAAGTCTTCTTCATTCATCTGGTTAATAGGGAAAGCCTACAACTTCAATTAATACAGTGAGATTTTTGCAATATACCAACATGCAGTCGACGCCAATGATTTTGGACAGAATTGTTCTTTGCCTATTATGTGTAAAATACCTTCTGAATATCATTTACTCTGTATTAATATTGTAGATGATTTGTGTGTTCAAATTTTGTGTTGTAGGTTAACCCCGCACACCTTACAGCAGATTAATATAAATGTTGTAGGTTAACCCTACACAACTTACACCAGTTTAATATAGATGTCGTAGAATAGGATCAAGTTCACTCTTTTTGCTTTACGAGTGTACGTGAAGTTCAAAATATAAGCAGAGTGCAAATTTACTGAAAGTAGGCTGGCCAATAGTCGACTATCTTGGAGTTCCGGGATAACAGAAAAACGGGTACAAAAATAATTTTACTAATAGGCAAAGGAATATGCGGTGAGGAGGCTTACACTAGGGGGAGGGACAGAAAGAGCACTTGCACAAGAGAGTTGCGCGTTGCTGTTTCCTCAAAGATTTGGTTCGAGGGAGTAATCCTTGCCTTGGTGAAAAGTTCACAAAATAGTCTCCAGATAATGACTATTACAGAGTGAACTTAAATTTTGCTTTCGAGTAACACGAATCGAGATTGATCGTGCTGCGTTCGAGGAGCGGGTGAAGCGGGTCGAGGTAGACTCACGTGAATTAACGAGGATATCGGGAGCGTGAGGGATTCTGCGAGAATTGTGCAGAGTCCAATGGGACGCTAATAGCAGGTACAGACGGGGTCGGATAGAGGATACTGACGCGGCAGTGAGGACGGCAGATACTCGGTGGATACTGCTTTACAACTTTGGCGCCGGAGGATTTATAGGGGTCGAATGGGGGTTTCCCCCTCCGTCCGAGGGGATGGTTCTAAGGTCAGACGCATCGGCAGAGGATAATAAACTCGTCCTTTTAGCGCGAGGGCGAGAAGGTTCTTAAGCCAACGAGGCGAACTTTGTCCGACTTCAGATGGGACATTCTGGGCTCTCGCACTTGTCGCAGCTTTCTGTGATTGCCGCATTTCAGGTCATCGCGGTGTCTCATGGCATCTCCTAATTTCGCACCTCCATTAGCGCAGACAAAAAAGTTCGCCCAGGTGTCTGTTGTCTCTCTCTCTATTGAAGGGCAAAGCGGCGCGTATCTTCCTCTCTCTCTCTCTCTCTCTCTCTCTCTTTCTCTCTCTCTCTCTCTCTCTGTATGTGATCTCTGGCACTCCTCCATCCCAAGATAGAACTTCATGGGAAGAAGTGACATCGGAGTATGATCAGTGGGGGAGGAATATAACTTAAAGTCCCATGACAATAGCGGATAAAGTTAAGAGTACCAGGACACATTTTCAAAATGGAGCCAAAAAACAAAATAGTGGAGCTAGTGCGGGGTGGGGGGATATAACATACACATACACAAGGTTATACAATGCCACGCCATGGTTGCCAAAGGATATTTTTCTGTATGATACCATTAAGTGAGGCTCACTGGCCCGAGGGTAAGTTATCCTACGATTATATAGATCAAACCAAAAGAAAGTTAAAGATATAAAAGGAATTCATTGTATACATATAAACAAACAAACACACACACAATATATATATATATATATATATATATATATATATATATATATATATATATATATATATATACACATAAAGGATAAGCATTTTATTATCATATGGTTAAATATATACATGGATTAAAAAAAATGAAATGGCTTGGAATTAGTTTGGAGAAGGATCTAACGGGTTCCTACTGAAACTATCAGCCATATAGTTATCGATGCCTTTTAAGTAGAAAATGTGGAATTGGAATTCCTGGAGGAACAAACTCCAACGCATCAAGCGACTGTTATTGTTCATGACGTTATGTAAGTATGATAGGGGTTTTTGGTTTGTTTCCACTACAAATTCTTTGCCTAATAAATACATTCTAAATTTATAAATTCCAAATGATAACGAATGCCTCTTTCTCAAATGCCGCCTAATTTTTCTCACGCGCGAGTAATTTTCTGCTCGCGTTACCGATGGGAAAGCTTTCACAGTTATCCTCATATTGGAGAAGGACACATCCTATACCGTCATTACTCGCGTCGGTGCGAATGCCTAAAGTTTTGGCCGAGTTAGAGAGGCGAGGATAGCGGCGGATCCCAACTTCTCTTTAAGTTTGCTCAAGCTGTGAGTTGAAATTGGCGTTCCCTCGAGTCGGTCGGGGGCCTGCCTCTTTAATAGCTCACAGAAGGGGAGAGAAACAGTCACAAAATTTGGTATGAAGCGATCATAGAACGATGCAGAGCCTATGAAGGATCGGAGCTACTTTTTATTAGTAGGTAACGGCATGTCCACGATGGCACGGATCTTTTCTTGCTGGGAGGCTAATCGATTTTTTCCGATATGGATACCGAGGTAATCGATATTGCCAAAAGCGAAGTGGAACTTGCCGGGGCCAATTGTCAAGTTGTGTTCCCGGAGTCGATACAGAAGTGCTTGAAGGGTGTTAAGTGTTCATTCCAATCTTCAGTGGCCACATAAACATTATCGAAATAGAAAGTGACGTTGGGTAAGCCTTCTAAAATCCTCCTCATCGTCCAGTTATAATTGCTGCAAGCCGTTACCATACCAAAAGGGAGCCTCCGGAACTGCATATGGCCCTTCTCGGTGGGAAAAGCAGGAAATTTCTTCCCTTCCTCCCTCAAGGGGATCTGATAATAGGTCTTGCATGAATCAAACTCGGAGATGAACTTGGCCTTCTCAAACAGGCAGAGGTTCTGATCTATGGTGGGACTGGTTCGGCATCGAATACGGTAACCGAATTTAGCTTTCAAAAATCGATGCACATTCGATAAGAACCATTAGCCTTCTTTACCATGACAACCAGGGAACAGTAGATCAACTCCGAAGGTTCTATGATCTGCAGCAACCTTAGAAGTTTATCCACTTCATTAGTACATGCTTCCCAGAGGTGTATAGTCAGGGGCTAGGGTTTGGAACGAATGGGTTCCAGGGTGGTTATCTGTATATTGTGCGGAAAGTGGGTAGCACAACTGGGGATCTCAGTGATAACATCATCAAAACGATTCAGGAGCGCTTGCAGTTGATACTTCTGACGAGATGGTAACTGGTCGCAAACCTTAATTTCCGCAGGCGGGGAATTATTAAAGTCGGGAAAGACATGCAACTGGTATTCCTTGTCTTGCTCCACACTAGCGATTTGGATTGCGCAAAAGGGGTCCACGGGGTAGCCAGATTCCATGGGAGATTCTTCGTTGATGGCAACTATCTGGTTGATGCTCGCGAGCCGGTGGTACCGCTTGAGCATATTAATATGGAAGAGCCTTCTTACCCAGGGGGTTTCAATAAAGTAATCAACGAGGCCACGCTTCTCGCCTATGGGGTAGGGGCCCTTCCACTGACTCAACAATGTGTTGTTGTCCATAGGGAGGACAAGCAAAACTTCTTCTCCGGGTTTAAATTTCCTTCCTTTAGGCTTGCAATCGAAGTATGTCTTACACTTGTCAAAATTGACGTCGGCGTTCTGTAATGCAATTTCGGCGTACTTTTCCAGCCTTTTTCTTAAATCCAGTAGGTATGAATAAGAAATCTGGATATTTTGATCAAATTTCTGATTGGAATAATGTTCCTTTAGGATACTCAGAGGGCCTCAGACATTTCTACTATATAAAAGTTCAAAGAGGGCGAAAACTAAAGAATGATGGAGAATTTCATGCCATTCTGTGGGCTGATCTGCACACAACTTCCTGAGAATGGCCTTGAGGCTTCCATTTAGCCTTTCGCACATTCCATTCCCTTTGGGTGAAAAGGATGGTAAACAGAGGCTAAATCATCAAGAATTTACAAGGTACTCCATTAATTCGGAAATGAATTGAAGACCACCATACGAAAGTATTTCTTTGGACAGGCCCACACGGGAAAAGATGGAAAAAAGGGCGTCGACGCAGGAGATGTTATCAATTTTCTTGAGGAGGTACGGCTTCTGGAAATCGAGTGCAAAGTCGACTAGCTTTAAACGTAACTATGGCTTTCGCTTGACGGAGGGTGGATCGGTCCGATTAGGTCGATAGCTATTCGGGAGAAGAGTTCAAAGATTAGTGGTCCCTTTTGCAAGGGCGCAGGACTGACTTGTCCTTTTATGGCGGTCTTTTGGTAAATGTCGCACTAACGACAATATCGCCGAATTTCGTCGGTCGTACCAGGCCAATAAAAATATTTGAAGATCCTCTAAGCAGTCTTAGTGTGATTAAAATGGCCAGCAAATAGGCTCTTGAGAGCCGTGTGCAGGATTGGAGGGATGCAAGAACGGGGTGCACATAGTGTGCGGAACTGGGTATCGTTTTCTTCGGTGCACACTCGATAAACCTTATTTCGTCTGGCGGTTTCGTGGGTCTTATTCTGGGCTTTGGTCCACAAGGGACGAAGAGATTCACATTCCCTCTGGCTTTTGGCAATGTCATGGGTCATTGCACTCTGGAATTCGGGAGCACACGGGGGTTCCAGTGCTGTAGGGGCTTTCAGTTCCTTCTTCGCGCGGGAACGGGCGGTAACGGGTTAAGCCACGGGGGCGGAAGAAACCCGAGGGGACTGACCAATTGGAAGAAAGTAAAATACGCGAATTCAATATAGCAGTGAACAATGGGGAATATATTGCGCACCCTTAGTAATCATGCACTATGGCAAACTCATCGTGGTCCGAAGCCACCCGGGGAAGTAGTGCATCGGAAACAACGATGCACGTGCACCCAGTATCAATGGCGATTGTGGAGATTCAGCACCCATTCACGGCTCCAGTTTCAAATTGGAGGGCCCCTGGGGTACTTTTATCGAACAAAAAGTTCATCTGGTGGCTAGCCGGATTCAGCGGGTTCGAAGAACAGGGGGCTTTATTTTGCGAGAGTGGGGGCGTAGAAGTGGCACTAACCCACTGTATCTGGAGGGGTGCTTCTAAATTGAGAGCTTTGTAGGCAGTTGAATCTAATGTGGCCAGGAACTCCACAGGATTAGCATACTTTGGTCCTTCTGGGGAACGACGATACAGGAGGATTGGGAGAAAAGGGCTTAATATTACGTTGGTCCGATGAGAAGAGAGGTTTGGGTTTCGCAGTCCCAGTTACCTTCACAAACTTATTTCCATTATTAGGAACAAATTTGTTCTTGCTAGTTCGGATTTAGGAGATGGAGGTTCTGATTTCTTTCCATCTTTCCGATAGCAGGTGTGGCTAGCCGCGTAGACATCTGCCTCCTCAATGCATTCTTTAAGAGTATGACACCTCCGGTCCTTCACAAAGGATCTGATTTCCGAAGAGAGTGACGCAAGAAATTGGTCCTTGAGAACGAAATCAACAAGGGCGTCGTATTTATGAGGAACCTTGGCTGCGTCCATCCAAAAATTAAAATTACGCTGTAAGGAGTAGCCAAAGTGTCGAAAGGTCTGGTTTGGTTGAAGGCGACAGTGCCTAAATTTAGTTCAATAGAAATCTGGGATCATGTTGTAAGCGGCGAGCAACTCGGCTTCTAACGATGAGTAATCAATTGTTACCTCTGATGGAAGGGAGATAAATATATTCCTTAGTTGAGAGCTCAACAGCGGCAATAATTGTGCTAAGACCCGAAGTCTTTGCCTTCTTTAAAGACGGGGAGTTTATGGTCGCAGAATGCAGTGTGTCTAGCCTAACACTCAAAGAGTTTATGGAGAGCGTCTCCTTCCTCACTCTACTCATTTCCAATTCGTGAGAGCGAATTCTCTCTCTTTCTACTAGTTCCTTTTCTCTTTACGGAGTGCTTTTAAAAATACGTTTTTGTCCAAGAAAAACGTCAAGAACAGACTTACCCTTTGCAAGCAATATAATAATTGGTCACGTAAGCAATGGGATAGTTATTTTTTCAGATTTGGCACCATTCCGCCTGTTTGGCAAATCTGGAAAAAGGTTTGTCAGAAGGAGAAAGATGAACGCTATAAAGAGGCTTGCATCGTTCCAACGGTGCAACATCCCCAATCTATTCATTTGTAGGGATACTATTCTTCAAGGGGAGTCGGTTCATAATAAATTGTGTCAAAAAACACTTCTATGGATTCAACATGGTATGAAAATGTCCTTAATGACCATCTTCTTCCAACCATTGAAAGCCCTTTGGCGAGGATAATTGCATTTTCTAACAAGAAAAATGCTAAGAGGATTAAAGAGTATCTTGCAGCTGAAGGGATCAAAATTTTGGAGCCGTGGCCGGGTACTTCTCCATATTTCAATATTATCGAAAATTTGTGGTCCATCCTCAAAAGACGGGTTGATAGAGAAAAACTAACAAATGCTGAACCGTTGAAAGTGCCTATACAGCAAGAATGGACGTCTTTAAACATAGAAACGGTCAAATCATTGGTTTCGAACATGGCCAGCCGAATCGAGGAGGTTTTAAAAAATAGGAGTCATCATTCCAAATATTGAGAGGAAAATAAATTCATGTGTAATACACAATAAATTATCTATATAGCTCCAATATTCTAATATTATTCCTTAATACACTTGTATGCACTCAACCAAATCAAAACTTTGCTTTACAAATGCATAATTTTGGTAAAAAAATAATAATTAGCTGTTTTACAAAAATCATTGGCCACGAATGTAGACATTTTAGTGAAAGGAGAACTTTCGAAACTCTTCATCTCTGCTGCGATACCAGTAATAGGTTGTTTCTAGAGCTAGTCAATTATTTTTGCCAAGTAACTGAGCTAACTCTTTTGATACTCTCAAGCCTCTGGTCAAGTCGTTCAGTTTGGCTTGATTGAAAGGATTAGGATGGTTTAATTCTAAACTTGAAGGCGTAAAGGATGAAGAAGTGTCCATTTACCTATCATCCTGATCACTCTCTTAAATAATATCCAGCTTAACTGATGATGCTTGTATTGGTACCTCTCAGCTGTGAGGAACTGGTCGTCTGTCTGAAGGAAGATCCAGATAAACAACATGTTGCTTGTTTTTCCTGTTCAGCGTCCTGAAATAAAATGTCTAAGGTTAAAATCACATGGTAAATCATACTCGTACAATCTACTTATTAAAATGAAAAATTAGCATATTATTATAATTAAATATACAATAAAACCTTAGTTATTAAGTCAGTAGTCTAAAATAACAATTTGTCAAATGATCTTTGGCTTCTCGCCACTGCATTGGTAGACCAAAATGTAGTGAATTGATTTTGCCTTTACTCCATCGACTTAGATTTTCGACACAGGTCTTGCAACATAAATGAGGAGCAAATGTTTTAACTTTATCCCATAATTTTAGCCCAAAATATGAGTGTTAACTTGCTTTCACAAATGACATCATTTTTGATTGATGACAGGCAATGTAACTTATCTGCAGATAATACAATATCTAAAGGTGTCATTTTTCATTATCTATTTATTTTTAAAATATACCAAAAAAATAGAAAACATTTAAACATTTATAATTCAGAAATAAACTAACTGTAAGGAAATTATTTATATTGTAATCATTTTAGAAAGACAAAGGTAGATTTTTACTAAACTAATCATTGAAACTATGTAAAGGGTGGGCTATAAGTCACAGGAAACTCCACCTACAACTTTTGTATAATTTTGTTATTAAAGGAAAACAAATGTCATTTTTTAATTAATTTTCGTATTAATTAATTAGTAATATTTTATTAACATATTTAATAACATATTTATACAAAGGTTGTACGTGGAGTGGAACTTATGGGACACCCTGTACAATAAAAATCGAAAACCACCATTGTTTTGGAAAGGTAGATTTTTTTATTGGCCTTTGACATTCAACTTATATATTTTTAACACTTTTAGCATTTATTCTAAATATTTATTTGTCGAGGGACGAAAGCGTGTAACCAAAAAGTCTTTAAAGGTACACACTACTGTACGCCAAGCAGCTCCTATTGTGGCTGCGCTCGGGTACAATTGTGATATAATAGATTGGATCTTTAAAAGGAAACAGAGAAGTGGAACCTACGAGGACAGGTCACCTGGTTACCTCTGGAGGATGAACTGGGGATGTGGAAGACCAATGGGCAGGTCTTTGTGGATCGGCTCTCGATGCGAAGGCGCGCAGAGAGACTCCGAAGGGGGTTGAGATTACCTCGGCTCCAGGGAGAAGTAATCTCGAAATCGAGATTCGTGTGGACGGCAGGAAGTCTCAACCAAGGTAGTAAGACGAGAGAAACCCAGGACAATCTTCCGGAGTATAACGGGTTTCCGTAATCTTCATCTGATCAGGGCGGATTACACGAAGACGATCTGCTGAAGATATCACAAGGACGAGGGGATCACTTCACGGGAAACAGATACTAGGGTTTGGACGGCAAGAAACTCGGATTCTCTCTATCTGCTGAGGATTTGCAGAGATCACCTTAAATAGGAGCCACATCTATGGTCGACAGAGGGCTTCGCGCACGAGGGCCTCCCAAGGGGATATCGGATGCGGCTTGAGCGAACATGGACCTTGATAATTTCGGGCGAAAGGGAATTAAGCAAGATTCCCAAAAGATATCGGATGCGGCTTAAGCAAACATGAACCTTGATAATTTGTGGCATCGACGAGGCAAACGTGAAAAAAGAGGGATTCCCTTCTACCCCAAGAGGAGGTAGACGCACACTACTGCCACCTTGGAGCGGGACAGCGTTATCAAACTCATGGGAAGACGGTGATAAAGCACCCAAAATTAAACACAGCTGCGTTGATCTGTCTTAACCAGAGAAATTCTGTGTGTTAACGGCGTATTGAGTTTCATGCTTCTACAATTTAAAATATTTTTTATGACATCTAGGGGTAAGTTTTGATCAAAATCATATGTATAAAAATCAAACACAGTACACACATTTTGTACACTAATCACCAATCATAAAGCTCAGGAAAAAAAAAACAATCGATATCTACCATATCAATAGCAATTAATAATCTATTTATGATATCCAATTATAATGAGGTAAATACTCCTTTTTTCTCACAGAGAAATGAGTTCTTTATATACAAACATATTTTTGACTTCACACTACATTAAGCAAGTCCTAGAATTACCCATTATGATGCGATAATATGATGGAATGCATCATGATTGTTAGATGCTATAGAAATAACAACACATGATACTCAAAGTTTATAATTTCCCTATGACATTTCCCTAATTCTAATGAATATATTTTGGAAAATAGCACACAAACAAGTAAAAGTTCTAGTTTCTTTTATAGGAGAAAGGCCATAACCCCCAAATTGACGTCATTTAAAAAAAAATGTCAGATTTAAATTCAGCGCATTGAAATATATAAGAATCAGTTAAAAAAACCTTGACAGCAAAAATGTCGCATACCAGTGTTATCGAGGCCTTCTGCTATATACTTTTAACTTTTCCCCTTTTATTAGATTGAGGATTGAAATCATTCTCTTCTAAAACATGTTTCTTAAGTACCCTTAATATTTTATCTATCGTCGTCGTCCGCTCAAGCTCGTGTCTGAGTATCGGTTTCGTCGTTAGTTATCCGGTCTCCTCAGCTGATGTTTGTGTCGGACATGTCTTAGGAAAAAAAGAAGGCCGGAAAGAAAACAGAGACGAATGCCATTCGTTGATGAATTTGTTTAGGGCGATCGTGGCTGCGCAACGTCCACACGTGTGTACTTCGCCACTAACGCGTCCACTGCCGCTTAAAACATTGAGACATGCGGTTTTGGCGAGGCTGGTTCCATCGGGATGCCAGGTTATTGGTTTATCAAGGCCCGCCTTTGTCGCACCTGCCAGCTGGGCGCTGCTCCCTCTGCTAGAGTCAGACATATGAATCTTATATAGACCATGTCTGCTTTGCTAATATTTCATCTTCTTCTATAGCACTATATTTTAAGAACGAGATTCTTTAGACGGTTTGAATTATAGTAGATCATTATTTTTCTCTTAGTTTGGTATATTTTAACTTTTTATTCAACTTATTTCAAAGAGTTCCGTTAGAGTTTGAAAAACCAAATTAATGATGTTCAGCATAAATAAATATGATTATATATTTTAAAGATTTATCGAAGTTATTTCTAAAATAGATTTTAAATTTTAATCGTTATTAAGAGAAAATAGCTACCTACCCCTAAAATCGACTAAATTAAAATGAAATTACTAGAGAAAATTTAAATGGAGAATAAAATCCTGAAGAATGCTTTCTGAGTATTTAAAAAAGACTTCCGAAAAAAACTTTTTTTGTCTTTTCGGCAGAGGAAATAATCATCCATTTAAGAATAAATAGAGCAGGCAATGACTTCGTCGCTCTGCGCTTCGCTACTAAGATTAAAATTTAAAATCTAAAAACAAGCAACCATGGATAAATTTTTATAAATTTTCTGAACTTCGCCAATTTTAATAATTTTATAAAGGAACTCTAAACTAAATTTCCCCCTTTCAAAATATCACGTTGCTAAAATAAAGTTATAGAAGAAGATATATAAAAATAAATTTTCTAAATTTTACCATTTGTAATTCTTTAGGTTTTTAAAAATTCACAAAATTTCGATACTTACGGCCGTATGCTAAAACAACTGTGAAATGCACATTCGAGCAAAAAACCTATTGTTTTCTATTTATTTTACATTTTAGCCTTTTGCATATAATAAAAAAATATAAATAATTGTGAAGCTACAAAATCTGATAAAAGTGCATTTCACATTTTTCTTAGCATACGGCCGTTAATGCCATATGCTTAGGCAAATGTGTAGAGCACAGAGTGCATTCCACTCCAAAACAGTATTCTCAAACGAAAAGTGGATTGCGCATTTGTGACGCGCTACACAATTTTGCAACGTAGTTGTTCACATTATTAGAACAAATATGCAGTGTCTACAATAGACTCTCGACGATATACTATATATAACTATTCGTTGTAGGAATGATTCAATTATATTTCGAGTGCGTGGTTATCTGGTTGACCGATGTTATTTATCTTCAATATGCTTAAGAAGTGGAACTGAGCTCAAGGATAATAATATGGCTATCATTAATAAAATAGAGTTTTATTAATTAAACTATCAACAACACACAAAACGGAAAATGTTTACATAAACAGAAAAATAGAAAGGGTCGTGGGAATATCTGGCTAATCCGAGGATTAAGATTTAGGAGAGATTTAAAAAGGTAAACAAATAAAAATTAAAGGGATGGCATGGATCGCTAAACCATTTAAAGCACAGGGTAGGGTTGACGAAAGGCTAGATACTCAAAGATAATGCTCAGCTTACGTAATTACAAGTTGTTGTGCAGAGGAAGGCGACGCGAAGGAATCTTCGGTCCGCTGGCGAGTTCCAGCCGAAGGAGGGGGATTAAATTATACTGACGTGACGTCTTGGGAATGAGAACCATTTCTTGATGAACGGGCTTGAAGGACAATGGCTGTTCTAACGTTGTTCTCTTCTGAACAACAGGGGGGATAAAGAGAACCGTCTCTTGTCTACGGACTCAAAGATCAATGGCTGTTCTAACGTTGTTCTCTTTCTGAACAACAGGGGGGGGGGGGGTGAGAACCGTTTCTTGTCAAAGGGCTCAAAGAACAATGGCTGTTCTAACGTTTTTCTCTTTCTGAACAACAGGGGGGGCCTTGTGGACTTGGCGTCTTAAAGGCCCGAACTTTGGCACTCAAGGGATATTGTCCTCTTCTGGAAAAAAATAGTGGATCTCGAGGTAGAGGGCCCCTGGTGCCCAAGGTGAGACGAGACCGGATCGACGTGATGTCTCGCGAAGATAATCTGGATCTGATCTGATCTTATTGGAAAATTCTAATGTATAATTAGTCGAAGCCATCCTCTTGGCGTAGGGGACAATGGAGTGGGGGCTTCGAGGGACTGCCCCAGCCGCGCCTTGGAACATTCCTTATCTGCCCATAAGCCTAACTCAATCTGGCGAGATCGATGAATGGAGGCGAAACGGGGGGGGGGGGGGATGACCTCCTTGGTTAAATATTTACTCGGGTGGCGATAAGGCGCCCTTCTTCGACGCCAAGATGCACGTGGGTAGCAACGTGTTTCTAAACAACATGTGATAGCGGTGGAATTTAAGAGGCCTCAGACCGTTATATCACACCCCTCGATTCCGGGGGAAGTTGTCACTTCGAAAAAAAAGGAGAGAAGGGACAACGATAGAGCTCCGTTGTGGAGGACTCACTTTCTTGCAACGACCGTACCTTCATGCACCTAGCTAGTATTACCTCAATACATATGATTATGTTGATCTTTTGATTATAGGGAAAACTAACCTTGAATACAAACTTAACCATAAAAGAGACATGGAACAATGAAATGATATAAAATTAGTACATATAGGACAAATTAATTTATACGTAATTTAATGGGTACAAATATATACACACACGAAAAAAATAGACTTTGAGCCACAAAATTCAGACATTAGATAATTAACTAATTATATTACAGGAGAATCCAATTTAAGTCGTACAAGACGGTATATACATACATTAAGATCCTAATCCCTACGAATTACAATTGATCTACACTATTTGGTAACGCATTCCTACTGATTGCGTCAGCGACCTCATTATCGGAACCTTTTATATAATTTATCTTAAATTGGTACTCTTGCAAAAGTAAACTCCAGCGCATAATTCGGCCGTTGGAGTGTCGAACATTCCGAATATAGGCCAACGGGCGGTGGTCAGTTTCTATCTGGAATTCTTTTCCTATCAAGTACATTTTAAACTTGTCAATAACCCAGATAATTGATAGAGCTTCCTTCTCTAGGGGCATATCTCTTTTCGCGTGGTAATAATTGGCGACTAGCATATGCAACTGGATGACTCGTTCCGTCATCCTCATATTGAAGAAGTACACCTCCAATGCCCTCGTTGCTCGCGTTGGTCTTAATCCCAAAGGATTTTTCTGGGTTGGGCAACTTTAAAATGGGGGCAGAAATGAGCTTACTCTTGAGCTGATTAAAATGGGAAACAGCGACATCATTCCAACGTAGACGATCGGGGGAATTCTTTTTTAAAAGGGAACTGAGGGGCACCGAAATTGCAGTGAAATTCGGGACAAATCGCCGATAGTAAGAAGCTGATCCTAGGAATGATCTTAATTGCTTCTTAGAATCGGGAGGGGCATGTTGGCGATTGCCTTAATCTTGTCCTCTTGGGAACCTAACTTTCTTTGTCCTATTTTGAAACCCAAGTATTTTATGGTTTCGTGGGCAAAATGGCATTTGCTGGGGCTAATGGTGAGGCCATTTTCGTGCAGTCGCTCGAAGAGAGCTAATAGGGTGGTTAAATGGTGACTCCATTCACGAGTAGCGACGTAGACGTTATCGAAGTAAAAGGATACATTCGGAAGTCCATCTAACAACCTTCTCATGAGACGGTTATAGTTGCTACAAGCGGTCACGAGGCCAAACTGAAGGCGCTTAATTGCATTAAGCCTTTCTCCGTTGCAAAGGTGGTATATGCTTTCACATCGGGCCGGAGGGGAATTTGATAATACGCCTTGCACAAATCGAGTTCTAAGATGAACTTGGCGTTTTCAAAAAGGTGGAGGTTTTGGTCTACCAACGGGATGGGCTCGGCGTCGAACACAGTTACCGAATTTAACTTCCGGAAGTCGATGCACATCCGATAAGAGCCATTAGGTTTCTTGACCATGAAGATTGGGGAACAATAACTAGAGGTGGAAGGTTCTATTATATCTAAAATAATTAAATTATCAACTTCGGCGTTAAAAGCTCTCGTAAATGAATCGGCATGGGATAGGGTTTTGAACGGACGGGTTCTAAGGTTGTTAATTTAATATCATGCTTGAAACTAGTAGTGCATCCAGGCTTCTCTGAAATAACGTCGTTGAACTGACATAATAGTTCTTGTAACTGACTCTTTTGATGTGGTGTCAGCTGCGCGTCGATACTTAGGTCAGGGGGTTCAAAAGACTCGCCTGGTAGGGAAGGAAGAGGGCAATCGGCATCAGGTTGGATGCAAACTGTCTGTATGACATTAAGGGACTCCGCGGGGTAATCCTCTTCAAGTGCCGATGTTTCGTCCAGTGCTACAAACGTATCTCCATGGGCGCGTTGGGGGTACTTTTTTTCTTTGGGTCCACGGACAGTCTCCGTGTCCTTGTTTTGGGCCTTATCCCATAAGGGTGTTAGTACTTCACACTCCTTTTGTGCCGACCTAAAGTTCTGGTTAAGGATCTCCGAGAATTCGGACGGTATCGGGGTTCTGAGGGGGACGGGCTCCTGGGATTCTTTCTTAGCTTGGCCTCGAGGAAGGGCGGCCTGGGACTCAGGGTCGGAACTTACTTGAGGGTTCTGTCCTATAAGTACGGAACAGAATTGTATGGGTGCTGAAATGACTTCAGCCCAGCCATAATAATACTGACACTGCAGGTAACATCTAACTACCGGGAATTGGTTCGTCTGCCCAAGGTAGTCATGTACCACCGCAAATTTTTCGTGGTTAGGGTCCACTGGGGGGCGAAGCTCGTCGGACACGATGAAACACGTGCACCCTGTGTCCCTGACGAGAGTCGATACACGGCAGCCGTTCACGCTGCCTTCCTCAAATTTCAAAGTTGTCGGTGAACTTTTGTCAAAAATAAAATTTACCTGGTGGCCTGACGGAGGGGGAGAAGTTGCTGCATGGGTCTGCACCACCGGGGAAGCCGGGGTGGCATTAATCTGGTGAACTTGGTGGGCTGGTCCGCTTTTATACCTGGAATTTTGGAGGCAATTCCAGTTCATGTGTTTTTCTACACCACAGGTGAAGCATATGATTGGTCGCTTCGGGAAGAGTGATGGAGGAGAAATCTTAACGGAAGGTTTGGTGTCCCGTTGTTGGTTTTGGGGTTTTCCGGGTTTGGAAACTTCGTCAGATTTCCTGGGAAGGGGCGCGAATCCTTCCTTCTTTCCTGGTTCGGGGGTTGGTGAGAAGTTCGATTCTTCTTTGGGTATAAACTATGGCTTGCGGCATAGACATCCGCTTTTTTGGTACACTCTCTAAAGGTCTGGCACCGACGATCCTTGACGAACGCGTGGATCTCTGTCGGGAGAGACTCCAAAAATTGATCCCGCAACACGAAGTCTGTTAAGGACTCGTAGTTAGGATCAACCTTTGAGGATTCTAACCAAAATTTAAAATTCCTCTGAAGAATGTATCCGAATTGACGGAACGTCTGTCGGGGTTTAATACGACCTCCTCGAAATTCGGCAGTTATATTATGAGCGGCCAATAACTCAGCATTTAAGGTGCTGTAGTTAATTGTACATTCAGATGGTAAAGATATAAAAATCTCGCGCAATTTACAATTTAACAAGGGAAGTAATCTTGCTACACCATCAGCCTCCAGATCCAGGTTATTGATCTCGAGGATCTTTTCGAAGTGGGCTTAAAATGCTCCGAAATCCTCTTTATCACTGAAATCGGGGAGCTTAAGTGGGAGATTGGGCGGGGCTTCCAAACGTGAACTGGCTGATTGTATTTCAGCTTTTACCCGAGCCATTTCAATCTGATGGTGAAGCTCAGCTTGTCTTTTCCGTTCCTTTCTTTCTCTTTCTTCTCGTTGGATTTCTCTTTCTCTTTCTTCTCGTTGCTCATCTTGAACGTACTCAATCAATTCTCTCCCGGAAAGTCCCCAGGATTCTCCTTGCGCTTTGAAGATTTCGAACTGAGTCATCTTTGCACTTGGGGGCGCAATAGTCAACCAACTAAAATTCCTTGCAATAAGAATTATGCCTTCTAGAGAGTTAGCCTACCTAAATATGGGCACTGACCTATTCGTAATTGGTTTCTTGACCTAGATAACCAATGACTAAAATCACGCAAAAAAAAACCCCAAACAAATTATTATAACAGTTCCTTGAGTTACTCCAGCTTCTTAAGTTTAAAAAAAGAGGATAGCAATCATTAAAACAAAAGGGAACTACTATACTCTATTCTTATAACGAATAACATTATGCTTTACTCGACTGAGACCAGTGTTTGCAAAGATATAGCGTTAAACCTTACACACTTGATACCAAATTCAAATAGTATATATATATATATATATATATATATATATATATATATATATATGTATATATATATATATATATATATATATATATATATATATATATATATATATATATATGTATATATATATATATATATATATATATATATATATATATATATATATATATATATGTCGTAGAATAGACTCTCGATGATATACCATATATAACTATTCGTTGTGGGAATGATTCAATTATATTTCGAGTGCGTGGTTATCTGGTTGACCGATGTTATTTATCTTAATAGGCTTAAGAAGTGGAACTGAGCTCAAGGATAATAATATGGCTATCATTAATAAAATAGAGTTTTATTAATTAAACTATCAACAACACACAAAACGGAAAATGTTTACATAAACAGAGAATGGAAAGGGTCGTGGGAATATCTGGCTAATCCAAGGGTTAAGATTTGGGAGAGATTTAAAAAGGTAAACAAATAAAAATTAAAGGGATGGCATGGATCGCTAAACCATTTAAAGCACAGGGTAGGGTTGACAAAAGGCTAGATACTCAAAGGTAATGCTCAGCTTACGTAATTACAAGTTGTTGTGCAGAGGAAGGCGACGCGAAGGAATCTTCGGTCCGCTGGCGAGTTCCAGCCGAAGGAGGGGGATTAAATTATCCTGACGTGACGTGTTGGGAATGAGAACCGTTTCTTGACGAACGGGCTTAAGAACAATGGCTGTTCTAACGTTGTTCTCTTCTGAACAACAGATGGGGGGGGGTGAGAACCGTCTCTTGTGTACGGTCTCAAAGAACAATGGCTGTTCTAACGTTATTCTCTTTCTGAACAACAGAAGGGGAGGGGGAGAACCGTCTCTTGTCAACGCGCTCAAAGAACAATGGCTGTTCTAACGTTGTTCTCTTTCTGAACAACAGGAGGGGCCTTGTGGACTCGGCGTCTTGAAGGCTTGAACCTTAGCACTCAAGGGATATTGTCCTCTTCTGGAAAAAAATAGTGGATCTCGAGATAGAGGGCCCCTGGTGCACAAGGTGAGACGAGACCGGATCGACGTGATGTCTCACGAAGATAATCTGGATCTGATCTGATCTTATTGGAAAATTCTAATGTATAAGTAGTCGAAGCCATCCCCTTGGCATAGGGGACAATGGAGTGGGGGCTTCGAAGGACTGCCCCAGCCGCGCCTTGGAACATACCTTATCTGCCCATAAGCCTAACTCAATCTGGCGAGATCGACGAATGGAGGTGAAACGGGGGAAGAATGACCTCCTTGGTTAAATATTGACTCAAGTGGCGATAAGGCGCCTTGCTTCGACGCAAAGATGCACGTGGTTAGCAACGTGTTTCTAAACAACATGTGATAGCGGTTGAATTTAAGCGGCCTTAGACCGTTCTATCACATGCAGAAATGTGGAGAGCAAAGTGAATCGCTTCGACCCCGTCGACTTTGCGTTACACATTTTATAATTGCGTTGCACGTTTCATTACAGATTCTGATTCCAATGAGATATTACTCAGTTAGTGTGTGGATGGTTCAAATTAAAAAAATAGTGCTGTTATGGGTAAAAAGTGATAGCCCAAATATCCGTTAAACATCGTGAATATACTCATCAAAATACGAGACCATAACAAACAACTTCCCGCACGGTGAGTAGAAGACAAACATCTGACATTCTTTTCTTATTAAGTTAATAGGTAAATAACTGTTTACTTATATAGTTTCACCAATTAATTCGTTTATTTTTGTTAAAAGCTTGAGTTAAAAGCTTAATTAGTTTAGGCTATGTGTTGTTAAGTTTTGAAACAATAACAAAATATCCAGTTAAAATCATATTTGGCAGCTCCTAGCAGCTAATGTCTGTAGGTTGCATCTTGTAAATGAGTGCATATATATATATATATATATAAATATGAAATTAACCAACAGGAAAATGAAAAGATGAATCCAAACACTTTCAAACTATATTTGCAAATATAGTTCGAAAGTGCTTGGATTCATTTTTTCATTTTCCTGTAGGTTAATTTTCATATTATTGCTTTCCTCACGTGCCACTTTGTGAGTTTTTTCACATATACTTATTTGCAGTTTGTTGCTCCATACTACATATGATTTTTATTACAGCAATATGTTAATATGTTCCCTGAACTTCGCACGGTCCGAGAGCTTCGTGACGTGGAGTTCTTGAATAATTGTGGATCGTATATATTTGTTTGAACTCCCTGATCAAGAGTTTATTATGAGGTTCAGGCTGAATAAGAACTCTCCTGTCAATCGAGCGATTCACCTCACCTTTCATGTGTTGCCACATCATCTTCAGTTGGACAATATTCTTATGTGATCCAAGTGCAGCAAGATTGTATTCCTTTTCAATGGACCACCAAGCCTCTGCCTTTTTTATTTTTCCCTTCATGGAAAACTCAATCTTTTTACCCTCCAGGATGTCTTTTCTGGCTTCATATTATTCAACCAACAACTCCTGCTCTCTTCTTGAGGCGTAACATGAACTTGTCACATTTTTGCTCCATTTCCATGACTGCTGACAACGCTGAAGGATCACGTGGAACTGAACAAAAATGTAAACAAATCACGAAAAGTACTACCAACTTTGCCGCATGTCACAATTGTGGAAGTGTTACGCGACACAATTCTCAGCTTTCAGCATACGAAAAATTTGTGGAAGCCACATGTGGTGTGCACCGGTAACACATTTGTGAAGTGACACATTTTGTATTTAAGCATACGGCCGTTATATTTATTTCTGAACTTCACCATTTTGTTTTTGTTATTATAAAAGAATTAAGGAAAAAAAACATTTATTAATTTTTCACCCATCTTCAAAAATCTCGTTATACAGTTACAGAGTTAGTGATGGTGATGATGATGACAAAGAGTAAATTATTATGAGATATGCACTGGAATCATTTTAAGAATGTCTAGACCAATAGGCTGTTGCTAATACCAGAAAAGCCATAGGCCACTGACCTAAGGTTTGCCTACGAAGCGCAAGGTCCTCCTCTAAGGAAGGGTGGTCGAGCCGCTCATCTTGTATATTTCTAAAGATTTATTTTTGCTCTTACGGAGACTGCAAAAAAGTAAAAATCGAGACAACTAATAGCTTGATTTCAGTCACTCTTTGAACGCTCTAGAATAGAAAAATGGCGAAGTTCAGAATACAGCCCTTGTGTATAATTAAGGGGAAATGTACGGAAAATAATTTAATTTTTTTTAGACCATAACTTCGTTATTAGAGTTATTTTTCATATAAGCAGTGAATAGATCACCAAACTCGTCAGTAACCTTCGTCAAAAAGAAATGGAGGAAATACCCCCTAAAAACCGAAGCCTAAGGCTAAAAGGATTTGCAAGGTGAAATAGACGAATAATAAAAAGTTGAAGAAACTCCTGAAAGCTGAAAATTAGTGTTCTGAAGTTTAGACTGTTAAAGATACCTCCTGTTTCTGTTTCGCCTGTGGGGAAATAAAGTGATACTTTACGGAATCAGAGTGCCCCACACACACCACCACCACCAATGAAAAGCTACCCTAGCAATGAACGGAGAAGAGGAGTCTCTGGACTTTCGGGTCCCACTGCGACTAGTCGGGAATGAGAAACTTAACAAAGCGAAGGTCTTTGAGACTATCTTCGGGAAACTGGAGATCAGACTCGAAAGACTAAGCGAAGAACACCCTACTAGTGTCTGCCCAGACAAGGAAAACGCGAAAATCTGCTCAGAATGCGCACAAACCGGCCACCAATGGATACACTGCGTTAACGACACGAAGATGTACATTGCCTGCGCTGGTCTCTACCGTAACTTGAGCATACAGTTTCCAGTCAGGAAGGAGCACCTAAGAAAAAAGAGAGTAGCGGCTGACAGGCCGAACATCTCTTACGCAACAGCCACCAAGATCCCACTCCATACTAACACAACGCCGGAACAACCCCAAATAGTCTTACAGCTCATCGATGTGACCCGTCCTAAAATGCGAGCATGCATTCTCCACGCGCATATGATGAACCTAGCATGCCCGGGTTTATTCAACACTGAGATGAACAAGATGCAGGCTACAAATGGCTTGGAATCTATCACGTTTCCGGACAACCCACAGTCAGACATTGTTCTCTCGGCAACATGCAACGGCAACATGCAGACCCAGCTAAGCCAAGCATATAAACAAACACTACGAGGATGTACCCTACAACGACCGGACATCAGTCTGTATCTAACCAAACAGCTCTGCTTGTCTCGCCCAGACAGAAAAAGAACAAAAAGAGAAACAAAGAAGAACCTAGAAATCAAGAGGAGGTAACAGAACGACTACCACAGCAGGAAGAACACGAGCTCGACGGAAGGGATATCAAACTCGCCATCACCCTCAACAAAAATACCACCCAACAAAAAAATATAAAGAGATATCCATAGTGGAGATGGCCTCAGGGGTCAAAAGAGGCCACACCAAGTGGTACTATGACTCACCCGAAGCCAAAGAGTCAGTCAAGACAGCCTTAATGAAATGCAAAATAAGGCTGTACGACGACAACTTCAAGCTCTACGAGCCATACTTCTTCAAAAAACTACCATCAGAGAGACCAAACAACCAAAAGCCCTCAACCAGCTCAGACACACAATATAGAAGCTAGAAATAAGCTAACTATTCTAGCACATAATGTGCAAGGGTGGCAAATGAATAAACACAAGCTGTACAACGTCTACCGAGAATTAGATCTGGACATTCTTCTGTTGTCAGAAACTGGAATCAGGGACGACGACAAGCAGAAGATCTTCGGATACAACGTTCTCCAAAGGAACGCCACAGGAGAGAGATTCGACGGAACTATAATAGCGGTCAAGAAAATCTGCAGTCAAGACCAGGGAATCCAATGGATGAATCAATCTTTTCTATCGATCATACCGAGGCGCTTTCTGGGTGACATCGAATTCGGTGTTGGCTACCAACCTCCCCGCCGTTCATACTTGCCCTACCACAACATGTATACCTTTTTCAAGAAAGAGCACCCAGTATTGTTCGCTGGGAACCTGAATGCCAGAACAGAGCAGCGGGCTATGCAAGGACCAACGCAAGAGGCAGGAACCTTGATTTCTTGCTAGGAAGGGATATCGCTGAACGCATCGGGCAGAATTCCCTACATTCTTGTATCCAGGGTCGGCCAGCAAGTCTAATGTAGTTCTCATGAATCTCGGCTTACCCTTCCACCAGGTCGTCAGTCCAGGACCACTGACACCTAGCGATCACATTCCTATGTTAATCATCATAGCAGCTGCTTCTATTCTAGTTCTTGTTGCTCCAGGAAAGATATTTTGAAAGCCAACTGGGAAGGATACAGGAAGGCGTTCCCATTGGAATCGACGATGAGCTCACTATCATTAATGCCTTTATTTCAAACGCAGACGCGATAGCTATCTCAACAACCTCTCAAAAAATCTCACTGCCAACAACCCCTACACAAAGCTCATGGATTTGCAACTCGTTCACCACATCAGTGGACAGCTGAACACCACGCTGGCGCACGAACTGAGGGAGAAGTGGAACCGTCTAATTGAAAATTTAGAATCTGACAGGAATCCCTCTCAATCTAGAAAACTCGGAAATTGACTAGTCACCACACGTGTCAGTCCTCAGCTACAAACTTTCCAGTACTGGCATTAACAGACACGTCAGCTCGAGGATTGGATACGCTAACACTGAACTTGAGAGACTTCTCCGATTCAGAAACCACAGCACAACGAATAAAAATAAGTTGTACATCAGTTTAGTCAGATCGAAACTGGTGTACCTTGCTATTCCGCTCAACGCAGCGTCAAGAACAAGTATGTCAAGACTCCAGAGAATGCAAAATCGAGGCCTCCGGTTTATTACCAACGCTAAGTGGTATGAGTATCGGACCTCGAGGAACCGTCATTAAGAAACGGGTTCTTAATTACTGAACACATACCTCTATAAAAAAGGCCGAGACATCTGGGCAAGACTAGAGGTTATTCTCCCTATGGAGACTGTAGCAGCTCTTGACCCAGAGGCAGGGGGAGCGGGATAAAAAAGATACCTCTCCAGCACCAGAACAACCAAAGTACAATTACAAAGGAGGAGAAAATTGCGAAATAATAAGAGACTAAAAAATAAACCCGTAATGGGACAAAATTGTATCTCAATAACAAGTAGAAAATAATAAAAAGATCCCGCAGAGGGACACCATTAATAACAAATACTAAGAAATAAACAAAATAACAAATGGAGATGGCCCGTTCACCGGGCACCCACACACATACATATCTGACTAACACTTCCTTCCTTTTCTCACTATTACCCTCCACCCTCTCTTCCAAATTCCTCCCCTTCTTATTTTATCTTTCTCTTTTAGGTTTCAAGTTTTCATATCTCTATAATCGAGAATTGTTATCGCGCGGTCAGGGTTAAACTAAAGATAGCCTCACTGAAGGTAATTTTTGAGAGTTCTTGGGTTGCCTTGTTAAAAGAGTAATGGGTTTTAATCTAGACTTTCAAGAAAGATGAACAAAGCAGTTGCAGGAATTTTAAGTAAAATACAAAGTGATATTGTTCCTTTAAGAGATTTATCGTATTTTCTACTGAATTTAAAAAAATGCCTTTTTTATTATGTGCAAAGATTTCGAAATGCCGCCTAAACTTGAATTAAAAGATATGCATGTGAATGCCCCCCAAAATGAAAGATTTTTAGATATTTTTGATAAAGTAAAGGTAAAAGTGCTTCAAGGCCGGTTGGTGTAAATAGAAATATGCTGAATTCTTGTAGTGCAACTAAAACTATATTCGTTACTCAAACATACGATAGAACAGGTGTGATGGAATGTGAGATAACGGGGCGGCGGGGTAATTAAAGGATAGGAGATTTAAAGTGGCTTTCAAAAATTGCTTTAATAATTTATTATCTCAAGCTGAAAAAACTACTTGACGTTTTGCAGCCATAGCAGCTTGGCATGAAGTTGGCTCAAGATAAAATAAATCACTTCCTTCATTTTGTAGAAAAACATCGTAAATATTACCTTATAAAAAAGTTTAAGAAACATTGGTAAATATTACACTATCAGATAACTCTAACCGCCGTATGCTTAAACAAATGTGAAATGCACATTTGAGCAAAGAACATATTTTTTCATGCATTTTAATTTTAGCCTTTGGCAATCGTATCATTCGAAATAGAATGTACAACAATATTAGGTTTTAAATTTCGTTAGAATCAGCCGAATGTTACAATATTATTTAAACAAAATCAAAACGAGGACCAACCGACCGACATAGTGAGATGTAGAGTCGCCCGCGGCTAAAAATCACAATTTTCAAATAGCTTATTAAGAAGCAGAACTAAATTATATTAATATATATATATATATATATATATATATATATATATATATATATATATATAAATATAATTTTTTAATTAAAATGGCGGGCCTTAACTTTTTGTCACACCTCATGTATGGAATTGGAAAGGTGAAAAAGACTAGGATTCCCTATAATAGTAGAACTTATCATACCATACTCTAGCGTAGCTAGCTAGCATAGTATAGCCTAGCCTTACATAGTATAGCTCAGCTTGATATAGTCTGACTTAGCCTAGACTAATCTAGCCTAGCCTAACAATTATATCAATCGAAAGAGAATGTAAAACAAAATAATGGTTTTAAATTTCGTTAGAATTGGCCGAATAGTTATGATGGTTTTACAAAAAAAGCAAACCGGGGACCAACCGACTGACATATGTGATGTTGAGTCGCTCGCCACTAGACTCACGCGTGACTAATAATAGTTGATCACCCTCCCTAGTCATTAGTGGACAGGCCGAACTCGACTTCTCTTTATTACATAACCGCCCCCCCCCCTTCCAAAGTTGATCTTAAGCCCACAGATGTTCTGGATTCTCAGTGCTTTTTTGTCATTTTACCAGACTTTAGTTGAGTGGCAGTATATACTGTGAGGTCCCTACTTTCCACGAGGGCCAAAAGCCTGCCGACTGAGAGAAGTATTAAACACAGGGTGTGCCGGGCCTTTAAATCTGATCACCGCCTGCCAGTGCACATTTAAGGTGGCTACGTTGGTACCATGAATATGGTCAACGCTCCAGGACAACTTTATTTGAATGGCGAGCGAGGTTGTCAAGTCCTATATTACTTCAAACCCTGTGGCCCGCGTATGTGTCAATGATCACATTTTGCAATCTTTTGATCCTATGAAGACTGCTCTCTAGACCTTACAAAGCATAAGTAGGTCATAGTATCTACATTCCACGCGACTTTGTTTATTTTTTTGTTATCATGGATACAACAAAGAGAAATAGTGGGCAACCATAGGCGAACGGAGATAGGCTCCAAGTGCCGTATCGCCTTACCAAGGTGTCAGGGAGGACGAATTAAGACGAGACACCTCTTTGAACGGTGAAGGGGCTCACCTCTAACCATTTCTATGTGGAAAAAACGCTTCCCCTTTGCCATCTTTGGAGCTGCCCTTGGTCAGCTCTGCCTCCGAAAAGGAGGTTCCCTACCATGTGGTTTCTCAGGGCCCATTCAACCTACTTATAGTGGAGAAAAGGTTTACTACTCTCCTATGTCTATAGGTGATGTGGTTTCCCCTCCCCCTCCTTTAGAGTCTCCCTTTGACTACTCCATCTCTGCATCAGCGGATGTATCCCATTTTCTTTCACAAAGGACTGCCAAGAGGGCGAAGCTAGGCTTGGTGTCAAACACAAAATATGAGTCCACCCCTGTGCAAGCTTCTCTTTGGGTGGCTACCTACTCTAAGACTTGGGCTATACGAATCGGTCGTTTGGACGTGCAAACTCCGGTTTTCTCGAAGTCTATGTAAGTTGCTCGGGTATTTGAACAATAGAAACCCCTTGTGAGGTGAATGCACGATCATTCCTCATGGTCAGATACTTGCAACCTGATCAAAGAACTGGAGATATGTCTCCTAAATGTGGATGAGTTTAAACATCACTGTCCAAGAAGCGTTTCGTTTTCCTGCCTTGATCTATCTCTGAGCCTAATTTTACATGGGGGTTGGTTGATGACCTCCAAGGTAGCGATCACTTTACCTTCCAACTATCATTTTATCTCCTGCTGCGTGTTCGGCATTTCAGGAAATGACAGATTTCTATGTCCCAGGGGAGGAGTTTAGCTCAGAGGGTGAGGTCGTAGAGTTCTTCCCCGGCATCTTCATCACCATAGGCCTAACGGTACTATTCCTGGAATCTCTAGTGACAACCACGATGTAAGCGATATATGGGATATAAGCGCATCCCTAATGATTTTACTATCGGTGAATTTCACCGAGAAATGGATAGGTTCCGTTAAGTTTTGAATCACACCGGCAGCTCTGACCTGCCGGACATACGTATTTTTACTTAACGGGAAAACCCATCACACATGCATAGATATCGAACCGAGTCTAAAAGATTCGAGACAAGTTCTACCAGAACCCATATCTTGTTCTTTAGATCAACGGGCGCGCAATCTCAACAGTTTTCTAGACCTTTTCTAGCCGAGATACTGCTGCTCTACCAGCTTTAATTGCAGATCGTGATGTAGCTGAAGGCTGAAGAATGAGCTTTACCGCCCTTGCTTCCACATAGGTGAGCGAGCATAGCATTTCGTCACTATTATGTCAACAGATCTGGAGAGTGGGTATCCTCCCAGACTCCTGGCGAATAGCTTATGTGTTCACTTTTAGCCAACCAGGTCGATAACATTTCCCGCGCTACTTTCCGCCAAATCTCATTAACATCATCCAATTAGAAGTTGATGGACCAATTGGTAAATGTTAGATTAGCCTTTTACCTGGATAGAAGAGGCCACAAATCTTCTGAAACTCCTGGTTTCGCAAGTTTCACTCCAAGTCGAATGTTCTGTTCAAACTTGAAAATGCTTTCTGCAAGGCCTTCCTTAGTAAATAGCACTACACCAGGGTGTTTTAGATTTAGAGAAGGCCGATGATACCGCATGGTAGACGGTCTCATGGAAATTATTCATATGATGGGCCCAAGGAGACCCCTCCCAATCTTTATTTCCGAATTTCTGCGAGATCTTCAATTCCGCCGACGGATCGGTGGAACCCTCTTCGTGTCCTTGGAGCAGGAAGAGGACGCTCCACAGGCAAGTGTTCACAGTTTCACACATTTTGCCATGAAGTACATACATCAGCGGTATCATCTCGGTGCTGCCGGAAGATGTTTTTGCTACACTCTATGTGGTTTAGCTTCCGAATGCCTTTAGTGCATCCCAGATGGCAACTCTGGACCATAAAATCCAAAAGGAATTGAATCTCACCTCTCTCTGCCGAAGTGCACAGGTTCCTTTCCCGGCTACACCCCGACCAAAACTTGTTCTTAACCAGGTTTTGTCTGAAAGTGGTGGATTCACACCGTTCCCTGGATGTTTTTTTCTCCCTTAGGGTCTCAAATGAACCGATCATTTGTTCATTCTAACCATGAATACTGATGCGAGTTTTACGAATCCCCAGCCGAGCTTGTATTGCGGAAGATGAACTCGATCCACTACAACGGTCTCCGCCTGACGGTCAGTACCTTCTAAACGTCTCCAATTGAAAACGTACTTGTCGATGATATAGAGACGCCACTCGCATTGCGCTGTTCACAGTGCATTATATACTAGTACGCGCATTTCCGTCGCCTCTCCCAGTTGCCAAAGGTTCTCACTAGATCCGTTCTAGACAGTGCTTATTGCGCCCAAAGGCCTTTGGGTTTAAGTCTAGGAAACTCCTTCGAGAGCTCAGTGTAGCTCTCGGGCCGGTGTTGCCTCTTGTTCTTGCCATGACGCCATCCTTCACAACACTATCGTTGACTATTTTTGGCAAGGCGCTGCCCCCAAAGCTTTCACAGTGCCAAAAGTATTGCGTTTGACCTTTTTTGGAGAAAACTTCGTGATACGTTAAATGTATGCTATTTTTCACAGATGGCTCTAAGTCTCAGGTGTGGGTCAGCTTCTACTTCGTATGACTGTTTAAAGTCAGCTGGGCACTTTTAACAGGCGCTTTGTCTGTATTCACTGTCAAGCAGGTTGCAGTACATCGTTCGGTAGGGAAGATAACGCGTTGAGCCTGTTTTTGAAGACTGGATTGTGATCTTTAGCAACTCACAAAGCGCCTAGAGTGCTCTCGGGGCATTAGAATCTCCACGTCTACTGGTTTGAAGTATCCGTGACGCCACAGTTCCGTAAGCCTGGCAGATGTCGAGCTAATCTTCTGCTGGTTTCCTGGATATGTGGGAATTCCAGTGAATACGCGCGCCGATGAAGGTGCCGAAGAGTCCGCGAAGACTGGGCGACCAGACAAGCTTGTTGCTCTTTCTCACACTAAATACTTGGCAGGAATCAGAGGCACCCTCCGGCCAGAAAGGCTAAGAATATGGGAGACGGCTATAAGGAACTTAAAGTCGCGTGCCATTGCGCTGTGACTTTCCCATAGACTTACCGGCCAATGTAGCGATGGTTGTAGTTTGCTTTCTTTCGTCTTTGAATTGAGAACCGCGCTAGATACACCGCTCTTTGATGGAACGTTACTCTGACCCTTACCTCGACATCTGCGTTGTACCCACGACTGTTCTGCACTTTCTTTTTAAATTTAAAAGTCTGTTAGATCATCGCGTACACTACCTGTCCCTGTAACGGGGCAGTAGCGGACACGATCCGGCGCCGGGGGGACTTTTGTTTTGTTCCTTTCGTTTTTCTTTTTTGGTTTGAGTGTTTTTGTTGCCTTTTTTATTCTTTTTGTAGTTTAAAATAGCCTAGAATTAAGCTAAAAATTAATTGCTGTCAGTCGCTAGATGGGCGCTTAAAAAATATTTAAAAAATCAGCAAAATAATACCTACGAATCATTTCTCTATGATTTCATGCCCTTTTAGATCCAGTATAACATAATTGTGATGTTCCTGGTCATTATAAACATGAGTCTCCCTATAATTAATAATATTACATCTGCCGTGACCTTGGTTACATCCTGGGCAGTGTTTCCATTACAAATAACATGCACCTCCCCCATTAGGGCCAAGTAATTGCTACCAATCAGATATACAATGTTAAACCCACAACCGCAACTAAATAACCTGGATTCGACAATGCAAGTTAATACATAAGAAATCCTGTTAGATATGTGAAAGCTCTTACTTGAGAGAGCTATTTCCTTCTGCTACTGTATTAGGAACCTCTGCATTTACAGCCAGAGTACGTGAATACACCTCAGCCGTATTATGAAGTGCCTTCAAAATGGTCTCCCAGATCATTTTTAGCAGGGTTTGAACAAATAGGTTTAGCCTCGTATCTGATAACTAATTGTACTCCTTGCTAATCTAAAAATATTGATATAATAGAAGGAACAGAAAAATATTTAATAGTAATTCGTAGATGAAGTAATGTTGAATACTCAGCCTTTCTAGACACTGAAGTTTGCAGGTTATTAGCAAAAAAGGAATTCTTGGAGGAATTGCAACATCTGGCGAATCAGTTTTACAGAATTATGGTTTCCAAATTTCTGCTAGTGGGCGAAACTAATGAGAAGTTGTCATTTGGAGAAAAATAGCTTTAGTTTGAATCAGGTAGTGCATTGTGAAATCTGCTACTAGTTAGGAATTCTTGAAAATAAATAAGCATTTGATTGGCCCAGCAGGAAACAGAATTCTCTGCAAAGGTAATGTACCTACATACTTTTGTGGAACAAGTGAGTCAGGCACAACCTTGTCCAAATAAAGAGAATAAAGTTTCACCTATAAGAAATTGCATGCTTGTTTGGCCAACTGTAAACAAAGAAAACATGGAAATTAGCGCTTTGTGAGAGATCAAACTGATAGTTTCAAAATATGTTGTTGCTCTTCAAAGGAATGTAGTAATGATTCAAATCTTCGAGAAAATCATACTTACCTTGAACCTGGATAGGCTAGTGTAGTGGAATTAGCCAAGGCTAGAATTGGAACATATGAATTCGGATTTTCAGGCAAAAATGTTTTTGTTTCAAATCCAGGAGAGGACATGGGACACGATTCCTAGAGGAGTTGGATAAAGCTTGAAAGCTCGATGCAAGCTGCTCAATGAAATTTTATTATAAAAAGTGTAGCAAAAAGTGCGCTCCAAAGAATCCCATTTTAAAAGCAACAAGTCAGAAAGGCGCTAATCGAAAGAATGTCAGTTTAAAAGACGAGAATGCTGCTCAAAGTACTCTTCTAAAGGAAGAGAGCCAGGAAAGTTCGTGATCTAGAGAACTTTTAGTTTAAAGGAGGAGCACCAGATGAATGCCTTCTCTAGAAAGTCAGATATATACATAAGAAAAGAGGGTGAATTCAATACCTCTTCCAAAGGGATTTTGATTTTTAATCCGGGGAGGAATTAACAGGAATTTTATTTGACCAGAGAATGCCACAAAATTCGTGAGAGACGGCCCGATTTAATAGCTTTGTTTTGCTACCTGCTGTTCCTTTACATACAGAAACTGTAAAACCGTATGAAGGAATGTCTTTTCATGCAAAATTAGCCGTTTAAGACGAAAAAAATCTAGATGCTGATCGAAATTACATTGTGGAAAACATAATTTTGTTCAGAATTTTAGTATCTCTCTAAATGTATATGAGTAATGATTAAATGATGCCTGTTTCTTCTAGATATAACAGTCATGCCTGTTTTATCTAGAAGAAACAGGCATCCTTTAATCATTACTCATATATATTTAGAGGGATGCTAAAATTCTGAACAAAATTATGTTTTACACAATGTAATTCCGATCAAAATCCAGAATCATAATACATTAGGCCCTAAAGAATTACGCGCAAAATCACTTAGCAGAGTAATGTTGGTGAAACTCTTGCTCTCAACTGCTGAAAGAACTATTAAAAAACTAATACCATATTTAAATTTACAGAAGTTGAATTAAGTATAAAAACACAAAGTTTGTTTTGAAAACTGGATAAGAGGGAAAGTAACTTTACAGAATTCATAAAGTTAGAATTATTTAATTTTCTAAATAAATAATATAAAATTTGAATTTCTTTAAGAGGAGATCTCTAATGTCTATTTTTTTAATTAAATTAGGACAAAATTAAAAATCTATTTTCACACTCTTTTAAATACATAATATCCCAACCGCAAATGTAAATAATGGAAGAGCATACATATTAGGGCGGGTTATACTTTGGGGCAACCATATATTTTCATTAAATCCTTTAATGAGGGGTGCTTAAATGATAGATTTTCCGGTTTAGATTTTGAAAAAGAACTTTATTTTGTTATACAATTGTTCCTACCTATATCAATTTCCATTTAAATAAAAGTAAATTTTTCCCTTTTGTCACGAGCTTATGTAGCCTATTTTTATTTAATCCAAGTGCACACAAACACAAAGTAACCTTAAATTTACATTTTTATTGAGTGAGAAAAGTGTATGCAAAGCTCCACATATAGCTGCATGCGTTACTTTGGGTCATATTCAAAAGTTAAACTTCACCAGAGCACACAAATCTTGCTTTGACTCATTCCTGGACATCAGACATCTACTTGTCTCTTGTGCTCCGATTCCTCCATCCCTCTTTTCATGTGAGAAATACTTGGAAGAAGCCTCAGTCACCATTCTTTTACCTCTCTCAATGCTCTGGGTGTGACAAGGCCAGTCAGGTCCCTTCATAGGAGAGTCAATGAAGTTTTTCAATTCAGAAGTACTTAAAGAGCAAGTGAGAGGTGGCTCAGAGACATCCTCTGACCAATTGATCAGATCTTCAATCCTAGTAGCATCACAATTGATGTCTGGTGTCATTCTAAACCTTACAAAGTAGTCTTCCAGTTGAGTATCTGGGTCCCCTTCTCCCCTGATGGTCTGGATTCTTTTCACCCATTCAGTTCTCTCTGCCTGATCTTCCGAGCATAAGAGTGTATGGAGGATGGCTTCACTGTATGCATTCCAAGCTGATCTCTTAACAGTTGGCAAAACAATTTTCAACACCTCCTTCCTCTGAAACTTAAGGCAGTGAAGTTGATGAAGAATGTGCCTAGGTACCTTGGTCTAAAAGTGCTTAATCTTAACGTTAAACCAGCATGAGTAATCTACACCAATGATAAACTCAATAATCAGTCGTAGATTCTTAAAGGCTTTTTCTTTGAGCTCATGCTTTGACACCCACAGCCGAAGAAGTCTGTTAACTGTCGTCAGCCAGCGACTGTGGTTTACTGGTCCTATTTCCAATAGAGAAAGCCCTGTAGGAAGCACTCCATCTCTCATTGCCGATACAATTCTATAGCCGTAGTGTTGATCAATGGAAAGATGTTGGACCACTTCCTGAGGTATCTTGGTAAGAGGAGGACCTAAAGATATTTGAGTCTGTAACAGAGTCAAGGAGCTTTCCTATTGGTCTTGAATATATGTTGTCAGATAGGTTGAGCCATCCAGGTTGATAATTAGATGATGGAGAGGGAGTTCCCCAGTGTGCAGGTTACAGACCAACCAAACAAGCTTTCTGCCCAAATAGAGTTCCATTTTTCAAATTACTTCAGCATTTACACTTGTGTTTACATTCGTGAAGTCTCCTCCAATAGCCATTAAGCTTTTATTTAAACCCCTTTTCCTCAGCCATCCAAACATAGCCTTAGCGATCTTCTCTGCATGTGATTCTCCTTTTGTAGCCTTTTTCGGGGCAAAGTGGAAGTGGTAATTGTTCCCAGGCTCACTAATGACAGTGCAATGCTCATCATTTGTTTTTGGTGGAAACAATTTTTCACTTTCCTCTGCCTACATCATAAAATTTGTCACATCAATTCGTCCATCAAATAGAACACAAGAAATTCCATCATCCTTCTTTAAGTTTTCCTCAAACTCATGTTCAATAACTGTCATTAGCTTTTTCTGTGCTTTCTTAACTTTATTCTTATTAATTATTTTACTTGTATCTTCCTCGATAATGAATCTAGCAGGTATTAAAGCTGCTGTTGCTACAGCTGCAGTTGGTCTCAATCCGACACCATACCTTATACTAGCAAGAGCAATATTTGGAATTTCATCATAATTCTTTCTATTCCTGGTGGAAGATTCCTGCTCTTGGACAGCTTCAAAAGTTACTTCATCACCCAAACTGTTGTCACCATCCGAATTTTCTGCCTCCAGATCTTCAACTTCTGCCAAAAAATTCTCCATTTCTTTTCTTGCTGCTTTTCGAGCTAAAACATCGCTTTCCTCCTTAAATTTCTCTTTCTTTCTGCTATACTTTCTTTTTCTTTCCTTTCTGAAGCTCTTAATTGTCTAGTATGCTCTGGAATATCAGGACCTCCAATTTGAAAGGTACCTTTACTTCCCACCTTCTCTTTTTGTCCTTTAATAGCGGCCAGTTCCCTAATAGGTATTTTTTCTCTTTACTACAACAGCAGTTAATGTGAGCTTCAGTTTCAGAGCCATTATAACCTACTTCCCCACAACTGGAAATTTGACATTTGCATGTCAATATATCAAATAACTTATCTAGTTTTGCAATGAACCTCTCTTTTGCTTCAATTTTTCCTTTACCATGGGATTCTTTTACTACCTCCTTCCACACCTCCTTAAGCTTTGATATTACTGTGACCTTTTGATTTACAACAGGTGGTTTGAAGAGAGCATTAGCTTTGGTCCACTGATTAATCAAGCCCCGATACATGTCTTTTACCAGCTGGTCCACTTCATAATTTCTCTGTTCATCTTCACTTTGATCCCTCAGGTAGATGCCGTACCTCAAAATATCTCTTATTGTTGGTAACTCAGACGTCATCAGCTCTTGCACAGTCCCAACAAAATTAGTCAGATGAGAACTTGATTTCGACCTTGTCTTGATTTTTGCCATTGTTACACTAATCGCAGGTATATCTGCAAATGAATAGATGGAACTTAGATTAAGAAATAATCTCTATCAAATAATTATATGTTATTCTAAAATGATCCACAGCCTTTACTAGCATTCAAATATAATATAAATGCTCTATAAACAGTTACCAGTTACAATAGTTACCAGAACTGGCAACACTACTGGAATATTGCTTTTCACTGAGTAATGAGTACTGGCTACTTGCAATTTTGGAGTTAGACAAAAGTAAATTAAGGGTCATTTTTAGCAGGTTTCCTACTTCTCATGTCTCTCTAGTACATTTTTACATTTTTTTAGACAAATATCTTTCAGATTACATCAATGTATTGATGATAGAAAACGGTAAATTTGATCTTTTATGGGTAACTAAAATAATAGTAAAATATAGTGAATGACCCAGAACTAACAATATTTCAACTTAAAATTGATGTAGGTTAGATCAATCAGAATTTAACTTTTCTGCCAAAAGTTTGCTATTTTCACCAATATTCATCATTTGAATACCCCCCATCACCAGTTTCATAAAATTCTCAAGCATGACCCGCCCTAATACATATTCAAGAGATGATTGACCAAGGGCTTATAGTGCCTTCATAGCGCCCATGTTTATTCTCGCAAGAAAGAGGACACATTTGTTCTGTATTGACTATAGGAACCACAACGCTATATATTATATCAAACACTTCTAAGCAATAATGAATGTCAGAAAGTCTAAATAATTATTTTCTCTGGATTTGGCAAGTAGATTATTGTAGATGAAACTACCTCCAGAGACACGTCGCAATAATACTTTTTCCACAGTCGCCGCCATTACGCCAGGAGAATCACAATTCGGAGTTCAGGATGATTCGGTTCCGTCTACCTAATTAGGACAAACTGCTTTAAGACCGAAATAGCAGATGGCTATTGTTAAGTCAAGTTGTCTAGCTAAAAATTATTATACATATATCAGGCAAGATTCTTGTTATCCCTGGCTAACTTTCTAGTTTAAAGGGCGGAAATACACCACTCCTTGAGGAAAATAGAGATTAAACCGATGATCGATCTCGGAAACATCTGTCAACTCTTCACGAGGATCCAAACATCCCTTTGTATCCGCTTACAGTAACCACTACCAGATGCTAAGAATACATTAATTTAAAAATATATATCCTTTATTATGTAAACAAGGCTAGCAAACGCTTCATGGAACTCCCTCCAAAAGCTCATAGACGGAGAATGGGTTGTGCCATTATTCTCTAGGGTCATATAGCTCCTAAAGTCTAACGGAAAGGCCTTCCTTTACAGACATGGCTAAGCTTGCTCAAAATATTGTCATAGAGTCTCATTTTGACTTAAACGTGCAGAGAACAATCATAAAATGACTATGAGAAAAGACCGTTATGGACCTACTTGGAACTTTGCCTACAACGTGACAACGAACTCAAAATTTATTCTTTTCCCGAACATTTCTCAAGTTTCTATGAATTTATTTCCCTGATTGATCAGACTAGAAGAGATGGGGAAAACTACGGCCCGCGTTTCATTTCAGATTTCTATAAAATATAAGAAATAAATTATTGAACATTCTGCCAAAATCTCATGTCATTACTTTTTACATAAGCGTTAGATTCTTAAAGTAGTCATTTTCAAATATATTTAGTTCGTAGTTTAACTGTTCTTAAAAAAATACCATACTTTAAAATTACTTATTCTCATTATCCTTATCTGCCCGCACTCTTTCGTTCCCTGAAGTTAAGTAACGTTGACTGTGATTAGGGAATGAATAGAGACCCCTGGGTTATGATCACATGATGTAGAATTGTAAATAGTGATTCGGATTTCACATTAAGCTGTAGCTCTCCACTCTGATAAAGTCTGAAAACAGTTTAAGAGAGGTGGCAAAACTATGCAAAATATTACCCTTAGTTATTAATATGTGACTATATTTATGAATATGTAGTATATGCAAACAAATGGACAAAGGTAATTGCAATTAACTTATATGTATTTGAAATATGAAACTAACTGTTTAACTTCGTCCCGCAAATCTTTAAATTGTCTTTAATGTGGCCCCCCTTTTAAAATTATTCACCATCCCTGAACTAGAATGACTTTAGCCAGATTGTTTATCACGCCATATGTCTCTTCACACCAATGATAGGAGATCACACCACAACCTACGCCAAATTATATAAGATTAGAGACGACACTTACTGTAATTAGTATTTTCGTGCTTCAGCCTCCTCGGTCTAACTCATTAACCTCCACAAGTCTCGAAAAGTAATTCGACTCCAGCAACACTTCTAACTCGACTCTTCCGGCCAAGTACAACAGCAGCAGGAAGCCGCTAGCAAGCCGGAAACATAACCTCCAAATACAGCGGAATCAAGAGACCCTATAATCAGAAAAAGAACGCAACAGCGTACTGAAGAAACAATCGAGACAGAGGAAGCCCTATTGGAAAATAGTCGTGAGGGGATTAATCCTTCAGTCCAACTTAAAAGTCTCGAAGTAGCAAGGAAAGCATCCAAGGCTAAAACCACCGAGAAAGACGGAGAAGAGAAACAACAATTCAACTTGAGGTTTTTCGCATCGGAGGAGAGACCCGTCCCAGAGAATAACCTAGAACTAATTCAATGGATAAAGAAAGGATATGTAAAATACGAATATGAAGGCTCGTACACGGACATAGAAGTTTACAATCTCATTACTGGTGTCATTTTAGTTATTGCCCGAGATCTGTGTCACATAATAACCAGAGAAGAATTTAAGAAAAAGCGAAGCGGGAGAGCTAAATCGCCCATCATTAGGGAATACAGAGGGAAGAAAAGAGAGAAGTTCGAAAGAAAAAACATCAAAATAAAGGCTCAGCTAAGAAAATTAAAAATTATTTGTCACAATGTTGCGGACTGGGAAGAAAAGAGACATTCACTAATCAATGCATATTTAAAAGAAGACCCAGAAATAATAATATTAAATGAAATTAATATAAACCCAGACCTTAATAAAATAAAAATATTTAATTACATGGTAATAGCCAAAAATACCGACGATGTCAACTTTGACGGAGTCACAAGTGCGATAAGAAATGATGTCAGATTTACAAAACTAAATGAATCGGACGAGGCATATCTGGCAATTAGCGTGATGACTACAAGGGGGAACCTTACAATAAGGGCGAGGTACCAACCCTCGAGGAGAATTTTTTGCCCTCACATAATTTCATGAAAGTCTTTGGAAGAGTAAACAGAAAATTTTTATGAGGAAACTAAACGCCCGCAGCAGAGTATCGGGCTACACAAACAACTTGAACAGGGCGGGCAAAAATCTGGATAGACTCTTGGAAAGGAACATAGTCGCAAGGATTGGGCCAGAATTTTCAACTTACTATGGAACAACAGAGCCACCGAGCCTGATATAGTGCTTGCGCCACTGGACCTACAGTACAATTATCTAGTGGAAAAGGGACCACCATTGACCAGCGATCACGAAATGATCGTCGTAACCTTATCGCTGGACACGATTCAAGTTAGCTGTCCTCCCAGGAAAAACTACGAGAACGCTAACTGGGACGCTTACGCGGATGCGCTGGACAGGCACTAACAGGAAGACGTCTATGAAGCGACACTCGAGGAGAACGACTTTGGATTCGATAGCCTAATGCAAGTACAAGTAAAGGTAGACGAGAAATACATCCCTAGAAAAACACCAAGAACCCTTCCGCATCCATTAAGAACGGTCCAACTCGGAGTTCTTGAAGAACAATACGTCTAGTTTAGAGAGGCTATTAAACTAGCAGGCCCCCAAAGAGGAGATAAGGCCTGACTTCGAAGGATTAAAGAATAATTAATCACCGCAACGTCAATAGAAAGAAACGCCCGATGGGATCAATTTATGGAGGCAATTGACTTTGAGCTGAACCCGACAAAATTCCGGAGTAAGATAAAGATGGCAAGAGGAAAGAGGAGTCCAAGAACCAAGGTTGAAATCGAATATAATGGAATAGTTGCTAAAGAACCCAAGTAGATCGAAGCTGCCTTCCGGGAACACTGGAACTGCGTGTTCGACATCTCACCAGACGAGAATGAAGATTTTGACAGGGACCACGAACTAAGGATTGTCGAGGAAATAGAACAGCATCGTCTCGAAATCGTTCCCAACAACTGCGCATCCCTTGCGACGTTAGGGGAACAATAAATTGTACCAGTGACTCTAAAAGAGTTCAAGAACACTCTCTTTAAAACAAAACAGAAGGCGCCCAGTAAGTTGGGATCACCAGGGAAAATCTATTCCGTGCACCAGATTCCTTCCTCGAAAAAATAGTTCAGTTTAACGCCACAATCAGCGCGTATTATTTACCCCACACACTAAAAAAGGGGAATATCATATTCCTACCGAAAGCTGGGAGGCCTTCCAATAGACCGGGCAATTTTAGACACATAAACCTGTTGAAGACGCTAGCAAAAACTACTGGAAAGGGCTATAAACAGTAGACTTACGAAACATCTAGAGGAAATGTCAATGATTCCGCAACATTAGCATATATTCCGTAAATGCAGGAGTACAGAATCAGCTCTGGCGATCCTGGTGGAGACAATCGCAAAGGCCTAGTACGATAAGCAATACACCGATTAAGTGTTAAGGGACGTCCAAAATGCCTTCGATAAGGTTTCGAAGATCGGCCTTAAATTAAAAAATAGGAGGTTGAGACTACCCCAAGCTCTCATGAAATACCTTTGTGATTATGTCACAAAACGAGAAAGTTATATCTCAGTGGGAAACTACGATGGACCGAACTTCGAGATCCCACAGGGTGTCCCACATGGGGGCTGCATCAGTACCACTTTGTATAGCATACATACTATGGACTTACCGTGACCATTCTACGAATCCGCACGTTAGATCCAATTCAAGGTGATATTACAATTGTGGTAAAAAGCATCTATAGACACGCCCGAACTATGACGAGAATCACGGCAGCGGAGATTGAAAACATAAGTAACTATGAATGTAAATGGAAAATCCGCACAAACGCGGATAAGTTTTAAATAATTCCAATAGGCAGGTGAAAGATTTCCAGAGTAGAAGTAGAGGGTAACGGATATCGTTACGAATATGAAGGAAGAGTGCTTGGGCTTAAGATAACCAAGCACGGTTACGCTAAGCACGTAGAAGAATCAACAAACATGGCTAAGGCAAGTCTTCCTAAACTATTGAAATTCAGAGGCCTAAATAAAAAAATTAAGATTTATAACGCTCTCTGCAAAGCAACTCTGCTCTACCCGGAAATACTAATAAACAGACTTCATAAGATTAATGCAATAAAACTTCAAAGTGTTCAGAACTCTGCCGTATACATAATTACGGACAAGAGGAGGAGAGAGCAAAGTCGACTACAAGATCTACACTAAGAAATCGAACTTTCAGCCACTAATATATCCCTACACAAGGTATGAGATAATCTGAAGGACATCCTAGATAAAGAAGACTTAAAATCTATGGAAATCCCGCAAATATATAAGAGGGGTACCGGAACCTGTCTACACATATAACTGAGGTCTCTATTAAATGCTAAGAATATTATGAAAAATTATATCTGCACTGAAAGGTAAAAGCAAACGAAGAACAGGCGAAGAGCAAAATAGGCGAGAGCTTCCAAAAAACAGCGAAAGAAGATTGAAAAATAAGACGAAGCAAGAAGAAACCAAAAGATGACTGGTCACCCAACAACTACAGTCAACTCTACTTGTTACCTTTCCAACTTTCCTTTACAATCTATATCCACTCAACATCTCTTATACGCTCTATTTTTCTTACTCTTTCAAGACTCAAAACTCATCGGTAGGAACGAATTTAAGACCCTTAACGCTGTTGGAAAGGATAGCCAAACTTCTGGAAAGAATAGTCGGCAGAAGACTTACCCTAACCTCTAAGAAAATAACCTAATTCCCCATCACCGGCATAAGTTTAGGAAAAAGAGAAGCACAGGAACGGCACTGGCCATACTTGTAGAGACAATAGCAAAAGCTAAACAAGAAAAGAACTACACGGATCTGGTGCTTAGGGACGTCCAAAAGGCGTTCGATAAATTCTAGAGGATAAGGCTGAAATATATAATAAAAAGGCAGATAGTTCCCTCAATCCTAACTAAGTGTATATGTGATTATATAACGGACCGTGCTGCATATATTTTCGTAGAGGACTATCAAGGACGTAACTTTAAAATCCACCAAGGAGTCCCTCAAGGAGGGTACTTGAGTCCAACAATGTAGATCATATACACGAGTGACCTACCAAACCCATTATTCGAAGCTACAAGATACATTCAGTTCGTGGATGACATAACGATCGTCACCAATATTTTGTACAGACATGCTCAGACAATGGCCAGGATGACGGCGGCCAAAATTGCGAATACCGACGACTTCGAGAAGAAATTGTATATCCGGACGAACATTAAAAACTTTATAATTATCCATATTGGGAGAAGAAAAATTCAAGAGTGATTATAGATGATGAAAGATACAGGTATCGAAAAGAAGGCAAAGTTATAGTTCTCAAAATTACCGCTAACGGTTATAAGAAACATCTAACAGAAAGGCTAAACCTAGCCAAAGCCAGCCAACCTAGTGAAAATGTACTAACTCAAAGACTTGAACACGCACAATAAAATTAAGATTTATAACACTATATGCCAATTGAATCTCCTATATCAGGCTATTCCACCTTAACTGGCTTCATATAACCAACACCATCAAACTAAAGAGAGTTCAGAATAGCGGAGTCCTGTTGATAATCAATACATGGCAGAGAGATCACCGGAGACAGAGAGATCTTCACCAGAAATTGGATATATTACTTGACGAAGAAGAAAGGAAGAAATATGAAATTCCGAAAGACTATCGTGAGAACAATAGGGTGAATTTTAGAATTAGGAGACCAACAGTTAGAGTGAACTCCGCAAAAATATACCAAACGCAAGGATTACAGAAAATCTACAGAATGAAAATATGAAACTAACGAAAATTAAATAATAACCAAATGGAGTGCAAGATAAACACCAAAGAATAATAGAGGCGCGAGAGCCTCCAGGAGATGGCTGGTCACCCAGCAACCAACACTAACTCTCAACTCATTCCCTTTCAACACTTTACCTAAACGCCGCTATCAACTTTACTCTTACTATATATGTACTTTTATCCTCCATCTTTTTCAAGACCTAAGCCATAAGATCAGTAAGGACGGATGGCAGATGTTAAAATTCTTACAAGTGAAGATTTGGTGCAAAGCAATACAGATCTTCCTATAATGGAATAAGATTCACTTCAACTTGAAGAAGACCCAGAAGAGACGATTGCCGCCTGACTTGACTTAGACGTGACACCTCTAAAAGGAAGATCTTTCCTATCCTATACACTCTTCTTAGAGTGATTCAGTTAGGGACGCTTAAAGTCTTCCTAGATACCTCTCAAGCGGGAGCCATATCTGAATTTTGCGGCTAACTCGGCGCAGGCAAAAGATTATGAGCAAAACTGTTAGGGTTAGACGATAGGCAGGTAGGTAGGTTTACCGACTCGCCAGCTTAATAAGCCAGGTAGATAACTGGATATAACAACACCCTTTATCTACCTTTAACCTCTCTCATTTTTCTTTTTCTCCTTTTTTACCGATGAAGAATATCAATAAGAATAAGATTGGCTAGCGAACCAATAGACTCAACCAAATGGGTCTCTTTGCGCGTCCGAAAGGGCACGCAAAATCCCGATAGGACGAATGTCTTCAGAATCATATATGGCGAACTCGGATTGGCACTGGTCAGACTCTTAGACTATACCAATTCATATTTGTGATTTACCAAAACATAAAGATGTGGAAAAGCTGGTCCTGGAAAGAGCCATGGATGAATTAGAAGCAATCAGATTGCAGCTGAAAGTACCCTCCCAAGCTTGAAGCTCAGAAAGCTGTATTTTGCCGATAAACCGATCCTTGAATCAGCGACCACAAGGCCTACGAGATTAAAGAAGAAATTAAGAGGGCTCAGAACTGCGCAAAAATTAATGAGGTCATCAATTTCATCAACCGGACCAATAATACTGAGTATTTGCATGTGTTTAAAGTGATATTCCGGGAAACTAACATGGCGAGGAATGCCAAAGAGACCGGTGTATTTGTATTCAATCTAAAGATCACTCCAGAACATATTAAGAGCGAAGACTTCGTCAGTGTTCTGAAATGTTTTAATTATTTCGCACTAGAGAAACATGTTACCAGAGAATGCCAGTTAAAAAATAAAATGCTGTTCTGAGAGTAATAGTAAAACTCATACATGTCGCGAAAGTGATTCGCAAACTAAGAAATGCTTAAATTGCAGTGGAAGTTTTGCACTATGGTGATTGCTTGCCCAAAGAATCAAGACATTATCGACAACAAGAGAATAGAGGAAACCAGGTTAGAAAGGTTAGAAGAAGAAAAACAAAATCTCACCTTCGTTAAGATTGGCAAAGCCACAGCAGACTAAATCCACATGCACATGTACTAAACGTAGCCACTCCAGGATCATACTCCAAGGAACGAAACCTTATGCTCTACAACGACGGGCTTGAACAAATGTAGTTCTCTAACAACCCTCCCTCGGCGGACATATTAAATGTACAGTACAAGCTTACATCATCCGAACAGACTCATACACAGCAAGAAGATACACGAGTCAGACGGAAACACTGCTTCTCAACCCAACGGAGCCAAGAGATCCGAGGCTCAGGAAGAATAAGCACCAGAGCCAGAGGAAGTTATGGAGGTTTTGACTGCTTCCCTCGAGGGTGAAGGCGAAGAGGCTGCCTCAAATGACCAATTCGTAGCTCACGAAGAAGCTAGCGAAGAACTCACCCACAAGACATCTAAAGAAAGAGAGGAAGAACACCAGGAGATCAATCTAAGTTTTTTCGCTTCCGATGAGAGACCTTTTCCGAAAAACAAAGAATTAATTCAAGGGATCAAAAAAAGGTTATTCCAAATAAGAATTCGAGGGCTCGTACTCTCACCACTAGGTCTACAAAATCATAACAGGCGGTAACCTTGTAATTCTCCAGGACCTTTGTTATACCGAAAATAAAAAGGAGTTCCAAGAAAAGCAAAGCAGGAGGGCAAGGCCAATCATCAAAAGAGAGAAATAATAAGGCTGAAATGAGAGTAAATCAAGAGGAAAGAACAGAAAATTAACGGCCCAATTTAGGAGAATTAAGATAATCAGCCACAATGTTGCGGGCTGGAACGAGAAGAAACACTCCTTTAGCAATGTCTGCATAAAGGAAGATCACGGAGTAATACTGTTAAATAAAAGAACCCGAAAGTTAAAAAAATCAAACTATTCAATTACACCATTATCACAAAAACCACCAACGATGTCAAATTTGAGAGAGTTGCGATTTCAATAAGAAAATACATTAGTTTCAATAAACTGAGGGATTTGGATGAAACATACCTGCCAACAAACGTAAGGACCTCCACATGGAACCTAATCGTCATGATAATATACAACCCCCAACGGAGGACTTCTTACATTTCAACAACTTCATGGAGCTTTTTGGACACAAGGATCAGGGGATCTTCATGGATGACTTAAACGACCGTAGCAAAGCTTCGGTCTATATCGGCCACGTCAATAAGGCAGATAAAAACCTTGAAACGTTGCTAGAAAAAATAGTCGATCGTATCGAGCCAGAATTTACAACCTACCTTAGACCGAACAGAGCCACATAGCCCAATATCCTTAGAGAGACTCCAGATCTTCAGTATAATTATCTCGCAAAAAAGGGCCCCATCGACAAGCTATCATATTCCAGCATGAAGATCTATCAGAAGTAACCGTCGTGTAGATCGATCTGGCTGTCAAAAAGTTAGTGGATGCGCCAGTCAAGGCAGACAGTAAGCACGTCCCTATAACGGCATTCAGATCCCTACCAAACCCAATCAAATGGCTGAGATTGCAAATCTCGAACAACAATACATTGCATTGAGAGATGCCATAAAAAAATCTCCCCCAATGGGAAGTTAGTACCTCATTGCAGCAGGTAAAAGACGATTTGATTACTGCCACGGCAATAGAAATAAATGCAATAGGACCAATTTGTGGAAGCTTCGGACACCGGATTAAATCCAAACAAATTTAGGCACAAGATTAACATCGCGAGAGGCAAGAGACATCCAAAGTCCAGGCTTGAAATTCAACAAAATTGAGAAGAATTAAATGGGCCCTGGGAGATTGAAGCTACATTCCATATGCATTGTATTGCGTTGTTAAATATTTTACTGGATGAAAACGAAGATTTCAACATGGATCACGAACTAATGGTAGTCAAAGAACTAGAAAAAAATCACCTCGACATTATCTTCTAAAATTCTGCATCCCTAAAGCTATTAAAAGTCATACAACGCTAACCAGCCTGGGGCTCGAGACTACATTTCTTACCACTAAGCAGAGGGCGTCTGGGTAGTCTGGAATAACGAGGGAGAACTTAGTCCGTGCGCCATACTCTCTTAAGAAAATAGTCCTGATATTTAACGCCACAATCAGTGCAGGCTATTTTCCAAACTAAATTAAAAGAGGAAAAATCATATTCCTACCGAAACCTGGCAAGCCCTTAACAAACCGAGCAACTTCAGACGAATAACCCTGCTGGAAACTTCGGTGAAACTACTAGAAAGGGCAATAAACAATAAACTTCCACCTAAAATCCTTACTACCGCAGCACTAATACGGAGTTCGCAAAAGTATAAGCACCGAAACGGCTTTAATCGTCCTTGTTGACACAGTCGAAAAGGCGAAGTATGAAAAGATCTAAACTGACGTTGTACCTCGGGACGTTCAAAAAGCTTTCGATAAAGTTTGGAGAATTGGCCTTAAGTACAAGATCAGAAGGCTGGGGCTACCCCAAACTATAGTAAAATGATTATGCGACTATGATACAGATAGATCGGCCTACATCTCGGTGTAGGGGTATAAGGGACCGTTCGTCTAGGTCTCTTAGGGGGTTCCACACGGGGGTTGCCTAAGTCCTACTTAATACAGTATTTATTCATACTATAGACTTATTAAGCCCTATTTACGACTCCAATAGATATATCTAATTAGCAGAAGACATTACTATAATAGCAAATAGCATATGTATACAATCACCCCAAAACCATGGTAAGAATCACGGCGGCCGAGATTGAGAATAGTAATAATTACAAGCGTAAGTGGAAGATCCAAACAAATGCGGGCAAATTTTTCATCATCATTATAGGAAAACATAAAAAATCTAGATTATAAATAGAGGAGATTATGTATAGATTCGAAAACGAAGGAAAAGGCTCAGTGGACTCAAGATCACTCGACACGGTTACGGCAAGCACGCACCAGGGAAAATCAATCTTGCGAAGGCAAGTCTAATTAAACTGTTCCAACTCAGAGGCTTAAAGAAGGAAAATAATAAAAAGATTTACAATCATCAACTCTACCCGGCGGTCCCTCTGAACGAACGCGATTAAGCTCAAGTGAGTCAGCAACTTCGCAGTCTACATTATTACCGACACAAGAAGAAGAGAGCACATGAGACTAAGAGACCTACATCAAAAGATTGATCTCCCAGCTACGAACGTATCCTTACATAAACAGAGTGTGTAAAATGTGGGACAAGCTAAATAAGATACGTATTGAGGAAGACAGAAGATCAATGGAAATCCTCAAGATTACATAACCAACGAAAGAAGGAAATATTGGAGCGTGAAACCCGACGCGAGGAAAGAACCAGCTCCTATTTATACATAGAATTCAAATTTCTAAGGCATTGTATGAAACATCAAGGGAAAAATTATTTGCATCAGGTAAAAAATAGAAAATTAAAAACAGAGGAAGAGCTATAGAGGCGCAAAGCCTCCAACCTACCAAGATTGAATGAAGCTTATATAATAAGTAACAAGAAAAAACAAGGAGGTGGCTGGTTCCCCAGGATCTAACGAAATACCCAACCTATTCCCTTTCCCAGCTTAATCTTCAATCACTATCCACTCTACTCCTGCTACACACTTTTATTTTCAATTTTCCCAGACGTAGTATCGGTAAGAATATAGATTAAGCAAGAAGAAAGACGATTACAAAAACACATACACCGCAGAATAAACATCAAAAATACTAAGTGATAAATAACTAATAATTATAACATAAAAGAACACCAAATGCTCATTTCACATACAAATACATTACAGTTTTTAAGACAAAAGGCTTGAACGCGGTTATAATAACTAAAACAACAACAACAACAAAGGATACTTAAACACAAATCTCCTACACTACCTTCTCTTTTCACAACTTTTATTTCGTTTTTTTCTATACACCCATGCTGTTTCACCTACATGCACACTTATATTAATTCATAATTAGTGATTAGTAAGACGACTCAGGCATTCTTAAAACTTTACACGCTTACTTCCTGCTAAAGCTACTCACTGATAAGGGAGGTAAAGCCAAGGAAAAGTGCAGAAAAAGGCGAAAAACGTGATTCTTTCGCGGGAAGCCATTTTCTTTTAAAAACTGCACCCCAGCTACATGCTGACTTAGTTTGGTTTGAGAGACCTACTGTTGCTAAGTACGGGGTAATTTCCCAAAGAGGGATTATCCAAACTTCGTGATATTTAACTCCCATATTTGTTCATATCTTCGCAAAATAACGCAACCTTCACTGGGGCCAGCCATGCTTGGTAGTACCGTGTAGTTAATCCCGTAAGAAAGCCCATTTAAGGGGCGGAAAGAAGGAGGTTCCTTAATGACACATGTCGGAAACCTTGGAGAGGCTTCTAATAGTGTAGGCGTATCAAGTTAAGAGGGTTGCGGAGTTCATTAGTAGGAAGGGATTTAAGGAATAAACTGGTACACACAGAATAGGGGTTACACCTTTAGATTCTTTCCTTTTCAGAAACTAAAATGATTCAATAAGAGGTGTTCCTCCCACAAGAGGACCATGGAAACGGTGTTAATTAAGCGACTTCTCCTGAGACCGATCCCGAACTGAAGGAAAAGGAGCGCACAGGATGTTGCCAAAAGAAACTTCTCTAACCTTCAAATCCACCTCATCAAATGCATCGAAGTGCTGACGGGATTTGTTGTCATATGCCCCGATAATAAAGAGGTTAAACAATTCAAATCCGCTGCAGTAAGTATCACCCTCGATAAGCTCGACCAGTGAAGCAAAGACTTCACCACAGATTACCGTCAAGAGGTCAAGGAGGAACTGGAAACAAGGCATTCGCGGCTAAAAATACACGGATTCATTAAATTTAGAGAACATACACACGTTTTAAAAATCCTGTACGAAAACACTGAAAAACTAATACATCAGTATAGAATTCCCCAAGAAGGACCTAGTGATTTGTTCAGAATGCGTCTTGGAAGGATAAAATGCATCAACTGCGGAAAACCACAAATGAATATAGCCATATCATGCTCTAAAATAAAAGAGATCCTGAAAAAGAAAAACAACGAGAAAACCAGGAATAGTATAGGAAAGAAGAACATGTCATATTCCGTTAGCAGCTAAAATAAAAACAGAGCAGCAGAGAATGGAAACACGAGTGAATATAGATGGAAAATTTAGCAAAAGAATACTTCGTGCATTTTACATGCACATGTAATGAACATAACGAACCCATAAATCTATGCAACGTCACTCAATGCGATGCTTACAGAAAATTGACTCAAACCATTGAAGTTCCCCCAAAAGGTTGACTATTCAGCGATCTTCAACATAAATATAACCGAAAATACCACAAAAGAGCCGATCGATCAAAACAAAGAAAACGACGCCAAAGAAGAAGATATAATTACAGATGAATCCGAATCAGATTCCAGTACTGAGGAATCTGCTCAGGAAACCAGAGTAACAAGAAAAAACGTAGCAAACCAGGAAATCTAAATAATAAAGAAGTGCATCCACAAGCAAACAATCACCGGCCCCGGCTACCTCCACTTCTCGCAAAGGAAATGAAAAATATATGTGTAGAAGAGGCCAATACGAATTAAAGGAGAAAAAACGCTAAATCCAACTGCCCAAGATTATCACTACTAGGAAAAAGAACCTAACGAAACCTTCACTATGAAAAAACGGGAATTAGAAATTATACAGATAAATAAAAAAAGAAAGATAATTAATGAATACACTTACGGAAATATTTTCAGAAAACTAGACCATGATTTAATATTAATATCAGGACACGGAATTGAATTATAGGTAAAAAATATGAAGATATGGAACTACAATAAATTCTTAACACACCTTCCAGATGAACCAAAACTTCCTGGTTACTCTACAACAGCAAATTCAAACAGCATCATAAAACAAATATGCTATCAAAACTCTGAATATAGGGATATCCTTAACGAGGTGGCCCTGCTCGAGAAAGAGTCCGAAGGATTGCTTCCTTAGAGGCGAAGCTCTCTAAGGTTAATCTAAGTTGGGAATGCTTCGTTTGCTTTCCTTACAATCTCGTAGCACCTTAACTTTCAAGAGAGAGATTCGACGGAGACGTCATTGCGGTCAAAATAGAACTGGAGTATACGAGACTTGAAGGACTATTAGAATTATACTCGGCAATAGAAATACACCTTTAACTTACCATTCTTACCATAACAATACGATATAAACCTCCGAAGAGAAACAGCCTCTCGATGGTCAACTTCACGAACGTAACATAACTATTCAATAATAGAAAGCAAGTCATATTCATGGAAGATATAAGCACCCACTGAAGAGAAAATGGTTATACAAACACAAATGGCACGAGCAGGGACTTGAAGACGATGCTAGCTACGAAAATGCTCCAAAGATTGCGGCCACAATTCCCAGCCTACATCATAGAAAATGTAACATGAAAACCAGAGATCTGCCTCTCGAACTTTAACCTCTCCTTTAATTACCAGTGGACATGACAATTAGCGAACACATAGCAACCATGCTAACAATATACCAGCTATACATACATAAGCCATCTGTGAGGGAATCCCCACGTGGAAGATCTTTAGCAGAAAGGAACTCCCATGTGCAGCAAGAGGCCCGGCTAGGACTAAAGTGGTAAGTCTACCCCCCCCCCTTCCACAAACGGTAGCCTTGAATCGAGTCCCCCACGATTCACCTTTATGCGGGCTAAAATAGCTCTGCCAGAAAATTCGAGGCTCTTCGAGAGTATAGCGGTTTCCCGCTAACCCCCAACTCCGGGGAGAGCCTCGGACATAAATAAAGCTCGACTCCCCGGAAGACACACAGAGTTGAGAAGTCTCGCCAGAACAAAGAAGATTTCTCCATGGTTCCAAGTCAAGTGCTAGCAACAAAGCAAAGTGACAGCTGGACTATTTTGTGTATTTGGAATTAGCCACAGCCAGGAGGTAATTCCACTGAACGATCGCCCCGAGTGATTTTTCCGACTTCTTTCATCAACTCCTGTCGAAGCTCTCCTTATTTCGGGTAGCCGAAATACTCTCCCCTGGATCGTAAGTTACCCCCCCCCCCTTGCTTCTGGAGAACCGTCATCACTCCAACCTCCCGCTCTGAAGTCCGAGCGGTCTCACCTCACGTACAGAAGACATCCGTAAGCCAAGCCTTCTCCCCCCTTCAGTAACCCAATTGAGTTAATCTAATCCCCCTTCGTTTATTGATGTGATTTTTGCCCCTTTTTTCTCTGAGGTAATTTTACCCTTCAAATCTCTTATTAATTTTGTTGTGTAAATAAAATTCTATTTGTATACATATCTCTTTAAATAACCTTGAACTTTGCCATTGCCCATAATTTGCCTGACCTCGTTGCCCTCTCTTGTTACTCAGCCCGTCTGAATGCGTGGTTTCCCGTCCCTTTTGTCGGTTCGCTTTCAAGTTATTGGTCCTCTCTCAAAGATATAATATGGTATTGATATAATATTATGTCATATCACGACATATATATATATATATATATATATATATATATATATATATATATATATATATATTCATATACATATTATATAAATCTGGTGTCAAGTGTGTTGGCATTTTTACGAACCCGTGTCATTTTAATTTCGACATTAGCAGTTCCCTTGTTATTCACGTACATTCCTTTAATTTAATTTTTGTATTGTACTGGCAGAAGGCAAGTTCAAGTTATTTGAAGAGCAGTGGAACGTAATCTATTTAGATTTTGTGTTTGACCCCAGGTAATTAATTTTTTTTTATTGTGTTCGAATTTTGGAGAGTCTCTTGGTTATTTATCTAAAAGAGTTAAAGTCTTTGATGTCCTAATTCCGGTAGGACCATTTTAATTTTTTTTCCGCTTAGAAACAGCAGAGGTAGGTAGCTATATCTTAATTTTTTTGTGTGATCAAGGCTTTCACGAATATTCAAGTATTCGTTTCGCGTGGGTAGTGTCCTAGCTCATTCGCGTATCAGCGTTTCCTCAGTTAACTGCGTAAAAATGTCATCCTTCGAAAAATTCAAGAGTCAGGGTGAAATGTTAGGTCTTTTGGGCAAAGACCTACTAAATTACGTACAGGAAAAAGAGAGGAACAAACGAGCAGAGCGAAGGAAATTAGAGATGGAGAAGAACAAAATGAAGATGGAGATGAAAGAGAACAACCTAAAGATAGAGATGGAGGAGAACAAACTGAAGATGGAGATGGAGGAGAACAAACTCAAGATGGAACAGAACAAACTGAAGATGAAGTTGGAGATGGAGAAGAACGAACTGAACATGGAGATGGAGGAGAATGTGATAGAACGCTCTGAGGCCGCTTAAATCCAGCCGCTATCACATGTTTGTTAGAACACATGGCTAACCACGTGCATCTGAGATGAGAAAGCAGGGCGCGCTACGCCACCTGAGTCAATATTTAACCAAAGAGGTTCAGCCCCCTTCCCCGTTTCGCCCCATACGTCGATCTCGCCAGATCGAGCTAGGCTTATGGGCAGATAAGGTATGTTCCCAGGCGCGGCTGGGGCATTCCCTCGAAGCCCCCACTACATTGTCCCCTGCGCCAAGGGAATGGCTTCGACTATTTATATGAAAACTTTCCAGATTAAATCAGATCAGATCAGATCAAGATTATCTTCGCGAGGCATCACGCCGATTCGGTCTCACCTTGTGCACCTCGAGATCCACCATTATTGTCCAGGAAAGGACAATAGCCCTTGAGTGCCAAGGTTCGTGCCTTCGAGACGCCGAGTCAATTAGGCCCTTCCCCTGTTGTTCAGAAAGAGAACAACGTTAGGACAGCCATTGTTCTTTGAGCCCGTTTACAAGAGACGGTTCTCACCCTACCCCCTGTTGTTCAGAAAGAGAACAACGTTAGAACAACCATTGTTCTTTGAGCCCGTAGACAAGAGACGGTTCTCACTTCCTCCTGTTGTTCAGAAAGAGAACAACGTTATAACAACCATTGTTCTTCAAGCCCGTTCGTCAAGAAACGGTTCTCATTTCCAAGACATCACGTCAGGATAATATAATTCCCCCTTTTAACGTTCTTCAAGAGAACGATTGGTTTCAACGATAACCTCGATTGTTCATCTAGAACATTGCCGATTCCCTGTCACAAAGATCGCTCATATCTCCGAGTCCAACTTCGCTCTCACTCTTCGAAGACAGTCCTAATGCTTCGCTAAGGACAACCTCCCGAAGAACCCTTCGGCTGGAACTCAACAGCGGACCTTAGATTGCTTCACGTCGCCTTCCTCTGCACAACAACTTGTAATTACGTAAGCTGAGCATTACCTTTAATTATCTAACCTTTCGTCAACCCTACCATGTGCTTTAAATGGTTTAGCGAACCATTCCCCCCCCCCTATAATTTTCATTTGTTTACCTTTTTGAATCTCCCCCAATCTTAATCCTCGGATTAGTCAGATATTCTCACGACCCTTTCCATTCTCCGTTTATGCAAACATTTTTCGTTTTGTGTGTTGTTGATAGTTTAATGAATAAAACTCTATTTTTTCAATGATAGCCATATTATTATCCTTAAGCCCAGTTCCACTTCTTAAGCATATTGAAGATAAATAACCTCGGTCAACCGGATTACCTCGCAATCGAAATATATTAGAATTATCTCCTCAACGAATAGTTATATATGGTATATCGTCGAGAGTCTATTCTACGACATATATATATATATATATATATATATATATATATATATATATATATATATATATATATATATATATACTATTTAAATTTGGTATCAGGTGTGTAAGGTTTAACACTATATCTTTGCAAATCCCCCTTTTTTTTTAAACTTAAGAAGCTGGAGTAGCTCAAGGAACTGTTATAATTATTTGTTTGTGTTTTTTTTGTGTTATTTTAGTCATTGGTTATCTAGGTTGAGAAACCTATTACGAATAGGTCAGTGCCGATATTTTAGGTAGGCTAATTCTCTAGAAGGCATAATTCTTATTGCAAGGAATTTCGTTGGTTGACTATTGCGCCCCCAAGTGCAAATATGACTCAGTTTGAAATCTTCAAAGCTCAAGGAGAATCCTAGGGACTTTCCGGGAGAGAATTAATTGAGTTCGTTCAAGAGGAGCAATGAACGGAAAGAGAAAAGTTAAGAGAAGAAAGGAAAAGTGAAGTTCAACGAGAAAAAAGAGAAAGAGAAATCCAACGAGAAGAAAGAGAAAGAGAAATCCAACGAGAAGAAAGAGAGGAACGGAAAAGACAAGCTGAGCTTCTCCATAAGCTTGAAATGGCTAAAGTACAGGTCGAAATACAATCAGTCAGTTCACGTACAGAAGCCCCGCCCAATCTCCCACTTAAGCTCGCCAATTTCAGGGATGAAGAGAATTTCGGAGCATTTTTAGCCCACTTCGAAAATATCCTCGAGATCAATAACCTGGATCTGGAAGCTGAAGGTGTAGTAAGACTACTTCCACTTTTAAATTGTAAATTGCGCGACATTTTTGCATCTTTACCATCTGAATGTTCAATTGACTACATCACCTTAAAAGCTGAGTTATTGGCCGCTCATAATATGACTCCCGATTTCTACCGACAAGAATTTCGAGGAGGTCGTATTAAACCCGGACAGACGTTCCGTCAATTCGGATACATTCTTCAGAGGAATTTTAAATTCTGGTTAGAATCCTCAAAGGTTGATCCTAACTACGAGTCCTTAACAGACTTCGTGTTGCAGGATAAATTTTTGGCGTCTCTCCCGACGGAGATCCACGCGTTAGTCAAGGAACGTCGGTGCCAGACCTTTAAAGAGTGTCCTGAAAAAGCGGATGTCTATGCCGCAAGCCATAATTTATACCCAAAGAAGAATCGAACTTCTCACCAATCCCCCTACAAGGAAAGAAGGAAGGATTCGCGCCCCTTCACAGGAAAGTCGACAAAGTTTCCGAGCCCCGTAAAACCCCAAAACTTCTTTCCCCAAAACCAACAACGGGACACCAAACCTCCCGTTGAGATTTCTCCTCCATCCCTCTTCCCGAAGCGACCAATCATATGCTTCACCTGCGGTGTAGAAAACCACATGAGCTGGAATTGCCCCCAAAATTCTAGGCTTAAAAGCGGACCAGCCCACCAAGTTCACCAGATTAGTGCCACCCTGGCTTCCCCGGTGGTGCAGACCTAAGCAGCAACTTCTCCCCCTCCGTCAGGTCACCAGGTAAATTTTATTTTTGATAAAAGTTCAGCGGGAACTTTGAAATTTGAGGAGGGCAGCGTGAACGGCTGCCGTGTATCGACTCTTTTCAGGGACACAGGGTGCACGTGTTTCATCGTGTCCGACGAGCTCCTCCCCCCAGTGGATGCTTACCACGAAAGATTTGCGGTGGTACATGACTACCTTGGGCAGGCGAACCGATTCCCCGTCGTTAGATGTTACCTGCAGTGTCAATATTATGATGGCTGGGCTGTAGTCATTTCAGCACCCATAAAATTATGTTCCGTACTTATATGACAGAGCCCTCAAGTAAGCTCCGACCCTGTGTCCCAGGCCGCCCTTACTCGAGGCCGAGCTAAGAAGGAAGCCCAGGAGTCTGTCCCCCTCAGATCCCCGATACCGTCCGAATTCTCGGAGATCCTTAACCAGGACTTTAGGACGGGACAAAAGGAGTGTGAAGTACTAACACCCTTATGGGATAAAGCCCAAAACAAGGACACGGAGACTGTCCGTCGACCCAAAGAAAAAAAGTACCCTAAACGCGCCCATGGAGATACGTTCGTAGCACTGGACGAAACATCGGCGCTTGAAGAGGATTACCCCGCGGAATCCCTTAATGTCATACAGACAGTGTGCATCCAACCTGATGCCGATTACCCTCTTCCTTCCCCACCAGGCGAGTCTTTTGAACCCTCTGACCTTGATATCGACGCGCAGCTGACACCACATCAAAAGAGTCAGCTACAAGAACTATTATGTCAGTTCAACGACTTTATTTTTAGAGAAGCCTAGATGCGCTACTAGTTTCGAGCATGATAATAAATTAACAACCTTAGAACCTGTCCGATTAAAACCCTATCCCATGCCGATTCATTTACGCCAAGCTTTTAACGCCGAAGTCGATAATTCGATTAGTTTAGACATAATAGAACCTTCCACCTCTAGTTATTGTTCCCCAATTGTCATGGTCAAGATACTTGATGGCTCTTATCGGATGTGCTTCGACTTTCGGAAGTTAAATTCGGTAACTGTGTTCGACACCGAGCCCATCCCGTTGGTAGACCAAAACCTCCACCTTTTTGAAAACGCCAAGTTCATCTCAGAACTCGATTTGTGCAAGGCGTATTACCAAATTCCCCTCCGGCCCGATGTTAAAGCATATACCGCCTTTGCAACTGAGAGAGGCTTAATGCAATTTAAGCGCCTTCTTTTTAGCCTCGTAACCGCTTGTAGTAACTATAACTGTCTCATGAGAAGGTTGTTAGATCGACTTCCGAATGTATCTTTTTACTTCGATGACGTCTACGTCGCTACTCGTGAATGGAGTCACCATTTAACCACCCTATTAGCTCTCTTCAAGCGACTGCGCGAAAATGGCCTTACCATTGGACCCAGCAAATGCCCTTTTGCCCACGAAACCATAAAATAATTGGGTTTCAAAATAGGACAAAGCCAGTTAGGTCCACAAGAGGACAAGATTAAGGCAATCGCCGACATGCCCTTCCCGAATACTAAGAAGCAATTAAAATCATTCCTAAGATCAGCTTCTTACTATCGGCGATTTGTCCCGAATTTCGCTGCAATTTCGGCGCCCCTCAGCTCCCTTTTAAAAAAGAATTCCCCAGATCGTCTACATTGGAATGATGTCGCTGTTTCCCATTTTAATCAGCTCAAGAGTAAGCTCATTTCTGCCCCCATTTTGAAGTTGCCCAACCCGGAAAAATCCTTTGGGATTAAGACCGACGCGAGCAACGAAGGCAATGGAGGTGTACGTCTTCAATATGAGGATGACGGAACGAGTCATCAAGTTGCATATGCTAGTCGCCAATTATTCCCACGCGAAAGGAGATATGCTACTATAGAGAAGGAAGCTCTAGCATATATATGGGTTATCTTTTAGGTTTAAAATGTATTTGATAGGAAAAGAATTTCAGATAGGAACTGACCACCGCCCGTTGGCCTATATTCATTTCTGCCCCCATTTTAAAGTTGCCCAACCCGGAAAAATCCTTTGGGATTAAGACCGACGCGAGCAGCGAAGGCAATGGAGGTGTACGTCTTCAATATGAGGATGACGGAACGAGTCATCAAGTTGCATATGCTAGTCGCCAATTATTCCCACGCGAAAGGAGATATGCTACTATAGAGAAGGAAGCTCTAGCATTTATATGGGTTATCTTTTAGGTTTAAAATGTATTTGATAGGAAAAGAATTTCAGATAGGAACTGACCACCGCCCGTTGGCCTATATTCGGAATGTACGACACTCCAACGGCCGAATTATGCGGTGGAGTTTACTCTTGCAAGAGTACCAATTTAAGATATATTATATAAAAGGTTCTGATAATCAGGTTGCTGACGCACTCAGTAGGAATGCGTTACCAAATAGTGTAGATTAATTGTAATTCGTAGGATTAGGATCTCCATGTATGTATATACTGTCTTGTACGACTTAAATTAGATTATCCTGTAATATAATTAGTTAATTATCTAATGTCTGAATTTTGTGGCTCAATGTCTATTTTTTTTCTCATATTTATATATATTTGTACCCACTAAATTACGTATAAATTATTTTGTCCCATATGTACTAATTTTATATCATTTCATTGTTCCATGTCTCTATTATGGTTAGGTTTGTATTTAAGGTCAGTTTTCCCTATAATCAAAAGATCAAAATAATCATATGTATTGAGGTAATACTAGCTAGGTGCATGAAGGTACGGTCGTTGCAAGAAAGCGAGTCCTCCACAATGGAGCTCTATCGTTGTCCCTTCTCTCCTTTTTTTCGAAGTGACAACTTCCCCCGGAATAGAGGGGTGGGATAGATCGGTCTGAGGCCGCTTAAATTCAGCCGCTATTACATGTTTGTTAGAACACATGGCTACCCACGTGCATCTGCGATGAGAAAGCAGGGCGCGCTTCGCCATCTGAATCAATATTTCGCCCCATACATCGATCTCGCCAGATTGAGTTAGGCTTATGGGCAGATAAGGTATGTTCCCAGGCGCGGCTGGGGCATTCCCTCGAAGCCCCCACTCCATTGTCCCCTACGCCAAGGGGATGGCTTCGACTATTTATATGAAAACTTTCCCGATTGAATCAGATCAGATCAGATCCAGATTATCTTCGCAAGGCATCACGCCGATCCAGTCTCACCTTGTGCACTTGGAGATCCACCATTATTGTTCAGAAGAGGACAATATCCCTTGAGTGCTAAGGTTCGTGCCTTCGAGACGCCAAGTCAATAAGGCCGCCCATTTTGTTCAGAAAGAAAACAACGTTAGAACAACCATTGTTCTTTGAGCCCGTAGACAAGAGGCGGTTCTCACTCCCCCCTGTTGTTCAGAAAGAGAAGAACGTTATAACAGCCATTGTTCTTCAAGCCCGTTCGTCAAGAAACGGTTCTCATTCTCAAGACATCACGTAAGGATAATTTAATTCCCCCTTTTTAACGTTTTTCCAGAGAACGATTGGTTTCAACGATAACCTCCATTGTTCATCTAGAACATCCCCCGATTCGCTGTCACAAAGATCGCTCATATATCCGACTCCAACTTCGCTCTCACTCTTCGAAGACAGAGTGAACAGTCGCCGACTATCCACCCTCATCCGTGACACCGGGTGCACCTGTATTATATTGTCTGAGGACCTACTCCCCCCTGTTGGCCCCGGCCACAAGAAATTTGTGGTGGTCCACGACTACCTTGGCCGGGCGATTCGTTTTCCAGTAATTCGTTGTCACATCGATTGTGACTATATGTCCGGTTGGGCCGAAGTGGTAGCGGCGCCAATCCAGTTCTGCTCCGTTTTATTCGGTCAGAACCCCGTAATTCACGACCATCCCGTGGCCCAGCCCGTGATTACCCGTACACAGGCAGCCCTGGAATCCCGTGCACCTGTTCCCTTTCGGGAGAAAACTAAAGCCCTTGAGCATGAGTCCACCCGAGGCAACAAACGAGTCTCGTATCCCGTGAAGAAGGACTTATTGAGAGGTTTGAAACCTAATTGTACCTTAAGTCACGGGAACGAAAATTCAAGCCTGACGCAAAGGTGCTGGTGCTACTTCCCACGGGAAGCGACAAAATCCTTAGCCAGTGAAAGAGACCCTACCCCGTTCTCGAGGCTAGAGGACCCGTGGATTACCTCATCCATACTCCGGCGGGGGCGAAGGTTTTCCACGTGAATTGTTTATATATTACCTCATTAATGTTCCTAATTATGATTTCTTGTTTTTGGTCCACTAAATTGTTGTTGTTGTTTTTTTGTCCCATATTTACGCCTCCATTTAATTGTATCCTTTTTTTTTGGTTCCACTGAAATGTAGCCAATGTTTTCCTGTGATTTTTTCTTTCGTTTAAAATTGTATTAGTTAAATTCTTTATATTCGACCTGTTTAAGGCTTATGCCCGTAAATTTCCCACTGAGCTCAGATTTACGTTTTTTTGTGCGTACACCTTTCGTAGCAGGTAAGAATTTCCCTAGACCATTGATAATACTAGTTTGACGGGTTGGGATGGTCCTTTCCTACGCAAATGCTCTGTAAAGCATCATCTTTCGGTTGGGAGATGTGTGGGGGAATCCCCACGTGGAAGATCTTTAGCAGAAAGGAACTCCCATGTGCAGCAAAAGGCCCGGCTAGGACTAAAGTGGTAAGCCTACTCACCCCCCCTTCCACAAGCGGTAGCCTCAAATTGACTCCCCCACGATTCACCTTTATGCGGGCTAAAATAGCTCTGCCAGAAGATTCAAGGCCCTTCGAGAGTAGAGCTGTTTCACGCTTACCCACAAGTCCTGGAAGACTCTCGGATATAAATAACGCTCGACTCCCCGGAAGATACACAGAGTTGAGAAGTCTCGCCAGAACAAAGAAGATTTCCCCATGGTTCCAAGTCAAGTGCTAGCAACAAAGCAAAGTGACAGCTGGACTATTTGGTGTATTTGGAATTAGCCCCAGGCAGGAGTTAATTCCACTGAACGCTCGCCCCGAGTGATTTTTCCGACTTCTTTCATCAACTCCTGTAGAAGCTCTCCTTATTTCGGGTAGCCGAAATACTCTCCCCTGGATCGGAAGTTCCCCCCCCCCCCCTTGCTTTTGGAGAACCGTCATCACTCCAACCTCCCGCTCTGAAGTCCGAGCGGTCTCACCTCACGTACAGAAGACATCCGTAAGCCAAGCCTTCTCCCCCCTTCAGTAACCCAATTGAGTTAATCTAATCCCCCTTCGTTTATTGATTTGATTTTTGCCTGTTTATTCTCTGAGGTAATTTTACCCTTCAAATCTCTTATTAATTTTGTTGTGTAAATAAAATTCTATTTTTATACATGTCTCTTTAACTAACCTTGAACTTTACCATTGTCCATAATTTGCCTGACCTCGTTGCCCTCTCTCGTTACTCAGCCCGTCTGAACGCGTGGTTTCCCGTCCCTTTTGTCGGTTCACTTTCAAGTTATTGGTCCTCTCTCAAAGATATAATATGGTATTGATATAATGTAATGTCATACCACGACACCATCAAAGGAATGGAAGCCTATCATCAGGCAGCCGGACAAAATATAAAGTGATCCTAAGAACCTATTAACCAAAGACACTTAACGAAGCACCATTAGAAGAAATTGACAAAGAACTCAGGGAAATTAGAGATAAACTGATAAAAGTAGACAATGAGGCAATCTTTAAAGAACCTACAGAACCATAGAGACCTTTAGATGGACACCTGAAATGATATATAAGAATGTGGATATAAGAGTGACTTCAGAACAGATACATACTTAGAGAAGGACTAATCAGAAATCTGTCCAACGAATTAAGAATGGAGAAAAGAGTGGGTTAAGATTATTAATAATGGAAAAGCCATAAGAAAATTAGAACGGAGTATTCTATAGGATAGATGAAGAAAAATCATCTAAAGAGTTTTGGAAATCGTAACAACAGGATGAAAGACAAACTAGCGAATAAAAAGGTTAGACTTAAAAATGAAAGAGGAAACCAAATGAAAGACGAGGCCAACGTTGAAGGAGTATTTAAAGAGCAAGGGAAGAACGTTTTTAAGATCAGTGAAGAAGAAAATGATAATGCGCATTGACTTTGCAAATGAGATTATAGAAGAACTTAACCAAATAATAGAAAAAAAAGACCCTCAACACTTTGCGGAAGTAATTATGAACACCAACAAAGGAAATGATGCCATCATAACGACCGAAGAACTTATAAGAGCAATAAACAGCTTTAAATATTAAGCAGCAGGTAAATCAGGACTCACGAGGGAATACTATGTTAAAGCAACTAATATCATCTTGGAAGGATTAAAGAATGTTTTCAATGCGTACCTGAATGCAAGCTACTTCACGATGGCTTGAAAGTGGCATAAATGATTTTCTTAGCAAACGCTGGAAATCACATTGTTCAGTAGAAAACTACTAACCAATTTCGCTACTGGATTTCATCGGGAGAATATATGAAACTATCTTAAAATGTAGAATTGATCAACAGCTCGAGGAAAACAACCTTTATAATGAGTGCCATTATTAGGCATGGCAAAATGTCTAATAATGGAATAGTTAGCAAAGGCGAAGAGCGAGAAATTGAGGGTAGACATTGTCTTCAGTTATGTGTCTGAAGCTCTTGAAAATTTTTGGCAAAGAGGCATCCAGTATTTATTACTGCAACTAGGATTAAACAATAAAATTGAGAGAATAAGGTGTGACTATTTCCTGGATAGATACGCGTATATAGAGACAGGCAGTGACCGCGGGGATCCTTGTAAGCTTACATCCCACTTCCAAGAACCAAAGGATGTTTAAACATACAGTTTGCGGATGACATAACACAAGTGATTGTGTTATCTTACATTCACGGCCAGCTCCAGGCAAGAACAACGAGAAAAAAAATACGAAGGATAAACCAATATGAACAGAAATGTAAAATTAGTACGAACGGATATAAGATCAAAATTATTCTAGTCTACAGGAAAAAAGATCAGATATATACATAGACCATGTATGGTACAGATACAGCAACGAATGTAAACTGCTGGGTCTAACCATAACTAAATCTCGTTACAAGAAAATACATTCCGACAGAACAGAAAAAGGAAAAATTGGACTAAAATTATCATATAAGCTAAGATTACTTAGTCAACCAAACAAGAAGAAAATCTACAAATCAATAATCCAGCCCACACTAATCTATCCAACAATTGCGATGTGCACTCTATTAATAAGCAACCTAGTTAAATTGCAGAAGATCCAAAACAACTATGTATCTCGTAATTAACACGAGAAGAATATAAAGAAGAAGAGTGGAAGACTGGATTGGGACCACCTTTAAATAAAAACCGAATTAGGAATCACCGATAAATGCCAAAGTGAAGCAAATGACTTCTAAAATAAATAAATAAACAAATTAAAAAAAGGATAAATAAAAGAAAGTGCAATCAAACATTCTTAATAGAAAAAGTAACAGAACTAGCTTACAACGAATACAAACAAAGCAAAACAAGAACAATAAACTTTACCGTAACAGCTTTACAAACTAACAGCGGTTTGAACGCCAAACACCAACTAACATAAAAACATAACAGAAAGACATAATTAATATTAATCAGAAACTCAAGTACTTATTCTCTGACTAAAATACCAACTTAAAATTATATGACAACTTCCAGAGATTAGCTTGCCCTGCAAGCAAAATTCCTACTCTCCGCATCACTCCAACTACTTCTTTCATTTCCTCCCTAATAATTTATGGAGTGCTCACATTGCAAGATTCAATAAGATAACCAAAGAGACCTAAAAAATGAGCTCTTCAGAGTCTTATAAAATCTTATAATGAGTTCATGGTAAACCAAAATAACATTCTAGGAAAATGGAATACAAATGATCTGTTGTAAATACTTCTCCTTTGAACTATAATCAAAGTTCAAAAGCTTAGTTATATTTCTCCAAATCGTTGTCATTCTTTTAATCACTTGCTTACTTTTAACTAAATAAATTTTATTTCCATTACCAGTATATGAAGAAACTTTAAATGAATTTATAAAAAGAAACAAAAGAGTTGAATATAGTAAATTTTGTTTAATATATATATAACACATGTAAAAGTCAATAGATATTAATCTTCATTTTATCTTTTCAATATATTTAATATAAATCAAAATTGATGAAAACAAAGTACATTTATAGTTTAGGTCGCCTAAATATAGAAATGGTGACAGTTTGCAACGATGACAGATAGGCTTAAGAAAACAACAAATGTAATGCTTTTGTTTTGTTTCTGTAATATGTAGATATTAGTGATTAAAATAAAAATAATTTTAGTTTAAAATAATGTTAATGTAAGTAAAAAGAATAAATTTAATAGTATGGGAATTAATTAATGTCTAAAAAATAATTCGAGTGAAAAATCAAAATATGGCATATCCGCTGATCGTATATGTGAAACGTGAGCTAGTCCACGTTTAAGGATTTATTTTTTCATATACGAAAATCCACATCTAAAGAAAGAGAGTAACAAGTAGTAATAAGGAAAAGAGGTACCCTAGTAAACCTATGATCCATTCAAAGAGGGTACCTTTAAGTTAACACTTGAGCAGGTGCAGTCTTCTAAAGGGTAAGATTGACACTCTAAAAGAGATCTTACGCCACGCTTCAAGTCTACAAACGGCTATTTTCAAGACTTTGTCTAGTCTCGACTTGAACTGTTCAACATAGTTGCTGTTGCAAACTTCCACTGGAAGTGCGTTCTAATCGCCGGAGATGCTATATGTGAAAGATTTCCCACACAGAAAACGCTGGTAACGTTTCAGTTCAGGTTTGTAGCCGTGATTTCTTGTTCTGCTCTGGCTGAGCTAGAAAATATCCCTGTAGTCTACAATGTCAAAGCTTCGAAGTATTCTAAACACTTCGATAAGCTGACCACGCAGTCTCCGGGTCTCAGCAAGAACAAGTCTAGTTCCCGTAATCTATCTTCATAACTCTTGTGTCTGATAGAGGGAATCAGTTTAGTTGCTCTGGCTTGCACACGTTCTAAGCTTGCGATATCCTTTCGAAACGAAGGACTCCAAAATGTACAGAATACTCCAGGTGCGGTCGGTCACGGGAGTTATACAAACACAGTACTATCTCCTTGTTCCGATATCAAAACTGTCACTTTATATAACCTAGCATCCTTTGGGCTTTCTTCTCCGCTTCAATACACTGCCTTGAGAAATTGAGATCACTAGTTATAGTTACACCCAAGTCCTTCTCAGTGTCGATGGATTCTAGAGCAGTGCCCCTAAGGATATACTGAGATTGAGGATTTCGGTGGCCGATATGCATCACTTTGCATTTGTTCACGTTAAAAGGCATTTGCCACGTGTCCGACCACTCCCCAATCTTCCGAAGATCATCTTGAAAGCGGGCAGTATTTCCTTCCTTTGCGACGTTCATACCAAGCTTGGTGTCATTGGGAAATTTAGAAATCTTCGCAACCATGTCACCGTTCATGTCATTGACGTAGATGATGAACAGTAGTGGTCCCAGGACAGAACCTTGAGGAACACTGCTAGTAACGGGCACCCACTCAGAAGCTTGTCCACTCAACACCACCCGTTGCCGTCTGCCACTTAGCCAGCTCTATATCCAACTTGCTACATTTCCGTCTATTCCCGGCGCACGCACTTTCCGGAGGAGGCGGTGGTGTGATACTTTATCGAAGGCTTTTTGAAAGTCTAAGTATATAACATCGACCGCCTTATCCAGGTCGTGTTCACTGGAAACGAAGTGTAGGTGTTCGTTAGGCATGACCGTTGCCTTCGGAACCCGTGCTGGGAACTCCTCAATCACATGTTGTACTCTAAATATGACGTCATTTTGTCCTCCATGATGCTTTCCATGAGTTTACCGACTATTGAGGTTAGGTTAATAGGTCGGTAGTTCGACGGCTGTCTAGGGTCTCCTTTCTTGAAGATAGGAGTAACCTCTGCTTCACTCCAGTCTCTAGTCCGGATTGGCATGCTGAAGTTTGTGCTCACATTTCGTGACACTTCATCGTGCACTTCTTTTAACTCTTTAGGTAGAAGCCCCTACGTGCCAGGGGACTTATTCGTCTTTAGATCAGTGATCTTTTTTTCTATTTCTCATTGGGTGAAGTCCATTTCCTCCAGCTTTTCCCCAAGTAAGAATCCGTGGGCTGGGGGATGGGACCACACTCTTCAGTAAACACTAAAGAGAAGTAGTCGTTGAGGAGGTTAGCATTTTCTGCATCTGAGTGCTTTATTGCCTCCTCCTCATTCTTTAAATGGCCAATCGTGTGATGAATTAGTTTACCGCTGTTTACATAACCAAAGAACTCCTTGGGATTCATCTTGCAAAGTCTCGCCACTCGGAGCTCCTCGGAACGCTTTGTCGCCCTTATGCTGGACTTTACTCTCCTAGCTAGACTACGGTACTCGTCAAAGTCACCAGCAATCTTTCACTGCCGGTACACCGTTCTCTTCTCCCTCAGCAGTTGACCAATTTTTTGATTAAAACACTTTGGTTGATATGAAGACCGAGGAAGGCTTTTCAAAGGGATGAATCATGATTGAAGACTATTGAACGTAATTTTGAATCTATTCCACGAATCTTCAACATCCTCGCACACTTCTAGCCTTACATCATTCAAACCATGACGAAGACCTGCAGAGTCCGCTCTTCTCAAATCAAGTTTCCTCGATTTACCAGTCGCAGACTTTACCTTGGGGACCTTGACTATAAATCTGACTAGTCGGTGATCACTGCCACCGAGTTCTTCGCCTACAGAAAGATCCTCAACGATGTCGTCCTCAGAGGTAAAACCAAGTCAAGGGTATTATTTGCTCTCGTCGGCTCTCTCACCTATTGAGTTAGTAACTCATTGTTAGCGAACTCCAGGAGAAGTGCGTTCTCGACAAAGGGTTCTTGGTTTCTCAGTCAACTTTGGTATTGAAATCACCCAGAGAGAGAGAGAGGAGAGAGAGCAAGCGATATATATATATATATATATATATATATATATATATATATATATATATATATATATATATATATCATCACTAACTCTATAATTTAATAAGGGGATTTTTTTGAGTATTTGAATAATATGTAAGTGTATTTTAAATTTTTATCAAGGTAATTTCTATGAATTTCTTTAGAGTTTGAAAATACAAAATGGTTAAGTTCAGAAAAAAAATATATGATTATCCAATGTTTAAGTATGTTTTAAAAGAAAATGAATTACAATTGGTGAAGTTCAGAAAATTTATTAAAATTTGAGCAATTGGTGAAGTTCAGGAAATTTATAAAAATTTAATGATGGCTGCTTTTATGGGAGGGATGGAGGGGGGGGGGGAATCTTTCAGAAAATTTATAAAAATTTAACTATGGCTGCTTTTTTTTAGATTTTAAATTTTAATCTAGCGAAGCGCCAGCTCCCCCCTACGGGGGGAGTGGCGAACCATTGCCTGGTATATATATATATATATATATATATATATATATATATAAAACCTAAGACGTTTCTACGGAATAGAGAGGTTACCACTATAAGAGCAAGATCTTAGTTCGCCGTCATCCGAGAGCATCCGAGCTGCAGAAGAAGAAGACCTGTTACTGTTTATGGGGAGGTTATCTCGTGCATTTGTGCAGAAGTTTGAAATATGGAGGAGGCAGTGTACTGGTCAGGGGAATGATTTCTGCTGCTGATGCTGGTCCACTTGTTCGCCTACAAGGGACTCTCAATGCTGAAGTCTAGAAGCAGATTCTTAGACAGCATGCACTTCCACATCTCTGATCCTCGTCAGTTTAACCTCCTATCTTCGTGCAGGACATCGCTCTCTGCCACACTGTGAAGAGATTCAAAGATTTTTTGAGTGAGGAAGGGGTTGATCTCATGGACTGGCCACCTCAAAGTCCAGATTTCAAACCTATAGAAAACGTTTGGAAGACTATTGGAGAGTGGGCGCGAAGGAGCAATCACCAAAACCAAGAGATATCTGGGAATTATTGATAAACGAATGGAAAAATATTACCCCATCAGTTTGCAAGAAATTAATTCATTCCTATAGTAAAATATGTAGGAACGTCATTTCTAGTAAAGGGATGTTCACAAAATATTAATAGTAAGGCTTTCTTTTGTGTTCTTGTTCCATTTTACATTGTTTTTCTAAGTGATCCTTAACTTTTGGCGGCTGCAATTTGGACGATACGTACATCTCGCCATCGGAACCATTCACATTATCTTCGATTCATCGCTAAAATGAACCAGCGCCCACTGTTTTTTTCTTCAAATGATATGTTCGTGAGCGTAACGAAAATGGGCTATTTGATTCTTCTTGGAGATCAGAGGTTTGTTTGCCGGGGCCCGAGCAAGCAACCCAGAACCTCGTACCTCCGGGAAACTGTTTTGCGCGATACGTTAAAATCGGAGGTGTAGCTGAACTCGCGGGATATCTCAGCAGCACTCTTAAACCTATCCTTAGGTGACATTCTATCCAGAATACGATCCTGTCTTGGTGACGTTTTACGAGGTCTATTGGTTTTGGGTTTAGCATCTGTCGTTCTTGATGACTTAAAATGAGCTATAATTCGTTGCACAACACTTCTAGAACTTCCTACAGTAGTTGCTATCACATAATTTGACTTGCCTTCTTGGTGAAGGCACACAATCCTTTGTTTTTAATCACAGGGCATCGGTCCTCTCTTAAAAGCCGTCATGTAGACAGTTGTATGTTCCAATAATGTAAAATCCTAAGAAGTAAATGTAAGCCCATCAACAGTCTCCTCAACACAAATACCTCGGTTGATAGTTAATTTTTTTCCAGTGAACCTTAACTTTTGCCCTATGCAATTTGGAAGATAGTTTGTTTATTTCCTCATAACTTATAAAATATTTATTCCATTCACTTGAAAATTTCACGTGAGATAGATATTAGATATATCTAAATATCTCTCTAATATATAGTCTCAAGGTTTTATTAAGCTTCTAAAAATAAATATTTAAATACACTTGTTCTTACTGACCCTTATATTAGGGCCGCAACTATATAGATCCTAAATGTTTGTATTTTGTGGAAAAATAAAAGAAATTCTAAAATTTTTTGAATTTACCGTCAAATTATAAAAACATATTTGCATCAATATTGAAATTTGCCATGTGCAGGTCGAAGATCAGACTTATCGCAACACAATGCAAAGTTGAATTGTGTCAAAAGTGATGGCATATCTATAGACTCTCCTGTTGTGACTACTAGTGAATGAACAAAATGCAATGCATATCTGTATTTGAATATTTGTTGGCTACCAAACAGTCAAATGAAATATATTTTCTATAACTTTCTACAGAAAGAATTTTTCATTTGCATCTGTTATAGATAATTTTAATAAGGAATCAATTCAACATTTTTACTTTAGATTTTAACTAATTGATTTGAGAAAATATTTTGTAATATAAGTATATAACTTTATAGTATGTATTTAAGAAATTTTTAAGATATCCTGTTATTTATATCATTAATATATTTAGTAGCCATAAAGTTTGGTCAAAGTCAGTTAAGCAGTAGGTACTATAATAAAAGGAAGAAATGACTGAAATATTCTTATATTAATACAGGGTGACCCCCCATAACGGGCCCCAACTTTCGATAGGCCTCATTTCTTAATTTTCTGTAAGGATTGAATGAAACTTTGGTGATAACTAGTTTAGTGTGTTTATAAACATCATATAAAAACATGAGAGTCTTTGGACTTTTCTTTATCATTCTAGAGCACGTGTTCGAGATGACCTCCATTTAGCTCTGTGCATTTCTTAAGGCACAGCACAAAGTTGTCCATGACGTCCTTACAAAACCGACCGACTAATGGCTCTGATCTCCTTCCTGATGGCTTCCTTGAGTTCCTTAATAGTCCTGAGTCTCCCTGCGTACACTCTTTCTTTAAGTTAGTTCCAGAGGAGGAAATCTACGGGGGAAGGGGGCTAAGGTCTGGGCTGTGAGTGGTAATCAGTCTTGTGACTGATCACACGGCCACCAAAGTTCTCTTTCAGCCAATCTCGGACAGGTTTGAGGTGTGAGAGCTTGCGCCATCTTGCTAGAACCAGAACTTCCCCATAAGCGACGGTAACTCTGTCTGCTGCTCCCTCTTGAAGGTTTTGAGGACCTCATCATACCGCTCCCTGGCTTCTGTCACTGTCGCGCCAGATTCCTCGAAGGAGAATGGCTGAGATTGCAGTCCATACCGTGGCACTTAGGGAAGTTTAGGACTTGGTGGCTACCACATTTGGTCTGGAGGTCCTCAAGAAGACATTTTTCTTCAAGTTTGCATTTCCTTCAAGATGGAAGTGAGCTTCATCTGAGGTCCAAAGGAGGTTAAGGAAAGTTGGGGTTTCTGGATTCTTCTTGAGTGCCATAGCCTTTCTCTGCTCATTGTCTGAGGCTGCAAGGCTCTGCTTCGGCTTTATTCTCTATAGGTAGGACTTTAAATCCATTATGGCACTCTCCTAGCAATTCTAACGGGCTATATCGAGGGCCTGACTTCGCTTGCGCACAGACCATTTTGGACTTCGCTGAACTGACCCTCTCACAGTCTCGACCAGCTCAGCTGTACACTTCCTGCGGCGTCCTGAATAGCTTGGACCGTTGTCAATGGCTGCATTTAGGTTCTCCTCTGTCCCATAGTTCTCGAAGTGGTCTACCTAGTCCTGAATTCTGTTCGTGGAGGGGGCTTTTTCAAATTCGAACTGATGCATGAAAGTGTCCTGCAATTTATTAAACCAGCCTGTCTTGTAGTAATGTTTGACGTAGTATATTATTTGCTGGAGCTCCCATTGAGATATAGTTGTGTTCACAGGCGTTGCTTCTTTCATGGCCTGCAAAGTAAGGGTGATTAGTGAATGAATGAAGGATATATCACAAAAACTGTGTGCAGGCCCGTTTTTGTAGGGTCACCCTGAACTACTAAATGTAAACATTATAATAGAATTTATGAAATAAGAAAAAATAATTTAGCCTTAGGAAAGTTAAAAAAACTTGTTGATTTCTGAATATTCTATCCTTACTGTAATTGTTCGAATCCGTCTGTTTATTGGCTTGTTTCTAAAACTTCTTTCGTAGCCTCATTTATTTTTGTTAGGTAACTTTCTTCCAGTGTTATTTGGCAAAGATGAAGACTGCAAAATAGTTTCTGTTATATTATTGTTGCAATTTCTTAATGAAGAATCTGTCCTTTGATCATAGAACTCATTAAAATTGTTTGCTAGCATAAATTGGAAGGTATAGAATTATAATTTCTTGTCACTTTTCACTAGTTTTATGATCTTTGTCATTAGTTTTACTTTTACTTGTTTATATATATATATATATTTATATATATATATATATATATATATATATATATATATATATATATATATATATATATATATATATATATATATATATATATATATATATATATATATACATATATATATTTATATATATATATATTTATATATATATATATATATATATATATATATATATATATATATATATATATATATATATATATATATATATATATATATATATATATATTAGTGTAAATTGATAGCAGACCTTGTATGCAGGTTTTGTTAAAGACCAGAGTATATTTCGCCTTTATTAATTTTATTTGGAAACTTTTTATTTTTCTTATATCATTTTTAGTTCATCTTGTAGATGGTAAACAAATTTTACTACGTTCATCGCTTTTTTAAATAAAATGTGTTTGGTAAAACCAAACTTAACATTAATTGCTGAGCTTTCGATCTATGCGATCATTTTCAGTGTCTTTCCTCCTTTATCGTTGAAGAATGGTGGAATCTGAATGAAAAGAAATCGGATTTTAGGTGATATTTATTCCTCCTTGTTTAAACATTATGTCAAGGAAATAGGCCACTTCTGTGTAAGCGGAATTTTAAAACAACTTTAAAGTTCGATTCCAGCCCGTAGTCGGGATGTTGATGGCTGGCCTTCCTTCGTGACGCACTGAATTGCGATTTTTTTTTACAACGGAGAGCTGTGAGCGCGCTTAAGGAAAAGTTCACTTTTTATTAAAGATAACGTTAACTTCAAGAAAGAAAAAATATGTGCGCCCTCTGGACTGATTGGAGATTCCACCCTTTTCTAGAGTCCGGGGTGCTTACCATAAAGCGGTAATTCATCCTTAATTCCTCTTTATTCCACGCTTTGACTTCCACTTATTTCATCAACTAAATGCGACATAACGCGACCACCGCTGCGCCCAGAGCCACTTAAAGTAGGGTATAGTGAACCACAGAAGGAAGCCCCAATAGGAGGTACGAAGAAGGGAGGTCCTTAAAACCACAAGCCCGAAATTCTGTGGAGGCGCCTCTTAGCTTAGGCCTATATAGGTATGGTGTTCGTGAAGGGCTAAAATAAGTAGGTAAATAGGGAACTATAGGCTGCTAGGTGATAGGGAACGTTTTCACTGTCCTTTTTTTTTACTGCTCACATGCATACTATATGCATACATTAGAACGGAATGAAGAACCAACGCCTAGGATCAAAAATAATCTTTTAGTTATTAATTGGTTTGCCTCAGTGACGGCCTAAATTAAAATCCCCTTTTGTAGCCTGTTTGAAGCAGGCTAGGAAACCCACGTCCCCATCCGTTGGTACCTCCGAGTACGATCCCTTTCCAGGTTTAGCGAGATACTCTTTTCTCTCCTCTTCGTCCAAAGAAAAGCCCATCTTTCGTAAGGGAGGAGTGTGAGAGGATGACCTTGAAGGTCCACCTTGACCCCCCCCCCGTCGGGTAGAGGCCACGTGGCCTTAATTAGGATTTCAAAAAGCGAGGCAGCAACAGCCAGCTACTGTCCCCAGGTGTGTTTGCTCACGCCGACCGATCCCCCGCTTAGACGCTTTCACCGAGAACCCCATACCCCGCGGACATACCATTTTCCCGCAAACAAGGGTCTCCAGCTAACCCCCTATTACTTGAGGCGAGGATCGCCGCCTAAACGAACGTTTTCCCAACGCCTTATCTTGCCTGGTAGACGAGGAATGGCGCCACCAGATTCCCTTGGGATTGCCATGCCCTTGATGTCCTTCTAGCGAGCAAGCCAACAGGGTATTTATTCGGAGGTCTCCCGTTACTCGAGAGAGAGAGTACCCTCCGCTTTCCGCGAAGATACCTTCCCTAGTCTCGATTCGAACCTCAGAGTTAGAAGGCTTCGTCGGATAGACTGATTTTCGTGAATTTTGGCAACAGTCAATAAGCAAATTCGTGAACTGACATTTCCTCGGAGAATTGGGCGCTCCACTCATCTCATCCCTTTTCAAGAATACTTCGCCCCATCGTTCGAGATTACTTATTCCCACATCCGTGCACATCTCGTTCCGAGTTCAAGAATATCTCTACTCCTGCTTCAAGAGTAATTCGCTCACTATTCAAAATTACCTTACTCGTGCCCGAGGTAATACAATCTCGTCGTTGAGATTACTTCACCCGTTCAGTAAGATTATCCTACCCCGAAGAATCCGAGCTTTGGCTTCACTCCCCATTCATCAATTGTCAATTCTAGCTTTTATACTCCGTCACGAAAATTATCCCCTATTGTCATTGTTCCCTTCTGACCGAGTTAAGCATTTATCCCCCCTCACAAAGATTATCTCCTATTGTCATTGTTTTCCCTTCAGACCGAGTTAAGCATTTATCCCCTGATTGTACCTTTTGCCATTGAGTCATTATTCCTTTTTGAGCCCCAAATTAACTCTCAATTTATCCCATTGTACATGTTTCTATATTTATATTGTTTTTGTTATTAAACTTTTATTTTGGGTTTTAATTTTTTAATAACCTCAATGAAACTTGACATTTAAAGAACTCCCCACTACCAACGAATACGCACTCGCATATACTTAATTGCTTTAAACTTCCCGAACTCAAGGAGGACGCACTGTCCCACTTTATTAGCTTGGTACAACCGGTCATCTCTCGGCCGCCTGTCACGTAAGTGTAACTGCCTTCACAGCTGTTAAGGTATACACTTACAATAGTACGACACCGTGGTTGATTAAAGCCAGCAGTGTTTATTTAATAAAAAATAGTACAATCCCTCATGTCTTTAGTATACATCTGTGGGATGACAAATCACCCCACCCCGCCCATCTCTCTTCAATCTTTCTCTCTCTCTCTATCTATCTATCTCTCTCTCTCTCTCTCTCTCTCTATATATATATATATATATATATATATTCTATTCCAGAGTCTTGAAATTTATCATTATCGAGAAATGGATGGTTACCCACTCGTAGAAGAGGCGCTCCTGTGATATTTGAAGAACTCTACAAGAAATTCTAGCTGATTAAGGACCTATTTACATTGCCCTTACCTAACTGCAGTGACATGGACGTTATTAATCATATATATATATATATATATATATATATATATATATATATATATATCGCAAGATGGACGTATCTACCAAGTTCAGGCTTATGCTGACTGATAAAGGAAATGTGTGCCAAATGTTACACAGAAAAAGGGGAACAGAGATCTAACAGCAGATAGCCCCGATAAAAGACATGAGAATAAACATGTCACCCCGATAATGCCTTAAACCTTAGAGAATGAGATAAAGGAACAAATGCACATTTATTGTAAAATTGATATAAGTAGAGTTTTTTAAGTGATAATGAACGAATAAATCACGAGAATACCTTTTGATGGATTTCATGCCCAAACGAAGGCTTAAATTAGTTTTTAATGTAATGGCACAAACTAATAAAGTTGTGGGGGTCAAACCAACTTATACATTTTAATGAACAATTTAAACGGTTCACACACCTTCTAAATGGGAAGAAAAACTTCCTGGTAAATAAAGGTAAAGTGGACTTCCCGCTTTGTATTCTCTTTTGTAAATGAAAAGTTAAACTCCCTAGTATGCAGTATTTTCTTATGTAAATAAACGAAAGAAAATTCCAGTGTACTTGGTCGGTGGAGTAGCCTTCCGAAACCGTTACCTCCTGTGCCGGGTAGCGAGGTAAAGGGGCAATGTGATGGACCTTTTTAGAGCACAGATCGTGCGGGTCACAGAGAGCGACATTGTGGAGTCGATGATACTTAGAGTTTCTTTTATTCTCCTTGTAAGACCTCGTAGAGAATAGTTCACGCAATCGATGTCGCTCCCAAACCTTTACATCCTTTACTGAGAATATACATTCGGTAGCGTATGCTTGATCCGAGCTCTAATTGAGAATTCCCAACAGTCGTGCTTCGGAATCTGATATACTCAATAGTGGAAGATATGGATACTAGAAGAAGATAGATGATAAAAGGGGTAAGAAGGGTTTGCCCTAGTTTGAGGGAAATCTCGGGCATTTCATTACTCTTTATTACTGATTTTTTCTTTTGTTCGTTTTGTTTTATTATTGTTGACTTGTATGCTTGTTTCTGTGTGTGTTCTTTATATTCTTCTGCGTATTTGTTTCCTTGTTTTGTATATTTAGTCTTCTTGTATTTTTTAGCTTTCGAGTCTTTATTAGTGATCTAATTTAGCGTTTTACCTCGTGTTTTATTCTGGGTTGTATTTATTTGTTTTTCATTAATTTTGATTATAAATTCTGTCTTATACGTACCCTATCTTGTTTATGTGTAAAGTGGGAAAAGTTGATTTCAGGCGACTTTCTCACGCAATCTGTCAGGGATGTTTATGTTGCCACCTGTTCTTCTTAGCTCTGGGATGATATCATTTGCCAATGTTGACCAGACCTTTTTGGCCAGTTTCTGTGTTGTTACATTAATGGGCTCCAGACGTTGTCTGCGTTGCAGGTCCCTTTGTTGAAGACACTCATATCGTCTGGTTTTATTTATGCATAGGGAAGCGGAATTCTGCACTCACAGGAGCCTCCTCATAGCGGTCTTACTGGCCGCTCTAGTAACTACTGCAGGGAAGATGAGCTTAGCTCCGATAAACATCAGGTATATTTTCCTGATATTTTGCCGAGCTATGATTTCTAAACCTATATAACTTAGAGATTTCTCTCTTCGCCATATTCTGTCTCTTCTTGTAGTGTTTTGAGTGTCTGTGGTCGGAGATTTTTAGGCCTAGACTGGTGCCTTCGGCGAAGTAGCCGTATCCCCTACCAGCTATAACAATAGGCCACGTCGACTTGAGGCTCAGCGGGAGGATCTTAAATTTGTCCCTATTGGTACAGATTTTACATCTTCTCTCGTATTGGTTGTTGTTAGAGATCTCTGCTATTGTGTTGATCGCCAGATCCCTTGCTTTCTTCACCCTCCTGACGACGATCTGCGTGAGGTCATCTGCGTACTGCAGATACATCGTGTCAATGTGTATTGGAGTAGTGAGGTCGATGGTAAAGATCATGTAAAGCAGAGGTCTCAGGCAGCTCCCTTGGGGAACGTCCGCTTTGAGTTCGAATTCTGGTCCTTTGTTTTCTTCGATCATGATACGCGCCCTTCTGTCCATGACAAGGTCTCAAAGGATTCTTTCCAGGACTGAGTCTAGCTGGAGGCCTAGGATCTTGTGTTGGGGTGCTCTTAGCCAAACCTTGTCTAAGGCCTTCTGCACGTCCCTCATCACGACGTCTAGATAGTGACTTTTGGCTCGTCAATGTGTGATCTTTTCTGTTAGGAGCACCAGGGCTGTTTCTGTGCCCCCTTTAGGGCGGAACCAATGTCGTTGCGGGTTATGCGCTCCTAGCTCGTCGAGTAGAAATTGTATCCTGTCGGCTATAATCTTCTCAAAGATCTTGCCAGGTATATCGAGGAGAGAGATTGGGCGATAGTTAGCCACTTGGCCTGTTTCCTTTCGGGATAAAGATGATTTTAGCCATCTTATACCCGTCTGGAAAGTAGCCTATATTCAGGGATGCGTTCATGATTTTCACCATGCCCTGAATAATTTGCCATGGGGCATTCACTAGGTTTTTTTGGGAGCTCAGACCAACCGGGGGCCCTTTGTTTCAAGGACCTTATGGTGTTCATGGTCTCTTCAATGGTTAACCATCTCTCTTTCTTTAGCGCTTCGGAAAATGGATTTCATCCGTGTTTACATGCAAACGGTTTGAGCGTTACTAACTTTTTGAATCTATCGTGCCACTGTTTTTGTTTAAAATCTGATTTGTCAATTTATTAACGTTAAGGGCTGTTATTTCAAAAATGAACATATGTATGACAATTAAATGTATCTTAATCCTGCTTGGTTAGAATTTTCAGAATTATGAGTAGATAGAATGACTATTTATATAGGTGTATTTTTCTGGTGAAATGGAGTTAGCCATCATTATTATTCAAGAAGAAAGAAGTTGTCATATCCGTTCGCCATTTCGAGGCTTGTTCCAGCTGTTTAACAAGGAATAAATAATCTAGCTATATATTTTCCTTTATCCTAAGGAAGCTCGTTGATCACATAACCCAGCCTACCAAAGAACGAGAAGTTAGTGCAATAACAAGGTCTGCTGGGGAAAAATCGCGTGCCCTCACTTATTCTGATTTATGACCTTACGACCTGTAAAAGTTTCAATAATTCCCGGAGTAACCTTAGGAGGACATTTTTGTCCTATTTTAAAGAACTGCAATTTATTCAGCTAAGTAAAGGAAGACAACTTTGCATGCTCAACTAGACAAGAATGTCCTCTTTTGGCAACCAAAAGAGTTACCTATTATCCTTTAAATGCACATGTTTCAGTTTGGTAAACAAAAACAAATAGAGTGATTGATGTTATCGGCGAGCTTTTTATAGTGTACAATGCAACCTTTACCAGGTAATTATTATTAATTATTTTTTTATTATATCGAAACAGTAATGCTAAGGTATAATATGGCTAAATATTATGGATTTTTTAAAGAAAATAACAACGTGAATTTAATAATTGCAAGCTGGACATATTTGTCCTCATGGGCGATCCTAGGTATTTGGATGCATGGCCACAATGAAATTCTATATATGATACATGAGATTTGCATTTTATCATCGGATCTATAGTTAATATTTAGATTTAAAAGCTTTTGCTTAGATATTTTACATATATTTACGTATTTTTTAAGCAGCTTTGCATCATATATTAATTTGGAATTGCTATGGTTATTGTATCGCAGATGACCCAACCCAAACTCTCGTACTGGAAGATTTGCTCACCTAATCTTCTGCAGAACAATTACCAATCTTATTTTTATGCATATGGGCAATTTCATAATGCATATATCTCACATCTAAACTCTTTCAGGAACATCTTTATCATTGCCTACAATGACGTTTTACTCCAACAATAAGCATCACTTCAATGAGTAGATTCTGATGAAAGTGAAGATGAAATCGCTTTTGCTCAAGACCATTTTCCTTCAAATGGCTTAGGTAAGTAACTTTTGTGTTAGCCCTTCATACATGCACATCTATGAGTAAAATTCTAAAAATTTATATTTATATTTGTATGAATGTATGTGTATTTAGTACTCAGGTATGTGCAACCTTTTGTGACTCAGAATGCCATACGCTATTTTTTTCTTATGATTGATGGCAACACAAACTCAAGGGTTCCCTCTAATGGCAGCAGATTTCAATTGTATAGTAATAATATGGTATTTATTTCAAAGAATTCCTTTCATTATAAATTTATTTTAGGTGAAGAAAGCACAGAATTGGAGGAAAATGAACCATTAGTCCTTGTAATTAAAGAAACCAAAGCAAATAAATCAAGACGCAATAAACCTCAACGAATATCATGGGATCCTGCATGAAAATAGGAAGAGGCATTAATTTATTACCACTGAGAGCCTTGAGGATGAGGTCTTATTATCAACACTTGATTACTTTAAGAAGTTTATTTCTTTTGAAGTGCTTGAAAATAGTGTTAAACAAAGTAATTTGTTTGCCATTCAAAGAGACCCGAGCAAGGCACTTGACCTAACATGTGATGAATTTAAACAATGGTTAGGGTGCTGTATGTATTTGTAAATAAGCAAAATTTTAAAAACAAGGCTGGATTGATCTAAAGTTACCTTGAGTAAATCTTTTTCTTCTGCAACTAGTAGAAATAGGTGGGAACAAATAAAATCATGTTTGCTTCTTGAATACAACAACTCATTTTATAGGAGCAAAAATGATAAGTTTGTCAAAACTAGACCACTAATTAGTCATTTGCAAACAGAGTTCCATTCGGAGGGGCATCATGTGCCAAGCAGTATATCCCTCCAAAACAACATAAGTGGGGATATGAACTTTTTTATTTTATCTGATGATAAATGGATGGTATACAACTTCTTTCCAATTAAAGGTAAGGTATTTCCTGTTCATGGTACTGATGTTCCAGACCTTTGAGCCTGCGCCAATTCAGTCTTAAATTTAGCTCAGAGCATCAAAACTTTAAGTTGTATTTCGATAATTGGTTCACTTCTTATCTTCTTATGGAAAGTTTGGCTCTGAGGTCAGTGTGATGGTGTGGCACTGTACAAGCAAGGGGACTCCCAAGTTTATCCTTCAAATCTGACAAGCAACTTAGCTCATAAAGGAAAGGAAATTTTGATGAATGGCAGACTAAATTTGGTGTTTTGTGCAATGACTGCAATCAAATGGTATGATAATCGATCTGTTTGCCTCATTTCTACTTTTTTTACCCAGTTGATAGCTGCGAAAGGAGAGATAGGAAAGCCAAAGAATCAGTAAAAGTGCCAATTACTAAAATTGTGAAGGTCTACAATGAACATATGAGTGGCGTTGATCTGCATGATCAGCTAATTTCATACTACCGAATATCATTTAGATCAAAAAAGTATTATAAAATAATTTTTTTCCATCTTTTTGACATGGTTGTTGTGAATAGTTGGTTACTCTATAGGAGGAGTGCAGTAAAGTTAGGCATACCGTCAAAGAAACAAAGCTCTTTATGTGAGTTCAAGTTCTGTCTTGCTAAGGAGCTAATAATGAGTGGGGAGGATTTAACTAAAAAACGAGCAAGATCCTCAAATGAAGTAAGAGTTAAATTTCAAAAGAAACAAAAACTTGGGAAACTACAAAACCAATACCAGAGGATAACATAAGGAAAGATGAGGCGGGGCTTTTTCCTGATGTCAGCAATAACAGAGAAATCTACAAAAGACCTGGGTGCAAGAGCAAAGCCAATACAATATGTACAAAATGCTGTCTTCATCTATGTATTGATAAAGATAGAAAGTGCTTTATAAAATTTCACCAAACGTAAAAGCTAATGAATTTGTGGAATTTTTTATAATCATTTTTACTATTTCAATTAAATCTTTTTACCACTGGTCATGTTTAATTAGTAAGCTAGAAAGTTTATTTGTAAAGCTATCAAGTTATTAAGTTATTATTACCATAAAATGTGCAACTAAATGTGTGTTTTTTTCAAATGTATTATTTAATTCCCTTATAATTTAAGTTTGCTTAATACTTTACACACCCAAATGGACATTTTTGTCCCATTTATATAAAGTAATTAGAAACTAATAAATTTGGGTTTTATTCTTTTATGAAATATATGTGACCATAAGGACTAGTTTAATGTATAAACAAATTTTTTAGTTTACCTAGTTAAAAAGTGGGCAGTATAGGGTTAAGGGTAGCAAATTTCGTTAGAATCGGCTCAATAGTTATGATGTTATTGCCAAAACAAAATAATTCCAGGGCTAACCTTGGGAGGAGTTTGGCAATTATATTATTTGAAAGAGAATGTAAAACAATATAAGATTTTCAAATTTCCTTAGAATCAGCCGAATAGTTATGAAGTTATTGCCTTAAAAAAATAATTTCAGGGTTGCTTTTTAATGGAATTTGAAGATGCGGTTGGTATTTTTAATGTCACTTCATAAATTCATTCTTTCCATCTTCATTTTCTTCAGGAGAGAAAATTATTTCACTTGATGGCATTGAATCATTGGCCACCTTATAATAAGCAACTCTTTTTAATTCATCTTCTTGTCGCTTTTACTTATTCACTTATCTATTCTACTTAAGTTAATCTCGAAAGCAAACCTGATGTGGTCCAAAAGAAGTAATCATTTCCCCCTGAAAGTAAGTTCCTTCACAGAGATCTTCCTCTCTATAGGAGATTTAAATTAATTTGAGTTTCGTTTTTGCAACCAGGGCAGCCAAATTCATTGCAAAAAACAATTTTACATTTTTGCCTTAGGATATGAACAGGTTTTATAGTTTTGTAATGAATGTGTCTTAGGTCTGAAGCTCTCCTCTCCCAAGGGATATGTTTTTGGCCTGCCCCCAGGTCTTTTGGACCTGTTTAAGTATTTGACTTGAATTTACAACGGGGACTAGAAAAGAACTGTTCCCTCATTCCCACTTTTCAAGCAACTTAGGGTAAATATCCTTTGCAAGATTGGCTGCTAAGTAGTTTCTAACATCCACATTTCAGAACATCAACCAGAGATAGGAATTAAGATCGGAACAACTCTGCTATTTTTAATTTAGGTATTCAAATGTGTGAATGTTGCCAGTCGTGTCCTAATTTTAAAAGCAATTGTAGGTCAAATCCCACTGATAGGATGGTAGTACTGAAGGCCACGTTATCTTCAGCACACAGATGAATATGTTTCAAACGGTGAAATAAAAAACAAAAGTGTACTAGATATAATTATTAATATAATAATAGTGATTTAATTCCCCAAGATGACAAAAATAAGTTAAAATTTTAAGTAGCTAACCAAGTAGAACTAAAATTATATTAAAATAAAAAAATAACTTGAATTCATAAGTGGGGATGCAAATTTTGAGCACCCCTCATTATGTAATTAGAACGTTGAAAAGACTGACACACACTAATAGCACAGTATTCCGTAGTATAGCATAATATACCATAGCAGATTTGAGCATATTATAGAATATTATTGTATATCATAGTAGAGCATAGCACATAATTGCATAATATAGCATAGCATAGTATAACATAACATAGTATAACATAGCATAGTATATTATAGCAGAGTATAACATAGCATAGCACAGAATAGTATAGCATAGTATAGCCACATACTTTAGCATAGCATAGTAGAGAGGAGACTAGCCTAGCATAGCCGAGAATAGCCTAGCCTAAACTTGCCTATTATAGCATAGCATATCATAGCCAAGCCTAGCATAGTATAACCTTCACTGTTTTAGCTTAGCCAAACATAAGATAGCCTAGCCTAAAATAAAAGAGCCTAGCTGTGCCGGGCCTAACCTAGCCTAGCTTAGTGTCAGAGAGAGAAGGTTACTCACATCCCCCTCTAGAACCCAACGTTGAAATTTATACGAAATATAGATATTAGTTATATCTAAATATGTGTATGATATACCGGGTGTCCCAGAAAAAGGTTAACCGTACTTTGAATTAATATAACTCAAAAACTATTAGAGATTTTGGGGTCCTGCAAAAGGTGTTTAATTTAACAACTATTTATCTGTTGATTCTGGAGATTTCATTGTGTATGATATACCCGGGTGTCCCAGAAAAAGGTTAACCGTACTTTGAATTAATATAACTCAAAAACTATTAGAGATTTTGGGGTCCTGCAAAAGGTGTTTAATTTAACAACTATTTATCTGTTGATTCTGGAGATTTCATTAAATTTTCTTTTATTATATTGATACACTAATGGGTTTAGTGGAGGCTATCAAAAATATGTTTGCGCAAGGAAGTAAAATGATGAAACGAATCCTAGGTAGGCTAGGTCACCACCGCGCACTTTCAAGAGAAGCGTAGAGTGCCTAGGTAGCTTAGGTCACTGTGCGATTCTCCAAGCGAAGCCTAAGCCATTTTAGAGTATTTTATCATCACGCTTTGCTATGGTCTCGTTATTATTGCTTACTAACCAAATCAAACCGTTTCTGTATAAAAGCTTACTTCCCTAGATTGTTTTTAATCATGCAGTTAACAAAAGATCAACGCGTATTTGTAGTCACAAACTTTATTAAGACTGGCAGTATTAAACAAGTACAAGATTCATTTAAAAAACGTTTTCCAGGTAGGCACCAACCAAGCAAGCCCACAATTTGGAAAAATGTTCGCAAATAGCGACATGAAGGAACATGATAAATCTAAATAAAGGTCGTTCGGGTCGTATGAGAACCATAAGAACAACAGAAAATATCGAAAATGTTCAGATGACACTTCTTCAAAATCCAAATGTATCAGTCAGAAAGAATGGGTTACAATTGTCAAAGTCACCATTTAACCGCATTATTTAACATGACTTAAAATGGCGTCCCTATAAGATGCATGCAAGACACCAGCTTCTTGAAACTGATTTTCCTCGTCGTAGATAATTTGTAGATTTGGCTTCTCCATAAACCTGCTCGTTTCTTGGAAAACATTGTGATTAGTGACGAGTCAGCCTTTTTCATGAATGGAAAGGTAAATAGCCATAACATTGGACAATATGCGCCGCTGAACCACCTCCGAGCATTCAACTTTGACACACGTATTTGTCAGCAGAAAGTGTCTCTGTGGATCGGAATATGCGGGAATGGCTATCTTGTCGGCCCATTGTTTTACGAGAATAACTTGAATGGTGCTGCCTACCTGAGCATGGGGAACTAAAGGATCATCCCGGAACTCCGCCAGATTTACGGCTATCAATTTAATAGACTTTGGTCGATTCAGGACGGCGCACCAGCTCATAGACAGCTTGTTGTAAAAACAAAGCTAAGAGAAACGTTTGACAACCGCATTGTCGTGCTAAATCATGCAATTGAATGGCCCCCAAGATCCCCTGACTTAACACTGTGCGATTATTTCTTATGGGAATATCTAAAGAATAGAGTGTATTCTACTCCACCACAAAGCATGCACCAGTTGAGAGATAGTATCACACGTGAAGTCAATAGACTTAAGGAAAATCACAAATTAATCAAAAAAGTTGTTCAATCAATGCGATCAAAGGCGTACCTGTGCTTGTAAAGAAATGGAGGACATGTGGAAGGTAACGGTGCTTAGAAATTAAAAAAAATAACTTGTATTACCCATATGGAGAGGTGTTTTTGTTACAAATGAATTTAAATATATTTGTTGGTTTTAAATTTCGAAGTTTCATTATTTTACTTCATTGCTCAAACATAATTTTGATAGCCTCCACTAAACAAATTAGTGTATCAATATTGTAAAAGGGAATTTAATGAAATTTCCAGAATCGACAGATAAATAGTTGGTAAATTTGTTTGGGTTTACAAGACTCAAAAATCTCTAATAGATTTGAGTTAGACTAATTCAAAGTACAGTTAACTTTTTTCTGGGACACCTTGTTTCGTCTCAAAGTTTTGTTAAACTTCTATAATAAACATTTAAAAAAGATTTGTCCTTATTGCCTCTTATATTATGGCCGCTACTGTTTATATATATATATATATATATATATATATATATATATATATATATATATATATATATATATATATATATATATATATGGGAAATATCACTAAAGTTAGCGCGTAATAACTATAAATATGAATATGTACCACGGAAGGAAACTGAATAAAAGGCAGATTGGAGTTAGTACTTTCGTCTATTCGACATTTTCAAACTCAATGGTAAGAAAAATAAGACTGGGTGTCTTATTTTTCTTACCATTGAGTTTGAAAATGTCAAATAGACGAAAGTACTAACTCCAATCCGCCTATTATTCAGTTTTCTTCCGTGGTACATATTCACATATATATATATATATATATATATATAAATATATATATATATATATATATAGATATATATATATATATATATATATATATATATATATATATATATATATATATATATATATATATATATATATATATATATATATATATATATATATATATATATATATATATATAATGTTTAACATAAATCCCAACGCGAGGAAAATAGCTGGTATCATCCTTTTTATTTACCGGCGATGTTTCAACGACAATACGGTCATCTTCTTAGGCCTAAAATACAAAAAACTAAACGAAATATTTTGCACTGTTAAGAGAGCACACTGCTAAATGTACATCTAGAAGTTTACTAGCTAGTATTAGCTTTGATTGGCAAATTTAGAGTTTAGGGAAATATTTCAAAATGGGGCTCAAATTTACAATAGAGACTAGAGAAGGATTTAAAATATTTAAATTAGTTAGCGAGTGTATAATTGCTAAAATCTATTAAGGGGGGGGGGAGATTTGATTTATCAATCTAATGATTATATAAAACTGTTTTAAAATTAATTTTAAACGAATAATTGAAGGAAAAATTGGCGAAACCTAATATACAAAATCACAAACCTTGCCAACGAGCGTGTTACGTGCTCCGTCCGACCCAAAAGTACCAAAACTGCGCCCCGCAACCCACATCCAAACGAATTCAGGTAACAAGGAGTGGAACCGACGAGAGTTCATTATTTAAATTCGGGGAGAGCTGTTTTATATAAAGTGTTTGTAAGATTCGAAGGGTAATAGGGCATTTATGCGAATTCAGAATTTCAAAGTTATCTAAGGAGATATCAGTATATAGGAAACAGACTAATACGAGGTTAGGATTAAACTTTTTTAGTTGCTTAGATTTGAAATATAAAATCTCATCCATTAAGACCCTTCTTAACCGCACATACAATCTCTGTTCATCCTACAATTTTATAGACAAAGAATTTCAGTACCTTAAATCTTTCTTTATGCACAATTGTTTTCCTTCCTTTATTGTAGATGAGTCAATCCGCACATTTTTAAGTGGATTGTATCAACCAAGCCACCCTGAGATAACGGTGGCAAAAGACAAACATTATTTAATAATGCCAGAGCTGGGTATTCACAATAAAGTCCTTAGCCGAAAATTACACATATTGCTAAGGAAATACTTGTGTCAAATCAAATTTCAAATTGCCTTTGTCAACAAAATAAATATAAAATCTTTCTTTACAATAAAGGATCTGGTTCCAAAGAGTCTTCGGAGTTCGATTATATACTTATTTAAATGTCCTGGGTGTTCCCAAGGCAAATATTTCGGAATCTCCGTGAGAACTCTGAAGGCAAGATTCTCTTCCCATATGGGTATAAGTAATAGAACCGGCAAGATACTTAGAACTAAAGAAAATTCAGCGATAAGAGATCACGTAATAAAGTGTAAAAGTGATATCTCCTTAGAAAACTTTGAAATTATCAATTCGCACAAATGCCCTATTACCCTTCGAATCTCAGAAACACTTTATATTAAACAGCTCTCCCCGAATTAAAATAATGATCTCTCGTCGGTTCCCCTCCTTGTTACCTGAATTCGTTTGGATGTGGGTTGCGGGGCGCAGTTTTGGTACTTTTGGGTCGGCCGGAGCACGTAACACGCTCGTTGGCAAGGTTTGTGATTTTGTATATTAGGTTTCGCCAATTTTTCCTTCAATTATTCGTGTAAAATTAATTTTAAAACAGTTTTATATAATCATTAGATTCATAAATCAAATCTACCCCACCCCCTTAATAGATTTTAGCAATTATACACTCGCTAACTAATTTAAATATTTTAAATCCTTCCCTAGTCTCTATTGTAAATTTGAGCCCCATTTTGAAATATTTCCATAAACTCTAAATTTGCCAATCAAAGCTAATACTAGCTAATAAACTTCTAGATGTACATTTAGCAGTGTACTCTCTTAACAGTGCAAAATATTTCGTTTCGTTTTTTGTATTTTAGGCCTAAGAAGATGACCGTATTGTGGTCGAAACGTCGCCGGTAAATAAAAAGGATGATACCAGCTATTTTCCTCGCCTTGGGATTTCTGTTAAACATTAAATTTAGGCTCTCTAGAAGCAATCCTCATCGATATATTTATATATATATATATATATTAGAAACGAGAATGCTAAATATAGTAATATGTATATAAGCATTAGAAATATGGCGCAAATAAATAATTAAAACATGCCACGGAAAAAAAAGTTCGAGAGAAATATATATATATATATATATATATATATATATATATATATATATATATATATATATATATATATATATATATATATATATATATATATATATATATGTATAGAGAGGGAGAGAGAGAGAGAGAAAGGGAAAGAAAAATAGAAAACATAACACAAGAACGCAAGAATAGATGGAGTCTGCAAAAGCTAATAACTAGCCTATACGAAGCACCTCCTTTTCCCATCACCCATTTCACTCACACCAATTATTTTCACCCATAAATCTAGCCAATCGATTCTTAAAACTCTGCAGGGAGGACGCCTCTATCACCTGACAACTGAGTCATTCGATTCATCTAACACTTGATTTTTAAACCAATTTCTGCTAATCTCTTTTCTAAACCTAAACTTCTCCAGCTTAAACGCATTTCTACGTCTCCTATCCTGTTTACTAAAAATAAGAACGTTATCTATGTATTCCATAATATAAATTTTCCACACTTGAAGCCTACAATCAATTCGTCTTGCACTCATCTCCTCTCTAATATATGAAAATTTAGACTCAAATCCTTTCACCATAAGTTAAGCTCCTAACCACATGAATCATCTTATTCATACTTCTTTGCACAGTGTTCGGTGGCAAACACCAAACCTGAGTCAGCCCCTGTGCAAGCTTATACTCAGACGGCTCAGATCTCAAAGGAACCTACTTCCTCGCATGATGCCCCTCTGACAGCTAAATCTTCTCCATCTTAGAGAAGGTTCTTGCTGAGGTCAGTCCATCTGACCTAGGGGCTCCTTCCGGCGGTGGAGAGAAGCGAATCTATTATTCACCCGCTTCTCTCAAAAGGAAAAGAAAAAAAGAAGATGAATAAGAGGACTCAACGCTCTTCTGACTGCGCGGGGTTCCTGAGACAGACGGCTCCAATGCCGTTTCGGTAACTATCAGGCCAATATCAGCACGTCCGGTTTCGAGGCGCGGCCGGGTGGGGTCCCAGACCAAGACCAAAGTCGCAAGTGCGTTGGAGGAGACTCAATTACGTCAGGGCATTTCATTACGAGATTAATGCCGTTTTCGAGCCCGCTGGCTTCGAAAGCTTTCTGGTTATTCGCTTCGCCGATGGCAGTATGTTGGCCAAGGGCAACATGATTCATTGGAGGAAAGCTTTAGCTAAATTGATTGGTAGAGAGCCGAGGGAGTTTTGAATCTCGGTCCAGAGCTTGGATATACGAATCACTCTTGTAAACGTGAAAATTCGGGTATATCCCAAGTCCGGGTAAGTTGTTTCAAGGAGAGATGCAACCTGCTTCTTCAAAGCAATATCGTGCGTATCTCCTGCAGAAGGAAATCCTGGTCGTTCAGAATACCGATCGTCTCTCATTTAGCAAGGCTAAGGAATTGGTCCTGGCGCACCCAGCACTGCCTTGGACGTCTTATTTCTCAACTGTAATGGCAAACCACATTCATAGTAGAGGTGTTCTGAATATACTGGAATTTAGTTCAATCTATATTCGAATGATACTAAAAATATACATCAGTTCTTAGGCTCTGTTTTTTTTAACAAATATATAAATTCGCATGGTATAGTTTTGCGTTTTGTTCACAAATCAACTTTTAAAATCTACGGAGAATGTTCACGAATATATAATATTTTGCATTATCATAATTTTCACTCTACTCGTGTTGAAAAAACAAATTATATACTATAAAAAAGTGCATATAATTTGCAATAAAATGATATAAAAATCAATGGTGTAGTTTTGTTTGTTTTGTTCACAATTCAATTTTAAATATATCAGAAAAATTTTCCACGAATGTATACAATTTTGCATTATCTTAATTTTCACTATGTTCTAGTCATGTTGCTAAAAAAAATTATATTCAAAACCAGGAAATGCGAATTTTGAACGAAAGAATTTGAACAATGATAAATGAAAAAATGTGGCATCACCATAAAATTGGCACATTTTTCTCCTGGCTCCTCCAGACCTACGAGCATTGTCAATTCCTTGCAAATTCTTAACCCTTATGCGGGTTCTACTCAACCCGGGCGCTTGCCTGGTAGAGCTGGCTGCACAATGATCTCACCCTAATCCTCGGCATAAACCATGGCTCTCCGCTTTCCCCAGCGTCACCGTTTCTCGTAAGGCAAAACGGACGGGCGCTTTCATCGAATCATTAGACTCACAGGAGGCAACACACCTGAATGTGTGTGTGATGCCATCCTCCGGGTTGGCTCGGGCGCAGTGGTCCCCATTTCATTAAGTGACTGATTTTACTGTTCCGAGTCGAGGAGTTCAGATCGGTGAATGAGGCCATTGATTTTTCTCGTGCAACCTCATCGCAGTGAGCCAGGCTACTATTCCTAGAATGTCTGGCCGTTTTGCATGCCAACCACTTACGTGGTGATCACGCGAGTGCGAGACAGCCATCAGATATAAGTATTATGCCTACATGCGCTTTAAGCGACGTCCAAACGATTTCACTCTCATAGAGCTAGTGCTAGGTTAAGGTATGTTTCAAAGCACGCATGCCACTCTTCTTGGCGGGCATACGTGTCTTCACTTAACTGGAAGAGCCATCTAACAGAGTTGTGGAAGTGAGGCGAAAGTATTCGGGGCAAGTTATCGCAGGTGTAGCTTTCAGGCCAGTGGCGTCTCTGGTTCTGGCCCGCATGCCATCTTTCAATATCTCTTGCTACGCCTCTGCCCACAAAGCTTCCACAGCGCCGAGAGTATTGCGTTCGTTTTTTTGAGGGTACAATTGGTGTCACGCTGGATCCGTGCCAGTGTATACGGATAGCTCCAAGTCTCAGGAGTGAGTCGGTTTCCACGCCGTATCCCTTCTGCTTGAAGCTAGTAATGATCTACCAGGCACTGAGCCTGTCTTCAGGACGAAGCTGGTTGCAATACATCTCTCAGTAAGGAAAATAACGTGTCACTCCCGTTCCATAGACCGGATTGTGATCTATAGCAACTCACAAAGCGCCTTGAGTGCTCACGGGGCATTGCGATCTCCATATTTCCTGTTTCGCGCTATCTGTGACGCCATAGTTGCCGCGAACTGGGTAGATGTCGAGCTTATCTTCTTCTGTGTTCCTGCACATGTGGAATTGAGGGAAATGAGCGCAGCGCACCGATGAGGGTGCCAATAAGTCTGCAAGGACTGGCCAGCAGAACAGCATTGAGCTCTTCCTCACACCGATTACATGGCAGGAATAATGGCAACTATCTTCGCTGCTTGGCAAAGAAGATGGCAGACGACTGAGGGCAACTTAAAGTTGCGTGTCATTGCACTGCGGCTGTTCCCGTGGACCTACTTCCCAAGGCCAGGACGGCTTCACATTGCTTTCTGTCGTATTTGAATTGGGCACACTCTCAGAACGCACCTACATTTGATTGAAATGTCACCTGCATTTTATTGCCACGACTACGTTGTCACCTAGTCTGTGCGACAAATTCTTGTATAATGTCCCAGTATGGGGATCTTCCCCTTTACTCGGGATGGGTTCGTGTACACACACTTGTGGAGTAGTTCTGTTTTTTCCTTTTTTTTAATATAGTATAGGGTTAGGTTGCAGCGTGATTCCGTGGATTTTACCCAAGTATACAGTCGCCAGATGGGTTCCTAAAAAAATGTCGTTAGCTTAAGTCTCAGGTTAGATGAATTGCACTGCATCTATCAATCTCAGTGGTAAGACCGAAACCTTATCTTGTGATAAGGATTCCTGCGTTCTCTTCATCAAAAAGCATTCTTCTTTATTGATTAATCCTATCCTCTTTTATTTAAATGCCTAATTCAATCTGTCTAACTAAGTACAGTCAACGCTCTTGGTCTTATAAGAATTTTGGTTAAGAAGTTCAAAATGAATTATGCCATTATCCTAACAAACGCACAACAGAATATTCATTGGGTTAAGCCTTTGTTTCGGATAGAGTATTATTTTTCCGAAAGGCTAATTCATCGTCTAGAATGTTTAGTTTTATTGTATATAACTAACATTTCGCCTCCTGTAACAATCCTCTCTAAAAAGGATCAAATTTAGTCCAGAAAGGGGAGAGGAACAAATGTTAAATCTTAATTGTTTGGTAGTTCAATCGGATTTTCTTCCACTGTTATTTTCTAAAGATCTTGGTCACATTCCACTGGTTGTCCGGATTGGGACCATCTTCGGCACTGGCTCACATAAATTGTTCCTTCGACATATACTCCTGCCATTGTGTAGCCTATTTCACTTGGTACCTGGAGGAGCGAAAAATTATGGAAGCTCTGTCACCTGGTTGACTTGAACTGATCATGGGTTCTGGAAAAGTTTTGGGTGCGCTTTACCCTCGTCCACTCTCAGTTCTACTTAACCATTTTAATATTAGTATTATTATTATCATTAGGTATTTTTATTAACCTTATTATTATAATTCTTATTAATTATTATTATCATTAGGTATTTTTATTAACCTTATTATAATTCTTATTAATTATTATTATTAGTAGTATTATTTATTATTTCTATTATTATTATTATTATTATCATTACGGCTACCCCATCAATATTTTCTACCAGAAGGTGTTTCCACCTGGACATAGTTCAGTTCGGTAGTCATGGTACCTTGGTGGACTGCATGCCATCTTGAGATCACCTAGCACCAGGGTATGATAAGAATAGGTAATCACTCACCCAAATCTTTAGTGGACCTGCATATCCCTAAGTCTCTTTATTAGATACTCTCCTACCCCTTTTCGAAATCGCTCTTTTATTCACAGAGTTTCTGGTGGCAGGCGCAATTTTATCCTTCGTCAAACTGTAGGCTTCGATGAAGCTCAAAGCCAAAATGTTTGTAAGTTTTTCCAGGTCTTATACGGGCCTGCCTGAACTTCATCCTAAATTTCTCGGGGTTGAGGTTTGTTGCTAATAGAAGTTTGGCTTTGTGAGTGGAATAGTCTACAGTCGCTTCTGAGGGTAGAGATATAAATATCTTTCTCATTCGGCGATTGAGTAGAGGTAACAGGCTGGGGACCCCATCTTCTTCTAAGTCCCAATTATTGACTTCGAATCTTTTCTCAAAATGTGACAGATTTGAGTATAATTCTTCTTCGTCCCTGTACTCCGGGAGTTTCATCCTGGCCGCTGGTGAAACTCCAGTTTTGGATGCCACTGACTGCATCTCTAACTGGTTTTTGCTAAGAGCTCTTTCGTGGGCTTTAATTTTCTCTCTTTCATCAGGTTTCGGTTTAATTTTTCTTTCTTTGCCTTCCAGTTTCATCTTTTCCTTTCTTTCTTCTCTTCCGTTTCTCCTTTTCTCCTGAATATACGAGCTCAACTCGGGTCCTTCCAGTCCGGAGCTTTGACCTTGCTTCCGATTATGGTCAAACGAGGTCGTCGCGCTTATGTCAGTCATCTACTTTGTTGTAAATCGAGCTTGACCTACTCGATCACCGAAACTCACCACTTGGCCTAACAATTACGTTCGGATTGTTTCCACCCATAACTTTACCAATTTTCCTATCGTCATTTATTCTATTATTCCTGGTATTCCTTTTCCGTGCTGGCTCTACCTTAATTAGACGTTGTTGGGTTCTTTCTAACAAAACCTACAGACCCGACACCACTTTTTTTGAGGAATTGTTTCCCTACTTTTGTCGGAGAATTATTCTTCAACTGTTGGCCGTTTAACATATAATCCGATACAAAACCTCTTTGTCAAAGTATTCATTTTTTTTCTGATTTTTAGCGAGCCGGTCTGACACCACTTAGGAAGGAAAATGATTCCTCTATTGGCTGAGTGGACTCCGGATTCGTCAAATGAGTCTAATTACTGAATTATGAGAGTACCACAACGTTTAATCAGTTTTAATGAAAGAGCCGGTTAAAACGTAAGGATCTAGTGTAACACCAAGAATTAACCAAAAATATATATCTTTTAATTTATCAATATATATTTACACGAAATTTTCCGTTTAACATGGTTTGCACGATTCGAATATTGGCCTACTCCTGAAGAGAAATCTGATCAAAACAAGGTAGGCTCCACGTAAACAAAACAATTGCCAGATAGTTAATTTCTGGAGGCCTATAAGTTACAGAGTTAAACCACCATCTACTCTCCCTAATCTAAATAAAATATGACAGAAGTCACGAGATACTATTTCTCCCTTAGTTAGCTTGGGACAGTTATAAAAATCTTAATTAATTAAAACAAATATATATATATATATATATATATATATATATATATATATATATATATATATAGTCATTCGCACTTACATCACCTTGATCGGAACAGGGGTTGACGGATGTCGCTATAATGGATTTTTCAGCGAGTCTGCGGAGACAACAGACAGACTTCACGACGAAGGAAGAATTTACGTATCCCGTTATAAAGATTAAGGGGGTGGGATGAGGGAGTTGTCACGGTGACAGTAGAAACCGATGTCGAGTTCTTATGATTTTATCGATCCGGTTATAGGTCTAAAAGGTGGAGAGAGGGGTTGTGCTCTCTGGCTCAAGGAGTACTCTTCTTTGTAGCTCTCGAGTTCTTCTGGTACCCTCGTCTATTTCGCAGGGTTATCAAACTGGTTAGGTTAGGCTCTACAACCGCAAGTTTGTGTAAGTTGCTCCAAGGTGGTACACGATAAATCCTTATCGCGTATCGGCAATTGTCTCAATTCAGAGAATCACACCATACTTCTTCGCATCAATGTTGTGCGTATTTTCTCGAGAATGAATTACGCACCTCCGAAGCCCCCCAGCCCGCCAAATGTTTCGAGGCGGAGGGAGAAAACGGATCCCATAGCGGGCTAAAACTCCCAATAACACTTAAAAGTCACCAGCGCCTTATTCGGCCAAAAGCACAAGAGTTCGGCCTCCAAGAAGCGTATGGCAAGTCCATTTAGAATCTTCTCTTCTAATAGGGTCTTTGCATCTCCTTCGAGCAAGTCCTGGAAAACTCATTTCTTCAATGCAATTGCCGCGGACTGCGGGGCAATTTGGAAGAGCTGCGAAGGCTAGTCTCCACCCGTTCCATATTAACTATATTTTTGCTGGAGACAACGCTAGGAGCGTAGCTCATGACCACTCTTCCGGTGTATAAGGATTTGGGTACCGGACAATAGTAGGCGCTATTTACACCCGACATGACATCTCCCTTCTTCTCTTTGCTTTAGATACTTCCTTTAAGGCAGTAGTAATGCAGCTGCACCTCGATAAGAGTTATATTGTTATTTCTGCGTAGATTCCACCATCCATCAACTTCTCCGCAGGCAACTTCCACCGAATCGTGGCACTGTTTCCGAGGCGATTTCTACTGCTCGGGAATATAGAAGGTAAACACCCCCTATGGCGAGACTACTCGATCAATTCTAGGGGATAGATATCCTAATTATGGATGAATTTACCTACAATTGCCGCAAACCCGCTTCATTTTCATATCTTGATCGAGCGCTGTTCTGATAACAGGTAATGGATGACCCCCAAGGTAGTAATCACTTTTCTATTCATATATCGTTTTCTGGAATGCCTTCCCTCTGAGAAAACACCCTCCTCACAACCCTAGATGGTGCTTGGTGCGGGCGCGGTGGTCCACATTTAAGGAAAGGACTGATTTGTCTGGTCAAGTCGAAGAGTTTAGTTTGGTGCATGATTTCCGTGGGCCTAACTACTACTCCTAGAACGTCTGGCCGTTTTACACACTGAATGCTGACGGTCTTCAATCAAAAGCATTATGCGACATGCGCTATAAGCGCCACCCGAACGATTTCCGTGTCGGTGAATTTCGTAGAGCTATGGGTAATTTCCGTTATGTTTTTAAGCAGGCCCACCAATCTTCCTGCCGGGCATACTTGTCTTCAATTAGCGGCAAGAACAATCTAGCAAAGGTGTGGAAGTGAACCAAAAGGATTCGGGACAAGTTCGAACAGGAAACCTCTTCCTTCATAATTGAGAATGAAACCGCCACAACTTTCTCTGCATTTTATAGCCAAGATGCTGCTCAGCTAGCATTGAATGCACGTCGTGATGTCGCTGAAGACCGCATACTGGACTTTACCTTCAGAGGAGTGGACATCGCCACTGCTTGGGTGCAATGTCCCGTATGCCATTTTTCGACACCGAGTTGAGCGAGGCGTGGCATTTTCTATAAGATTTATTCAACAGGATCTGGACAAAGGGTATCTTCTCTGACTCCTGGCGAATGGCTACTTTGGTCGCTTTTCGCAAACGGAGGAGATAGCACTATACTCCGGTAGCTTTCCGCCAAATCAGTCTAACCTCCTCGTATGCAAGTTGATGCATATATTGTCTCGTAGAATGACTCTGACATATACGTCACGTTTATTAAGTATGCCTGGACGCCCAAGGTCTAACAGGTGACCATGACTCAAATCTGATCACGAGAGAGTTGAGGTGATAAAAGTGTTTGGGGGAAGAGTTGGAGTCCAACTTTCCTGAACGAGTGCGAAAGATTTAAATACAAAAGGATTAAATGCAGTTAGCCCATATTAAACTAATAAAGGTTGCAGGCTATGAGGCTTATGAAAAAGTAGGAACATAATATACTTTAATATTCACACAGTTATACAGAATAAATATATTAAATCGAATAATAACAATGGATACTCTATGTTTATAATAACCGAGCTAATAGAGCTACTCTGGCGAGCTCTACGGGGGGGAGGGGGGTCAAGAGGCGATATAAGCACACAGGGATGACTGGCACTGTAGCCACAGATGATTCGTCTCAGCCTATCTTGGGTTCGAGGCTTTAAGAGAGGAAATAAGTGATCGGATGGTTATTCGAGGGACGTTAACCACGGGGAGTTTAACCTCTACTAGTATCAATGACTGAAGGGAGTATTCGTGCCAAACGAAATTTACTCAAACCAAGGATGGGCCAATTGACTGGGGCTAGGAGCCTTCGGTATCATTCTAGCTTTCGGCAGGTAAAGAAATCGAGCGCGATCAAGAATGACGTGTTTCGTTGTAAAAGGCAGGCCTATACGGTCGATGCCCAATTGGGACCAATAATATATAGGGACCAGCCGGAACTACTATTGCCTCCGCCAAGGGCAGGCGTAGGGAAATCTCACAACGAACCAACACGGCGTTTGAGTGATGGGAAGTACGAGACGACAGAAGCACGCGTTTGAGATTCCAATCCCTCACTTATCGCGGAAAGCAGTTTGATATTCTGATTGTTCTCACGGTCGTCGCTTACGTCGACTGACCTCGTGCCTGATCTCGTGGTTTGACGGTGTTTATGGCGGCATAGAACCTTCATTCTTGACAACTCCTCCATTCCCAAGATGTTACTTTTAAAAAAAAGTGACATCTGACAACCGCTAGATGGGTATTAAAAGTCTTGAATTTTCCTGACCTCAATGGGGGATAGCTAACCTTGAACGGGTAGCGCTTTGGTTGCTTGGACATACGTATTTACGTACAAAGAGTATCCATGAACACAAGGAATAAATGAACTCGACAAAAACACAAGGGCTACAAGAACTAATATTAGTTCAAACGGGGGTCGATCACCTATGCTCGATGACGACCTAGAGCTACATCAAAAGAAAATAAAATACTACACACAAAATATTGAAAAAACACAATAAAAAAACATACAAAAGGGAAATATATTGATCCTAAGGATACAAAGGTTTACTGGATTGTCCAAATATATACATTTTAAACAAGAGGAACAAAATTAACCATAGCAGTTACAAGCATAAAATGTATCCTAGATGAGTTTGGGTAGGCTTTAAAAAGTTCATACTCAAGCTATCTGTCGTAGAATGACTCCCGACGATATACCATATATCACTATTCGTTGAGGTAACTTCTTTAATTATCTCTAGAGTGCGTTAATGTCTGGCGGCCGATATTATGTATCTTCGATATGCTTAAGAAGTGGAACTGAGCTCAAGGATAATAATATTGCTATCATTAATAAAATAGAGTTTTATTAATAATAACTATCAACAAACACAAGACGGAAAATATTGACATAAACAGAGAATGGAAAGGGTCGTGGGGGCTCGGGCTAATCCGAGGATTTAAAGGATTTAAAAAGGTAAAACAAATATAGAGTTAAAGAGATGGGATGGTTCGATAAATCATTTAAAGCACAGGATAGAATTGACAAAAGGGTTAAGTACTCAAAGGTGACGTTTGGCTTACGTAACTTTACACAAGTGGTGCAGTGGAAGGTGGCGCGAAGGAATTTTCGGTCCGCTGGCGAGTTCCAGCCGAAGGGGGGGATAAGATGATCCTGACGTGGCATCTTGGGAATGAGAACCGTTTCTCGACAAACGGCTTGAAGAACAATGGCTGTTCTACGTTGTTCTCTTCTGAACAAAGGGGAAAGGGGGGGGGGGTGAGAACCGTCTCTTGTCTACGGGCTCAAAAACAATGGCTGTTCTAATGCTGTTCTCCTCTGAACAACAGGGGGGGGGGGGGTGAGAACCGGCTCTTGTCTACGGGCTCAAGAACAATGGCTGTTCTAATGTTGTTCTCCTCTGAACAACAAGGAGGAAGAGTGAGAACCGTTTCTTGGCGAAGGGCTCAAAAGAACAATGGATGTTCTCGAACCTTTGGCACTCAAGGAATATTGTCCTCCTTCTGGACAAGTGATGGTGAATCTCGAGGTCGAGGTCCCTTGGCGCACAAAGGGAGAGAGGGTCGTGGTGATGTGTCGCGACGAAAATCTGGATCTCCAATCTGATCTTAGTGGTAAAGTTTCCATATAAATAGCCAGGACATCTCCCTGGCATGGGGGACAATGGAGTGGGAGCTTCGAGGGAACGCACAGCCGAGCCGGAGAACAATGCCTTATCTGCCCATAAGCCTAACTCAATCTGGCAAGGGCGGCGTATGGGGGAGAACGTGGGGACGATAACCTCCTTGTTTAAACATTGACATCCGGTGGCTGTGATAAGGCGCCAAGCTTCGAAACGAAGATGCACGTGGGCCCATCGTGGTTTTAAATAATATGTGATAGAAGTTGAAATTAACGCAGCTTCAACTTGTTCTATCACACTATCCACAACACAGTTCTCGGAACCTTTTATATAATTGATTTTAAATTGATACTCCTAGAGGTATAAACTCTAGCACATAAAGCGACCATTGTTGCTTTTTATTTTTCGCAAATATGCGAGGGGCTTGTGATCCGTCTGTACAAGGAACTCTTTACCTAATAAATACATTCCAAACTTCTGTATGGACCATATAATGGCTTAAGCTTCCTTTTCAACGACGGCATAATTTTTTCCTGCGCGGGAGAAGCTTACGGCTAGCGTAGGCAACGGGATAGCTATCGCCATCATTGCTATACTGTATTAAAACGGAACCTAACCCTTCATTACTGGCATCGGTTCTGATACACAGCGTCTTTTTAGGGTTGGGAGGCCGAAGGATAGGGGCGGAAGTTAATTTTGCCTTCAGCTGATCAAAGTGCCAGAGATCTAATGGGGACCAGAAAAGGTGTTCCGGGGACTTCATTTTCAACAAGTCACAAAAAGGGGCCGAGAGAGAAACGAAATGTGGGACGAAGTGGCAGTAGATTGAAGTAGATCCCATGAAGAATCTCTGCTGCTTTTTATTGGACGGACAGGTATTTCTACGATGGCACGGATTTTGCCATCCTAGGGGGCTAATCGGTTGTTCCCAATTTGAAAGCCAAGTTAGTCAATTGTAGTATAAGCAAAATGGCACTTGCTCAGGCCGATAGCGAGTTCGTGCTCGCGGAGGCGACGCAGCAGGGCCCGGAGGGCGACCACATGATGGTCCCACTCGCTAGTTGCAACGTAAGTTTTATCGAAATAAAAAGTCACGATTGCAAACCCGTCTAATATTCTTCGCATCATGCAATTGTAATTAATACAGGACGTCACCAAGCCGAACGGGAGACGGCGGAACTGCATTAGCCTTGGTTTTTGGAGAAAGCCGTGTATCTCTTTAAATTTAACAATTTAGTAACTTCTGCGTTGAAGACCTCTCTTAAATGGATGGGCAGGGGTTACGGATTACTACGAATAGGCTCCAGGGTGGTTAAAATAATATCATAATCGAACTGAGCGGTACAGCCGGGAATATCGGAAATCACGTCTCCAAAGTGACTCAATAACTGCTGCAGCTGATTCTTCAAATCGGACGGCAGCTGAGCGTTAACGTCTAAGTCAGATGACCAGGATTCGGTAGCGCTGGGCACGGTGGGCAACAGGTACTTCTTGACATGTTCATTTCAAGCCACTTGCACCACATGTAGTGGATCTATAGGGTGAATGGGGCCAATCAGGTCTATTGCCACATGGGTGAAGGTTCCAGGTGTGATGGATCCCTTCTTCAGCAGAGCGGGTCTGATGCGTCCTTTTTCGGATGTCCTTTGACATACATCAAACGAACTGTACTAATTAAGGGTATCATCTGCCGCACCAAGGCAATAAAAATACTTAAAAATTTTTGTGCATTCTCGGTATTCTCTAGCAAAGATGCTGCTTCGCTAGCATTGAATGCACGTCGTGATGTCGCTGAAGTCCCCTTACTGGACTTTACCATTAGAGGAGTAGCTGTGCCCGCGCACTTTGTGAGCGAACACAAACGGGTGACCATGATTCAACTTTATTCCCCACCCAGATGAGGCGATAGAAGTTTTGGGGATCGAGTTGGAAGCCAATTTTCCTGGAAGAGTGCAAAGGATTTAAATACAAAAAGATTAAGTGCAGCTGGCCTATATTAAACTAATAAAGGCTGCGGGCTATGAGGCTTATGGAAAAGTAGGAACAAAATATACGTAGTATTTACAGTTGTACTGAATTAATAGATTAAATATAATAATGACAAGGGATACTCGATGTTTATAATGACCGAACTAACAGAGCTACTCGGCAGGCTCTACGGGGAAAGGGGGGAGGCGATACAAGCCTCTGTACATACGCACACAGAAATGACTGGCACTGGAACCATAGATGATTCGTTTCAGCCTGGCCTGGGCTTGAGGCTTTAAGAGATTAAACGGTGGATCGGATGGTTATTCGAGGGACGTTAACCACGGGGAGTTTAACCTCTACTAGTATCTCCAACTGGATAGAGTATTCGTGTCAAATGAAATGTACCGAAATCAAGGATATGCCAATTGACATGGGCTCAGATCCTTCGGTATAATTCCAGCCTTCACCTCCTAGAGAAATGGAGCGTGATCGAAAATGACGATGCCCAATTGGGACCAACAATATATATGGACCAGCCTGAACCGTTACTCCCTCCGTCAACGGTGGACTTAGGGGAATCTCTCCACAAACATCACGGCGCTTGAGGGATGGAAAGTACTACCGTGGGGGTTTTCTAGTTAACGCCCTGGGAAATGACAGAAACACGCGTTTCAGATTCCAATCCCTCCTTTATCACGGAAAGAAGTTTGATATTCTGACTGTTCTCGCGGTCCTCGTTCATGTGGACTGATCTCGTGCCTCACCTCGTAGTTTTGACGGGGCTTATGGCAGCAAAGAACCTTAATTCTCGACTTATTGGTAAATGTTAGATTAAACATTTTCCCGGACAGCAGAGACCACCTGTCTTCTGCACGATGCGGCTTTCGCAAGTTCCATTCCACGTCAGATGCTTTGCTCTGACGGAAAATGCGGTTTGTGAGGCTTTCCTCAGAAGAAGGGAATACGCCACCTTTTTTATCTTTCTGTATGAGGCCTATGGTACCGTATGGAGATAGGGTATCAGTGAAACTCTCCTAAGGATTAGTAGCGATGAGATGCCCAGTACTCTTTGACGTAGTATTGGGTCGACTTCAACCCTTCCTGCGTTTCTCAGCCGAGAGAGATGACGACTATGTGCAAGGCTAGGCAGTGCATGAAAGGCTATACTAGGCTAGGTTACAGTATGATATGCTAGGTTAGGCTATGATATACTAAGCTATGCTAGTCTTCGCTATACCAGGCTAGGGTGAGCAAGGCTTTGCTAGGGTAGGCTAGGCTATGTTATGCATGCTATGCAACCCTAGGCTAGGCAATACTATACTGTACTAACTAGGCTAGGGTAGGGTAAGGTAGTTTATGTTATACTCTACTAGGCTATGTTAGTCTAAGCTAGAATATGATAACTAGGTTAGGGTAGGCTAGGATAGAATATACTACGCTAGGCTAGTCTAGGCTGTCATACTATACCAGGCTAAACTATACTATCTAAGGCTAGTCTATATATATTATGCTAGCTACGCTAGAGTATAGTATGGTAAGTTTTACTAATATAGGGAATCATAGGCTAGACTTTGTTATACTAAGCTAGGCTATGCTAGACTAGGCTATCTGATGCTAGGCTAGGCCATACTGAGGTAAGATATGCTATGACATAATTTACTGTTATACTATACTATACTATGCTATGATATAATATGCTGGGATAGGCAGGATTGACTATGTTAGGTAGTCTAGGCTAGTCTATACTATACTATGCTAGGAGATACTATACTACATATATTATATTATACTATACTATGTTATGTTATAATATACTATGCCATGTTATACTATGCTATACTATTCTAGACTATGCAATTAGGATGTGACCATTTTTTTGCCTTTCCAATTCAACAAATGAGGTGTGACAAAAAGTTAAGGGCCGCCATTTTAATTAATTTTTTTCAATATAATTTAGTTCTGCTTTTTAATAAACTTTTAGAACGTTATGACATTTTAGTCGCGTGTGACTCTACATCTCACTATGTCGGTCGGTCGGTCCAAGTTTTGCTTCTCTTTTTTTAATAATTTGTAGCAATTCAGCCAATTTTACTGAAATTTGAAACCCTTATGTTGTTTTACATTCACTTTCGAATGATATAATTGGTAAAGTCCTCCCATGTTAGCCCGGAAAATATATTGTTTTGGCAATAATATCATAACTATTTGGCAGATTTTAACGAGATTTGAACCCATTATGTTGTTTTTTTAACATTCTCTTTCTAATGATATAATTATTAAGGTCTCCTAAGGTTAGCCCTAAAATTAGTTTTTGGGAATAACAGTATAACTATTCGGCCGATTCTAACGAAATTTGAAACTCTTATATTGTTTTACATTCCCTTTCAAACAATATAATTTCCAAAGTCAGCTAAGGTTAGCTAGGGAATTAGATTTGGGGGGCAATAACATCATAACTATTCGGCAAATTCTAACGAAATTTGAGACCCTTAAGGTGTTAACATTCTCTTTGGAATGATAGAATTGCTAAGGTCCTCCCAAGGTTACTCCGGGAAATATTGTAAGTTATGAAAGTAGTAAGGACATAAATCAGAATAAGTGAGGGCACGCGAATATTTGGTCAGTAGGCCTTGTTTATCCATAATACCATTAAATGGGTCTCACTGGACCGAGGGTAAGTTTATCCTAAGATTATACAAAACTAAAAATTTAAAGGATATTAAGGAATTCATCCTACACAGATAAGCAAATAAAATTTAAAATTAATCCGTGTTCCCTTATTTTACAGTTCACTATACCAATTTATTTTATGAAAAAAATTAGTACACAGATAAAAAAGAATGGAAATGGCTCGGAATTAATTGTGAAAAGGATCTAATGGGTTTCTACTTAAACTACGGAATTGGAATTCCTGAAGGAACAAGCTCTAGCGCATCAACCGACAGTTATTATTCCTGAAGTTACGTAGGTATGATAGGGGTTTATGGTCTGTTTTCACTACAATTTCTTTCCCTATTAAATACATCTTGAAGTGACGGATTCCCCAAACTACAGCGAGGGCTTCTCTCTCAATTACCGCATAATTCTTATCGCGTGCAAGTAATTTTCTGCTTGCGTAAGCCATGGGCAAACTTTCACCGTTATTCTTATACTGGAGGAGGACACATCCTATACCGTCATTACTGGGGTCGGTGCGAATGCCAAACAGTTTGTCGAGCTAGGAAGGCGGAGGATAGCAGCTGATTCCAAATTTTCTTTGAGTTGATTAAAGCTGTAAATCGACAATGGCGTCCACTCAAGGCGTTCGGGGGCCTTGTTCTTTAATAGCTCGCACAGAGGGGGGGCGAAGATAGACACGAAGTTGGGTATGGAGAAACGATAGAACGAAGCAGAGCCTGTGAAGGATCGCAGCTGCCTCTTGTTAGTCGGAAAAGCCATGACAACGATGGGCCGGATCTTTTCTTGCTGGGGGGCTAACCGATTATTCCCGATATAGAAGCCGAGGTAATTGATAGTGCCAAAAGTGTGGTCAAGTGTTGATCCCAATCTTGGGTGCCGCGTAAATATTAACAAATAGAGTGTGACGTTAAGTAAGCCTTCTAAAATCATCCTCATCATCCGGTTATGATTGCTGCAAGCCGTCATCAGACCAAAAGGGAGCCGACGAAAGTGCATCAGCCCATTCTCAGTGGGAAAAGCAGAAAATTTCCTCACTTCGTCCCTCAGGCGAATCTGATAATAGGCCTTGTATAAATCTAACACCGAGCTGAACTTTGCCTTTTCGAAAAGGTGCAAGTTCTGATCTATGGTGGGTATTGATTCGGCATCAAATATGGATGGGTTACAAGGTGGTGTAGCACAGCCGGGGATCTCGGTGATGACGTTATCTAAACGACTCAGGAGCGCTCCAACCTGAAGCCAACGGTACTAGTCGCAAAAGCAGCAAATATAGTCAAATGAGCAGTGCTAACCTAATCTAATATAGTCAAATGAGAAAAAATATTTAGAAAATATTGTTTATTTTTCAATTACAAAATTTAAAGAAAAATGCAGCTTGCAGTTGATGCTTTTGAAGAGCTGATAGCTTGTCACATATCTCAATTTCCGCAGGCGGGGAATTATTAAAATCGGCCAAGACATGCATCGGGTATTCCTTGTCTTGCTCCATACAGGCGACTTGAATTACGCAAAATGGGTCCAAGGGGGAGGCAGATTACATGGGGGATTCTTCGTCGATGGTAACTATCTTGTTGATGCTCGCGCCCCGGTAGTACCGCTTGAGGATGTTAACATTAAAAAGCTTTCTCGCTGAGGGGGTTTCAAAAAGGTAATAGACGGCGCCACGCTTCTCAACTATTTGGTAGGGGCCATTTTCCAGCCTCCTTCTTAAATCTAGTAGATAAGAGTAAGAAGTATGAATGTTTTTATCCAATTTCTGATTAGAATAAAGTCCCTTTGGGATACTGCGGGGGCCTCTGACGTTTCTACCATATAAAAGTTCAAAGAGGGCGAATCCTAATGTACGATGGGGGATTTCACGGTAGGCAAAGGGGGCTACCATAAGGAAGGAGTTCCACTTCAGTGGGCTGATCTGCACACAACCTCCTGAGAATGGACTTAAGGCTTTTATTTAGCGTCTCGCACATTCAATTTCCACTCGGGTGAAAAGGAGTGGTAAACCCGGGCTTAATCATAAGTAATTTACCGACGTACCCCGTTAATTCGGAGGTGAATTGACGAACACGATCCGAGAGGATTTCTTTTTGTAGGCGCACAGAGGAAAATACAGAAATAAGGGCTTCGGCGTAGGAGATGCTGTCGATTTTCTTGAGAGGCACAGCCTCGTGGAATTGGGTGGCAAAATCAACCAGCTTTAAAACGTAGCTATGGACTTTACTCAACGAGGGGTGGATCGGTCTGATCAGGTCGAGAGATACTCGGGAGAAGGGTTCAGAGATTTGTGGTCCCTTCTGCAAAGGCACAGGTTTGACTCGACATTTTTTTGCCGTCTTTTAGCAAATGTCGCACGAACGACAATATCGTAGAATTTCGTCGGTCGCGCCAGGCTATAAAAATATTTGAAGATTCTTTGGGTGGTATTCGTGTGGCCGAACTGATCAGAAAAAAGGCTATTGTGAGCCGTTTGCAGGATTGGAGGGACGTAAGGACGAGGTACACATAGTGGGCGGATTCAGTGTCGTTTTCCTTGGTGCACACGCCATAGAGGAGGTCATCCTTGATGAGAAAGGAAATCACCCTATTACTTTTGATGGTTTTGTGCGTTTGTTTTCGGATTTTGACCACAAGGGACGAAGAGACTGACATTCCCTCTGGATTTTGGCAAAGTCATGGCTCATCGCACTCTGGAATTTGGGGGTACACGGGGGTTCCAGTGGCGTAGAGGCTTGCAGTTCCTTCTTCGTGCGGGAAACGGTAGTAACGGGTTGAGACACGCGTGCGCAAGAAATCCGTGGGGACTGACCAATTAGGACAACATAAACATGATGGGGCTGCAACGAATTCAGCCCAACCAGTAAAATAGGCCCACTCACTGAACAATAGGGAATTTATTGGCACGCTCGAAGTAATCATACACTATGGCAAATTTATCATGGTCCGGGCGAGTAGTTCATCGGATACAACAATGCACGAGTACTCTGTATCACATATGAGGGTGGAGATCCTGCACCCATTCACTGCTCTAGTTTAGAAGGGGAGGGACTCAGGGGTACTTTTATCGAACAAAATGTTTACCTGGGGGCCAGCAGTAAAGGGCGAGTTTTAAGATGATGTGGCTACATTTCGCGACGGTTGAGACTTAGAAGTGGCACTGACCTGGTGTACCTGGTGGACGGAGGGGTACTTCTAAACTGCGAGTTTTGAGGGCAATTGTTCTTCACATGACCCTGAACTCCACATGAATAGCACACAATGGTCCCATTAGGGAACAACGAAGCAGGGAGGTTAAGTGCAAAGGGCTTAACATCACGGTGTCCTCACGAGAAGAGGGGTTTGAGTTAGGCGGGCCCAGTCACCTTAACGAACTTATTCCCATTATTTGGAACAAATTTGTTCTTGCTGGTTTTGGATTTAGGAGATGAGGATTCTGATTATTCCCTCTATCGGATAGCACTTGTGGCTATTCGCGTAGTCGTTTGCCTCCTCGATGTATTCCTTGAGAGAAGGGCACTTCCGGTCCTTGACGAAGGATCTGAATTCCGAAGGGAGCGACGCAATAAATCTGTCCTTCACGAAATCCAGCAGGGCTTCGTATTCATGAGGCATCTTGGACACATCACTCCAAAAATTAAAATGACGCTGTAGGAAGTAACCAAACTGTGGGAAGGTCTGGTTTGGTTGAATGCGCGGTGCCTAAATTTAGCTCGGTAGAAGTCCGGGGTCGTGTTATAAGCGGCGAGCAGCTAGGCTCTTTACAATGAGTAATCAATTGTTGCATCTAATGGAAAAGAGATAAAAATATCTCTGAGTTGGAAGCTTACCAATGGCAAGAATTGTGCTAAGCTGTTCATTTCGATGTTCCAATGGTTCACCTCGAAGATCTTTTCGAAGTGGGTGAGATAAGACCCGAAGTCTTCGCCTTCCTTAAGGACGGAGAGTTTTATGGTCGCAGACTGCGGTGCGTCTTGTCTAAAACTTGAGGAGTTTATGGAGAGCGTCTCATTCCCAGCCCTATTCATCTCTTTCTCCTCGTTCTTTTTTTGTTTCCTCTCTGTCTTCTCTTGTGCCTTGAAAATTTCAGACGATAGCATGATGGTGGTTTTACGTGAAAGGCACAACAACAAGAATTAAATTAACGCACGACAATGATTATGGCGTAATTATGCATTTCTTTATGCACGAACGGGAGTGCGAATGGTTTTGCTAAACACAACCAAAACACAAACAACGAAAGAGCGACGGAGGGGAAACGATCCAAGAGAGCTTTTGCGGTTGATATTTTACCTAAATCCCTCACTGTAATTGAGACGAGAGTTACAACACTTCTAGGACAACATTACGAAAAGTAATACTATTTTTACCATACTTACAACTTACGGCACGAGATGAGGCCTTGGAGGACAACAATTCAATTCAGTGGGGGAATAAAAATAATAGTTAAACACGGTCACTCAACAATTAATTCACACACCAAAATCAAAATTTGAAACGGGAACAAATACACTTCGAAAGTAGGTATGCAATGGTTATTTCTCACCTTTTAAACTCCACAACCAGAACCAAGATTAGCCAAAATTTACAAATTAACCAAGGTTAACTAATAGATTGATCAGATTTTAATCAATTGTTTGACCAAGATTAACCTTAATAAACCTGATACCAGTTTAATATATAATAGATATTACTATATGACGTAGAATAGGGTTGAGTTCATAGAGTTCCTTCGTCATGAATAAGATTAAGTTCAACCCTTCCTGCATTTCTCAGTCGAGAGAGATGACGGATGTGTGCGTGGGAGACTTTAATTAAGACACTAGAAAAACAGGTACAAAATAACTTTACTAATATACAAATTAATATTCTTTTTACAAAGATTAAATGGGGTTTTGAAGCAAGCTATATAAATAGAGTAGACGTTTACGAGTCTCAGGGTCTTAAAGGGGAAAGTACTTGGCCTAAACGGCCGCCCAACACACAAACGAACAATACTGCCAAAAGGGTTTCTCGAATAACCTTCAGCGTTCACGAAACCGACGATGGAGGCTTACAAGGGGGGAGGGGGGAGTAGAGAGAGCACTTGCAAGGGAGAGTTTCGCGTTGCTGTTACCTCGAAGATTTTGTCCTAGGGTATAATCCTTGCCTTGGCGTAAAGTTCAAATAATAGTCTCTTAACAATGACTACTAACGGAATAAATTGAGATCTTGCCTTTGAGTTTAGAACACCGAATCGAGACTGGTCGCGTAGCGTTAGGGGAGCGGATAACAACGAGTACGGGGTAGACTCACGCTAATTAGACGAGCATACACGGAGCTTGATGGATTCTGCGATGAAGTGTGTAGAGTCCAATGGGGCGCGAGTAGCGTACGAACGGGAAAGTGCAGAGGATAGACAGTGGATTCTGAAGGGGCGCCAGGCGGTGGATACTCACAGGGCGATGCCGGAGGATTTATAGTGGTGACGAATGTGATTTTTTCCCTCTCCATCCGAAGGGCAAAGTTCCAGGGACCGATGCATCGCCGGGCGAGGGTAGTCTCGCCCTATTAGCACGATCGCGAGAAAATTCCTAAGCCGGCGAGGCGAAACTTATTCCGACTCTCAAAGTTACCTTTTCGGGCTCTCAAGATTCTCACAGCTTTCTGCGATGACAGACTTTCAGGTTACCGAGGCCTCTCGGGATTTCGCGCCTTCATCAGCGCAGACAAAAGGGTCGACCAGGTGTCTATTCTCTCTCTCTCTCATTGAAAGGCGTGCCCGCGTGCATCATTCTCTCTCTCTCTCTCTCTCTCTCTCGTATTTCTGACAGTTTATTTCTGAGGTTTTGCGAGATCGTCGATTTGCACCTAGGCGTGAGGCGGAGCCCCCTCTGGCTCAATAGTGCAGGATGACGGTGTCCCGTAGGTCAAAGTCCTCAGTTGCCCACTCTTTGTCCTGAATATCTAGGGTATGACCTAGGTGTTTTCCTAAGATGTTCTCAATACGCTCTACGTGAAAGGGCTTTTTATATCTTTTGGTGAGGCCCAGATGCCAACTCTGCAGCGTCGACTCCAACAGGCATTGAACCGAATGATGATTTTATGACGAGATTATTAATAAAATTTTATAAGAAAATAAAGATTTCGATTAAAAAAGAGAAGATAAAAGGAAATTATTCTAAAAGATATTGAGAGAAAGTATAGAAAAAGAAGAAGTTATAATTAAGTTTCAAAACAATTTGACACTATAGGAAAGGTAACTGGAAACTGAAATGGAAACTGATAAACTTACCTTGGCCGAAGGCCACAGACGGACTGTTTCCCTCGGAAGCACATGCTTCTCCTGTAAGAAGGAGTGGCGAAGCAGGTCCTCTTGTGAAGTTTATAATTTTTAAGTTTGAAAATATTTTTACGGTTCTTGGTAATCGATCCTTTTGTACGTTAATGATCGGTGCCTTGTCTCTTCAAAGAGCATTAATTCTTCTATTTTATTTGATCTAATGATAGATTTTATTTGTATTTTTATTAGTGTTTCTGATCTTGGTGAATTTGGTGTTTTTCTTTAAAATACGATCTGATTGTTGCATTATTGTGGTGCTGTTCGCATCTTGTCTAGAGACTAGTTGTGGTTAAACCAATGTAGGCTGTTTCATAGGCTTTACATCCATTTTTAGGGCAGGTAAATTGGTATACCAAACGGTCTGTTTCAAATATAGTAGTGGGTAATAATTTTCTTGAAAGAACTAGATCATTTCGCTTCCATTGTTTTAGTAGATATTGAGGTTAATTTTTATTTTATCATTTTTACTCTTAATATTTTTACTAAACTTTTAATGTTGTTTTTCTCTTTGAATATATTTTTTTGTCATTTGTTTGCAGTAGTATATTGATAAATTTTCCTTTTCGGTGTTCTCTGTTTATTTTATTCGTTATAAATTGATTAATCGGTTGGTCTATATTATCTAGTAAGGTTTGCTTGATCCTTCTATCTTTAGTGTATGGCTCGGTCACTAAAAGGTTGGCGTGAAAAACTTCTTAATTTCTTCAAACTGGCAAAACTGTGAGAGCTAAGTTCGAAGCATCGAATAAATGTCACTCATGATGATTTTTTCCTGCCTATTTATTACAAACCCAAATATTAATCAACTTATAAATATTAAAAGAAACACGATAAAAACACAAAGGAATGAAAGAATAAAAATGTATCCTGCAAATAAATAACAGACAATTATATTCGAAAAAAAAACCAACTTAAAATGATAACTACGGATTACAGAAACAAGGACAAGAAAAGACCCAAGGATTCGCTCAAGGGGTTATTTTACCACACTTAAATATCCCGGAAAAGATGACTTATCTACTGTTAGAATAAATTAATTTTTTTCTTTTACCTTCCTTTATAACTTCTTTTATGCTTTTGTTTACTATTTTCCTACTACATTACACACTTATCTACATGTGTAACTTTAACATGCAGGTTCAGTTTTCGCAAAAAAACACGCACACACTCGTCCGAACGGGAGGGGGTGTGTGATTGGACAGTACTCTCTTCCCCTTCAGGCTTCACCTGCTAGCTATGAATATAATAAATGTATAGGACAGACAAAAAAAAGAAATCGAGAAATCTCATTCATTCTATGCCAAAAATGAAGGCGTCGAGGGCATCTCTTTATTCATCGGTTCCTTTTTAGTCCTTGACTTCTTATGATATAAGACAATTTCATCTGTACCTCCTACTATGCGATATTTACACTATTAAATTTCTCATTAAGTCGGTTTTTAAATATATTAATTAACGTGCTTTACCTTTCGTCCATCTTGAGCAGTACTCTGTAATTTATATTTCTAAATCCTTTATGATTTTGAATACTTCGATCAACTCCCACGTAATCGTCTACTTGCCAAGGATAATAAGTTTAATAAGCTGAGTCTCTATTTCTATGGTATGTTTCAAATCCCAGGAACGAGTTTAGTAGCCCTACATTGCACTCTTTCTAACCTCACTATATCTTTTTTAATGTTAGGAGACCAAAATTGTACGGCATATTCGAGGTGTAGGAATACGAGCGCTTTGTATAAAGGTAGAATTTTACCTTTCTACATGAAAGTGAAATTCCGGGCAATATGTCATACCATTTGATTTGCTTTCTTACAAGTTTTTGCGCATAGCTTTGACACTTTAAGGTCATCTGAGATTAACAGAGTCAAAGATTTGACGGTTCATATGATTTTCTACTTTTAAGTTATGACATCCTAAGTGCATGACTTTGCATTTCTGTATGTTAAAGCTCATCTGTCCTTTATCCACCTATTCGACAATTTTATCAGGGTCTGTCTGCATTTCTTCTATATCGGATCTAGAAAAAGCTCTGTTTCCTATCTTTTTGTCATCTGAAAATTTAGAGATCCTACTAATCATTTCATTATCCAGGTCGTTAATATATACAATGAATAAAAGTGGGCCCAGGACTGACCCCTGAGGTACCCTGCTGATAACAGGGCCCACTTTGAGCACGCCTCAATAAAAACAGCTACCCGTGGTCGATTTGAGAGCCAGGTTGCTATCTAGTTGAACATTTTTCTCCTGTCTCTAATGGCTATAATTTTCATCAACAGCCTTTCATGCGGAACGGTATCAAAGGTCTTTTTAAAATCAGGGGAAATTTTATGCACCGCTCTAGTTTAATTATAGATGAGAATCCTTTAATGAAAAAATTCAAGTAAGTTGGATAAGCACGAGCGCCCTCATCTAAATCCATGCTGGGTGTCTGTGATTAAATTATTTGTCTCAAGATAACTTACCAATCTATCTCTAGCTATCGATTATAAGAGATTCACAATTCGAGAATAAGGTTGATACGACGAAAATTTGTAGGGTCAGATTTTTCCACTTTTTTGAATATTGGCGTAACAATCGCACTTTGAACTTTATTGGAACAAGGCTTTCTTTAATCGATCAATTGAGAATCTTGCTGAGCGGTCTTCTTAATTCATCTTTTAATTCTTTAAGATGAGTTGAGTACACCCATTGGGCCCAAGTGCCTTCGAATGTTTCATTTTGTTTACGTATGCGATAATCCCCCCTTGATTTACACTCATGGTGGATAGAACATTTATTTTTCATGATTTATTTCCTCGCCTAGGAATGCTAATTGTGCCACGTCTTTCACATTGAAAATACTTACGAAGTGCTCATTTAATATTATAACTATTTGTTGTGGATTGTCTGTCATAACATTCTATTTATTTCTAATAGGCCCAATTGAACCCCTTATGGGCTTCCTACTGTTTACGTAACTATAAATCCTTTCGGTTTTTGCTTCGAATTTAAGGCAAGATATATCTCTTATTTCATCTTCGCTTTCCTAACGGACCACATTGCTAGCCTTCATTATACTACTGTTTCGTTATTTTTGAAACTTTGGCAACCTATGTTACGCTCTAGAATTAAGTTAATTATGAAAGGGCAAACCCACGGTACCCTCTTTAATTTCAAATTTTTCGACGTACGTATTTAACTAACTCAGAATCCACAATGAGTACATTTTTCTTTAGCCCCGAGTCTCCTAGAATGACCAGTATATATATTTATATATATATATATATATATATATATATATATATATATATATATATATATATATATATATATATATATATATATATATATATATATATATATATATATATATATATATATATATATATATATATATATATATATATATATATATATATATATATATATATATATATATATTATATTTAGAGACGACCTTTGCTCGTATCCCAGCAGCGGCGACCAGGGGAGAGCTAAGTATGTGGAACGGGGTGCAATTGGTCGTTAGTATAATAAGAAGGCTGCGGGACACTGAAGTTATGGAAAGGAGGGTACCAAAATAATCTTTAATAATTACGATAGGTATACGATATATACAGATGGAAAATATTGCAAACGTATACTTAATTTTTAAAGGGAGCGAATAGATAGGCTCAAACGTAAGCTCACAAGCAGCTGCTGTTGAGCCAATATACGAACATACACTTTACGCTTGACTGGTCAAGAAACCACAATGGAGTCGCGGAGCCTAGCTTGGGGGTTGAGGCTTTATAAGACGACGCGGGGATGGGTGGTTGAACAAGTAAATTGTAGTCGATGGAATTTAACTTCAAGGAGTGGGTTCGAGGGAGTGCTTGCGCCAGGCGAGTTAAAAACGAATCCAGTGATAGCCAATTGACTGGGACTAAATTCCTTCGGTTAGAATTCTTGCCTTCGAGCTCGAGAAGAGGGAACAGAGCTGAATCGAGAAAACGACGTGTCTCGTGCAGAAAGGCGGACCTATACTTTTTTTTCCCCACTGTGTCTAGCATTATATATGGGCCGGCCGGAAGCGAAAATGCCTCAGGCCAATGATGGACCTCTCATTAACCAAACACTCCACTCGAGGATAGGGATGAACTCCAGCGGGGTTTCTTTATATCGCCCGGAGATGCAGGCAGCGTGTTCTTGAGCCCACGGTTCTCTCACGGTTCCCAAGACTTTGCTCTGTGTTGCTCGACCTCGTGGCTTCTTGGCTCATAGCGATATTAACCTATATTCCCGGCACCGAGTACATCCACGGCACTGTTCTATTAAGAAAACAAATTTCCTAGTTTATCCTTCTTATGCGGTCGCCAAAGGCTTCGAAGTTGCAGATCTCAAATCATGGAATTAACTGTATACTCTCTTTTACATGTACGCTTGTATTAATTTTAAACCTATTTATACTATGCTCACTCGTCGAAAAATGCTCACACACTCATACGTTCTCTACCCAAGTCTCTTCCTTGGTAATAATTAAATCAAGTATATATTCGTCACGCGTAACTTCGTGTACTTTTTGAAAAATAAAATTATCCTGAATGAAATTGACCAGTCTTTCCCCTACTTTATCTGAAGTGTTGGTTGTATAACTAGTTAATGTTAGGGTAATTGAAATCCCCACAAATTACTGTTTTACATTATTTCCCCATAGATGGTAGGCACTCGAAGAGTAGCAAATCCTCCGTTTCTATTTTGATGAGGGGCAGTAAATAACAGCTGAGTAGATTCAATTATTTTTAGTACACCGAAGTCTAAGACAAGAACCTCGCTAATAATATTTTCCGTCGTCACGCCTAGCACTTTTGTGCTTCGTTCTCTTCTTACGTAAGCTAATAGTCCACCGCCTCTCCCAGTTGATCGTTCTTTGTTAAAGATTTTGTATCTTTCTATACTAAATTCCGCAATAAAGTTCCTTGTAGCTGAATCTAACCAGGTATCGCTCATGCATACGGTCTCGTAAGCGCCCTCGTAAATCATGGCTTTAAATTCAGTTAGGTTATTCCTTAAACTACGAAAATTCGGGTAACTTCATTTTAATTTGTCGTTTAAATATTCACCTCCCTTTTTCGTATGCCCTGGGGGGTTTCACTGATCACTCCAATTTATTGTTTCTTCGCGTGAACTCCGGTCAAGTGTTTCGTTTTCAAGGCCCTAGGGGTACCACTGTAAGTGTATCTCCCTAATTACGTTATTTAATAATCTTCCTAGGCGTGACTCGCCAATTCTGTTCAGGTGCAGAACATATTTGACAAAAGGAGTGGCGTCTCGAAAATGTTCTCAGTAAGAAGCAAATTTAAACTCAATTACCTGACAAAGTTCATTAAGCATTTATTTTTGTAGATTGCATTTGATTGCTTTCTCAAGCTTGCTTTTGACTTTGTCTTTCGGGCGGGTTATCAGGTCTCTAAAGGAGAATATTATCTGTTTTCAGCTGGTATAGTATCTGTGTATATCGTTTCCGCCGATCACAATAACTGACAGCGGCTCTGTTCTCCTCGTGTCGATGTACAAAATCAAATTTATTGCGTTTTCTATTCGGCCTCCTCGCAGATATGTTGAACGTCTTTTACGCGTATTACGTCTAGAAAATTCATTTTCCTTGTTTTAACTAGTAAATCTGCGACAAAGATTGTTTTCAATTCCTTTGCGAGCGGAATTTGGTCGCTAAAAGCATTTCTGCACTCAAATTAGAATTGTTGTTGTCTTCTGGGTCGAGCCCCGTTCATAACCAGCCTGAAATCTTGGTTTTCTCTAAAAGTCCGTAATATATTTTCCAGTTCCCTTAATACAGCTGGGGCGCTCTGGTCTATTGCCCTACTGAATTCTCCCACACTTCCGTGTGATCTTTGAAAACCTCTAGTTTCGCCTGCATTATCTGGGTTAAATTATTTATGCATATGTTTAATTTGCATCAGAGGTCACTTATCTCGGCTTCGATTCTGCAAAGTTTCTAAGAATCTTTCTGATTTCTAGTCGAAAATCGTCCATGGCACTTCTGATTTTAACGTGGAATGCCTCTTTTAGTAGGCAAAAACGACAAATTTGACTTCCGTTGTCAAGAGCAGAAATATAAATTTCCTTATTGAGGGAGGCACCGCAGGTAGAACAGTGGTAATTTAAGATAGGCATTGAGGGGGGCTTGATTCGTAAATAGAAAACATCCGACAGTTGATTGACCATAAATAGCCTGCAGACCAGATTCGAACATCACCCCATTAAGGGAACAATCAGATCACAATTTAAAGAAAAACACCAAATTCGCCCAACGACAGAAACACGAGTAAAAAATAAAATTATGTATATATATATATATATATATATACAGTAGTGTGCAAATTAATTCGGACAGTGGTGAAATAATACAATAATTTGATAATTGTTGTTTATATTTGAAAAGAATACGTCAATGATAGGATAAATGGTACATTTAATATGAAATATGACCACCCTTTGCTTTTAGAAACTGCTTCACTCTCTCTGGCAGAGATTCAACCAAATTTCAACACATTTCTGCCAGTTCTTCGTTATTGTACCAGGCATTTATAACAGCACAAATCATCTTATGCATCACTGAACAATCGATTTTCTCGATTCTAAGTTTAATTATAGCGCATAGATTCTAGATAGAGTTTAGGTCAGAAGAATTCCTAGGCTAATCTATTGGTAAGTCCACTTTGTTCGAAGAATGTGCGCATTATTTTGAAAGTATGGCACGAAGCCAAATCCTGCTGGAAAATGCCGCCTCCATCAGAAAAGTCTTTTTGCATCGCAGGAAGAAAGTGAGTCTGCAGGATTGCCTTGTATTTAACGCTGTTTATCAGTCTCTCAAAGGTAACAAGCCGCCTAGGCCTTTAGCGCTAAAACAACCCCAAAACATCTTCTTAGGTGGGTATTTTGTCGCTTGTTGAATGTTTCCTGGCTGCAGTGATTCGTCTTACTACCCATGTACTTCAAAATGCGATTCGTAAGAAAACATCACTTTCTTCCAGTCAGCTGCCTTCCATCCAGCATACTTGCGTACACACCGAAGACGTTTTGTCTTCATAGCAGAAGTCTATAAATGTTTACGTACCGGGTTTTTAGCCAATCTGACAACTTCAATGAGCCTTCGCCGGACGGTTGAAGAAAAAACATTTATACCAGCTAAAGACAAATCTCTCTGGAGGTCTCTCCTACTGGATTTCTTCGGATTCTTTACACTATTTCTGATGAGAGCTTTGTCATCGTAAAGTGTTGTGTTTAGTTTTCTTCCACATTTTCCTTATCACAGAGTTGAATGTTCACCAGTGTCTTCAGCTCTTTACAGAATGTCGCCAACGGTTGACTTTGCTACCTTCATTTACTCAGAAATCCGTCTGATGCTAAAAATAGCATGTTTTCTAAGAGTTATAATACTTGCACGTTTTGGGGTGTGATATCCATAATAATTTTATAGTCTAATAATGATTTAATGGTGAATATTCTGGCAGAACCAAGTACACCACCAAGCACGCTCCCAGCAATAAACATCCACGACAAGCTCTGATGTAGCACTGTCGGGTTTAGGGGAACTAGGGCACAACAAAACAGTTGACAGAAGTAACAATACACTATTCTGCACGGAAAACCCAAAAAAGACTTTATTAGTGTGGGCAAAAATTAAAACATTATGAAATAATCAAAAGATTTGGTACTGTCCGAACTAATTTGCACACTACTGTATATATATATATATATATATATATATATATATATATATATATATATATATATATATATATATATATATGTATATATATATATATATATATATATATATATATATATGTATATATATATATATATATATATATATATATATATATATATATATATATATATATATACATATACATATATATATATATATATATATATATATATATATATATATATATATATATATATATATATATATATATATATATATATATATATATATATATATATATATATAAAACGGTGTTCCATTAAGACGGATCGCAGCTAGCAGTAAATATACATTGCAGCAAAATATATATTGTTTTTCTGCCTCTTTCGACACTACTTTCAATCATCAATATATTGATGATTGAAAGTCTGTGAATTCACTACATACAGTGTTCTAAATATTATTACGAGTAATTAAATTGTTTAGTTTGCTTATTAAATCCGTAGTACAAATATTTACTTTGCAGTCCCTTAAAATAATCTTACTGATTTGGAACTAAAGATACCTCATATGTGTCTAATGACGGCCAGGGGTCGATAACGACCACATTAGGAACCCCTGATTTAGAAGATAACGACATTCAGAACCCACAGCAATATTGGTTCAGAAATTAACGCGATTCAGATAAAGCACTGGTGCTCATTACAAAAAAAAACCTCACGGTCGAATTGGTAGGAGGCAAAAAATAGAATTGAGACTCCGCTATGTTGCCAAAGCCGTCGACAATGTATGCGTTCGATAGCTGAAAAAACAGCTAGTTGAAATTCAGTTGGAGTATAACCTGACTTGAATCCTCTGTACTTAAATAGATGAAAGAAAAAGAAAAATTACTTTCAATTAGTATCCCAGTCAAACGTTCACTCTAGAGGTTGTGGTTCCCAAAGGAAAGTGACTCACCCACAACCAGCTAAATGATACGTCATTTACGTCTATCTGGCAGAGGACATCACTCAATACAGGCAACTGTCAAAACACGAGAGACATAACTCAAGGAACGGCACGTGAAATAAAAAAAATTCAATGATTGCAAAAATTAAATACAATCAAAATAAGCAATAACAAATTTAAAATAATTCCACTAAACTCAAGAAAGACTCATCGTATAATCGCCGACAACGCCGAGTATTCCAACTGATGAGAGGCAAAGCCCTTGGCCTTATAATGAATACAATGCACATAACAACGAAAATATTACTCAGACATAAGAAGCCCTCTTTATTCTTGCCAGGTTTAGAGGCCTCTTTTAGGGGAACAAAGAAAAACTATACTTCATCTCTGTACAACCAATTTAACGTACCCGATGATTCCAATCCATACACTATCCAAGATCAAAACAACCAAAATGCAAAAAGTCCTAAACCAAACGACTAGAATTATAACCAACACACTCAAATCTGAAAGAATCTTGTTTTCAAGAAATTCGTACCAGAACAAACCTAAAACCGCTAAAAGATTCCTACAAGACCGCATCCAAACTATGGGGCAAAATAGAAAAAACTTCAAACAAACGTTTAGAAGTAGCAGAAGGAAGACCCAAGAATAAACCGAATCGCTCTCTAACTAAGAAGAAAATTAAATGAAGCGGCTTCAAAAATCAAAAGCACGCAAGTTTACACAAATAATTATGATCAAATCTAAAAGAAACAAATTGAATAGTCAGCTATTCTTAAAAGCTTGAATCGCACACACAATTGCTAAAAAATCAATACAATGCTGAAATATCAAATCAGAATATCCCTTACGTATCACGAAATAAAAGGAAAAAGTGGCACAAACTTTCATCACCATCACCATCATCATTATCGCAGGTAGAAAAAATTCTCTGAAATATAGTCATGGAAAACATTAGTCCTTTGCTCCCTCCTCTCCAGGCTCAATATATAGCTCATTTTCGAAAGTTTGAAAAGTTTTAACCCAGCTTAACGATTATAAACAAGCTGTGGGCTTCAGCAAAACATGTGTGTAGCATGGCCTCTCTCCAATATATATATATATATATATATATATATATATATATATATATATATATATATATATATATATATATATATATATATATATATATATTGTGATAGAACGGGTTGAGGCCGCGTTAATTTCAACCCCTGTCACATGTTATTTAAAACCACGATGCTTTCCACGTGCATCTTCGCCTTGAAGCTTGGCGCCTTATCGCAGCCACCTGAGTCAATGTTTAAACAAGGAGGTTTATCTTTCTCCGTTCGCCCCCATACGCCGACCTCGCCAGATTGAGTTAGGTTTATGGGCAGATAAGGCATTGTTCCCAGGCTCGGCTGTGCATTCCCTCGAAGCTCCCACTCCATTGTCCCCCACGCCAAGGGAGTGTCTCGACTATTTAGATGGGAACTTTACCACTAAGAGCAGATTGGAGATCCAGATTTTCGTCGCGAAACATAACCACGACCCTCTCTCACTTTGTGCGCCAAGGGACCTCGACCTCGAGATTCACCATCACTTGTCCAGAAGAAGGACAATATCCCTTGAGTGCCAAGGTTCAAGCCTTTCGTGACGCCAAGTCCACAATGCTTCCCCCTCATTGTTCAGAAAGAGAACAACGTCAGAACAGCCATTGTTCGTTCGAGCTCGTTGACAAGAAACGGTTCTCACACCTTGCCCTGTTGTTCAGAAGAGAACAACGTAGAACAGCCATTGTTCTTTTGAGCCCGTTCGTCAAGAAACGGTTCTCACCCTTCCCCCTTGTTGTTCAGAAGAGAACAACATTAGAACAGCCATTGTTCTTGAGCCCGTAGACAAGAGACGGTTCTAAACCCTTCCCCTGTTGTTCAGAAGAGAACAACGTAGAACAGCCATTGTTCTTCAAGCCGTTCGTTGAGAAACGGTTCTCATTCCCAAGACGCCACGTCAGGATCCTTTTATCCCCCCCTTCGGCTGGAACTCGCCAGCGGACGGAAAATTCCTTCACGTCGACTTCCTCTGCCCCACTAGTATAAAATTACGTAAGCCGAACGTTACCTTTGAGTATTTAACCCTTTTGTCAATTCTATCCTGTGCTTTAAATGGTTTAGCGAACCATCCCATCTCTTTAACTTTATATTTGTTTTACCTTTTTAAATCTTTTAATCCTCGGATTAGCCCGAGCCCCCACGACCCTTTCCATTCTCTGTTTATGTCAATATTTTCCGTTTTGTGTATTGTTGATAGTTATTATTAATAAAACTCTATTTTATTAATGATAGCAATATTATTATCCTTGAGCTCAGTTCCACTTCTTAAGCATATCGAAGATACATAATATCGGCCCGCCAGACATCCACGCACTCTAAAGATAATTAAAGAAGTTCCCTCAACGAATAGTTATATATGGTATATCGTCGAGAGTCCATTCTACAAAATATATATATATGGGGAGTCGAGCGTTATTTATGTCCGAGGCTCTCCCCGGAGTTAGGGGTTAGCGAGAAACAACTCTACTCTCGAAGGGCCTCGAATCTTCTTGCAGAGCTATTTTAGCCCGCATAAAGGTGACTCGTTGGGGACTCGATTCGAGGCTACCGTAGGCTTACCACTTTAGGCCTAGCCGGGCCTTGTGCTGTACATAGGAGTTCCTTTCTGCTAAAGATCTTCCACGTGGGGATTCCCTCACACATCTCCCAAACGAAAGATGATGCTTTACAGAGCAGTTGCGTAGGAAAGGATCATCCCAACCCGTCAAACTAGAATTATCAAAGGTCTAGGGAAATTCTCACCTGCTACGACAGGTGTACACAAAAAAAACGTAAATCTGAGTTCAGCGGGGAATTTACGGGCATAAGCCTTAAGCAGGTCGATTATAGAGAATTTAACTAATACAATTTTAAACAAAAAAAAAATCACAGGAGAACATTGGCGACATTTCAGTGGAACTCCCCCCAAAAGGATACAATTAAATGTAGGCCTAAATATGGGACAAAAAAACTTAACAATTTAGTGGACCCCCCCAAAAATCATAATTAGGAACATTGCTGATATATATATATATATATATATATATATATATATATATATATATATATATATATATATATATATATATATATATATATATATATATATATATATATATATATATATATATATATATACAATTCATGTGGAAATCCTTCGCTCTCGCCGGAGTATGGATGAGGTAATCCACGGATCCTCTAGCCTCGAGGACGGGGTAGGGTCCCTTTCACTGGCTAAGGATTTAGTTGCTTCCCGTGGGAAGTAGCACCAGCACTTTCGCGCCAGGCTTGAATTTTCGTTCTCGTGACTTAAGGTCCAATTAGGTCTCAAACCTCTCAATAAGTCCTTCTTCACGGGATACGAGACTCGTTTTTTGCCTCGGGTAGACTCACGCCCGAGGGCTTTAGTTTTCTCCCAAAGGGGGTGGAGAGTTGCGCACTCCTTCTGGGCGCGGGAAAACTTATCGCTCCGGAGGGCTTAGAACTCCGGGTCGATGGGGGTTTTCAGGGGAACAGGTGCACAGGATTACAGGACTGCCTGTGTACGGGTAATCACGGGCTGGGCCACGGGATGGTCGTGAATTACGGGGTTCTGACTTAATAAAACGGAGCAGAACTGGATTGGGGCTGCTACCACTTCGGCCCAACCGGACATATAGTCACACTCGATGTGACAACGAATTACTGGGAAACGACTCGCGCGGCCAAGGTAGACGTGGACCACCGCAAATTTCTTGTAGCCAGGCCCAACAGGGGGGGAGTAGGTCCTCAGACACTATAATACAGGTGCACCCGGTGTCACGGACGAGGGTGGATACTCGGCGACCGTTCACAGTTCCGTTCTCGAACTTCAATCCACCAGGGTTGTTCTCATTAAAGAGAAAATTTACCTGATGGACCTGGTCTTTGGCGGGCGAGGGAGGTTCGGGAGTCTTCTGAGGTGACAGAGGAGGATTGATGGCCGCCCAGATTTGGTATGCTTGGTGGGACTGAGAGTTTGCGAATCGGGAGTTTTGAGGACAGTTCGTGTGGTAATAGCCGGGATCTCCGCATGTGTAGCAGACGATCGGGTTCTTTTGGTACGGCACAATCGGGGGAGAAGGAACTAGGGGCTTAACGTCTCGGTGTTCCGATGGACGAAAGTTTCTTGGCTTCGAGGTCTAGGAACTTTGGTAAATCTTTGAACCAAATTAGGGGGGGTCTTTGGGCCATAAATTTTAGTTTTAGGGGGTGATTGGGGAGCCTTTTTAACATCCTTAGGGTATAAATCTTCACTACTCGCGTAGACATCAGCCTCTTCCAAGCACTCCTTGAAAGTGTCGCAACGTTTATACTTAATGAAGGCGCAAATTTCGGGAGCCACGGCAGCTAAAAGCTGATCCCTAAGGAAGAAGTCCAGAAGGGACTCGTAGACCTTGGGAATTTTGCACGCATCCAGCCAACACTGAAGGTTTCTTTGGAGGATGTACGCGTGTTGTCGAAATGTTTGGACAGGGCGGATCCTTTCCTGGCAGAATCGGGAGCAGTAGAATTCGCTATTCATATGAACAGCGGCTAACAATTCTGATTTTAACGTGGAATAGTCCAAAGTTGCTTCCGGGGGAAGGGATACGAAGATATCCCTTAACTTGGCATTTAGGAGGGGAAGTAAGCGAGCGACGGCATTATTTTCGAGATCCCATCTATTGATCTGAAAGAATCTCTTAAAATGGGCCAAAAATGACCCAAAGTCCTCTCCATCATTAAAAGCGGGAAGGTGGACTGAAGGAGTTTGGAGAATTTCAGCCCGGGAACCGATGGACTGAAAATCCATTTGATTTCAGCTCATTTCCAGCTCATGCTGCCTAATTTGTTCATGTTCTTCCATCTCCATCTCCATCTTCAGTTTTTTCTCCTCCATTTTGTTCTCCTCCATCCCCATCTTCAGTTTGTTATCCATCTCCGTTTGCCGTTTGTTCTCCTCCATCTCCATCTTCAGTTTGTTCTCCTCCATCTCCATCTTCAGTTTGTTCTCCTCCATTTCCATTTTCAGTTTGTTCTCCTCTATCTCCATCTTCAATTTGTTTTCCTCCATCTCCATCTTCAGTTTGTTCTCAATCTTCAATTTTTCTTAGTTCCTCTTCCCTTTGCTCTGCTTGTTCGTTCCTCTCTTCTTCCTGTACGTAATTTAGCAGGTCTTTGCCCGAAGGACCTAACATTTCACCCTGACTCTTGAATTTCTTGAAGGATGACATTTTTACGCAGTTAACTGAGGGAACGCTGATACGCAAACGATCTAGGACAGTACCCACGCGAAACGAATACTTGGATATTCGTGAAGGCCTTGATCACAAAAACATTAAGATACAGCTAGCTAGCTCTGCTGTTTCTAAGCGGGAAAAAAAATTAAAATGGTCCTACCGGAATTAGGACACCAAAGACATTAACTCTTTTGGATTAATAACCAGGAGAGTCTCCAGAATTCGAACACAATAAAAAAAAATTAGTTACCTAGGGTCCAACACAAAATCTAAATAGATTACGTTCCACTGCTCTTCAAGTAACTTGAACTTGCCTTCTGCCAGTACAATACAAAGATTAAAATATAAGGGATGTAGGTAAATAACAAGGGAACTTCTAATGTCGAAATTAAAATGACACGGGTTCGTAAAAACCCCAACACACTTGACACCAGATTTATATAATACGTATATTAATATATATATATATATATATATATATATATATATATATATATATATATATATATATATATATATATATATATATATATATATATATATATATATATATATATATATATATATATATATATATATATATATATATATGATGAAAATTAATGCAATATCGCAAGAAAAGATGAGGACCAATAACTTGAAAGCGAACCGACAAAAGAGACGGAAAACCACGAGTTCAGACGGGCTGAGTAGCGAGAGAGTGCAACGAGGTCGGGAAAATTATGGACAATGACAAAGCTCCAGGTTATTTAAAGAGGCATGTATAAAAATATATTTTTATTTACACCAAAATTAATGAGAGAATTAATGGGTAAAATTACCTTAGAGAATTAACGGGCAAAAATAACATCAATAAACGAAGGGGGAAAGATTAACTCAATTGGGTTACTGAAGGGGGGAGGGAGGTTGGCTTACGGATGTCTTCTGCACGTGAGGTGAGACCGCTCATTCCTGAGAGCGGGAGGTTGGAGTGTTTACGGTTCTCCAAAAGCAGGGGGGGAGAGGCTAACTTCTAGGCCAGGGGAGAGTATTTCGGCTACCCGAAATGAGGAGGGCTTCGACAGGAGTTGAGGAAAGAAGTCGGGAAAATCACTCGGGGTGATTGTTCAGTGGAATTACCTCCTGGCTGGGGCTAATTCCAAATACACAAAATAATCAAGCTTTCACTTTGCTTTGTTGCTAGCACTTGACTTGGAACCATGGGAAAATCTTCTGAGTTCTGGTCGATACTTCTCAACTCTGTGTCTTTTCCGGGGAGTCAAGCGTTATTTATATCCGAGGCTCTCCCCGGAGTTGGGGGTTAGCAGGAAACAGCTATACTCTCGAATGGCCTCGAATCTTCTTGCAGAGCTATTTTAGCCCGCATAAAGGTTAATCGTGGGGGACTCGATTCGAGGCTACCGCTTGTGGAAGTGGAGGGGTGGTTATTAGGCTTACCACTTTAGGCCTAGCCGGGCCTTCTGCTGCACATGGGAGTTCCTTTCTGCTAAAGATCTTCCACTCGTGGATTCCCTCACAGACGTAGATCATTTTCTTGGCATCTTTCTTATCAAGAGACATGACGTTATTGGCAAAGACCTCCCTCTAATCGGCTACGTTAAGCCTGTAACTGGCCAAGAACACCACTGGCGGCTTCTTATCGCCAATCGAAGCCACGACACTGAGCATCATCTCGGAGTCCTTGTGCTTGGTCATGGACACGTAGCGGATCTCCGAGACGTCCTGATCGAAGCTTACAATGGTGTTGTTCTGGTTGTCGTCGACAGTATAAGTTTTTTTAGTCAGAAAGAATGAGAATTCAATTGCCATTACTCTTTTACACAGTAAAACTTTGGAAACCTTGAGGTCTGGCTGAACGAGGCCTATTTTTGAGGTGTTCCCCGTTCTTGAGCTTCTCGGCAACTTTGTAGTCGGTCATCTGCCTGAAGTTGATCCGCTTAGAGATGTCGGACTTGTTGTTACCAGCTCGCAGGAGAGCAAAGATTTCGATTTGTTCATTTCATCTCGACACATTTGCACAAAATGGAAAATACGTTTTAATGACTGGTTTTAAAGTCATGTTTGTTTGACGGAACTGTTTATATTGCACACGTAAACCTCTAGTAATATAAAATGAGTGTAACAGAACTTTTGTAAAACCTGGTATGTATTTTATTTTCGATGTTTTTACGGGAGAGTCGCACTAGAGGTACATAGCCTAATCGTGTGTATAACGAGTGCGGTTCATTTTTTGAGATCTTCTACAAATACTTATGTTTATTACCTAGTGAGAATAGCACGAGTCGTTTAGCTCCACAAAGAGATACAAGAATAAAAGGGGAAATATGGGATTAAACTGATACCCTAGGATGTGCAGTGGAATAGAATATAGTAGGAAATTTTGTCAACTATAAAAGAATATATGAGAATGTGTATTCCATCTCTCTGTGGGCAAAATACTTCATGAAATTTGGAACACAAAAGCAGGACTTGCTAACCCATCGCATATATCCCAGACCGGATAATATAGCTCTCATATAGAATATCATCTGGTGAAGAATTTCCTGCTAGAAATATTACCGCCAATATAACCGTATACTACAATCTAGGGCTGATCATACTTATGCGGCAACATAAATCCGTAAAGGTCGTGCCAAGATGGGCGTGTAATTATTTGCTTTTGCATAGGGAATTAAAATATAAGCATATATTTTGCTTAGAATATTTTTAACCTACGTCAATTTGTATTTATAAAATGCCCATTTTACTCTTTCGAACGCCTTTATAATATATTGAAAGCTATAAGGAAAATCATGTATATTGACAAAAGCAAATTAAAGTGACATTCCATTCATTTGTGAACTGCCATTATATCACTGGATACAATTACAAAGAACATTCCTGACTTTTTGCACTTTTCCAGAACGCTGATAACCTGATCCCTCCATCTCTCTTTTCCTGTGAGATATTCTTAGCCGAATCCTCAATCAGAATTTTAATAACACTTTAAATGCGCTGTGATTGGTAAGTCCAGTTGAGGACTTTCATGCTATTGCTATTTGCAGTCTATTCTAAAGGAAAACAAGGTCTTATCAAAATCCCTTTCATTCATCCATAAAACATGACCATACCAATCTTCGCCGCATGTGACTCCTCTTTAGTTGCTTTCTTTGGGGTTAAGTAGAACATATAGTATCACCTAAGCCTTAAAACCCTTTTATAGGGTTATTCCTCTATCTTTTAAAGATAAAGCTTTGTCACTGCCTTTGTCTTCCATCATCACACTATTGTGTTCAGTTAGTCCATCAAAGAGGATACAGGAGATACCTCTTACTAATCACTGCATTTCTTCGGAACTTTCGCCCCTAATCTATCATCAACTTCTAATCTGCTCTAATGAACTTGTTCTTATCAATCATATTATTTAGGTTGTCTTCTTTATTGAGTCCTGCCTCATTCAGAGCTGCTGTTGCTATTGCTGCAGTTGGCCTCACCCCTTATGCCATACCTCACACTATTAAAGGAAATTTATGTTTGCAGTCTCATCATAGTTTTTCTGTATCTTAGTCAAAGCTGAGTGCTAAGTGTCAATTTTATGCAACTAACTTGAATTCAGTAACAAATTCATCTTCAACACTAATTCTCTCCACATCCAGATCCTCATCACCATCAGCCAAAAATCTCTTAACTTCTCTGCTGCTGCAACATTTTCCTCTTTATTCTTCTCTTTCTCTCCTTTATTTTTTGTCATCCACTACTTTGTCATGTCCGCGCCTGTCATATGTACTCTGGCAGATCAAGCACCGCCCCCATATTTGGTTTGCGCCTTGATATAAGCTAGATCTTTTCAAAAAATATTTTGCACTCTGTTGCAGCAAGTGTTAATGTGGCTTGGATCACGTATCTCTCACAGCCTACCTCTCACATCTGGTAATCTGACAATTGCAAGTAAACTATTAAGAAACTTGTCTAACTGGACAATGAAATTCTCTTTAGCCTGAAATTTGCTCTTCCAGAGAAAAAATTTCACTACCCGATTTCAGTCCTTTTTGAGCTTGGAAATGGTGGTTAGCATTTTATTAATAAGGGGAAGTTAAAAAGAGAATTTATTAACTTCTTCTTACTGAAAAATCAGATCCCGGTAGATCAGCTTGTCTACTTGATAGTTCCTCGTGTCATGTTCACTTTGCTCCATCAATTAGATGCCATACCTCAGGATATCCCTCGCAATTGCCAACTAAGAATCCAACCTCTCCTGTTTTGTGATGAGAATTTGATTTCGTCCTTGTTCTGATATAAACCCTTTAATTAACGAGTTGACATTGAAAATAAAACAATAATAAAATAGTTAAGCATCCACTCATATCAGATATTTAAGTATTTAACACCCAAGTGTACCAAAAGGCTGTTTAAATATTTGGTTCACATGTACATACTTATTTTGATTCACAGGTACACAGACTAAGAATAAATTATATTTAAGTATGTGGACAAAGTCTACTAGTCCTACAATGAGCATTTTGTGTTTATATGCTGTTTATTCTGTATGAAACAAAGAGCTGCTCCGCTTACTTACGTTTTTCAATATTCATTACCCTTATGCATTCTATTATACATGGTGGCATAACCAAACAGTATGAATATTATAGTTAAGAGGAATGAGTCTTATTTTTCGTTGAATATTTATCAATCCATTAGAGCAGGAAGAAAAAATTTGGTGTAGTGCCCATGCTTTATCTTGGTCACCCAGAGGGCAACCGAAGTAGAGCTTGTATATTTTCTTTATATCATTTGTGATAGTACGCTGCTGAGATTTTGTTGTAAAATGCCCACATACATAGCAGAATTTATCTGGATGATTTTTTCACTCTCAAGGCATTGTTACTGCTTTGTGGAAATATTTGGAAGCCTCTTATGATCAACGCAGAAGGAGCAGCTTAGAAGATGCACATCACATAAGGAACCTGAAAGCATAAAACAGAATTATAAATAATTGCGCAAAATATGCATGCGGGTTACAAATGTAAATGAATTCTTCTTTATACCCGTTTAACCAGCAATAACCCACGAAGCGCACCTAGTTTGCTCATCTTAGCAGTACAATAATGATGCATGCAATAGAGCAATACCAGTAATATACCACATTTCATAATTGCAGACGGACATTTTGTTGAATTTTTTGCATATCTTAAATAATCTACGTGCTAGAGCAAAACCGAAGGCAAATTCGGATTCAACATGGAAATTGCATTTAAAAAAGTATAGTTAGGTCTCTGATGAAAAATGTGTGTTGACCAGTGTAATCCGTAAAATCTAAAATAAGAAATACTCAAATTTGTCTTTCAGCATCTTTGGACACGAGAGTAAGCTACATTTTCCAGGTTATATTTTTGTCTGTTTACAGATACTACTTAACCTATAACTCATAGAAATGATCTTCACTTTTACATTCTTTGGATCGCACTGTATCATCTGGTTCCATTTTATCGCCCGTTCAATTTCGGGGACTGAGAAAAAGATTCCTTGGAGGAACATTTCTTTGAAACCCAATCGTATTCTTTACTAGAAAGCAATGAGATAGTATTTACATTTTCAACAGTAAAAAGTAAATACGAAAGTATCAACATGAACAAAGTTTGTACTTTGTTCATGTACTCTACACGAAAAAAACACATTTACCAACTAATTTATATTCGCCATTCCTTACTTTCTCTCTTTCTACTTCTTCTCACTTATTCCTGGGTCATATTTTGCAATAGGTTTCGAGTCTTCATCCATGTACAGAAACTGCCTATTTATCCTTTTAATTAGGTATATTATATTCCATAGTGAGAAAAAAATGTAAAGTAGAAGCTTATGCGATTGTTGTCTTCAGCTGTAGCGTTGATTTATCTCAGGATCCATTTTCGCTTTCTACATTATGCCAAGCCTCTTCATATGCTTTTCATTTTTCCACAAATCTATTGAGTTGCTACTAACAATTTTAACTGGTAGACTATTCTAATGATTGGTTCTATTGGCCAAGAAAGTTCACAGTGACATTCAAATGCAAACACTAACTTTCCAAAGTGATTCCGTTAATCGACGTTACACTCATATTATCGATAGTCCAAAAAACGACAGGCTTCATATTTCACAGGCATTCCTTCATTAAAATTGTTATGATGATTTTCATGTAATTTTCCTATAGGGGGGGGGGATACAAATACTTTCCTCAGAATTTATCTTTAATACAATTTACATAATCCAATTATTTACAGCATTCTTTCCCGCCCGGGGGACATATGGCCCCCATGGCCCATGTCACATTTGAAGGAGGCGACAGTAAATTGTTAAGATTTAAAGGGACCACAGACTTTATGATGGAGGCCACAGGATTTAATCTATTGAAACCTAAATTATAGTTTGGCAATTATATCAATTTAATTTATGTAGTTAAATTATATTTAAAAATTAATATATTTTGTTATTTTTTAGATATTTTAGTATAGGCTTTGAATTTATCTGCAAAAAACTATTTTGCACCTTACAAGCTGATTGAGCCACAGGAAAAATAGGTTCCCAAGAGGAACCTGAAGAGGAACCTGACTTTGAGTAAGTATTGAAAATGTTATCCTTTTGCCCGAACACAAAGAATAATCCTTCTCAGTTTATTGGCAAAGACGTTATTGCGATTTTTATTCTTCATTTATACTTGTTTTCACCATATACTTCTGTTTCTGAGTGAAATAAGAAAAAGGTTAACAATTATATTCCCACACTTAGCCCTTTTTTCTATATGCCATGTTTCATAGTTTTCATAAATAGGTATTTGTATAATTTTGCATTATAAATATGGAAATTTCGTTTCAGTGAGAATGTTTTTCATTTTAATACTGAAGGTAATGATTATTTTTTCAAATGCAGCGATAATGAGGGACAGTTTTTTTGGCATAGATATATGAAAATATTATTTTACTGCTAATGAACATTTTATAGTAAAAAAATAACAGATACAAGACATCGCATCGCAAACTTCCTTTCCCTCTTTTTCCCGTGTCAACTTTGCATGTTATAAAAATCCAAAACGAGTCATTAAATCCGTCAGTACATCTAATTGACTGCTAAATTCGTTCGTTCTACTTCAAGCAAGACCAAGACTAAATCAGCAGAATAGAACTACAATGTCAATATAATAAAAAAGAGAATTCATTGAGTTGAAAGAGGCACGCAAGAATAAATAATAAAATGTAGGCTTTACAGAGATGTGCCTTCTAGGTCTTCCCGGAAGTAGGGCGAACAAATTCAGCAGCCGATTACATGTCCGATGAGTAATCTTAATATCCATTTTCCGAGATGATGGATTGCCAAACTCTAACTTATTTTGATTTTTCTAACGCGCAAATTTGGCACAGAAAAAAAAGGGAGGAAGAGCGGAGGACTAGGCCGGGGGACTTTAGAACTCACCGACGCGAGAGAGGCTAGACACAACCGGACTGGAATAAGAATAACAACATGCGAATGGGCTCTGCCACAGGGGAGGGCAGGCCATGACAAGTAAAAACCTTGTCCTGGTGTCTTGCTTTTCTGAACCATAAGCAGAGAGAACTAAGGGCTCCAACGTAACAGAAAACGGCATAAAAAAACAGTCTGGATGAAGTGTAACCTCGAGCCAATCTGATCTGCAACACGAGATTGTACGCTGCGCCCTTGCAGAGAATCATGAACTCTTGATAAGAGTCTATGCGTTGGCTTCCATCGGTAATTTTCATGGAAGAGTTTTGACTCAAGTTCTTCGGATCCAGTCTTACCTCAAATCACATAAGCAAAAAACTGAATGACTACAACACGCAAGAGAAGAGGTGGGGATGTATATATACGCCCATGCATGTGTAACATCTACCAATAACTATGTTCACCTTTATTTTTGTATCCTTAATCCACTTCCTTCTATTTCTCCATGGCTGAGGGAAATGAGAGTGATTGCCTGTACACCCCTCCAACTGGAAGAGAATATCTGTTCAATTAGAATGCAAAGGATCTGAGGCGCCCTGTTTACAATAGAAATTGAAATTGGAGCGTTGTAAAATGATCGTATCGATTTTATGTACAGATGCATTTACTTACTGGTGCACATCCTCTGCCGGGGCGGGGATATGAATCTCATTAACTGCGTCGTTTGCTTCAGCCAGATTGAGAAAATAATTTGTTTACAGCTCAGGAGAGGCCTGTGAACGCACATGTTTTGTAATGCTCGCTTGCTTAGTTGATGCGTGAGGTTATGTGCATATGAGGAATATACTCCCCTCCCAGGTTGATTTGTGGAGAAATTAAAACTTTCTGTATATTAATGTATGGAGAGTAAAGGCATCCTGAATCCCTCTATTTTTTTGGTGAGTAGAGCAGATGACTCCTGGATGAATATCAAACCTGGCATAGTGAATCCAAATAAAGTTTTGCTTATAAGTTTCCCGGTTCGTGAAAAGCTAAAGTGAAATCGAGCTGATATTATCAATTTATTACTGATGCAAAATTTGAAATTGAGATGAACGATTAGGTATTAGATGCTTGCATAGCATTCAAAGAAGTATTTTTGCTTAGTTAGTATGTAAAAATAAAGATAATAAATATGAAGAAATTCTGAAAAATTGGTCGGACGGGTTCAAGAATTTAAGTTGCAAAATCACTCTCAAAGTTTGCTATCGTATTAATCATATGGAAATTTTCCTTGAAAATTTCGGTGCGATGAGTAAAAATATCTTGATATTAAGGACCTATCAATAGGGTACGAAGGTCGTTGGAATATCACTATAATGGGACAATAATAAAGATAATTTATATGAATGCACCAGATAAATCGTTTTTGTAAATGTCTGGCTACGAAAGTAGCAAACGGAGTTTGTGGAAAAAATAATGAGAAGTTATAAATAGAAGCCAAGATAAATCTAAGTACAGTATGGAGCAGAAGTTCAAATACACGTCACTGATGAATGCTTTTTAATAATTATCCACTGAATTAATAATTGGATAATTCATTGATAGAGTAAATGATGCATATTTTTTCAAGGGTAATTATCATCATCATCTTCATCATCATCATCATCATCATCATCACTAACTCTATATTTTAAGAACAGGATTTTTTGGAAAATAGTAAATACTTTTTTTCTTAGTTTGGAAATGACTTGGTGTGTTTTGTGGATTTTTAAAAATTGAGATAACAAGAGGAGGGCTTCGCCACTCCTCGTTACAGAAAGTGAAGTTCCGAAAATTTATTTTTATATATCTTCTTCTATAAATATATTCTAGCAACGTGATATTTTGAAAGGGAGGAAATTTAGTTTAGAGTTTCCTTTGAAAATTATTATAATTGGCGAAGTTCAGAAAATTTATAAAAATTTAACCATGGCTGCTTCTTTTTTAGATTTTAAATTTTAATCTTAGTAAGGAAGATCTAGCTTTCCCCATAGGGGGGAGTGGCGAAGCTATTGCCTGGTAATATTATATTTTTGAGTTTAAAATAATTCATTTCAGCTACATTAGAAAACTGAACACATAACAAAGGTTTATGTATAAACAAATAGAGAGAACAATAAATAGTATTTTGTCGTATGACCTTTGTTATCAATTAAAATTGCTATAGTTTCTATTCACTTGCATCACTATCCATTAAATTTTGCTTTATTCCGCCTCACAGTACATCTAGGAGTCCAATTTATTCGTTGTTTCTCTTTGATGACGCGCTTTTATAATTTCACCCTCATATTTGAAAGATGAAGGAAAAAAGATTTAAACGATATGATTTAGTCTACACATTCTTTTGCATCCGTTTCTGACAACTTTTCCTAGCAAGGCAATAGTTTATTTATGCCTCTTCAATAAATTCTAAAGTCCTATGGCACGTCCATAGTCACTGGTTATAACAAGTTATGGCTGCTATTAGCGAGTACAAAGGTTGCCGGTTATAGGCTGGTAGTTGGTCTATAAGTTATTGGTTACCAGTGTCACACACGTAATATCTGATAATTTGCCTTTACTTTCTGACTAGGGCTGTGACGTGATATCGTGGGACCTACGTTCGCTTAATTGAGGCTGACACGTTAAACCAAAGAAATTCTAGAATTTTCGTTCGCTTTGATCGGCCAGTTTCCCTCCTAATTATTTTATTGAATATTAAATTGGATTAAGATTATTGCGGTTTTGTCATGAAAGAAAGTTATTTTATATTTAGTGTTAAGAACTTTCATTGTATGTTGATGTAGCATTGGGATTTTGAACGATCCATATTTGTTAGTGTTCCGTGGAATTCAATGTTCGGGCCTAAATTCTTCACAGTAGACAGACCATTTTTTTTTGTGCTTGGAGAGGAAAGTTGTGTTCGGGAGCAGAGTGGATTTCGTGAACTTATTTTCCGGTTTCGTACGTCTCGGAAGGCTATTGTAATTTAAGGCTCCCGTGAGTAAAAGGTTACCGCGAGTAAAAGGTTACCGCGAGTAAAAGGTTACCGCGAGTAAAAGGTTACCGCGAGTAAAAGGGTACCGCGAGTAAAAGGATACCGCGAGTAAAAGGATACCGCGAGTAAAAGGATACCGCGAGTAAACGGTTACCGCGAGTAAAAGGTTACCGCGAGTAAAAGGTTACCGCGAGTAAAAGGTTACCGCGAGTAAAAGGTTACCGCGAGTAAAAGGTTACCGCGAGTAAAAGGTTACCGCAAGTAAAAGGTTACCGCGAGTAAAAGGTTACCGCGAGTAAAAGGTTACCGCGAGTAAAAGGTTACCGCGAGTAAAAGGTTACCGCGAGTAAAAGGTTACCGCGAGTAAAAGGTTACCGCGAGTAAAAGGTTACCGCGAGTAAAAGGTTACCGCGAGTAAAAGGTTACCGCGAGTAAAAGGTTACCGCGAGTAAAAGGATACCGCGAGTAAAAGGATACCGCGAGTAAACGGTTACCGCGAGTAAAAGGTTACCGTGAGTGATTGACTTAGTGTAAGACAACCGGCAGAGTTGTATCCCTTTGGCATTTTAGTGCGGGTTTACCGCGAGTGTTGTGCCTCTCGTGCATCTCTGGTAGGACAACCGTGTGTGGTGTCCTTGTTTTTGTGTGGCCCATACTAGGCCTGATATTGGTGGTCGTGAGTACCCCTTTATTTTTGTACGCGTTGGTACATTGTAGTTACGTTACCGGTGAGTGCTTCCCTCCGTGGCTCAACCTTCTTTCTCCGTGGTCTCATAGATAGGAATATCATACGTACGTTATTTTGTGTACATATTTGTTCTTGTGTCTTCCATACTCTAAATATTTTTATATGTTCCAAAAGGCCATTCCTTAGCTCGACCTATCAAAGTTGTAATTTAGTCTTGGAATATATCGGCATTTTCAAGTCGATTTATTTATCAAACATTTGTAAATAAAGTTTTTTCGTTTTAAGTCGACGCATCTTCTATCCTTGGCTATAAACTTTTGGGGTTAAAGAATCAGGGCATGTCACCTGACCCCAGTTTGTGATACCAGTTTACCTCTGGAAATCGACTCGGCTGTATCCCATCCAAGTACTAACCTTTCCTAATGTTGTTTAACTTCTACGTAGCGCTATTGGGGTATTCAGGTAATTTGCGCTGACCTTTTGCTGACTCCAATTGTAGGAAACATTATCATCTCGCTTGGTTTTAGTGAGGTAGCTTAGATAAAATGACCTGTAGATTACCTATAACAAAAGGAAATCTTGGAAGACGGATTCAAGTACTCATTATTGGGCAAAGGACTCGGTAAGCTTAGGCACAAATAATTTGATTGAACTTGTGTTGGGTGTTTGATGCAGGTCTATTAATGTTAGGTCTATTTCTGACTCCCTGACTGTCTGACTACTTTTGACACTCTTTACTCTTGACTACCTCTAGGCTCTATCCAGAGCTGTATATAATGTATCAAAAACCATTGGGAGGGACCCGCTGTTAAGCAATGCCTCGGTTTGGGCGGAGCTTACTCTAATTTGTTTGTGCATGGGGATAGAAAAAATCTTGATCTCAAATTCCAAGAATACGATTGACAGTAAAGTAAAGTCTGCATCTTTCCTGTCTTCAGTTCGGTGTCAATGACTGCAACTGTTTTAACGTTCGTTGGTACAACTGTGGCCTTTCCCAGAACCTTGGTGATAAGGGTCTGAACAGATATCGGCAGAGGTGTGTAAGTGTACGTACGTGTGAGTGTGTAAGTCTGTGAGCACGTATGCGTATGAAAATTCTTTTTGCCTGTAGCCCTTTAGAAATACAGTATATATTGTTTACATGATCAGATTTTATACATTATTATTTATCTAAAAAATTGTTAAATATAATATTCATATGACAAATGTTATATATTTTAGATTACTTGCATGAGCATAATTATGTACGTGGCCATTTCAAGCCTTCATAGGATTTATGACACTTATCTGTGAGGCTTGAACGTGGGTGTGCGAGCGTGAATGAAGATTGTCATCCTCTAGCCACCATGACACATTCTGCCTTCAGACTTCGATAGCCCAAATCGCACTAATTTCTAGAAAACTGCTGCATGCGTCTTAAAACGGTTTTTCGCAACTTGCGTAATGGCTCGGTTTCCCCGTCAGAAGTCTTCCTTGGCCTACCGGTTGATTTACCATCCATACATCATTCTGTTGTGCCATAGGTTCACAGAATATCATTGAATACACTTTAGGGGAGCTTGACAGTCTCTGCAATGGCTTTAATTGAAAAACCATGATGGTGGCGCTGTTTGCGGTAAGAGAGGCGATACAGATTTCTTAGGCGTGTTATCTGGATGAAAGCTTGCATGAGAATAACCAAACTTACACGAGATTGAACTAAGGTTTGTTGCTATGCAAACAATGCCAGTTATCTCTACAAAAGCCTAACTTTTTGGATACTTACATTTTTTTAGAGTAAATTGTTCATCTGCTAATAAATTTCGTTTTATTCAGCCAAATTTCCATAACCTTTAATAATACATAGGTTATACCTCTAGGAAATTCCAACTAAGCTCGAAATTTCTCTGGCAAAAGTTAGGAAAGATGTTGCGATAGAAATACAAGCATTCTGATATTTTTGAACGTTATTATACTTGACCAGTTTTCCGTCGTTGAAGAAGGATTGCTCCAGGTCGAACAGGAATATGTTCAGTGAGAATATAGCCAATTGATTTAATGAAAGTGACCCAAAATCCTCAATTTATATAGAAAGGTTTATTTATTAGACATTACTATTTAAATTTCTAAAATGCTATTACTTGAAGAAAAAAAAGGAAAGAAAAATAGTATAAATATGCTAATCAATAGATTGTAGAAATTTCAATTTTTATTCTTCATTCTACTGACGGATAACAACCTCTACTGTCATTGTTTCAAGTGCTATTTGTTGGTTTGAGCTAAAACTTTTTCTTTTTAAGCAAATTATCAGTTTCTATTGATTCGATATATTCACGAAATGCTGTTGGTCATTGCGTTCGTCATTGGCTGTTGTGAGTGGCGGATCCAGGAAAAAAATTGGGAACAGGACTAACCTGAACCTTCCTCTGAGTAGTTTTAGAAAAGGGCCATTGATGATTAATAATGGTTATCTTAAACAACATTGATAATATATAACAGCATCTCATAAAGGACTGAGCACTAACTCTATCACATCCGAATTATTTTACACACATCAGAAAATTATGAATTATAGTCTTTTGGACGTCAGCTAAGGTATAATATTGAATTTAATAATTATTCTTTTAGATTTACCTGCATTTATAGATTTACCATATAAGGTAAATTCGAACGCAACTGGTTAAAAAACTTTATATATATTCTATATTATTACATAATTTATTCTAAATAGCAAAATGCAAGTATGCCTTAAAAAAGAAATAGAAACATAAATGAGTCTGAAATTTGGAGGGACTTCAGCCCTCTAGCTCCCCTGAATCCGCCCCTGGCTGTTGTTCTTTCTTAGAATGCTATGGAGAGTAGATATCTAATCTAACCTAACCCAAACTGTTCACTAGATGGATATACATACTTATAAATAAATTCTAATTCTCGCGAAATACGTATCGTTAATGTAGTTTAATGTGGTTATTAACACTGATATGACCTGACATTATGACGTCTTTTATTATGGTTAGTGTCCCTGATCTTTTTGGACAGGAAAGCAAACGAGAGTAAAAGATTTTTCTATCTCTTTACATTCTTTCTTCCTGAAAATTTCTTCTTGATGGTAATCTCAAGCTTAAATTTCTCTCACTTCCACTTTTCCTCACTATTCATCTTCCATTTGGGGATCTGCCAATGGCAATATTCTGACTGGGAATAATATTCCGTACACGTTCTACAAATGTCTTTTGTACTTTAAGTCAAATAATTCTATTTTCGTTTCTTCAGTTCATAGTACATAAGTTTTTAAATGTTTTATTACGATGAACGTTCTCATTTTCAACTTTTGGCTTGTAACAATGTAAGTTTAAAGAAGACATGGCTTTTCTCAATCCCTGTATCTGTAAAGGTCATTATTGTGCAGGAATACCTTCATTGTAGAGTCTGAAGTAAACTCTAATTGCAACCATACATGGACAAATTTGCTTCTTAATGGCGTGAAGATCATTTTCGACCTTCGTTACAATGTTACAAAAATTAGTCAGAGATAATTTAGGCTTCCTTCCACTTTTTGCCAGCATTTGCTGTTACAGAGTCTCCATACTTTAGTATAGTTGTATGAATTCTGCCCGTAAAATTGTCTATTCAATTAAATTTTTTTCAAAAGCATTCCCGGCAGATGGCACTCATTACCCCTGTCAGGCCATCTATCTTGTAGACGGATACATAGATGTAGCACTTAAGTTTATAGGAATTCTTTATTAACGTTTATTAAATTTTGCAAGTTTTTCCTAGAGTTGTTTAAAAAATAGTTATTCTCCTCTTTATTTCCCCTGGAGGAAATCCCCGAGTCTAAAAAATATGGTAGAAAGAAATCTTTAATCGCTCTTGTGTTAAACTAGTAGTTACTGTGGCACTTTTAAACCACTAATTAAACAACTCGTGTGCTAGGCCACTAGTTGATGAGCGCTTCACTCGCTGGCGCAGTGAATCTCGATGTAGAAATCCATGGTAGGTGGTGAGCCCGTATGGCGAAGTTAACGTTACTTAGTTTGTGGGTAAATCTTATCTACAATACCCACCTCTTCTCCCTTCAAAGAAGACTTTTCTGAAAAGACGCTTTAGAGCACTGTAGTGTAATTATCCACGCTATTTGGACCCTATGTTAACGAAATAGATCCTGAGCTCGCCTATTATTATTACAAGTAATAAAGTCTAACTCTGACTCTCTGCTTTCTGAATTCGGTGTTTTTGATTTAAATGATGCCTTTAAATCTCAATGCGACTTACCGAGTTGTATGTGTGCTCTTGGCGAAGGAGATATTAAGGCGAAGGTTTTTTCTCGCTAACAACACGATGGTGTTGGCAATATGTCTGTTGCAGAAGCTCCATTGTATGTAACCTCTATTCCAGGCTAAATTTTGTAAAAGCTGTAATAAGATGAAACGAGCTGAAAGATTATGACCTATCTCGACTCTAAAACAAACTCGCAGGTGAGCGTGTTACCAATGGTTTTAGTGTAACCAGGATATCGAGCTCTACATTTATAAATAACACAACATCAATCCTGAAGTTTGATGGAACGGAGTCCTAAAATTGATTAAGGACGGATATCTGAATACCAGTAGGTCGTTACTGTGAATTACAAAGGCGCTGCGTTAATAGCCATCTGTTCGGGCAAGTGGGTTACACGTGTGGAAATGCTCATACATGAGTTAATTTCGCCTCTGCTCACCATGAAGGTATATATATATATATATATATATATATATATATATATATATATATATATATATATATATATATATATAACCAAAACTCACGCAGCACCTATTCCGGTGGGCCTCATAGCGCAAAGGACAACACCTGGCCAATGTACTAGTTTGAGGAAGAAGTTCTCTCCCTCCGTACTAAATGTTGACCACACCTTGAGTCTGCCGCTTTCAACCCAATCCGCGAGTCAAGGTTAAAATTTTGGCTGATCTATCACGAGACTTCCGCACGGAGTGATAACCGAAGGTCTAGTGAGTTCGGAATTATTAAGCTCCAGCGCAAAATAAAAGATGCCTCATCCACGTTCCTCCTTGATCACAAGGGGGTAGCGCCCGGTGATCAAACCTTTGATATATACTTGTAGATTACAATGACAACTTACCTAAAAACAAATGCCTCTCAACAAGAGGAGTGTATATTTTATCCTAGTTAAGTTATTGTTAGCACGTAGGTCTATAGGGTATGCCGTGTAGTCAAAGTGGGAGTGGTTTGGTCACCATTGGTGCTTTGTCACGGAGTTTTGGTACCACTCCTCGGTAGTCCCATAGGTTATTTCGTTCAGCTTGGTGGCTACTTGATCGTATCTACAGTGAGTACCTTTTAAGTAAGTTACTGACTCGAATATAAAAGACGAATTCTTTTAACCCTTAGGAGTAGAGCTTGCACAGCGTCTGGCGGGCAAGAATTGCCATCTATCGATGTAGTGGTAATTCTTCGAAGCATCAAGTCTTCAGAGAGGAGATCAATCTCAGTTAGGGAGGCTCCTCACCCCGTTGGTCTGCAAGTCAGTGCAGACCCAAGCTCGTACTCACGTCTAAGAGGCGAAGGCTACAAACAGCCTCACTCTGGTTACCTAAGCGAGAAAACTAAAATATCGGCTTTTCTCCGTGACTCTAGGCGTCGATAGGTCACTTTGCCACCCCCTCACAGAGGTACCCAAGATTCCCCGGAGTTCACGAGCGTGGGGCCCTCTTTAACAAGAAGCTCCCGTCACCGCCTTCTTCCAGCAAGAATCGTGACGGAATTGTGGGATCAGGTCGGTCTCTGGAGAACCGAACTCATCGTCTCCACCCCTTAACTCACCACCTTCACTCACCAGCGCCATCCGAACATCAGGTTCCAAGGTAACCCTTCCCTTTCACATTCCCCGACTTCACCGCGAAGCTTATCAGCATTGCAAGTGTATAAGGATTTGTATGGTGAATAGTAAGTTTCAAGCCAAGTGAGATATCCGAGATTCACTTATTAATTTATCTCTCAAAGCACATTATTTGTATATATATATATATATATATATATATATATATATATATATATATATATATATATATATTTATTTTCTTGTTTAGTGTTTATTAATACTTTATTTTTATATTGTTGTGTATCTAACTTCCTTTGGGTCGCTTGCTGGCAAAGTTCATTGCAATCCTTCCGTAGCCAACCTCTAAGCACTCTGAGTCAATAAACTCATTTAAGACACAGGCCAAACGAAGTATAAGGAGTAGTACGACAACTACTTCGGATTCTGGATAATAGGAGATATATTATATATATATATATATATATATATATATATATATATATATATATATATATATATATATATGAGTCGGGGAAAACTCCAACCACTCCTCGGCCTATTCCTGGACACTTAATATTTTTTATTCGATATGAGTTAAAAATAAGATTAAATTTGTTCATTCTACTTATATCAATTTATTTTACAATGATTTACATCAGTTTAGAATCTTACAATTGTTATTAATGATTATGTTAATGTAGTTAATAAGATCTTTTTTTTTAATATTTGTTAGATTAGAATGAGGGCATATTTTGGGCGTTCGAAAAAAATTGAGTTCATATTTAGAGCGTTTAATACATTCAAATAAAAGTTTAGAATTCAGGTTATTGTATATGGCTTGTTTTTAAATAAATATATATTAATTATTGCAAAAATAGAACAAAGATATTATATTTATTGTTTCTTTTTATAAGTTTAAAGTCATTTAAAGGCTAAGATTCGAAACTTAATTTGCGGATATCGTGGCGTACAAGTAGCTCATTTGCTATTTTTTCTGGTCCTCGACTTATTTTTCGGACTAGACGCCAACCACTATGACCTATATTTGAAGCAGAAGTCTACTCATATTGTGTCCCAAACCGTGTGATTAAAGGCGACTAAATTTTGAAAAGGTGGGAGAGGCTGACTTAGAAACGTCACACAGGAAGCTTTTCGTGATTTTGATGAACGCCAACCCAACGTTGTGACAATGTGGTTTAGAATGGTGATGATATGATGAATTCAACATCAAAGCTTAGAACATACAGAATAATAATTATATATAGGAGAGTTTGTGATTCTTAATGGGAGAAAGTTAAAGGAAATAAGGAGAAAAACAAAATTACGCTGGAATGCTCCGCTACATCTTCAAAAGGGACATGACTGTATGCTTAAAATACAAAGTATTTGATCAATTTATTTAATCAATTTTAACTAATAGACATGAAACCCGGGCAGTGAACATAAAAAGCGCAGAAACATACAACAAATCTAAGAAATATGAAAGGTTCATGCTAGAAATAACCATAGGGACCATTAAAACGCATTCAAATTAGTGCGTGACATTAAAAAGAATAAAAGCTCTGAAGTAGATATTGGCAAGACACATTTATAGACGAATACGAATGCTATAAATCCTAAATTAACACTTATTGCTCATATTTTTAAATCTAAAGGCAATTTATTTTGAGGTTTAAGAGGGGGGTTTAAGCCCCCCATCCCAACTGTATTCTCCCCTGGGTGTGCCATTCACCCAAACCTGGCAGACGCATAGGGCTAACTCAAAACTGCCACAGAGTAAGAGACTAGGAAGCCGGATGGAGCCGGATGCACCTCATTTTGAAAAAGATAAGTTTTTTAAAGATCGATATGCTATAAAACCACCCTTTTGCGTTTAACCTGAGAAGTATCTGTGGCAATAAATGGGCAGATGATAAGGTGGAGGATACCTCTGCTTAGTAAATGCGGTGGCACAGCCATAGCCACTACGCACCCACGTTGGACACTTCTAAAGCGAAGTACACCCAAGAGATAATTATAAACGGAGTTCTTCTTCAGCTTGTGGGCAGGGATGACAAAGATATTCTTTTCGAATATTTTAACGTTCGAGCTGGCGAGGCGCAATACCCATGGGAATATGGTTTGGTGAGTGTGATAATAATCTATGGGATTGCTTATTGGGTCACAATCTATTGGTACGATGAATAACGACGGGCATCCTCTCTTGGTTCTGTATTCCCCAAACTCCATGTCACTTACTAATACCATATTTAAGCTGAAAGACATATATGTAAGTGCTAATTTTTCAAGCATTGGCTGGGCACTGAAACATAAATGATCGTTAAGCAAGAAGACAGAAGAAATATACTAGTTGGCAGGGTGATGCATGAAGCTGAGTGCTGTATTGCTCAGAGGTCGGTGCTTTTGAGGAGAATTCGCCCTCTTCCAAGAAGAATGTCTTGATAAAGAATTAAGCGCCATGCCCTAAACAACCTCAAAACAAATTCTATATTAGCAGCCGAAATCGAGAAATGATGAATGATTTTCAGCTTTTAAATGAATTGGGTTATGCTGATAGTGGTTAATGTCTGAAGCCGCGAGGAAAGCTGTTTGCACGGATAAATCAGGATTTGTTTGCATAAAATGGTAAGAATATCAAACTAACTGACCATAAGAAATTACGACCACTCTAGATTTGCTTTTCATTGCTAAAACAATGAAAAGCAACTTTGATTTGACAGCCCTTATTCTTAAAAAGAGCTCTAAGGTGTTTATTCCAATAATATCCATGATTCGTGCACGTTTTAGGAGGGATTTTATTCCACTCTTCTTCAGCCAACAGCTCCAATTTAACAATGTTTCAAAGGTCTCTCAATCACACACGTTTCTTCAGCTCATTTTACAAAGGTTTATTATGGTTTACATCTGGGTCACTTGAGTACAATAGCCTGGTGTTGTGCTCGTTATTTCTGAGTAGTTTTGCTGGTATTTGTAGTATCATTATCTCCTCAAAAGTGTTTGTGTGTTACCGCACAGGGTAGTGTGGTGCTTCTAGTGCAATAGTATGCTCTAGTGTTAAGTGCCTGCTTCCGCCGCTGGTTAGGCCTTGTGGTGAAAAGGTAAGCCGAGTGCGGAAGCCTTTCCCTGCTAGTACATAGCATCTCAATCACCAAGACTCCTGCTGTGCCTCTTAGTGGCCATACACGGTAGCTGGGTCTCTCGTAGCCCCAGACAAATCACCAGGAGATCTCAGAGCAGCAGTGGGCCCCAGAGGTACGTCGTGCAGGCCCACTAGTTTGTAGACACAACCTGGCGCCTATCAAACACTGCTAACCTCACATAGCCTTGTGAGTTCTGCATTTTAAGGCAAGGGATAGATGAAGGATACCTCGATCACAAACCAGGAATGGGTGTGCCTATAGGCGACCACCAACAGACCGATGTCTCGGCATCTCCCTGCAGCCAAAGATAAAGCCCGGTCGTCTCTAGCCTCTACTGCACCCAGTATCCTTCTCCCCTCGGTCAAGATATAGGTTCGAAGACTGTACACATTCCTACCCATGTAAACCAGTGCATGTTTAGTGCCCTTAAGAAACAGACCCTAACAAAGTTCTGCGGCGATGGCTGTCTGGTGGTGGGTGCTCACCCTGGATGAGGGGCGGCTCTTAGCTAGATAGCTGCACGTTGTTGCCAAGTCGCAGCTTGGAACGTCCGTACCATGTTTGACTCAAACCTACCCACAGACCCACTAGCTAGACGCACTGCTCTCCTCGCATAGGAGACCAGACTTCCAGCTGATGGCAACCTGACCGAATACCAAGGTGGCTACATCTTATACTGGAAAGGATACCCTAACCAAGAACGAAGACTCCACGGCGTGGGTTTCGCGTTCAAGAATTTCCTTGCTCCAACTCTTGACAGCCATGATAAAGACAAGAATGCATTTTATATGCACAACTGGACGCAGATTTGCGTCCTACGCCAGCCTCTGACAAGATGTTAGTGCTGGGAGACTTCAACGCATGGGTGGGTACATCCCACCATGCATGTTATCGGTGGGCACGGTATTGGTAAAGTCAACACCAATGGCCAGCGAATGCTGTCCCTCTGCTTACACAACCAGCTTATCATCATCGACACTATCTTCAAAACGAAGGATATATATATATATATATATATATATATATATATATATATATATATATATATATATATATATATATATATGGTAACATGGAAACACCCTCGGTCTGGGCAGTGGTACATGGTGGATTACGTGATCGTCATTCAGCGCGACCAGCAGGAGTGCTACTCATCAGCGCCATGCGTGGTGCTGAATGCTGGACGGATCACAGCCAGGTTCAGAGCTCTCTGTTCTGCTGCGCACGACCGCCTACCAGAAAACCACCCGCAAAGAAGAAACTCAACTGTGCCTTCTTTAAGTCAGAAGATGCAAAAACTAAACTGGCTGCAGCCATCTCTCAGATGTACCAGCTATATAAGCTGACGCTACCATCCTTGAATAATTCGACGATTGTGTTGAAGACGGCTGAATACATTTTGTACAGACTGTCACCGATGCTGCGAAAGAAGTTCTTGGTTTTAATGAGTAAAAAACAAGGATTGGTTTGACGAAAATATTACTGACATTCGTGGTGACTTTTGGAAGCAAGGAACAAGGCTAATCGGACATTCCTAAACCACTCCTCTTCAGATTTCTTGAAGCGACAGTGGCAAAGCTAGGGAATCGAAGCTCAGAAGACACTTATAGTCATGGAAAATGAATGGTGGCTCAAAGTTGCCGCAGACCTACAAGGCTTCGCGGATTCTGGAAACCTACAGAACTTCTACAGCTCTCTTAAGCAAGTCTTTGGCCCAACTTGCCTGTCCCTTGCACCAGTTCGATCCCAGGATGTAACAATCTTACTCGCGAGCAAGGACCAAATTTTAGACCGGTGACAGGAACACTACCGCAGCCTTCTAAACACTTGTAATCCCTTTGAACCTGAAAGAGCTCAATGTTATTCCAGACAGGCTTACAGTTTGCGAGAAGGATGCTACCCCTACCACCGAGGAAATCAAGAATGCGATCCGTAGCTTGAAAAGTAATAAGTCACCAGGAGTCGATAGCATTCCTGGTGATGTCCTCAAACATGGTGGTGACGCTTTGCACATTCGACTCCATTAAATGATATATGTGATGTGGAAAGCTTAACGCGTGCGGTATCAGTGAAAAGACGCTAGAATTATCTAAATCTACAAGAAATGCACCCGAGCAGTGTGTGGGAATAACCGGGGTATTTCGTTAGTCTATTGCATGTAAGGTACTGGTTAAGGTGCTGTTACTACGACTAAACAAGCACATTGTTAATCAAGTGTGCCCTGAAACCCAATTTGGCTTCCGAAGAGAGCGAGGCACTATGGACATGAACTTCATTGCCAAACAACTGAAAAGAAACTGCCGTGAACAGCACCAAGCCTATGTCTAACCTTCATTGATATGACGAAGGCCTTCGACACAATCAACCGGGAGATGTTATGGCACGTTATGCAGGAATTTAGATGCACTAACAACTTCATAGAAGTTACCCGGGGGGCATTCCATGACTGCATGAAGGCGAGCGTGGTCATCGGGGACGAGGAAACTGCAAACTTCGACGTAGAGTTTGGAGTTAAACAAAGACGTCTGATTGACTTATCATGTTTAAAATCTACCTAGCTGCAGCCACCATCCTTTTCCGGGAAGAAATTCCACCCGGTCTTTGTTTTCTTCTCACATACTTACTCAAAGTAAGTCCTTTCAACCTACGCCGTATCCAAGCACGAAATAAAACTCACAGGACAAAATGTTTGAGCCTTAATTAGAGGATGACTACGTACTAGTCTCACACTGCCTTGATAACTTTCAAGAAGCAATAAACGTCATCTAAGCCATCTACAGTACTCCTGGGCTCGTAATTAACACCGAAAAAACAAAGGAGATGTACCAATGGTACGGTGCTGCCCCGCAGGTGGCGTCTGTTATGAGTGTCGCAGAAGCCGAACACAAGATCTCTCCTAAATTCAACTACCTAGTTAGCGTGCTGTCGGCAGACTGCTCTGTTAATGAGAAGGTGAACAGGAGACTCAACAAGGCATCGGCATTCTTCGGCAGGATCAGAAAGCGGGTGATCCAGAACCACAACCTCCGACTCGCAACAAAGTTTGTTGTATACAAAGCTGTCTCAGCGTGCTGTTGCACGGGAATGAAACTTTCACTCTCTACCGGAAAAACATCAGGCTCCTGGAAGCTTTGCATGCACATGCACTGCATAAAAAAAATCTCGGTCTCACTTGGTAAGACCACGTGCCCAACACTGAGATGCTCGAGCCCGCTGGGATCTCAAGTATTGAGTGCCTCCTCCTTAGCAGACAGCTGAGATGGCTAGGGCACTTGCTTCGAATGCCCGCTAATCGTTTGCTAAAGATCACCCTCTAGGTACCACTGAAAAGAGGGAGGCGTATCTGCGGTGGCACAAAAAAGAGGTTCAAAAATTAGGCCAATTTGGTAATAAGGAGCTTTAACATCAACCCAGACCATCTCATAGCCGCATGGCGTTCTGCCTGTCTCCGAGGAGTAACTCTTTTCGAGATGGAACAAACTCGAAACCGGACTGAGCGTAAACATAAGCGTCACGATAGGGCATTTAAACCCTCCAGTGCTCTGAGTGTTGACGCTGCTGCGGCTGGCTCCTGCATCGGCCTCTACAGTCACGGACGCACCCACCAACCGAGACTGCTATCGGGGCATCCGTCATCATCGACCTAGATGTACTTCCGAAAGCAAAGCAATTCTCCTCAAAAGGTGAAATGACTCCCATTCTCCTTGCCAATTGCTTCACGTTTTGTCAGGAATTCGCTGATAGTTCAGAATTTATAGTTACATCTATTATTTTTAATGCATCACTGACAGCAGCAGCAGCAGCTATATATATATATATATATATATATATATATATATATATATATATATATATATGAAAATTAACCCACAGGAAAATGAAAAGAAGAACCCAAGCACTTTTGAACTATATTTGCAAGTTCATTTTCAAGTTCCTTGTAAAAGAACTCGCAAATATAGTTCGAAAGTGCTTGGATTCATCTTTTCATTTTCCTGTCGATTAATTTTCATATTATTGATTTCCTCACGTACCACACTTCGAGTTTTTTCATATATATATATATATATATACAAAGAAAGAGCAACTACAGGTTTTGCGGGTGATAGTACAACCTCCACAGGACTACGCCATTTTTACTTTCTGCCTTTCAAGTAAATTTGAAGACAGAAAGAAAGATGTAGAAACCTTTTGTAGCTGACTATAAATACATATAGTACAATAGGAAAGAAAATTGGATGCGAATGAGCAAATGAGACAAGAAACCGGAGTTTTTTGAAGGCAAGAGAAAGGGACATTAGAAGAATCCAGAATCAAAGGGAGCAGAGGGCGGTACAATGAAGGCGATCCTTTACCGAGAGGACAGAAATAACGCCAGGGGAAAAAAGTACCCGCAGAACCTATAGTTGCTCTTTCTTTGTATGTGACATGGATAATGAGCTTTTAAATTGTGAGCCGGTAGGAGGATGTGGTAACAAAAATTACTTGGAGGTTCCTAGCTTAGGAAGATACTGGGTTTGATGGAGTAACGCTTTGGGTGTAATTTAGTTACTGTGCCTGGTAGCTTAGCGGTAAAGCATCTGACCGGCAATCAGCAGACCCGGGTTCGAGTCCCGGCCAGTAATTTTCAAAAAACTTTTCCCCCTGGCGTTCTTTCTCTCTTATCGGTAAAGGATCGCCTCACTCTGCCGCCCTTTGATTCTGGATTTTTCTAATGTCCCTCTCTCCTCTCTTGCCTTTAAAAATACTCCGGTTTCTTGTATTATTTGCTCATTGGCGTCCAATTTTTCTTTCTCTCTTATATATATATATATATATATATATATATATATATATATATATATATATATATATATTGGCGATGAGGTGAGTTGCCGACGAGGCGAATTTAATTTTCAATATGAAGCCAATGACGAAATATAATCCAAGCATTTTTTTTCTTCAAATCCATTTATTCGAATTAACAACGATTCGAGCTGTGCGCTCATCTTCTGGTTCCCAGGAATATATGGCAATTCATTAGCAATTTAACAAGAATGAGAAATATAGCTTTAGATTACTTCCCTGAATGGATTGTAATAACTATGCAAATTAGGGTAAATGCTTAATTCACTATATACAATTTAAATCAATAATACTACAAAGTTATGATATACAAAAGGTTTAGGTAACTATAGTGAAGAACACACCTTAACACTAAGCGGCGAAATATTTCAACTGACGAATATTTGGACAATAATATTGAGTATGTTTTGCTAGGTTGTGGTTTTTTCAGAACATGAAGAGGAACTGACGAATTATCTGAATTAAGAGTTGGTTTTAAAGATTTAATATATATTGATTCTGCGAGCCTGAGTGTGGTCGGACATTCATTGCTGGCGATGATTTTAAAGTTATTTATTGTTATTGACATTTTACAATTTATTATGGGGTCTCTTATAGGTAAATATTCTTATTTAGGAAGAACAGACCCTGTCCGATAGCTAATTACAATATGCGAAGAATAACGAGCCCCCAATGATCGCACAGTGCTGCCGATATATGAAACCGAGGAATAACCTGGACAAATAAATTTGTAGAAAACACCACTGCGCAAACAATCAGGTGTCGATCCTTAACAGGGACCAAAATTTTGTATTGCTTTATCATTTACAAATACGAATCTACATTCAATTTGAGAGAAATATTGTTTAACAAGTAATGAGAATTTTCGTCTACACAATATATTTATAGTTCCCATTTCGGAAAACTTAAAATAATGCATCTGCTTAGGGACTTTAGGAATATTTATTTTGGGTGAATAAATATTGTTTAAAACTATTCGAATCATTTTATCAATGTATAACGACGGATAGCTATTATTAAACAACGTTTTTAATTTTAGAAATTCCTGATGCATAGAGTCGTAAGTGGAGGAGAGAGGGTAACCACGGTATAACAAGGGTTTTATGACTGAAATTTGGTATTTAAATTCACACGAACTGAAAAAGTTTATTCCTAATCCAGTAAACGTAGGCTTTCGGAAAACTGTTGTGACAATGGAATCTCGCGTCTTACGAAAAATTAGGTCTAAGAATGGTATAGTTAAGTTTGTTTCCGTTTCCATTGTATCAGTGATATTTGGATGAATTGTATATAGATATTGGAAAAATGCTTCAGCTTGAGTTTTATTTTGAAATAATGCAAACGAGTCATCAATAAAATGTCTATAAAACAGAGTACGACAGTCAGATGGAAAATCTTTAAACATTTTAAGATTCCAGATGGGTCATGAAAATATCTGCCGATAAACGACCTATCGGTGATCCTATAGCGACACCATCAGTTTGTTTGTAAGTTTTATTGTTAAATGTAAAATATGTCCTTTTGAATATTAGGTTTAGTAAAGATTTAAATCTATTTATGGTAAATCCTGCAAAGTTACTCTGTCAGTAAAAATTCTAACTAAAATTAGGTTTATCGTTTCTTCTCTAGGAATGTTTTTGAAGAGATATTTAACGTCAAAGCTAACAAAAATTTATGTTTCCACTTTTTTATTTATAATTCGGAGTGAGTAAATTCCAAAAATGCAACAAAATCGGATGGCCTATGCGGTTACACTTAAACTTCTATCACGGGCGTGTATAAAGTCTGGAATAAGAGACTTTAGCACAATTTCGTGTAAAAGCTGTGTAGATCTGGTTACATATTCCCTACTAAATTTCTGGAAGAGCATTTTAGACATAAGCGCTATTTGAAATGGAAGAAAAAATGTGAGCCTGATACAATATACGGACGATAGTGTATCGTTTTAGGTTTCTGAGATGCGACTACATAAATTCATTAATGATCTAAAAGAATAGTATGAAAGATGAGGATTAAAGTTAAGCATCAGAACGACAGAATTGATGAAGTTAATCATTATGGGTTGTATACAGGCTCGGATAAGATAGTGGCAGATTTGAAAGGAGGTGTAGAAAACACCGGAAAAAGCCCTATCTACAACTTTGAGGCAAGTATTAAACAGGTCAAGACTCTTCCCACCCACCTCTCCCACCCGAAACTTTGTTTACGCTAACTCTTCGATGGTAACATTAATTAACATTTGTGATATTGCGTTTCAATACTTTAAAAGAGAGGTGGGATTTGGGCTTAGAAATGGAGCGGTGTTTTCCGAATTTATTATCTACTTTAAGATATACAAGAGGTGTTTATATATGCAAGGAGATTTTGGATTACAAATCGAATAACATTATATTCCAACATCCCTTCATTGCCCATTTTTAATTGACGCATTCCATATATATATATATATATATATATATATATATATATATATATATATATATATATATATATAATTGTACTTATGCTGATAAATAAGGACAGATAATTGCTTCCTGTCTCCAAGTCTCCAAAATTTACTTGGACAAACAGAACATTCGACCGAATAGACTCCCCCAATATTATTACAATTATTGTGAATTAGAATGTTTTTTATAGTTGACTCGTAATTGAAAGCAACTGAAATGTTAAGTTTTTTTTCACGGAAGGTGAATGTCAAAGAAACAAGCAGAGAAGGGTAAAACCAAAATGTTTTTAACATTAAAAGGGATAGCAGGAGCTGTATTATAGAACGTCTTTTTTGCAGATGAGAGACAGTTTAGAAGAAAGGGATAAGGGTAACATAGTTTATGGTCAATTTCAAAGATATTGGAGAATTCAGAATCCATATAGTAAGGACTAACAACTCGTAAAGCCGGTAAAAACATAGAGAAAAAAAGGAAGGTTTGACAATGGGACTATGCGCAGAATAAAAATAAATATGAATTTGAATTAGTAGGTTTGGGATAGATGGAGTATTTAAAACCATTGGTATTTTTGTGCATATGTCCGAAAATAACCACATAATTAATTGGAATTCAGAAAAATGTATTTTTCACTCAATGACTCTGTGAAAGAACGGTTTGAGGCCGCTTAATTTCAACCATTATCACATGTTGTTTAAAAATACGAGGCTACCCACGTGCATCTTCGCTTTGAAGCCGGGCGCATTAAAGCCGCCACCTGAGTCAATGTTTAAACAAGGAGGTTCACCCCCCCCGCGTTTCTCCCCATGCGCTGACCTCGCCAGATTGAGTTAGGCTTATGGGCAGATAAGGTATTTTTCTCAGGCGCGGCTGTGCATTCCCTCGAAGCCCCCACTCCATTGTCCCCTACGCCAAGGGGATGTCTCGCCTATTTATATGGAAACCTTACCACTAAGAGCAGATTCGAGATCCAGATTTTCTTCGTGAAACATCACTACGATCCACTCTCACCTTGTGCGCCAAGGGTCCTTGACCTCGAGATCCACCATCACTTGTCCAGAAGAAAGAAGGACAATATCCCTTGAGTTCCAAGGTTCGAGCGTTCGTGACGCCAAGTCCACAAGGCTTCCCCTGTTGTTCAGAAAGAGGACAACGTTAGAACAGCCATTGTTCTTTCGAACCTGTAGACAAGAAACGGTTCTCACTCTCCCCCCCCTGTTGTTCAGAAGAGAACAACGTAGAACAGCCATTGTTCTTCCCGCCTGTTCGCCAAGAAACGGTTCTCACCCTTCCCCCTTGTTGTTCAGAAAGAGAACAATATTAGAACAGCCATTGTTCTCGAGCCCGTAGACAAGAGAAGGTTTTCACCCCCCCCCCCTGTTGTTCAGAAGAGAACAACGTAGAACAGCCATTGTTCTTCAAGCCCGTTCGCCAAGAAACGGTACTCATTCTCAAAACGCCACGTCAAAATCATTTAATTCCCCTCCCTTCGGCTGGAATCCACCAGCGGACCAAAGATTCCTTCACGTCGCCTTCCTCTGCACAACAAGTTTATTTACGTAAGCCGAACGTTACCTCTGAGTATTTAACCCTTTTGTCAACCCTATCCTGTGCTTTAAATGGTTTAGCGAAACATCCCATCCCTTTAACTTTTATTTGTTTTACCTTTTTAAATCTCTTAATCCTCGGATTAGCTAGATTTCCCACGACCCTTTCCAATTCTCTGTTTATGTCAATATTTCACGTTTTGTGTATCGTTGATAGTTTTTATCAATAAAACTCTATTTTATTAATGATAGCCATATTATTATCCTTGAGCTCAGCTCCACTTCTTAAGCATATCGAAGATAAATAATATCGGTCAACCCAGACAACCACGCACTCTAAAGATAATTAAATAAGTTTCCTCAACGAATAGTCATATATGGTATATCGTCGAGAGTCTATTCTACGACAGACTCAATTAAAAGAAACCTTGTTGAATGTTCATGTATAAGCCAATTTAATAACTTTAACATTTCCCCTGGCCTTATTAAAATTGATGCTGTTATGAAAAAACTCTTTCTTAAACAAATTAGCTTTGACCTATGTTCCCAATTTTTTTGCAATTTTCATTTTTATGGGCACTCGATTTATCAATTTAATTATTGCATTGATTTTGTATTAATATTTTTTTATTTCTCTTCTTCTCTCCTTGTCCCTCTGCCCTACGTATCTGCTTACTTCTCGTGTCCCTCCTAATCTCGCTCTTTAGACTATCGCCTTATCCGTTAATCGTTTTAACCCTTTTGGCTCTTTTCTTGACACTTTTTTGCCTCTCGGTTTGACGTTACTACCTGTTATAGCTAAATTTTAATGTGAATTAACCCAGCCCTCTCCTACTTCCTTATTGGTGATTTCTTGTCGTAGAGGCGGTCCTTTATCTTTTACTATCTTATATATACCCTTATGATATTATTTTCTCGTGTAGTTATCCTTGAGAATGAACTAAATAAAGTTCGAAAGTACTTGGAAGCACCTTTTCATTTTTCCTGCGGGAGATTGCATATATATATTTCTCTCTTAAGGCGATTATGTTAACATGTTCACGGTCCTTTCTTTTAGTATTACTTAGAAAATTTTAAAAGTATTTTGATCATCTAAAATTTGTTTTGTGTAACAATTCTTTCTTTTGGTGGAGTAAAAAAAAAATGTGTTTCCGCAAGGAAGTGAAATAATGAAAAAAACTGAAGTTGAAATTAACAAATATATATGTCTATTAATAAGGAAACACCTCTACATATTATTACTACAAATGTTGTTTTTTTAAACTTAAGCAGCGTTCCCTGCCACTTGTCTTCTATTGTTTTCAAGCACACTTTGGACTTTGATCGCAGATTGCATAACTCTTTCACTAACTGCTGATTTTCCATAAGTAAATTGACTTTACGTGGATTACAATTATTTAATTGGTTTATGTTTTCCAGGGGAGTAGAATACACTTTACATTTCAGATGTCCCTATAAGAAAAAATGGTACGGTGTTAAATGTCGAGATTTTCGGGGCCATTCATTTGCATGCTTTAGCGCAACAATGCGATTGAATAAAACTTCTCTCGGTCTTTCTCTTACAGCAGTGTTACCCAACCTTTTTTTGTCGTGACCCTGAACACAAATTGATTTTGTCCTACCGACCCTCAGGGATGAATTTTTTTTTCAATATAACTTTAGTTTTCTCCAAATGAATAAAGTTTAATGAATTTTACTATGAGTTACTAATTAATAAATATAATATGATATTGATTAAAGATAATTGGAGGCAAACGTTCATACACAAGCAAAGATAAACAAATTTTGTCTGCCAACTATAATACTGTTTCATGAGTGAACCCTTCTGACCATTTAACTACTATTGACTGCTGGTATATATAATAATTTCTTCAGTGTTTCTATATCCAGTTTTATCCAATATATTTTATGGACATTCACTTTTATTTAATAAACAATATATTTTTTTACCTCTTTATGTTGATTGAAAGATATTATAGGCACATTTTCATATTAATGTAATTTATCAAAACAAAGATCAAGGAAAATAAACTTTTGCCTGGCAACTTCTTCTGGTTCTTCAAATAGACTTTATTGAAAAATTTGAAGTTATTTTACTGACTACCATGATGTTTCTTCATATTTTATACATGTTTCTCCAGATTTGGATTAATTGTTATATAAGGAGAACAGCGCAGATCCTGTTGAAGATCCAGACGGTTACCTGCTTTAGTCTGGATCGTCAAAAGAGCTGAAAATCCTTGTTCACAGAGGTATGTGGTGGAAAATGGAATAAGAGCTTTTTCAGCTTCATGAATCAGAATAGACTTATCCTTCATTTGAGCCAAAAATTCAGAGTATGGAAGACTTTCAAAATGTAGCTTCTTCACCTGATTTTCCTGAAGATCTAAAAGTTCTTCGCGAAATCCTGGGATGTCTTCTATAACATCACTGACGTTCACACCGAACACATTCTTGATCCCTCTGTGTTAACAAATATCACCTCAAATCCTCGGCCAATTGTATCGATATTATTCCATTTACTACCCCTAAGAATATAATAGCCTCCATGGATGTAGAATCATATTTCACAAATGCACCAGTCGCCGAAACGATAGACATAATATTAGAACACGTCCATGAGCCAAATAATCGCCTTCCAGTTGGAATACCAAGGGCGGACATGAGGAAACTCCCCAAAATCTACACTTCAGAAGCCCCTTTATATGGATCTAATAGAAGTATGTACCGCCAAGTTGATGGAGTCGCTATGGGTTCTCCTTTGGGATCTCACTTTGCTAACTTTTATATGGGAGCGGTCGAAGAAGGGGTTTTTTCAAAGATACCCAAACCCCACATCTATTACAGGTACATAGACGACATGTACATTAATGTGCAAACAGAAGAAGAAATACATTAGCTGGAAATAGCCTTTAAAGAATGTTCTATGGGGTCTAGAAGACAAATGGAAAAGGGGATCTTCTTGACCTTTCGTAGGTTGGGTAATCAGGTGATCATTGCTTTCTTTAAAGGTGAAGGAGAATTTTCAGCTCGATTCACAAAGGCTTCATTCCGCGAGAGCGTGGACTAGTCTTTAAGTATTTACAGGAAAATAACTGCCTTTCGTAGAATAGGCTCCCGACGATATACAATATATCTATTCTTTGTGGGGATTATTCTATATTCGAGTGCGGGTTGATCAGATGGCAGAGAATGACTCTACGTAATAAATAGGCCTGAAGAGGGCTTATTTATCTTCAATATACTTAAGAAGTGGAACGGAGCCCAAGGATAAATAATATTGCAAACATTAAGAAAATAGAATTTTATTAATTAATCTAACAAAACAACACATGGAAAATATTTACATGACCGAGGATTAAAATATGAGATACCCATGAAACGAAAAAGGTCATGGGAATATTTGACTAAGCGGAGGATTAAGATTTGGAGGGATTTAAAATAACAAAACAAACAAGAAGAGAAAGGGTTTTCTAAATCCGTTTAAAGCACAAAGTTGCGTTGGCACAAAGTTAAATAGTTAAATGCAATGCGTAGCTTACGTATTTATAAGGTCGTCGTCCAACTGGTGATTTCTTTTCCAGGAGAAGGGGTTTTTAGGGGTTGTCCTTAACGAGGAAGGAAGGACTGACTTCGAGGAGTGAGAGCGAAGTGGGACTCGTAGGTACGATCAATCCTTGAGACAGGATATCGAAGATGTTCTGCGTAAACAATTGAGGTTATTGGTGTAACCAAGCGTTCTCTTGAAGAACGATAAAAGGGGGGAATTAAATTACCACTGACGTGACATCATGGGAAGGAGAACCGTTTCTTGTCGAACGGGTTCGAAGAACAATGACTGTTCTAAAGTTGTTCTATTTCTGAACAACAGGGTGGCAAGAACCGTTTTTTGTCGAAAGGGCTCGAAAGACAATGACTGTTCTAAAGTTGTTCTCTTTCTGAACAACTGGGGGGCGAGAACCGTTTCTTGTCGAACGAGCTCGAAGAACTATAACTGTTCTAAAGTTGTTCTCTTTCTAAACAACAGGAGGGGGGGCTGTTGACTTGGCGTCTCGAGGGGCACGAACCTTGGTACTAAATGATATTGTCCTCTTCTAGACAATAAGGGGGTTCTCGAGTTAGAGAGTTCCTAGGTGCACAAAGGAGACCTGATCGGCGTGATGCCTGAAGAAGATAATCTCGCTCTCATTCAAACGCGAAATTCTATCGCATAAATAACCGGAGCTAGCCCCTCGGCGTAGGGGACAATGGGGGGGGGGGGACTTCGATGGAATGTCCCGGTAGCACTTGGAAAAATATTATCTTCCCATAAGCCTAATTCAATCTGGCCAGATCGACACATGGAGGCAAACGGGGGATTGAACCTCCTTGATTAAACTTGGGAATAGTGGGCGATAAAAGCGCCATTCTGTCTCTCGCAGGATGCACATGGAAAGCATGAGTTTCAATACGTGATAGAGGCGAGGCATGGAAGCCTTAGGCCATTCTACCACACTGCCAATAACCCTCTTTTTAACCAAATTTCGCTCTATATGTAGTTACTATACGTAAACATATAAGCTATACAAAATTTAGCTAATCAGGATTAAGCAGATTTTTAAAAACAAATTTATATTTAATTTATTCTATCAGCTCTAAGACAAATTTTACGTTTTACATTCCACTTTCATTTTCATTTCATTTATAAGCGCCACAAAAATTTATCAATCAGCGTTAACATAGATTTTAGGAACAATTTACGTTCAACCTCGTACAAACAGAAGCATCACTGATATTGATAGCTAGACACAAAATACAGGAGGCTAAGCCCGGCGAAATTTCTCTCGACGCTTCTCACTGAGAACATTGCGATTTCGGCAAGTCATACCGTGGACGGTATCATCTCGAGAGGAATACACGACATCCAGAAAAGCGCCCCCCTGAATAAAAATTCCATTATTTCTCTGGCTCGTTATAGTGATACAACGTGCTAAACCCTCCCCATCCCTGCCCCGCCGAGACTTGCCTTCGTGAGTGTGACTCTACACATAGAGCTCCGTTGCAGCTATGCTGTTCTATGTAGAAAGAGCATAATTGCAAACTTTGGGGAAAGGAGGTCTGAGGCTTAGCCCGCTGCGGAATCCAAAAGGAAGGAGAAAACCTGGATGGGGACTCAGTTACCAACGTAGGGAGGATTAATACCCTACCCTGCGGCACCGTCCAAGACCACAGAGGGAGATACTACCGTCTCTATGAGAAGTCGGACGTAACTGAGAAATACTCAAAACTCAATAGAGGGGGGCGGCAGCCCGACGGGAGTCGGTTGATTCGGGCTTCAGTCATCATTAAGTCCGCCATGTTTTCACACCCTCTGAGGAGTCCAACTAGGTCCATACTCAATAAACATCATCACATCCAAGTCATTTTCACGGGGTCGTTATCGGCGGGGCGGGGGACCCATCTAAAGAAAGAAAAGAAAGTTTTCAAAAGCGATCCTCATCATGGTACATACCAATAGATCCCCCTCCCACTCCTACACATAACAGAAAAAAACACCCACTACCAACAATAAACATACACTTCTTAACCTAGCCGCTATGCATGCCACCCCCATCACAAACATAATAAAGATTCACACAGGACACAAACTTGTCTTCCGCTCACAAGAGGAGGCAGTCAAGTTCCACGAACTTGCGCCTGACACACTCGCCGCACAAGACCTTCATACAAAACTAGCCGACGGTGTACACAAGAAACACCGAAGACTTCCGCACACACCCCAGAAAGAATTATGGGGAGGAGGTCATCAGAGACTTCTACTACAACCGAACAAAACAATGGGCAGTAATTAAACTGTTCAATGAACACAACAAAACACTGCTGCTAGACCAAGGCATCAAGGTCTGCGGAACACTAAAATATCCACATAACATCGAGCGACAGCCGAACATAAAACCCACACAGTGCCACCAGTGTTACAAAACCGGACACGAGACGCGAACTTGCCAAACATACCTGGTCTGCCCAAATGGTATTGTAGTGGGCTACCACTACACTACACCTTGGGCCACCTCACCCATCTGCACAAAACTGCGGCGGCGCCGTCAACCCTAAATGCCCTTACCTAAGTAAGGCCTGCTCTGAAGCCGTAGCGGCAATACGGTGTCCAGAACCCACCAACACAACCACACACTCCGTCCCCGCCCTTCCTACCCTCACAAGAACTTTCGCTGCTGCTACCGGCGCAACGCTGTCCACACACACCCTGTCCTACCCAATACCCACCCTACCCCAACAGAAACCCAGACTCACCCACATGTTCCAACATTCGCCCCCACCCAAACACCCAACAGTCAGAGACCCCCACTACTCCCGACACCCACCCTTACCCCACACTACACATACAACGAGACCACACACCCAAAGCTACACCTAGCCACCTTGCTCTCAATGGTGGCAAACAACGTCGAGGGGTGACGCCCGACTATGCGATAACATACTAAATACACTGTTTGCCCTTCACGGTCTAGAATAAACCACCTTCCCCGAGAAGGTGCTCGCTCTAATCAACGAGCATACACACAGGAGAACCGCAATCCTTCCCACCCTGTTGGGCACGAACACCTTCTCCCTTGACTTATCGCCCCCTCACACTATGACCCCCACCCTCACCACGCTCCTGCTTCCTCCCGCCCTTCTCTCCCTGCCCCTCTCTCCACTGTACCTTCCTTACCTACTCCTTTTCCCACTGCTCCCACCTCTCTTCCTACCCCCTCCTTTTTTCCCTCCACAGCTACCACTCCTTCCTCCTCTATACCTAAACTCCCTCGTACCACCAGCACTCCTCCTTCTGCAGCCTCAATTCACCCCCCTATTGCCACCAACCCTACTCCTACCGTCCCCACCCCCCTCTCACAGCCTCCAACCCCACTCCCACTGATACCACAACCGCCACCTCCTTCACCTCCCCCACGCCCACCACACCCTCCTTAACAGTCTGCATTAAATAAAAAAACTGCCACGAAACCTCCCCGTCACACACAACCACGCGTAAAGCCGACCAATCCCCTCCATGCTGTTCCTTCTTCTCCTCCTTCCTCGCCATCCCAACCTCCTCTCTCTCCTGACACCCCACTATTATAATCTGCACTTCCCCTACTATCTCTACCCTCCCATCTACTAGCTCTACTCCGTCCTCCTCTGCTCCTCTCTCTCTCTTCCTAGACTCTACTCTTTCCAACCCTTCTTCCACGACCACCACCTACTCTCCTATAATCTCTAACCCTCCTTCAACAGAACACACTCTCCCCTACCATGGCCTGCTTACCCAATAACACCACTGACAACCTCTCCATTCCCATTAAACCACAGCCGACTAACGCGAAGGTGCTTACTCCCCACGTCTCCTGGGAAATAACCAAGGAGAGGAGAATGGTCCCTGCTAAATAAGCCCCACGCCCACTCCGCCCACGTCAATAGGTCGCCTCAGCATAATACAATTAAACGTACGCAGTTGGCACGGTATTCGCCATACTGTTGCCAACTGGGTCCTAAACACACAAAGACCTGACATAATACTCTTGAACTCGACTAGTCTACACCCTCCCAACAACAGACTCCACATTGCAGGCTACCACACATATCTAACTCAACCAGCGTCGCACCTAGGATCATCGCTCCTAATAAAGCGCTCTATACACAACTCCCTCATTCGAACACGTAATGACTCTTTTCTAGCCTGCAAAGTAAGGACAAGTTCCGGCCACAACCTAGTGGCTACTCACTACAGATCACCACGGCTACAATTAAATATAGAAGACCCACTCCGAGCTATATCAAACCACAACCTACCTATCTTCTTTGCGGGGAACCTCAACGCTTTCCATCCAACACTCCTTTCTAACACCACGAATGATTCAGGAAGGTACCTAGCCGGTTCCCTGCCTCTTTATCGCTGCGAACGCATCGGCCCGACCTTCTCGCAAATGCTTCGGTACTCGCGGAGGAACCACGTCTCCGGACGTGGTCTTTCGCAACGACCACGCTACACGCTTAAACAATCACATCTCATCGGGTCTTCACCTACTCTCTGACCACATACCGATATGCCTTATCATATCCACATCTCTCATAATCATACCCAAATCACCTCTTTTTGATTCAAAAACACGATCTAGGAAGAGTTCAAGAAAGACATAACTAAAAACACACCACAAAACCCCGACCTGGACCATACCAATCCAGATCTGTTAGACGACCCCTGGCGCTCAATCATGAACAGTATAACCGCAGCACGCGACCTACACACACCAAACAAAACCTACACATGTATAAAACACTTCACTAATTCCATACACACTCAGAGACTTATCACGCAGTACAACATTCACTACACCAGAGGCCCACAACAACACAACATCACTCACCTACGTGCCCGCATCCTACAGTGCGTGCAACCGACAATGGCACGAGGTCGTCCGCATCGCGGACGACACTTGGTGCACTGACCCCTCCTTCTTCTAGCGGCGCGCACAAAGGATGCTAGGCACCGATCCACCCAAACCCATCACCCTCCAAGTAAAATAACCCAACACTCACAGGCACCAACGTCATCTTCGACGCATTTAGGTCCCACTGGGACACAGTACACACACAATCCACCCAAACCACACGCGCAAGAGCACTTCCAGGAAGTCCAGGATTGGTGTCGGGCCCGTCCGGCCCCAGCTTAGCCTCTCTTCCTTCCTTCAGATAGCCTGTATTCCTATCCTACCTCGTCGCTTTTCATACAACCTCTCCCACAACTTTCTCTGTCAGCCTCTAATTTCACAGGGTAGAAGCTGACCTTCTTCTCAGCCAATCGTCCCGGATCGGGGCTGAGGGGGGAGGGGACAATGTTCCCTAACCCCTGAGCTCCGGTCTGGGGTGGTTGGCTTTTAACAACCTGCTTCATCCCCACCCATACCTTCCTCACATCCCTTTTCCTCTCGTCTTCAAAATCTATCCGTTTTACGCCGTGTTCAAGGTGCAGCCGCCATGCCGAAGGACTGCCAGGCCACCAGGCGGGAGGGGTGGTCCCAAATGGCGGCGCCTGGCTCTGCCGGGCCTGTAAGCACCTCTTGCAGTGCGGGCTACTGCAAGAGGTGGTGAGCGATTGCGTCCCGTAAAACAAAGAGGGTCACCATGCCCAATGATGAAACAAAAAAACATCTCCCCTTAATTCCCCCTATAACAACAACGGAGCCGCCCTCGTGCAGCTCCACAGGAAAGATGGAGGTCCCCCCCCCCCTGTGCTTGCGCAGGGGACCCTCCATACCTCTTTAACCGGAGAGGAGGCTTACTCCTCTCCTACGCCTACGGGTGTAGGGGACTCCCCCTCACCCCCTTCTCTGGAGGTGCTTTCGGGCACCTCCCTATCTCCAGCGGCAGTCCCTCCTATGCTTTCTAAGGGGACTGCCAAGAAAGCCAGCAGGCAGCCCATTGCCGACCGCCCCTCGTACGTGCGGCTCGGTAGGGCAAACCCCCTTAGGGGGGAGAGGGAAGCCAGGACCCTTCGCTCGCTTCCCTCAAAAGACCTGCTGGCAAAAATATTAAACCTTGCCGGGGTCAAGGACTGTGCCTCCCCACTAAAGACTTATGACGCTGCCAAGGGGACCTGCGATGTCCTGGGAGGGGATGGCCCCTCCTGTGATAGACATGGTCCTTGAGGAAAACCAGCCTCAGACGGTAGGGCCTTCCATGGGGGCAATCCGGGCTTGGCGCCAAGCACCGAACCCGAATCCGCCCCTATGCAAGGTCCTCATCAAACGGCTGTGGATTCTCAGGCAGGACAAGGAGGGGAGGGATCTCCTCCGGATGAATCCCCTGCGCCCACCGGGACCTTCTCCATTTCAGAGAAGGACCTGGCTGAGGCCGGTCCATCTGGCCTGGGGGCTTCTACCGGCGGGGGTGAGAAGCGGGTTCATTCCCCGCCCTCCTCTCCTAAAAAGAAGAAAAAGACAAGAAAGACGAAAAAGACTCGGGGCTCCTCTCCATCCGCGGGGGCTGCGGGGACGGATGGGTCTGCTGCCACTTTGGTAGGCGACCAAGCCAAGATCGGCAAATCCGGCCCCTCTACCCCCTCGTGTGCGGAGCTCCTGACCAAGACTAAGACGAATAATGCACAGGGCGGAGCCTCGATGACATCAGGGCCCCTCATTCAGAGGTTACCTGGCGTTTTCGAGCCCGAAGGCTTCAAACGCTTCCTCGTCATTCGCTCCACTGATGGCACCATGTTGTCTAAGGGCAACATGATCCATCAGAGGAGAGGATTAGCTAGTGCAATTGGTAGAGAGCCGAAGGTGACCCGTTTCTCGGACGGCAGCCTTCTGGCGAATGCGGCGAATCCCGCCGAGGCGGCCAAGATAAGTGATCTTCGGACACTTCATGGCACCCCGGTGAGTGTGACGCCGCACTCTACCATGAACTTTGTGAAAGGAGTAGTTTATGCGAGGGAACTCGTTGACTACTCCATTGAGGACATCACCCTAGAGCTGGCCGACCATGGGGCGGTCAAGGTCGAACGTGTGATGAGAAAACAGGGAGGGGCTTCGAGACCCACCCCTACACTCTTCGTCACGTTCGACTGTGACAAGCTCCCTGAGTCGGTGCGTGCCGGTTGGTACCGCTACCGCGTGAAGGCATTCGTGCCACTGCCGCGGCGGTGCTATTACTGTCACCGCTTCGGCCATACGAATCACTCATGTAGACGTGCAAAGTCGGGGTCACCCGAAGTCTGTGTAAATTGCTCCAAGGTCGCACACGATAAGTCCAAATCGTGTGTGGCCAAGTGTGTCAATTGCGGAGAGCCGCACCCTGCTTCTTCGAAGCAATGTGGTGCATATCTCCTCGAGAAAGAAATCCTGGCCGTTCAGGCCCAGGATAGACTCTCATTCCGCGAGGCTAAGGACTTGGTCCTGGCGCGCCCAGCTCTGCCTGGGACGTCATATGCCTCAGTAGTTCGAAAGGCACCCTCTGCTCCTGGCCCATCCAGGCCAACGAGCACGGGTGTTTCCGCGCCCATTCGGAGCCCTTCTGCGGGCTCTACTACACCCGGGCGCTCCCCTGGTAGAGCTAGCGGCAAAAAGGGTTCACACCAAGCCCCGGCTAAAACCAGGGCTCCCCCCTCTTCCCCCAGCGTGACCGTTTCCCGTAAGGCGAAACGGCCACGCGCCTCCATCGAGTCGTTAGACTCAAAGGAGGCAACACCCCTGAAGATGGTCGCTAGGCCATCTTCGAGGGTTCCTAAAGCTGTCCCCCGAAAGGAGGACAGCAACAAAGGAGCTTCGGCTCCTTCGCCCACGCCACGAGGTGGAGCGAGTGGCTCGGAGACGGTGGTTCCTCGAAAAGAGGGCCCCCCGCCTCCGAAGCCGCAGCGCCCGCCTAATGTTTCGAGGCGGAGGGAGGAAAAGACTCGCATGGCGAGGTCAACCTCCCCCAATAAGTCCTCGAAGGCGACAGCGCCTCCAGCGCTTTGTCTGGCCAACAGCGCCCGGGGTTCTGCCCCCGGGAAGCGTACGGCCATTCCCGTGAGGGTCTTCAATTCGAGGAGGGCCCCCGAGTCTCCTCCGAGCTAGGCCTGGAGGGCATATTCCTTCAATGGAATTGCCGTGGACTCCGGGCCAACTGGGAGGAGCTGCGGAGGCTCGTCTCGTCCCGTTCCCCGTTAGCTATTTTTTTGCAGGAGACCATGCTAGGTGCGTGTCCCCTCCCTGCCATCCCGGGGTATAAGGGTCTTGCGACCCAACCACCGCGGGACGGCCGGGCTGGGGGATGCGCGGTTTACACCCAGCATGATGTCTCCGTTCTTCCTTTCTCTTTAGATACCTCCTTACAGGCAGTAGCTGTGCAGCTGCACCTGGATAGGAGGTATACTATCATTTCTGCGTACATTCCACCGTCAGCTGACTTCGACGCGGGGGACTTCCGCCGCGTCGTGGCACGGTTGCCGAGGCCCTATCGCTTGCTTGGAGATCTGAACGGCAGGCATCCTCTCTGGGGAGATTACACCATAAATCCCAGGGGACAAGTCCTTGCCGATCTGATCGAAGAGCTTGAGATGGGTGTCCTAAACGTGGATGAGTTTACGCATCACTGTCCGAGAACCGCTTCATTTTCTTGCCTTGACCTATCTTTGTGCTCTTCGGATGCACAGCTTGATTTTGATTGGGGGGTGGTCGATGACCTCCATGGTAGTGATCACTTTCTCATTCAAATATCATTTTCAGGGCAACTGCCGCCTGAGAGACCACCTCGGTGGTGCTTGGCACGGGCGCGGTGGCCTGCATTTCAGGAAATGACTGAATTCTCTATCTCAGTCGAGGAGTTTAGGTCGGTAGATGAGGCCGTTGAGTTCTTCTCCGGCAACCTTATCGCCGTGGGCCTGACTACTATTCCTAGGACGTCTGGCTGTTTTGCACGCCGACCACTCCCATGGTGGTCGGCCGAGTGTGAGACGGCCCTCAAACAGAAGCGTTATGCCTACATGCGCTATAAGCGCCGCCCGAACGATTTCACTGTCGCTGAATTTCGTCGGGGCTAGGGCTAGGTTCCGGTATATTTCGAAGCACGCCCGCCGCTCTTCTTGGCGGGCATACGTGTCTTCACTTAACGGGAAGACCCCTTTAGCTGAGGTGTGGAAGCGAGTCAAAAGGATTCGGGGCAAGTTCTCGCAGGACCCCCCTCCCGTTCTCCAGGAGAATGGGACCGCAATCTCGGACCCCGCGTCCGTGGCGGAATCCTTAGCGACCGCTTTCTCTGCATTCTCTAGCCGTGATGCTGCTCCGCCAGCATTCAATGCACGTCGTGATGTCGCGGAAGGCCGCCGGCTGGACTTTACCTCCAGAGGCGGAGAACCCTTCAACGACAAGTTTACTGTGAGTGAGTTGCGTTCCGCTCTTGCTTCGTGCGCGGACACCGCCCATGGTCCGGACGATGTCCCGTACGCCATGCTTCGACACCTGGGTGAGCGAGGCATGGCTTTTCTGTTAGATTTGTTCAACAGGATCTGGGTGGAAGGTCTTCTCCCAGACTCCTGGCGAATCGCTACTGTGCTCGCCTTTCGCAAGCCGGGGAGAGATCACTCTACTCCGACCGGTTTCCGCCCAATCTCTGTAACCTCTTGCGTGTGCAAGTTGATGAAGAAATTAGTAAATGTTAGATTAGCCCATTTCCTGGACAGCGGAGGCCATCTGTCTTCTGCACAGTGCGGCTTCCGTAAGTTTCACTCCACGTCGGATGCTCTGCTCCGACTGGAAAATGCCGTCTGCGAGGCTTTCCTTCGTAGACAGCACTACGCCACAGAGTTTTTTGATCTGGAGAAGGCCTATGATACCGCATGGCGATACGGTATCATGGAGACTCTCCACACGATGGGGGCGAGGGGACGCCTCCCAATGTTTATATCTGAATTTTTGCGAGATCGTCAATTCCGCGTACGGGGGGGGGGAGCCCTCTCTGCCCCAAAGGAGCAGGAAGAGGGTGTCCCGCAGGGAAGTGTCCTCAGTGTCACACTCTTTGCCCTGAGCATCAACGGCATCACCTCGGTGCTGCCAGAAGATGTTCTCGCTACGCTCTACGTGGACGACCTTTCGATCTCTTTTGGCGCGGCCCAGATGCCAACTCTGGAGCGTCGACTCCAACAGGCATTGAACCGCGTCTCTCGCTATGCCGAAGCGCACAGGTTTCGGTTTTCTTTGGCCAAGACTAAGGTGGTGCACTTCTGCCGCCATCCACGGCTTCACCCTGACCCAGATTTGTTTCTTAATGGGGAACGCCTGGATGTGGTTGAGTCGCACCGTTTCCTTGGTCTTGTATTCGACCGACGCCTCACCTGGGAGGCTCATATTCGCAGCCTTAGGGTCTCTTGTACCCGCGCCATGGACATTCTCCGTTCCGTGACGTTCAGCGCTTGGGGCGCTGATAGGGCTACCGCCTTACTTTTTTATCGATCCTTTGTTCGCTCGAAGCTCGACTACGGATGCGAGTTTTATGCATCCGCAGCCGAGCGTTTATTGCGGAAGGTGGATTCAATCCACCACACCGGCCTTCGCCTTGCGACCGGTGCCTTCCGCACTTCCCCCATTGAGAGCCTGTTGGTCGATGCTGGGGAGATGCCACTCGCTCTGCGCCGCGTGCAGTGCATCACTCGCCTGTATGCGGGAGCCCGGCGCCTCCCTCAGTCGCCAACAGCTCTCACTGCATCCGCAGCTGATCTCGATGGTGCCTATGCCGCCGAGAGACGCCAGTCATACCCTAAGCCCTTTGGGTTTAGGGCCAGAAAACTCCTTCGAGAGGTAGATATAGCTCTCGGGCCGGTGGCGCCCCTGGTTCTGCCCAGGACGCCACCCTGGAGGGTACCACATTTGGCTATTTGTCGCCACGCCTCTGCTCATAAAGCTTGTACTGCGCCGGGAATATTGCGTTCGACCTTTTTGGAGCACACATCGTGTCACGCTGGTACCGTGCCAGTGTATACGGATGGCTCCAAGTCCCAAGAGGGGGTGGGCTTCCACGCCGTATCCCCTCTGTTTGAAGTCAGCGGGGCTCTACCAGGCGCTGCGTCTGTCTTCACGGCCGAGCTGGTGGCAATACACCACTCGGTACGGGAGATTACGCGACGTGCCCGGTTCGGAGACCGGATTGTGATCTATAGCGACTCACAGAGCGCCCTGAGTGCTCTCGGGGCATTGGAATCTCCGCATCCCCTGGTTCGCGATATCCGTGACGCCACGGTTTTGGCGAGCCGGGCAGATGTCGAGATTATCTTCTGCTGGGTTCCTGGACATGTAGGAATTGCGGGGAATGAGCGCGCCGATGAGGGCGCCAAAGAGTCCGCGAGGACTCTGCGACCGGACCAGCGTTTCGCTCTTCCTCACACCGACTACATGGCAGGAATACGGGCAGCTCTTCGGACTGCTTGGCAAAGAAGATGGGAGACGGTCGAGGGGAACTTAAAGTTGCGTGCCATTGCGCCGCGCCCCGTAAGGGGCGCGGCGATTTGCCATCCTGGCCGCCGTGCTGACGGGATCCAGCACTCCGTCCGGCCCCAGCTTAGCCTCTCTTCCTTCCTTCAGATAGCCCGATTTCTCCCCTACCTCGTCGCTTTTCATACAACCTCTCCCACAACTTTCTCTGGTCAGCCTCTAATTTCACAGGGTAGAATGCTGACCTTCTTCTCAAGCCAACCACCCCGGATCGGGGCTGAGGGGGGAGGGGACATTGTTCCCTAACCCCTCAGCTCCGGTTCGGGATGGGTTTTTTTTAACAACCTGCTTCATCCCCACCCATACCTTCCTCACATCCCTTTTCCTCTTCTCTTCACAACCTATATTTTTTACGCCGTGTTCAAGGTAGAGCCGCCATGCCGAAGGACTGCCAGGCCACCAGGCGGGAGGGGTGGTCCCGAATGGCGGCGCCTGGCTCTGCCGGGCTTGTAAGCACCTCTCGCAGTGCGGGCAACTGCGAGAGGTGATGAGCTATTGCGTCCCGTAATAAAAAGAGGGTCACCATGCCCATGAATGAAAAAAAACACCAAAAAACCCAACCCCCAACTTCCCCAAGAAAATCGACGGAGCCGCCCTCGGGCAGCTCCACCGAGAAAATGGAGGTCCCCCCCCTTGTGCTTGCGCAAGGGACCCTCCATAACTCTTTAACCGGAGAGGAAGCTTACTCCTCTCCTACGCCTACGGGTGTAGGGGACTCCCCCTCACCCCCTTCTCTGGAGGTGCTTTCAGGCACCTCCCTATCTCCAGCGGCAGTCCCTCCTTTGCTTTCTAAGGGGACTGCCAAGAAAGCCAGCAGGCAGCCCATTGCCGACCGCCCCTCGTGCAAGCGGCTCGGTAGGGCAAACCCCCTTAGGGGGGAGAGGGAAGCCAGGCCCCTTCGGTCGCTTCCCTCAAAAGACCTGCTGGCAAGAATTTTAAACCTTGCTGGGGTCAAGGCCTGTGCCTCCCCACACCACCTGACTAGTGACAATACTGCCAAGGGGACCTGCGATGTCCTGGGAGGGGATGGCCAACTGGTGGCCCCTCCTGTGATAGACATGGTCCTTGAGGAGACCCAGCCTCAGACGGTAGGGCCTTCCATGGGGGGGAATTCGGGCTCGGCGCCAAGCACCGAACCCGAATCCGCCCCTATGCAAGGTCCTCCTCAAATGGCTGAGGGCTCCGAGGCAGTAAAAGGAGGGGAGGGATCTCCTCCGTCAGGTGCCCCTACGACAACCAGGACCTTCTCCATTTCGGAGAGGGACCTGGCTGAGGCTGGTCCATCTGGCCTGGGGACTTCTGCCGGCGGAGGTGAAAAGCGGGTTCATTCCCCGCCCTCCTCTCCGAAAAAGAAAAAGACAAGAAAGTCAAAAAAGACTCGGGGCTCCTCTCCATCCGCGGGGGCTGCGGGGACGGATGGGTCTGCTGCCACTCTGGTAAGCGACCAAGCCAAGATCGGCACATCCGCCCCCTCTGCCCCCCCGGTTGCGGAGCCCCTGACAAAGAAGACTAATACCAAGAGTGCACAGGGCGGAGCCTCGATGACATCGGGGCCCCTGATTCAGAGATAACTGGCGTTTTCGAGCCTGCTGGCTTCAAAAGCTTCCTCGTTATTCGCTCCACTGATGGCACCATGTTGTCCAAGGGCAACATGATCCATCAGAGGAGAGGATTAGCTAGTGCAATTGGTAGAGAGCCAAAGGTAACCCGTTTCTCGGACGGGAGCCTTCTGGCGAATGCGGCGAATCCCGCCGAGGCGGCCAAGATAAGTGCTCTTCGGACACTTCATGGCACCCCGGTGAGTGTGACGCCGCACTCTACCATGAACTTTGTGAAAGGAGTAGTTTATGCGAGGGAACTCGTTGACTACTCCATTGAGGACATCACCTTAGAGCTGGCTGACCATGGGGCGGTCAAGGTGGAGCGTGTGATGAGAAAACAGGGAGGGGCCTCGAGACCCACCCCTACACTCTTCGTCACGTTCGACTGTGACAAGCTCCCTGAGTCGGTGCGTGCCGGTTGGTGCCGCTACCGCGTGAAGGCATTCGTGCCACTGCCGCGGCGGTGCTATTACTGCCACCGCTTCGGCCATACGAATCGATCATGTAGACGTGCAAAATCGGGGTCACCCGAAGTCTGTGTAAATTGCTCCAAGGTCGCACACGATAAGTCCAAATCGTGTGTGGCCAAGTGTGTCAATTGCGGAGAGCCGCATCCTGCTTCTTCGAAGCAATGTGGTGCATATCTCCTTGAGAAAGAAATCCTGGCCGTTCAGGACCAGGATCGACTCTCATTCCGCGAGGCTAAGGACTTGGTCCTGGCGCGCCCGGCTCTGCCTGGGACGTCATATGCCTCAATAGTTAGAAAGGCACCCTCTGCTCCTGGCCCATCCAGGCCAACGAGCACGGTTGTTTCCGCGCCCATTCGGAGCCTTTCTGCGGGCTCTACCCAACCCGGGCGCTCCCCTGGTAAAGCTGGCGGCAAAAAGGGTTCATACCCTGCCCCGGCTAAAACCAGGGCCCCCCCCTCTTCCCCCAGCGTGACCGTTTCCCGTAAGGCGAAACGGCCACGCGCCTCCACCGAGTCGTTAGACTCACAGGAGGCAACACCCCTGAAGATGGTCGCTAGGCCATCTTCCGGGGTTCCTAAAGCTGTCCCCCGAAAGGAGGACAGCAACAAAGGAGCTTCGGCTCCTTCGCCCACGCCCCGAGGTGGAGCGAGTGGCTTGGAGACGGTGGTTCCTCGAAAAGAGGGCCCCCCGCCTCCGAAGCCGCGACGCCCGCCTAAGGTTTCGAGGCGGAGGGAGGAAAAGACTCGCATGGCGAGCCCAACCTCCCCCAATAAGTCCTCGAAGGCGACAGCGCCTTCAGCGCTTTGTCCGGCCAACAGCGCCCGGGGTTCTTCCCCCGGGAAGCGTACGGCCATTCCCGTGAGGGTCTTCAATTCGAGGAGGGCCCCCGCGTCTCCTCCGAGCTAGGCCTGGAGGGCATATTCCTTCAATGGAATTGCCGTGGACTCCGGTCCAACTGGGAGGAGCTGCGGAGGCTCGTCTCGTCCCGTTCCCCGTTAGCTATTTTTTTGCAGAAGACCATGCTAGGTGCGTGTCCCCTCCCTGCCCTCCCGGGGTATAAGGGTCTTGTGACCCCACCACCGCGGGATGGCCGGGCTGGGGGATGCGCGGTTTACACCCGGCATGATGTCTCCGTTCTTCCTTTCTCTTTAGATACCGCCTTTCAGGCAGTGGCTGTGCAGCTGCACCTGGATGGGAGGTATACTATCATTTCTGCGTACATTCCACCGTCAGCTGACTTCGACGGGGGGACTTCCGCCGCGTCGTTGCACGGTTGCCGAGGCCCTATCTCTTGCTTGGAGATCTGAACGGCAGGCATCCTCTCTGGGGAGATTACTCCATAAATCCCAGGGGACAAGTCCTTGCCGATCTGATCGAAGAGCTTGAGATGGGTGTCCTAAACGTGGATGAGTTTACGCATCACTGTCCGAGAACCGCTTCATTTTCTTGCCTTGACCTATCTTTGTGCTCTTCGGATGCACAGCCTGATTTTGATTGGGGGGTGGTCGATGACCTCCATGGTAGTGATCACTTTCCCATTCAAATATCATTTTCAGGGCAACTGCCGCCTGAGAGACCACCTCGATGGTGCTTGGCGCGGGCGCGGTGGCCTGCATTTCAGGAAATGACTGAATTCTCTATCTCAGTCGAGGAGTTTAGGTCGGTAGATGAGGCCGTTGAGTTCTTCTCCGGCAACCTCATCGCCGTGGGCCTGACTACTATTCCTAGGACGTCTGGCCGTTTTGCACGCCGACCACTCCCATGGTGGTCGGCCGAGTGTGAGACGGCCCTCAAACAGAAGCGTTATGCCTACATGCGCTATAAGCGCCGCCCGAACGATTTCACTGTCGCTGAATTTCGTCGGGCTAGGGCTAGGTTCCGGTATATTTCGAAGCACGCCCGCCGCTCTTCTTGGCGGGCATACGTGTCTTCACTTAACGGGAAGACCCCTTTAGCTGAGGTGTGGAAGCGAGTCAAAAGGATTCGGGGCAAGTTCTCGCAGGATCCCCCTCCTGTTCTCCAGGAGAATGGGACCGCAATCTCGGACCCCGCGTCCGTGGCGGAATCCTTAGCGACCGCTTTTTCCGCATTCTCTAGCCGTGATGCTGCTCCGCCAGCATTCAATGCACGTCGTGATGTCGCGGAAGGCCGCCGGCTGGACTTTACCTCCAGAGGCGGAGAACCCTTCAACGACAAGTTTACTGTGAGTGAGTTGCGTTCCGCTCTTGCTTCGTGCGCGGACACTGCCCATGGTCCGGACGATGTCCCGTACGCCATGCTTCGACACCTGGGTGAGCGAGGCATGGCTTTTCTGTTAGATTTGTTCAACAGGATCTGGGTGGAAGGTCTTCTCCCAGACTCCTGGCGAATCGCTACTGTGCTCGCCTTTCGCAAACCGGGGAGAGATCACTCTACTCCGACCGGTTTCCGCCCAATCTCTCTATCCTCTTGCGTGTGCAAGTTGCTTGAGAAATTGGTAAATGTTAGATTAGCCTTTTTCCTGGACAGCGGAGGCCATCTGTCTTCCGCACAGTGCGGCTTCCGCAAGTTACACTCCACGTCGGATGCTGTTCTCCGACTGGGAAATGCCGTCCTCGAGGCTTTCCTTCGTAGACAGCACTACGCCACGGTGTTTTTCGATTTGGAGAAGGCCTATGATACCGCATGGCGATACGGTATCATGGAGACTCTCCACACGATGGGGGCGAGGGGACGCCTCCCAATGTTTATATCTGAATTTTGCGAGATCGTCGATTCCGCGTACGGGTGGGGGGAGCTCTCTCCGGCCCAAAGGAGAAGGAAGAGGGTGTCCCGCAGGGAAGTGTCCTCAGTGTCACACTCTTTGCCCTGAGCATCAACGGCATCACCTCGGTGCTGCCGGAAGATGTTCTCGCTACGCTCTACGTGGACGACCTTTCGATCTCTTTTGGCGCGGCCCAGATGCCAACTCTGGAGCGTCGACTCCAACAGGCATTGAACCGCGTCTCTCGCTATGCCGAAGCGCACAGGTTTCGGTTTTCTTTGGCCAAGACTAAGGTGGTGCACTTCTGCCACCATCCACGGCTTCACTTCGACCCATATTTGTTTCTTAATGGGGTGCGCCTGGATGTGGTTGAGTCGCACCGTTTCCTTGGTCTTGTATTCGACCGACGCCTCACCTGGGAGGCTCATATTCGCAGCCTTAGGGTCTCTTGTACCCGCGCCATGGACATTCTCCGTTCCGTGACGTTCAGCGCTTGGGGCGCTGATAGGGCTACCGCCTTACTATTTTATCGATCCTTTGTTCGTTCCAAGCTCGACTACGGATGCGAGTTTTATGCATCCGCAGCCGAGCGTTTATTGCGGAAGGTGGATTCGATCCACCACACCGGCCTTCGCCTTGCGACCGGTGCCTTCCGCACTTCCCCCATTGAGAGCCTGTTGGTCGATGCTGGGGAGATGCCACTCGCTCTGCGCCGCGTGCAGTGCATCACTCGCCTGTACGCGCGAGCCCGGCGCCTCCCTCAGTCGCCAACAGCTCTCACTGCATCCGCAGCTGATCTCGATGGTGCCTATGCCGCCGAGAGACGCCAGTCATACCCTAAGCCCTTTGGGTTTAGGGCCAGGAAACTCCTTCGAGAGGTAGATATAGCTCTCGGGCCGGTGGCGCCCCTGGTTCTGCCCAGGACGCCACCCTGGAGGGTACCACATTTGGCTATTTGTCGCCACGCCTCTGCTCCCAAAGCTTGTACTGCGCCGGGAGTATTGCGTTCGACCTTTTTGGAGCACACATCGTGTCACGCTGGTACCGTGCCAGTGTATACGGATGGCTCCAAGTCCCAAGAGGGGGTGGGCTTCCACGCCGTATCCCCTCTGTTTGAAGTCAGCGGGGCTCTACCAGGCGCTGCGTCTGTCTTCACGGCCGAGCTGGTGGCAATACACCACTCGGTACGGGAGATTACGCGACGTGCCCGGTTCGGAGACCGGATTGTGATCTATAGCGACTCACAAAGCGCCCTGAGTGCTCTCGGGGCATTGGAATCTCCGCATCCCCTGGTTCGCGATATCCGTGACGCCACGGTTTTGGCGAGCCGGGCAGATGTCGAGATTGTCTTCTGCTGGGTTCCTGGACATGTAGGAATTGCGGGGAATGAGCGCGCCGATGAGGGCGCCAAAGAGTCCGCGAGGACTCTGCGACCTGACCAGCGTTTCGCTCTTCCTCACACCGACTACATGGCAGGAATACGGGCAGCTCTTCGGACTGCTTGGCAAAGAAGATGGGAGACGGTCGAAGGGAACCTAAAGTTGCGTGCCATTGCGCCGCGACTGTTCCCATGGACCTATCCCCCAATGCCGCGGCGGCTTCAGGTTGCTTTCTGTCGTCTCCGAATCGGACACACTCGTGTGACGCATCGCTATCTGATGGAGCGCTCGCCTGCGCCCTCTTGCAACGACTGCGTCGTCCCCCAGACTGTTCGGCACATTCTTGTCGAATGTCCCAGTCTGGGTGATCTTCGCGCACGATACCTGTCCCAGTACCGGGATGGGCGGGGTCGCTACCGCCTGTCCCTTGTGCTCGGGACAGATTCGTGCACATTGACTTGTGGACTTATTGACTTCTTGGGAGAGGCCGGCCTTCTCCCTATTATTTAAGCAAGGTTTGTTTGTTGTTGTTTTTTTTGTTGTTTTTTTTGGCATTTGTTTTTTTTTGTTTTTTGTTCGTTTTTTCCTTTAGTTGCACGCTCCTGCGCCGGGGGGACCTCTCCCCGACGCACCAGCTTGCTTCCTTTCCCCCTTTTGGGGTGTTGTTTTTTTTGTTTGTTTTTTTTTCTCTTTAATTTATTTTAAAGTAGCCTAGAACTAGGCCAGTTTTAATACGGCGACTAATGCCCAAGTAGGCAGTCGCCAGATGAGCTCATAAAAAAAAAAAAAAAAAAAAAAAAAAACATTGCGCCGCGACTGTTCCCATGGACCTATCCCCCAATGCCGCGGCGGCTTCAGGTTGCTTTCTGTCGTCTCCGAATCGGACACACTCGTGTGACGCATCGCTATCTGATGGAGCGCTCGCCTGCGCCCTATTGCAACGACTGCGTCGTCCCCCAGACTGTTCGGCACATTCTTGTCGAATGTCCCAGTCTGGGTGATCTTCGCGCACGATACCTGTCCCAGTACCGGGATGGGCGGGGTCGCTACCGCCTGTCCCTTGTGCTCGGGACAGATTCGTGCACACTGACTTGTGGACTTGTTGACTTCTTGGGGGAGGCCGGCCTTCTCCCTATTATTTAAGCAAGGTTTGTTTGTTTTGTTTTTTGTTGTTTTTTTGCATTTTTTGTTTTTTGTTTGTTTGTTTTTTTCTTTAGTTGCACGCTCCTGCGCCGGGGGGACCTCTCCCCGACGCACCAGCTTGCTTCCTTTCCCCCTTTTGGGGTGTTGTTTTTTTTTTTTTTCTCTCTTTAATTTCATTTTAAAGTAGCCTAGAACTAGGCCAGTTTTAATACGGCGACTAATGCCCAAGTAGGCAGTCGCCAGATGAGCTCTTTAAAAAAAAAAAAAAAAAAAAATGTGTCGGGCCCACGCTCATGAGCTGAGGCCCGCGCCCTGATACGAATGGAGCTGGTCGAACACACATCTACAATGACCACTCCCATCACCGTACAGGAAGCAAAATACTGCATTAAAACAACACCCAAAACGCGCACCCGGCCCCTTCAGCCTACCAGCCGCATTAATATACAACCTTCCTACACTTACACACTTATTCAACGCCTCACTATCTTCAGGCCACTTGCCTAAAATATTTAATGTCTCTCACAACATACTTCTACACAAAATGAAGAAAAACCCCAAACATCCAAACAATTACAGGCCTATTGCTCTATTAGAGCACCTAGGCAAAATACTCGAACGTATAATCAACTGCCGCCTACGGGACTACCCGGGAGAGAGGGACTGGTTATCGTCGTACCAATATGGGTTAAGGAGGGGCCGTCCAATCACGTGGCTGTGACCATCGTTCACGCCTTGATACAAAAAACACGCCAGGCACGACAAAAGACACTCCATCAGCAAGGACGTGGAGAAGGCCTTTAATAAGGTTTGGCACGAGGGACTCCATTGGAAACTCGCTAACAATACGGAGTTACCTCTTTACACCAGAAGGTACCTCTCGCACTACCTCCCTGAACGGAGATGCCACATAAAATACAACAATACTCTATCACAATCTTTCACACCACGCTCAGGCGTTTCCCAAGAAAGCGTACTGGGACTCACACTTTACATCATATACACAAACGAAACCCCACGCCCACCTACGCCCACCAGAATTCTACCGTCACACCTACACAGTGTCCTACGCCAATGAGAGACCATTCTCGTCAGCAGCCACGGACCAGACGAGATCCCGCACCAGGCACAAATAATCCTACACGAAAAGACAGAGTACGAGAATAAATGGCTGATTGCCACGAATCCTCAGAAGACACAGATGACACTCTTCGACTCAAGAGATCGCTACATGCATAACCTACAAATTTTCTCACACACTCCAGACAGGAACCACCTAAACCCAACCAGGCTCGACTACATACAACAGAGAAAAATTCTTTGGGTAACTTTGATAATTCTCTTAGGTTCAATATACACCAACACATAATACAAACAAGATACGCATGCACAAACAAAATGCTGTTATATATAGGTGCAACTACAGTTGCACCTATATATAACACTTGTGCGACCTCTTCTAACGTAAGCCCCACTGTCATTCGTATCTGCGAGTGTCACGTGGCAGAAGAAAGCTCAGCGCATTTAGAACTCTGCTCTGAAGCGCCTTTGCCGCTCTCCCATGTACACAACAACAAATTAGCATCCTTCAACACATACGCTCACACAAGACTCACAAAACAACTCGGAAAACTCGCCAGACACCCCATATACACCGCACTACACGCAAGACCGTATGGTGCGATGGCACTGCGATACCCCATAGCCCATGACCAACCGCAACCCATACCGTTCTACGCATAAGTTAAGAGCATTATGAATAAAGCGTGTCCGACTATGGAGACACGATCTTTTTCCTGACCACTCCCCAAACGTTGCTCATTCATGAACACCCTAAGACACACCCAACTACACCAAACATCAGTGTCTAGTCACCGACCTAATAACTCTTCATATCTCCTTCAAGTTATTTCCGTACTGTTTCCTCTAAGACTACCTGGTCGCCTGTGTTACACAGTGATTCCTCTCTGTTTTTTCTATATACATCGATTTGATTTGATAGCTAGACGGCGACAGTTGACTAGTCGATTCATACGCACTGCTGACTACTTTCCGATAAAGCATTTTTCACTTGCTTAGTAACGCACTTTGAGCACCACCTACATAGAAAAGAGCCTATTCTGGAAGGCTTTTGGTGAATTTCGCTTCACCCTTCAAAAGGAGAGAGTACTATTTTTCACCGAGGATTCATAATTTAATGAGGGCTTACGCACCTCATTGCTCTCGTCCATCGCCCTGCGTAGGGACCTGCTCGGATGCCTGCCATTCATTTATTTCGTCTTAACTATGCCAGCCACTTGGACTCACATAATTAAGGGCTTATGGGAAAACTGCTTTAAGGACTTGCCCACAGTGGAAGCATAAGTCAGAAATTATCTCGAAACTGTGGCATAACAACGAGTCCCGGACGGAGGAGAGATCCTCATCGCCAGGGGGACCCAGCTAGCCTTATAGAGGAAAGGAACACCGGTCTTTATGTAGTTAGATGCAGTTAGGGTGCAAGTACCCGAGAGGGGATGGCAAAAGTTTAGCGGCCGTTGATCCATCTCATCAATCCATCACCCATCATCCTGGCAGAAACCAAGCGGGGCACCATTCACTAACCACTACCGACTTTACCACCTACTCACATTCTTTTTAACTCACAAAATACAAAAATAATTATACATTGGTTACAGATGACCAGAAGAAAAGAATAAAACATAGTAGGGAACGAAAAAGACCAAGGAAACTCTCACTAAAGGGTCCCCCTCAGGACTATACAAGAAGAAAAGCTATGTGAAACAATTTACCTCGAATACAAGCCCTTTGTGAAGAGAAGGAAAACCGCAGTGTCATTTTTCGCAAAGTGGAGAGTTAGCTCGGATATAATCAAATTCCGCGAACACACCCACGTCTTCAAAATAACGTTCTCCAACACAGACATGGCCAGAAAAGCGACAACGGACGGGATCTTGGTTTTTAACATGAGAACCCCAGGGGAGAACATACAACAGGAGAGGTTTAAAGGCATACAAATGTGTTTTGTATACTATACACTTGAAGACCACGTAAACACAACCTGCCTTGCCAGGAACAAACTGTAGTGCAGTGAATGTGCCACAGAAGGACATCGGTTCTATAAGTGCGAGAGCACTAAGAAGAGGTGTCTCAACAGTAAAGGGTAACACAGGACCATGGCCCTGAACTGCCCAAAGCCCCGAGATATTATCAAAAGGAAGAATAAGAAGATAAGAAAGCTAAGGGGATGACATACGCGAACGCCGCCAAGAAGAATGGAGAAGTAAAGACTGCACCTGCACAGATAACCATCTCAGGAGATCTGAAAGCAAAGATTCTGATCTGCATTACTCACGCAAATGTGGCTGATGCAGTGAAGCCTGGCTATTACAATCCGGTCCTCAATGCACTCTTAAAGGCAAACTATCTGCCTTCAGTGATCATGCTGGCAGACCCTGAATGCTCTAAGGTATTCAGGGAAACAGTCATAAGTAACAACACTGTTAAATCTGGACTGGAGAAGATCATCGAAGCTCCCTCATCGGAGGAATCTGAAGAGGATGAAGAAGAATAAGATGAAAAAGCTGAAAATGAGGAGGGATCCTCCTCTTCAGCCAACAACGAGGGCGCCTGCACCCGTACACGAGCTACGAAGAGTAGGTCCAAAACCCTAAATCCCACCCCCAAACAAGGAAAACCTTGGGCACAGAAAAACCACCCCGCCAGCCCCCAAGAAGAATAAAAAGCATAGGTAAGAACAATTCACCATGTTACGGAACACAATGAAGATACTGGAAATTAATACAAACGGCTGGACAACGAAAAGGGCGCTTTACGGAAATGTATTCAGAGAAATTGATGCAGATATCATCTTAACTTCGGAACACGGGATCGAAACGCGTAGTGCAAAAATGAAAATCTCGAACTACGATGTGTTGGTCACGAATTATTCGCAAGAGTGGTTCGACGGTTCCGCTATTGCACTAAAGAAAGGGATTAAATTTAAGCAAATAAGAAATCTATTAGAGTCCTAAATCGCGATTGAGGTCGAACTCGACATAGGAAAGTTGGTCATCAACGCAGATAGGGCTTGTATCCCTAGATCCGAGTATAGAGCCATCTCTACTTACAGATTAACCAAATACATGAAGGATTTATACCGTGAGCTGAAATTATTGTATGAGATCAACATCAGGAATGCATCAGTTCACTCAATGTAACGAAGTAAAGAAAACGAAGGAAGAAAACGAAGACTATGACACAGAGTTTGAAAACAACATCATAGACGAGCTTAACGACCAAATAGACAAGACTCACCCTCGCCACCAAGTGGTTAGACAGCGCTACGGAAACGCCGATATTACCAAAGAAGAACTACTCGGCGCGCTCCACTCATTCCGGCAATGTTCCCAGGACAATCGGGGCTTACAGAGTTAAACTTTGAAAAGGCACCAGCCAATGTCATCGAAGAGATGAGGAGGATATTTAACGCCTGTCTTAACATGGGATACTTTCCAGATGCTTATAAAATGGCTAAGATGATTTTCTTGCCTAAACACGGAAATGACCCAACGTTGAAGGAGAGCTACCGGCCAATTTCATTTCTAGAATTTGGCGGGAAGCACTTCGAGAAGATCCTCAAACAAAGACTGGTGTCTCATCTGGAGGAAAGCTCCCTCTTCAACCCACATCAATTCGGGTTTAGGAGGAAGCGAAGTACGGAGATGGCCATTAATGCCATCTCCTAAAAGCTAGCCCAAACAAACGGGGAAAAGGTTACGTGGATATTGTTTGTCGGGATGTATCAAAAGAGTTTGATAAGGTGTGCCAACGGAGAATGCAGTACAAGATCTTACGCCTGGGTCTAAGCTAAAACTTAGAAAGAACTCTCTGCAACTATGTCATGGAGAGAGAGACGTATATCAGTTTAGGGTGCACGGACGGACCAAAGTTTCCGCTTACTGCGGGCCTCAAACAGGGGCGGGGGGAGGGGGGCTGTCCCCCACTCTCTACTTGATTAACACCGCTGATGTCCCAGCCCCTGTAAGTTCCACTTGCCTCAACATTCAATTCACCGATGATTTCAGCCAGATAATCACTTGTCCATGGATAAATGCGCCTTGGCAAGCTCGTATGACAGCAGCAGAAATTGAAAATCTTAACACCTACGAGGCCCGGTGGAAAATCCACACGAACCGGGAAAAGTTCAAAGTTGTCCCCATAGGTTGGAAACTACATTATGATGTCAGGGTGGGGGATAGATGCTATCCTTACACCACGGAGTGCAATTTACTTGGAATGAAGATTACTTCAACCGAGTACAAGAAGCACCTCCATGAAAAAATCACCAAAAACACAGCTGCAGTCACACCTCTATACATGCTCAGAAATCTCCGTGAAAGCAATAATAAAAATATCTACAATGCACTCTTGTAAGATCGACGCTGCTATTCTCCGATTCCGCCCTCTCATGTGTCTCGAAGACACAAAAGAAGAAACTACAAGTAGTGCAGAACAAATGTATGTATCTAATTAAAGGTACATACTGGCGAGAACGAAGACGCCAGGGAGAGATGCACCGGGAGACGCGGTTAAGTCCCATTGACATTCTCATAGGAGAACGGACAAGAAATATGGAGGAACTGGTTAATCGAGAATTGAACTATGATATCGTCTAAATTATTAACCAAAACCGAAAAGGTATAAGTCACGCCAGATTTCCAAACTCCACTGGGCTTTTAGTTGGCAGAGCAGAAGTGCCGTTCTATGCATGAAAATAAAAATGCTTTTACCCAAACCAAGGAAACCGACCAAGAAAAGAATACCTAATGATGAAACCTCACCGATTTCTACAAAAATTCACCGATGAAGAGCCAATTATAAAGAAGAAGACATCCAAGAAAAAACAAAAGACACGATTTACACTCACTACCAGATAAACAAAAAAACAAAGACACTAAGCATAATACTAAAGTGATTAAAGTAATTTATTACTACAACAGCAAATGCGCATAACCTATCCAAGAGCATTAATTTTGGAATACAAATGCCTTGAACGCCATAATAATATAAACTATCCCAAAGACAACAAAGGAAGCACAAAACAAGGAAATATTTAAAAGCGATAGGACTGATCACCAGGCACTTAGCATCTCTTTGCACCCTACCACACTTATTTCTCTTTTCACCACTTGTCTATTTTCAGCTCTCTGTCCCCAAACCCTTTCTTTATCCCTTGCCCATACCTACCCACTTACCTCGTTCATAGTTTATAGCTAGACAGCTCAGTTCATCTGACAACTCACAGCGATCTACGCACTGCTAAGTTACATCTATCTTTTTGACTTGAAATAACTTTGCGAAGAGAGCATTTTCTATATACGTTTACGTATATACCAAAGAGAAGAAAGAAGAAATATATGCGCGGATTGGACTGATTGGAGAGACATCCTTTTTCTGATTCGCGGGGAATCACCCCAAAGAGGTTATCTCCTTATTTTTTCTTATCTCATACTATACATTTTTATATCTGAAACTATCCTACTTTATTTCCATCTATCACATAAGAAAAATAAACAAATAAATAAGCAATGAACATGAGCCCACTCAACAGACACAAATACGAGAATTATGCTACAAAAGTAATAGAAACTCGAGTTATTAATATAGCAGGAAAAAAATAACGCTAACAACAGTTTGAACGCCTATATCATTCACATAACATAATAACAAAACAACCACTCAAATAAACAAACAGACACACTTTCACTCTAACATATTTCGAACTTAACTCTAAAATTAATTTATAGTACAGAGATTAGCGTGATCTTCATGCAACTTATACCTCTCTAAAAACCTCCAACTTCCTTCCGCTTCAATTATCTTCCTCCTTTACCGCTATCCCATGATCTGCCAAATACTAACACCAGGAAGAGGTACAGCAAATAGTAACAATTAAAAGCTAGGAAAACATTAAAACACTGTGGTCCGGGTCAAACGTTAAGCAGGTCCACAGGCCAACCTGGTCAAATTTCCAGCCTTTGACTTTATTTCAGTCTGTCCTATCCTTACTTCTTTCTTTTTCCCCTCCCTCTCTCCTCCTCTCAGGAACTCTTTTTCCTCGGTGCCTTCAGGTCCCGTGGGAGGAGGGCGCTAGGGAACCTCGGGGTAACCAAGTCTAAAACCTTTTCTCTCACTTTCCCTTTCGATAGCAACAAAGGAATGCTAAGATTTTCTTGTTTATGATTATTTCTATCTTGTATGTTATTTCTGCAAAAGGAAGTAAAGTCAAGCGGTAAATGTTAAACGTCCCCGGAAGATTTTTCGCATAAATTTTTCCAATTAAAAGTTCCCTTCATGTGTAAACAATAAGTTATAGTGAAGTACATAAAAAATACCATCCAAAGTGCCAGTGACACGATAACTACGGATTATGGTAACTAAATAGATGTTCCAACTTTAATTCTCAAAATAAGGTAAAGTGGCATTGGATATTAAAAAAGTTAATTTTTTCTTCTATTCTGATCTCCCTCTATACTTTCACACCCAATAAACCGTTAATGACGAAATAACGAACGACATCCTGCATATTAGTTTTAGGACTCTCCCCGAAAGGTAAATGCCTGACCATGGGGAAGTCTTCTCGATAGTCTACAGGGTGCTGGATGTCGCCCTCTTTAGACTTATTGATACCTCTTTCAGGTATACCGCTATATACCAGAAAGAAGCCGACACAGCACACTTGGCCTCGTCAAAAGCAATCCAAGTGTTCAATACAATCAACTTAACTCCTAAGATCCCACCACAAATTCAGGCGAACAGAAGTGCCATATGCCGGAGATTAGACTCATGGGTGGAACACCACTCAAGCGATGAAATTTCCCATGAAATTGAGAGAAATCACCAATGTGCCAAGGTCTCTGAGTTCATCAAATTTAGAGACTGCAACCATGTATTTAAGGTGATATTCCAAGATACGGGTATGGCACAAAAAGCAAAAGAACTCGGTCTCCTCTTTTACGTCAGGATGTGCCCTGACCACTGAAATACCAACGTACTTTAAGTGTTATAAGTATAACCAGCAGACAACTAGAGCCTGTCCACAGACCGAAAATATGTGCTCTATATGTAGCAAAGTTGGACACATCTGGCGTGACTGCAAGAGCAGTGAGAGAAAATGCGTGAACTGCAACGGTGACCACGGGCCATGGCGATGTCATGCCTAGTAAAAAAAAGAGGCAATTAAAAGACAACAAAAGAGAAAAAAAGAAGAAGAAGCTAAGGCCAATAGGTCTTATGCTAAAGTGGCAAAGGCGGCAGTCAACGAGGAATCGGCTAAGCGTACTTACCTTAAGGTAGAAAGCGAGCAGTCTACGAAGATCATGTGTTGCATATATTATGCACACATAGCAAACCTCACAAACCCAGACTCATTTAAAAGAGAACTCAATCAGATGCTGGTCAAAAATGGAAAGAACGAGATGTGGTTTCCGCAAACCCTTCCTCTGAGGAAGTTCTACTGATCCAGATGCAGGCTTCTCACCAGCCACTACATAAGTAGAAACCGTTCCCGCTCCAGCAAACACACAAAAAGTCCTGAACCCGTAACAATAGAAGCTTCCAAACCAGATTCAGAGGTAAAATACGCCAATAAGCTGAAAAAAACACGGCCACAGTAGCCGTACCAAAAGGTCACCTAACCTCATCTAAAAGGAGGGTAAACATGCCTACCATGGCAGAAAAATTCATATGACAGTCTTCACCACGGAGAGTGCCCCATTCCCTGAAGTAAGAACGGAAAAGATTATCGGTGAAGGCGTGACCACCGGTTGTTACAAGTGGAAGTACAGCGAGGACATTACAGAGAGGGTGGTCGAATAAGCCCTCATCCTTAGGATGGTCCGACTCAACCAAGACGCGTTCTCTACAATCACGACCTCGGAATTCAACAAAATGAGATCCGGTAAATGCCGATCTCCACCAGCCTCCTCATCCACCCAAAAGTAACTCGATAAAAGGAACGACCAATCAATATACAACATGGACAGACTGACAAAAGACTTGGCAATCCTACAAATGAACAGTATCGGATAGGACAACAAACTAGTGACTTACGGAAACATTATTAGACAATGCAACCCTGACATCGTTCTGATATCAGAACACGGAATCCACACGACGAAGAAGAATATGAAGATCTTCAACTATAGCACAATGACAAATAACCACAGCCTAGAACGTTACGATGACGCTGCCATCGCATTCAAAAGAGAAATTCAGTTCAAAACACTCCCATCTTTAGACGAATCCTATCTTGCCATCGAGATACAAACCCTGACCAGCTCACAATTTCCCTACAATTACTATATCCAGCCCGGCCCACCAATCCCAAGCAATCACGTCGCCATCATGATTAAAATATCCTCAAGCCCAATACAGATACCCGTCAGGGAAAGAAAATGCTTTTCCCGAGCAAACTGGGAATGGTATCATACCGTTCTCGGTGGGTACAGACCTCAACCACTCGAAGAAGCCACCCTGGAGGAAATCGATCAGGAACTGACAAGGTTAACGGGGGAATTGGTGGAGGCGGACCACGCAACAGTCTCAAGAACAACCTACAAAACGTTACCAGCACCAAGTTGGACACAGGAGCTATATGACCTAATGGATTAATACAAAATACTATTTAAAGAAATTAGACTGACTGGCACAGGCTTAGTTAAAAGAGGAGGGTTAAGAACACTAAGGACTGAAATGAGGACACACATAATAAAACAACAAACAGTACTTTGGAATGACCTCATAGACAAACTCGACGAAGAAGTGGATCCCCGAATATTTTGGAACACATTATCAAGATTAACGAGTAAACCATCTGACAAAAACATACTCCTTAACAAAGACGACGGGACAAAAATGGACGCAACAGAAATAAAATAAGAGTTTAGAGACTACTGGAAGAATATATTTACCATCCCACCAGAAGAAAAGCAACACTTTTACCTAGACTTTGAGAAACACATTCACGACCAACAAGGACAAGAATTCGACAGGACACACTCCGTCAACAATACAACTGCTGACAGGGAGATGACTGGTCATGGACTGAAGATTACGAAAGAAGAAATTCTAAAGACGCTACGTACCTTCAAACAGAGAGCACCAGGTAAAATGGAGTTGACCAAACTTAACTTCTTGAACTCCCCCCGTAACATCTTAGAGGGACTGGACAACATAATGAATGCGTGCCTAAACGTTGGCTAGTTTCCGGACGAATGGACGATCGCTAAAAAGATCTTCATTCCAAAAGCCGGATAACCGCCAGACACACAGGCAAACTTCAGGCCCATTTCCATCCTCGAAGTGGCAGGCAAGGTCTTTGAAAAGGTACTAACTAATAGAGTCCAAGAATTTATGGAGGATAACATCCTCCATAACCAACACCAGCCTGGTTTCAGTAGAGGGAGAGGGACTGATACGTCGCTAGCAATCATCACAGGAAAACTAGCGAAGATTGCTAGCCAAAAAAGGTATGCTGACCTGGTGCTCAGAGACGTTTAGAAGGCACTAAACAAAGTATAGAGGACTGGGCTTTCGTACAAAATGTAAGACTAGGATTAAACCCAAGACTAGAGAAAATTATATGCAACTACCTGACAGACAGGATAACGTAAATGCAAATATACGATCACACAGGACCAGACTTCGAGCTAACTGCAGGCGTACCGCAAGGAAGGTGCCTAAGCCCCCTCCTATAAAATATATACATCCTTGATCTACCCGATCCGTTCAGGGGAGACTCGCTCTACGTCCAGTTCGCAGGCGAAATCTCCGAGATCATCACTGCCCCTTTTAAAAATCCTGAACTCATGGAACAAATAACAGCCAGAGAAATCGACCATGTCAACAGGTACAATAGAAGGTGGAAAATCGCCAGTAACACCCAGAAATTTAAAGTGATTCCAATCTTCCGTATGAAACGGGCCCATATTGAAACAGACGACGCCCGCATTCCATACAACATAGAAGGGACAGTACTAGGACTAAAGGTAGGTAAAAATGGGTCCAGAAGCCACATTGCTCAGATAGCAGTGCGAGCGAAGGTAAAGCTCACCAAGCTATTTGGGTTCTAAAACTTGAACATGACCAACAAAAAGAAGATCTACAACGCGCTCATAAGATCAATGCTCCTTTATCCACCTATACCTATCAACACTAGTTCCAAAAACAAATTAAGATTCCTCCAAAGGCTACAAAGTAAAGGAGTACTCTTAATCACCAACGTTAGGAGGAGAGAAAGAAGGAGGCAAGGAACCTACATCAGATGATCCAAATTACCCCAATTAACTTGGAACTGTAAAGAAGAGCCCGAAAAATCTGGGAGAAGATCCCACGATGCATGATGGACGAAATTAGACAGAGACACATTGACATTCCGTTTGAGGACATACACAGAAGAACGCAAAACTTCACCAGCAGTAAAGCACAGACCAAAAGACAAAAGAACCAATCTACACATAAGACTACGCATATGAAACAACGACAAAAAATAAACTACACAAAGAATATACAATAAGAATAACGCTAAAAATACAAAAACCAACAACGAGAGAAATAAAAAAATACCAAAAAACCTATAAAGGCTTGAACGCTACAAGGAACTACCATAACCTACATGAAACTAAATGAAAACAAACAAACAAACATGCAATATCATTTCAAACCAAGAACAACACAAACAAACATTGCAATACCATAACAAACCAAGAATAACCCAAACAAAAATACAAAAAAGAGTACACCAAAAACATGAATATAAGACAAAAGACAATGAGAAGAACACTAACCTGCGATTTCCTATCACCAGGGAAATCTATCACTATCTATCCATCTGCTACCATTTTATATATATATATATATATATATATATATATATATATATATATATATATATATATATATATATATATATGCATATATGAGTGCAATTGTAATCTTATATGTGTGTATATACTTTCCTTTCACAACTTATTATATCCATTGTCCATTGTCCATAGATACAAAAATCATAGAAACTCGTTATTAATATAGCAGAAAAACAAATAACACTAACAACAGTTTGAACGCCTATATCATACACACATAACATAATAACAGAACAACCACATAATTAAACAAACAGACACACTTTCACTCTAACTTATTTCGAACTTAACTTTAAAATTAGTTTAAGGTACAGAGATTAGCATGGCCTCCACGCAGCTTGTACCTCTCTGCCAACCTCCAACTTCCTTCCGCTTCAATCATCTTTCTCCTTTACCGCTATCTAAAGATCTGCCAAATACTAACACCAGGGACAGGTACAGCAAATAGTAACAATTAAAAGTTAGGAAAACATAAAAACACTGTGGTCCGGGTCTTACGTTAAGCAGGTCCACAGGCCAACCTGGTCAACTGTCAAGCCTTTGACTTTATTTCAGTCTGGCCTATCCTTAATTCTTTTTTTCCCCCCTCCCTCTCTCCTCCTCTCAGGAGCTCTTCTTCCTCGGTGCCTTCAGGCCCAGAGGGAGAAGGGCGCCGAGGAATCTTCTGGAACCGGGCCTCTGGACTGATTGGAGATTCATCCTGTTTCCAGTGGGCGGGATGCTTACCCTAAACGGGGAATTCATCCTTAATTCCTCCTTATTCCAGAAGAAGCCCCAATAGGGGGCGCAAAGAAGGGGGTCCTTAAGACCACGAGCCCGAAATTCTGTAGAGGCGCCTCTTCGCTTAGGCCTATTTAGGTGGGGTAGTCGTGAAGCGCTAAAATAAGTAGGTAAATAGGGAACCATAGGCTGCTAGGTGATAGGGAACGTTATCACTGTCCTATTTTTACAGATTTAGAGAGAAAGGAAGAAAATAAACATAGGCTTTGGAGGAAGGAACGAAGAAAAGAGTGCTTAGTTGCTCTACTAGCCAAAGGAAGAGGGATAATCTCCCTCTAGAGAAAGGAGGCAGCCTGGAATGCCTACGAGTACCTCTACATACAATTCACCAGGAGACTAAGCCGGGCAAATGAAAGCTCTGCGAGACATTATTTGGACAGATAAAAGTAACCCTCGTCAAAATTATCGACCCCCCAAATGCCTACGTGGTAATCGCAAGCAAGGAAAAAGAAGTAAAAAAATGAGTTTCCCAGGAAGGAGTAGATACACTAAAGGGAATAGGACTAACGCCCAAAGTCTCACCTCAGATAACTGCAAACAGAAGTATCATATGCAGGAATGTCGACGTTTGGGTGAATTCCCATGAAAAAGAAGAAATAGAAAAAAATCATGAAGGCATAAAAATAAATGAAATAATTAAATTTGGCCACCACACACATGTCTTTAAAGTTGTGTGTGCAACAACAGATATGGCAGCAAAGATATTCCATCGCGGACTGCTCATGTTTAATATGAGAATTCCACCAGAGAACATGGAGCGCGAGAAACTTATTAATATTCAAATGTGCTTCCGCTGCTATAAGATGGAAGACCACTTGACACGTGACTGCACTGAGAAAGATACAGTATGTTCTGAGTGCGGGCAGAAGAACCACGAATGGAGACAGTGTAAGGAAAGTACTAAGAAATGCGTGAACTGCCATGGGCCAAATAGGAATATAGCAATGGCATTCTCCCAAAGAAAGGAGATAATAAAACCAAAGGAAAGAGAAGCGAGAAACGAAGAAATGCAACATACACAGAAATATCTAAAGCAACTGTGAAGCAAATGCAGGAAGCACATATCCATCTAATTGTGCCACAAGGAACATCATCAGAAGTACTTACATGCATACTCTATCCCCATGTGATGAATATTGGGAAATCGGGCACCCTCGCTACGACACTTACTACAAGGCTAGAAAAAAATGGAATGAAAAAGATGTGGTTCCCTGACAACCCCTTCACATCTAAAATCCTTGAACTCAACGTCGCTTCAGCGTCAGCACCAACGAGCAACAGGCACACACTACTGAACAGAACGCAATTTCAAACATGTCAGTACAAAGTAATGAAGGAGACAAAATAGTAGGGATGAAGCACAGGAAATAAAATTTAAAGTCTACATCGATGAATACTCCCCCCTCCCGAGAGGCAAGAAACAGGAAGACATCATTAAGGCAAATGAAAAAGGAAAATGCAAATGGGCATTCAAAGGAAATACAGGAGAAGAAGACGAGGAAGAAGTACAAAAACTCTTAATAGAGGATAAAATTCAATTCTACCCTAGCGACTGCGTTACTCTCCGCTATTCTACATTTCAAAGTATGAAGAATGGTAGGTTTAAAGGCATCTTAATAAACAATGGAACCAGAAAGGAAAAGAAAGCACAGCATTGTGCAAATCAACACTCAAGAATGGATCGGTAAAACATCGACATTAGGAAATAACTTCAGAGAGATCGATCCACACATAATATTAATATCAACACACGGAGTGAATCCAGAAGAAAAAACAATGAAATTGTTTGATTACACCGTCATAAATGAAAACCCTTCAGGCAAACATCATGACGGGGCGGCTATAGCAATAAGAATAGGGCTGAAGTTCAAAGAAGTTAATAATTTGGATGAGGCATACTTGGCCGTAAAAATTGAAACGGAATTAATGCCAATAATAGTAGCCACGGGATACCAAACACCAAGAAAAAATTACCTTTCCCTGCACAAACTATTTAAAATCTTTGGCACAGTTTTCCGAACCATCTTTATAGGAGACCTCAATGCCAGGTTGAGTGCAACTGGATACCGCTCTAGAAACAACAGAGGAATCAATTTAAAAAGGATGTTAGAAAGAAACATTTTCAAGAGAATAGGGTTAGACTTTCCAACATATGTCACAGGCAATGCAGCTACAAAGCCAGACGTATGCTAAGTAGCTTCAATATGCCATACAACATCCACATACAACCAGTTACTTTTGCATGTAACAACCATATTAGAACACCTTTGCTCATGAACCAATACCCGATACAAGTACCGGTACCAGCGAGGAATGATTACAAGAGACCAAACTTGGCAGGTTACATACAAGATCTTAGTAACTTCGTCCCAAAGAAGCTCACTGACGCCAACCTGGAAAATATTGATGAGGACAACTCAAGATTAACAAGAAGGATCATTGAGGCAGACGAAAGATATATACCAGAGACAAGATACCGTACTCTTCCACATCCTCGATGGGCAGAGGAAATGAAGAGAAATAATAGGCAACTAAGAGGATTGCTAGACCAAATAATTCTCCATGGACCAAATGAAAAGCGATACGAAGAAATCAGAAGACGAAGAGAAGAACTGAGGCATCTCATAAAAGAACAGCAAAGCCACATATGGGATAGCCTAATAGAGAAAATATACGAAGAAAGAAGACCAAAGGAGAACTGGAGACTATAAATAAACTTAAAGGCAGACCTCCGAGATAAAAAATAATAATTAAGAATGAAAAGATCCAATAAGAGAGGACCACTGATGAACTTTTCCGTAATAACTGAAAATTAGTGCTCTACATAATACCAGAGGAGGACGAAGACTTCAATCCAGAGATATACGAAATGGTCTACACATTCTTGCGAGAAAACATAGACAAGATCACTCCTGCACCAAGTGTAGAGCGAGAAAGGGAGGAAATTCTGGGTGCAGGGGACTACATAACAACGGAAGAGATCAAAGGCGTAATGCAATCATTCAAGAAGAAACGCCAGGCCCCTCAGGAATAACCAGAATTAATCTTACCAAGGCACCTAGCATAAAACTCAAAACGGCATGAATGCGACAGTAAACACATGAATGAAAGATGAAGAGAATAAGGGAAGAGCGATTAGGTGGTCCTCCCAGTTCTGTATGAGGAACATAAGTGCTAAAAGTGTGAGAAAGGAAGTAAGAATGATGAGTGATGCATGACGGTGGTTCGGAATCCACGTTAATCAGCAGGTCCACTTTGTCCTTCGGGCAAGGGTATTCCACCCTTTCCACCTTTGACTAACGGGGCTGCTAAATCTGCCTTCTTACAAATCTGTGCTCTTTTAACTCAAATTTTTCCGTCTCCCACTTTAAACTCTTTTCTAGTGCTTGTTCCGGATTTCGCACTAAGCACTTCCCTATCGGTTCACTTGAACTGAGAGTCAGAAGTGTGGGGAATTTCTCCGGGAGCAAGTCGGCCGCGGGCTTCCTCCTCTTTTGTGCCCCTCGATCGTGGGAGGGGTACAAAGGGTAAGAGAAACCGCGAGCTGTACCTTTTCTCCCCCTTAAAAAAAAATTCCTTGACGGACTTTTTAGGGCAGATGTTTGATCATTTTCTAAGGAAGATATTTGGGCAGCGATTCAAACCTCATAACTGATCGAAGCGCAACTCATCGTTTTCTCCTGGAGAAGAAGATTTTGTGACTGATTGAAAAGACTTCACTCGACTAAGACTTGACCATCGACATATACTTCTGCTTCTCTTCTCTATCCCACCTCTACTTAGGGCGTGTCGTTTAGGGAAGCTGAGCCTCCATAGATACTCATACAGGAAAAGAGCTATATCTAAACCGGGCGGCTTACTCGGCGCAGGCCGAAGCTTAGCCCAGGACGGGTTAGTATCCGTGTAAGCGGCGGATTCTTTTGAGTGGAGCAAACACTGATAGGGTTAGGCAACAGGCAGGTTGGTATGGTTCACTGACACACCTGCGGAATAAGCCAGACGAATAACTGGATCTGAGCCACACTTTCTAGCTTTCTATTCCATTTCCTTTTCTCTGCTTTTCTCACCTTGGAACTCTAGAGGAAGAAGATTGATTAGAAAAATGGAAGAAACAAAGAGGGTCCCTTTGCGAACCCAAAAAGGAGCACAAAATGCGGGCCAGAGTCTAGTATTTAACGCGATTTATGGGGAACTAGGAATAATATTCATCCTACTCCTAGACTACTTTACAAGCTATGTGGCCATTTGTCAAAGTGAAAACAATATAGATAACTTACTCAGCATGAAAGCTACATCATGCGTCCAGAAAATAGGACTTAAAGCAAGAGTTCCTTCGTAAGGCGAGAGAGAACGGACTCTTAGCATTTAATCTCAATATAACCCAGGACCAAATGAAAAGCGATGAGTTCATAAATGTTCTCACTTGTTTCAGCTGCTTTCCCTTAGATCAACATACGTGTAGGGTTTGCCCCCCAAAAGAAGAAAGAAAATTATCAGAATGCAGCGCAACTTTACACACATGGGCGGATTGTAAGAGCCAAGAAAAGAAGTGCGCAAATTGTAGCGGTAACCATCGCACGATGGCGATGGTTTGCCCCATTAAGAAAGAGATTATACAGAAGAAGAGAAAAGAGAAGACAAGGCAAGAAAAGGAGAAGACAAACTATACTTATGCTAAAGTAGCAAAGGCAACAACAGAACAAATCGTGCCAACAAAGTATATAATTGAACTCAAACAAGAAAAATCATTGAACATATTGGCGCGCATGCTACATGAACACTTAATGAACGTCGCAAATTCTGGAACCTATTCCAAAGAACTTCACAAAATGCTAAAAAATAATGGGTTGGAATCTATGTGGTTCCCGGAAAACCCGCCATCGGCTGACGTATTAAACATTACATACACAACGCCGGCACCGGAAATCTAAACACTAGTAAGTGAAAATGAGTCATCCATTCAATTAATTAATACCAACCCAGGATTACATAGAGATCCAATACTTAGGAATAAGCAAGCACAGGAAAGGAAGAGAGAATTGAAGTGGAATTACCTGTAGCTAAGGCAGGCTGCTTCGAAACACAACAAGACGGAAAAGCAAGAGAAGAAGCAGGAAACGAGGGAACACACCACCAAACTCAGAAGGGAAATGAGGAAAAAATTGCATTAATCTGATAGTATACGCCCCTGAAGACAGACCCATACTCATAGGAAACAATAGGGAAATCATCATGTGGATTAAAAAGTACTTTTTAATTACGATTTTGATGACCCATATTCGGACAACGAAGTCCATAAATGTTTCATGAATGGAGGAATAAAAATCACGAAAGAAATATGGTTTAATATAAAGAAAGAAGAATTAAAAAAAATAAGAAGCGATCGAACTAAGTCCCCCTGCGAAAGAGAGCTAAAGAAAACAGAGAAGATCTCACTGGAACAATAAGATACAAAATGGAAAGGAAAAGAAAGCTTAAAATAATAAGTCACAACGTGTCAGGTTGGGATGCCAAAAGGCACTCACATTGTAATTCATAATTCAAACTTGACCCTGAGATCATCCTACTAAATGAAATCAGCATCAATCCGTAAATAAACCCCATTAAAGTCTTTAATTATAAAAAATCTACAAGACAACAAAAGATATAATCTACGACGAAGTAGCGATAGCTGTCCGAAATGACATAAAATTGACGAGATTGAAAGAATTGGATGAGGCTTACTTAGTCATCAAAGTAAAGACTAGAGCAGGAGATATAATGATTATGGCAGGGTACCAACCCCCAAGAAGGGGATATGTCCTATCAATAATTTGATGGAGGTATTTTGGAAAAGTGAACAAGTATTATTCTTAGGAGACCTGAGCGCCCGAACAAGAGCCTCAGGATATACTGCTAATTTTAACAACAGCGGAAGAAATGTATATCTGCTAATAGCAAGAGGCATAGTTGAGAGGATCGGATCGGAATTCTTCACATATATCGGCTTTAGAAGAGCAACAAAACCAGATATCGTGCTAGCTTTCCTTAAATTTCAATATAAATATTTGATAGAAAGAGGTCCACCCTCTAACAGCAACCACGAAATGGTGGTAGTAACATTGTCGGCAGACCCTATACAAATAAAATGCTCAATAAGAAAAAAAGTTCAGAAATGCTAACTGGCACGGCTATGCCGAAGACTTAACAAACTACCAACCAAATTTAAATGTAGCAACCCTAGAAGAGATAGATGAAGCACTGAACAACAAGATGAAAAGCTGATAGATACAGATAAAAAACATATACCCAGAACAACGTTTAGAACATTGCCACACCATCAATATACATCGCAATTAACAGATTTGGAAACAGATATTTAAACCTTAGAGAAAAGATAGAGCGAGCTGGTCCAGAAATAGGTGATGGGGAACGCTTCCACAACATGAGGATTGAAATGAACACAATAATTATAGCAAAAAAGAGGCAGAGGATGGGACTAGATACTAGGTGGGATAGACTCCGAACTAAATCCTGCAAAATTTTGGCAAAGGATCAGCATGGTAAAAGGAAAAAAAACCGAAAACAAAAATAGCCATCAAATACAACTGAGTAGATGCGCTAGAACGAGAACAATTTGAAGCCGCGTTTAGGGAACACTGGTATTTCGTTTACAACATATCACCTGAAGCAAACGAAGATTAAGACCGCGACCATGAACTAAAACTAGTTAAAGAGCTGGAGAGAAACAGGGGAGAAATAACATCCAATCACTCTGTTACCAATACAATAATGATTGAACAAGAAGTAGACCCAATAACATTAGAGGAGCTTAAAAATACTCTAATCGCCACCAAGCAAAGAGCTCCTGGAGACAGGGATATCTCGCGAAAACCTGCTAGGAGCGCCAGATGTTTTTTTACCAAAATAGTAAAAATCTTCAACGTGGCAATAAACGCCGGGAATTTTCCTGACCCACTGAAAAGAGGAAAAATAATATTTTTGCCCAAACCAGGTAAGCCACCTGACTAAACCGGAAACTTTAGGGCGATAACCCTGCTAGAAACATTGGCCAAACTACTTGAAAAATTGATCGACAGGAGATTGAGCCAATATCTAAAAGATAACAATCTAATTCCTAGCCACCAGCACGGGTTTAGGAAAGATGGAAGTACCGAGAGGGCACTGGCCATAATAGTCGAATTAATAGCCAAAGCCAAGTATGAAAGAAATTACACAGACATGTCATTAAGAAATGTGCAGATGGCTGGAGAATAGGCCTAAATACAAGGTCAAGAGATTAGGACTTCTACCTATCCTAACAAAATGCAAATGTGACTACGTCACAGACCGCACAGCATTCATCCACATAGAAGGATATTGGGGACCCGAATTCGAAATCAATCAAGGCGTTCGCGAGGGGGATGTCTCAGTCTGATGTTATATAGTATATATACAGGGGAGCTTCCAAATACAATCTACGATAACACCAAATACGTACAATTCGCAGACGAAATCTCGATAATCCTTAATAGTCCATACGGGCACCCACCAACCATAGCCAGGATTACAGCTGCAGAAATTGAGAATATAAATAACTTTGAAAAAAAATGGAAAATAAGGACAAACGCAAACAAGTTTACAATTATTCCAATGGGACGAAGGAAAACGTCGAGAGTAACGATAAACGAAGTTAGGTACAGAGACCAAAAAGATGGCAAGGTACTAGGACTAAAGATAACATCTAACTGGTATAAAAACACACTCCCCAGAGAATAAAACTAGCAAAAGCCTATCTAGCAAAACTATATCAATTGAAAAACTTAAACATAAAGAAATAAAATTAAAATATACAACGCACTGTGTAAATTATTACTATGTATTATATCCTACAATTCCACTCAGCAATCTCCATAAAACCAATAACGTAAAATTACAGAGTCTAAAACAGCAGCGTACTATTAATTTCTAATACAACCAGGAAAGATCACAGGAATCAGAGAGATCTGCACTATGAAATAGAGATGGAGCAGGTTAATGTATCTCTATATAAAATAGCAGTCAAAATACGGGATAAACTAGAAACATTTCTAGACGAAGATGAAAAAATGGAAGACAGAGATCCCAATAGAACATAGAGAGAACAATAGGGGAAGCTTTAGGAGCAGAAAACCGTTAAACGGAGTTAATTCCGCACCAATATATTGATAGAAAAAGAATCACTACAGAATTTCAAACAAAGCAAAGAAGTCACCAACAACTGTGAAATACTCGAATAGAACAAAAGAAGATCTCAGAAGAAGAATAGAGGCGTGAGAGCCCCTACACATTTAACCAAATAATAAATAGATTACAAAATGTGAAGATAAGAACCCAAGTGATGTCTGGTCACCCAGCACTTTACCCCAATGATTACTGTCCACTCTACTCTCACTATTCTCTTCTATCTCCCAGCTTTTTCAAGACGGAAGACGTTTCCTTGACAGATAGACGACTTCATTCAATCAACAACGCTAACTTGCTAGTCATCTCTTACCCAAGAAAGGAGCCAAAGTAAAGGGTGAGCAAAGTGAAAAACGTGGAGATTTTCTTCAATTTCCCTACGGGGATTTTTGAGAAAGAGATTCTTACAAGCTGCTCCTAGCTTCTAGGTAACGTTATGTTGGTCTAACTCCCCACTCCCTCGACGGAGTAACGAAGCGGAAATAAACTAAGCTGCCTTTCATCTTGCATCGTCGCAACTATGTCTTTCTTTGTATATAATTGGGGGCGCCAAGGAAAGCTGGTTTGAAGAGTAGCCCACAGTGGAACTCGGCGTTGGGAATACCAGGACCAGGGGCAGGACTGGAACTTCCGGGGAAGTATGTGGGGGCCCGCCCCCAATCTTCCACCCCGGGAGTCCATCCAGGACCATAGAGGGAAGCAACAACCCGTCTCTATGTATGCCGGCTGCAGTTCTGATACCCAAACCCGCGAGGGGCGGCACCACTGGTTAGTGATGGTTGATTCCGAGCTAACCAACAAAATGTCTGCCATAAAATCACACTTCGTGAGGGCCCCCCGGGTTCGCCCATCATCATCTCATCATCCCCATTTGACAGTTTAAGTTCATGGACGCATAGTTGCGATGAAGAGGGAGTCCCACCTACAACCAAGTACTAAAGAAATATCGTTAGAAGAGAGGGAGTACAAATTTTAACTCAGAATCAAGGCAACTTAGACCAGCAAATAGAGAGAATAAGAAGACCACTGCCCCTAGGGGCCACTCTCTCGAAGAGATGGCTCAAGAAAATACTACCAGAATCCCGCTGCGTGCTATAGATGGACAACAAAGCCCAGCAAGGAAAGGGTTTTCGATGTAATGTACGGAAACTGAGCATAGCCAGGATTAGACTCCTGGAAGTGACCTTAGGGTACGTTGCTATCTGCGAAAAGGAGAGAGACATCGAGGCCATCACTAAAGAATAGAAAGTCTCGGTCCTTCATGGAATCGGGCTGCAGCCGCCGACCATAGCACCACAAATCCTGGCCCACAGGAGCGTAGTATGTCGGCGTCTCGACCCATAGATCGGGTAGCACGCCAAAGAAGAAATAAAGGAAGAAACACAACTTCAACAATCCTAGGCTAAGGTAGTTGAAGGGATTAAATTAATAAATAGAAGGGAGAATAGTCACTACTCAAATGTCTTCAGAGTAGTCTTCGCAGAGATAACAATGGCCCAGAAGGCAAAGGAACATGGACACCTCATGCTCAACGCAAAAGTTAGCGGAGAACAAATCAAGAGAGAGGAGTTTACTCCAGTCCAGTTCTGCTTCAGGTGCTATAAGAACCAGAAACACGCGACCAAAGAATGCAAAGAGCCCTTGAAGACGTGCTCCAAATGCAGCGATAAGGGCCATCACTGGAAACAATTTACAAACACATTCTAAAAATTTACCAACTGCAGGCAGGGACATAAATCGATGGCCATAGCTTGCCCAGTCAAGAAAGAGGTGATAAAAAGAAACATCAAGAAAGGAAACAAAAGGAGAAGCGGAGGTTCAATATCACATATGCCCAAGCAGCAAAGGCGCCACTTACATAAGTAGACGCAAAGAAAACCTACCAACGGAATGGACCAAATGTGGTTTCCGGACATTTCCCCTTCCGGGGATGTCCTGCAACTGCAGATGGTAACAAACCGACAGGCAGAAGGAGTGTAACAAGACGGCACCAAAAAGCAAAACCAAAAAAGACAGGATAGAAAAGAAAATGAAAGAACAGAGACGGCAACATCGGACTCCTCGGACTCAGAAGCTGCTCCTCAAACCGGGAAAGCCAAAGGCAGGAAAGGTAAAAAAAAAACACTGGACGCAGATAGAATCAACCCTTCCCGACGGATATAGAGCGCAGGAAAATCTTCCAAGGCATTAAATAGAAAAATAAACAAGCGGAGATTCAATCCTGACATAGACACAGAAGCAGTAAAAGAAGCATTGCTACAGAGTGGTCATGAAAAATCATTCACAGGAAAGGTTTGATGGTGCTGCTATAGCTGTCAAAGAGAATATCTCGTTCAAACTCCTTCCAGAGCTAGAAGAATCCTTTGTGTCGGTTGATCTCCACACATTTGTAGTAAACGTCGTGATAGCCACCGCCTATCAATCCCCTCGTCGAGCCTACCTGTCCATAACAATGGACCAGAAGGCAAAGGAACATGGACACCTCATGGCAATCTTATGGGTTAACCTCAATAACAGATGCCGTGCGGCAGGCTATGGTAGAGCTAATGAAAGTTCCCTAAACTTGGAAAAAAAACTTCCAAAGGATAGGGCCGGACTTTCCGACCTATATCACTTTCACATCAGCCACCAAACCTGTCATAATCTTAACAAGTGAAGGCTTCCCATTCAACTACTATAGCAAGCCGCGTCAAACAGTCCCAAGTGATTACATAGCAATCCTCACCACAATCTCACTCGCCCCGATCCAGCTACCAGCCACTCTCCTAAAAAACTACGCCTCGGACAACTGGAAACGTTACAAGAGACAACTCAGTCTATTCGCTCCAGCTGACCTGAGTGATGCAACCTTGGAGGAGATAGATGACGAACTCGAGAGAATAACTGCGACTATTCTAGAAGCAGACCGCGAGTGTGTACCCAAGACAGGGTACAAAACTTCTCCTCAACCTAGATGGGCAGATGAGATGAAGGTAATCGCTCATGATCATAAGGAAGTGTATGAAGAGATAAGACGAGCAGGTCCAAACTGGGAGAGAAGCTCGATACTATGGCGCCTAAGCGCCGAGCTTTAAGACACTATCAACCTCCAACAAGCGAAAATATGGAACAACTTAATAGATAGAGTCGATAGCGAGTTGAATCCGGCGAAATTATGGCAACAAATCCAAAAACTAAAAGGACAAACAGGAAAGCGAAGGCTCAAATTAAAGAGAACGGGGATTATATTGAGGAACCGGCGGTTTTGGAAGAAAGATTTTGAACGTACTGAAAAAATGTCTTCGGCATAACTCCAAAAGACAATGAAGAGTTCGACCAAGAATTCTAAGGTCAACTGATAGAAGACCTGAATCAGATCATACATCGAACCCACCCACATCACCCTGTAGACGAAGGAAGGGAGATAGCTGACCAAGGCCGACCTATAACACCTGCAAAGTCCTTTAAACCAAGGGCGCCAGGCTGGACGGGCATCACTAAATGCAACTTGGTAAATGCCCCACAGCAGATAATTCAGGCAATCACTAACATCTTCAATGCTTCCCTAAATACGGGTTACTTCCCAGACGGCTTAAAGATTGCTAAAATAATATTTATACCTAAGGGAGGTAAAGCTTCTAATCAACTGGTCAATTACCGGCTAATCTCACTGCTTGACTTTGTAGCGAAGATCTACGAGAAGCTCCTGGCTGACCGGCTTCAAGACCACTTATCTGAGCAAGGAGCCCATAACCCTCAGAAGCACGGGTTCCTTAGGAGACGGGAAACGGAAACTTCCCTCGCCCTCCTAACGAAAACCTTGCAAGCAGCAAAGCTGAGCGAAAATACGTAGACTTGGTGCTGCGAGATTTTCAAAAAGGCTTTGATAAGGTTTGGCTGAGATGTCTATAATACAAGATCTTGAACCTTCGACTAAACCCAATCCTGGAAAGGGTCCTTTATGACTATATCATGAAAAGAAGAGCCCATATTTCGATCGAGGGCTACACAAGATCCGAATTCGAACTCCAGGCGGGTGTTCCACAAAGAATGCCTTGTGGAACAAAGCTGCCAAGTCCCATCAAGAACCCTGGAGTTCAAACAAGGGCGACAGCTGCCGAATTCAAAAATATCAACAGATTTGAAAAACGGTGGGAAATTAAGACCAACCACCAAAAGTTTCAGGTAATCCCAATGAACCGCCGTAAAGTAGACGACATCCACGTAGATAACGAACACTACCCGTACTCTAACGAGGGAAAAGTCCTGGGCTTACGACTCACCAAATCAGGATATAAGACCCACATTAACAACAGAGTCTCCCTAGCCAGAAGAGAGCTGAATAAACTTTACAGATTCCGAAGTCTCTGTGTGCCGAACAAAAAGAAACTCTACACTGCCTTGGTACGCTTCGCCCTGGTGTACCCAGCAGTAATCATGCAGATGACAAGTATTACCTCTCACAGGACGATGCATAGGGTGCAAAATAAAGCCAAACTGCTTATTGACGGTGCAAGAAGGATCGATCATACGAGTATTAGGCAGACAGTCTTACACAAAAGAGTGAGACTCAAGCCAATTAATATGGAGATCCAGAAGCTAGGGAGAATGGCATGAGATAAGGTGGATGAAGAAATACTCAAAAATATCAACAATAATGTCGACATACTCGAACATCAAAGCAGACAACACAAAGTAGAAAGAACAACGCTGTTCCCCAGCGGAAGAAAGTGTGCGAGGGAAGAAATAAGACCGATCTATACCTAAGAATGTAAACCTCCAAAATAATTAAGTAAAAAAGAGATGGTAAAAATAAACAACAAAAGACAATAAGGATAATTAAAAAGAGGCAAAGTGCCCAAGTTATTATGGCGCAAAAAATGAAATAAAATAAACAAACAACAAAAGTTAATAATCATGAATAAAAAGAGGCGAAGTGCCCAAGTTAAACTATAAATAAAATAGAAATTAACAACAAAAGTTAAAAGCATAGATAAAAGGAAGTGAAGTGCCCAAATGTAATTTTATATTAAAATAAGTAAGAGAATAATCAAACAACAAACATAAAAAACTTTAGTAAATAATAAAAAAAATAAAGAACATAGATAAAAAGAGTCAAGTGCCCAAATTAATATTTAAACTAAATTAAGATAAAGAATAAAGGAACACCAAATATAAAAAGCTTAAATAAAAGAGGCGAAATGCCCAACGCTAAAATAACAAACAAAGAACATAAATTAACGAAGAGACAACCTACCAGTTAGTAAAATATGACTTGAAAGGCTTGAAAGCGACGACGGAGGAACCAACTTAAGAGTTAGGAAAATATTTAAACATAAGGAATCACATGACTGTCATGAGCGGTCATCAAAACTATAGAAGGATGAGACGTAAAAAAACTAAAAATAAAAAAAGAGAAGAAATGCTAATGATACCCTCAACACCAGGGCAAATTAGTAAACAATTTCACACCTATGAAAGCCTACCACACATTTCATCACTTTCATTAACATGAACTGGAACTTGAACTTGAATTTTCCTTATTGACTGCTCAGACACCATTGAAGAAACAACCCAAATTCAGAGGAAAGTTGCCACTCGATAAAGTAGGTACAAGAAAGGGAAAGCAAAGACAAAACGTGAAATCTTCTTCACTTTTGCAAACGGGGAATTAACAGAGAATAATACATTTGGAGTATGTGAATTGGCGACAGGAATGTTACCTTGGTTTACTCGGGACCAATTATAGAATTTTATCAGATTTCAAAATGCTCATCTTTGAGGTGGTTTGAGTCAGATGCGATTCTATAATGTGGTTCCAATACCACAGAAGTTCGCCGCGAGAACACGGAGTGTGCTAACATATTATAAATAATAAATCTTTCTTTCTAATTTTTTCACGTATTCAAAGTAATCAGAGGTTATTTAGAACGTTCGGACGCAGGAACTGCAACTCTTAAATGCGAACAAAATATGCTTGCGTGTGTGTGTGTGCGCGCCATCAATTTATTATGCCTATTATTGGCTGCAGTAAAAATTATTTTTAAGCGCTTCTGAGGGTTTTGTACCTACTGCTTCACGTGCGCGCCCACAACACAATAATAATAATGCGTTCCGCATGTAGTAGCTTCAATTTCTTATCGCGAACTAAACCTGTTATATATATATATATATATATATATATATATATATATATATATATATATATATATATATATATATATAATATATATATATATATATAAATATAAATATATATATATATATATAAATATAAATATATATATATATATATATATATATATATATATATATATATATATATATATATATATATATATATATATATATATATATATATATATATATATATATATATATATATATATATATATATATATATATATATATATATATATATATATATATATATATATCCATATGGAGCACCACCACCATATGAAGCACCACCACTTCCTTGACTAAACAAAACTTCATATTGATATATACAGAAATTTTACTCACTTAATTTCATTTCATATTATTATTATTTTTACCACCGGACTCTGGGATTTTACTATTTACATTTTTGAAAATTAGCACTGCATCTACTCTTTTGAATTAATTTGCACCAGGAATTTTCTAAAGCACTATTATTGTTTTTAATACGTCTTACGTCTTGAAAAAGATAGAATTAAAAGTGTATAGTGGATAGGGTTGTCTAGGATAAAGTGGTGAAGAGGAATGAATAAGAGTTAGAGTTAGTTGCTGGGTGACCAGCCATCTCTTTGGTTCTTATTGTTTATTTTTCTTTATTAGTCTTCTGCATTCTTTAATGGGGCTCTCGCGCCTCTGTAGTTCTTCAATATTTCACATATTTTGTTTTGTTTTTTGTTGTGAATTTCCTTAATATGGTTTCTGTATTGACTCTGCAATCTCACCTTGCAGTGAATCTTGGGGGCGGTTCTTCCCTCGAATCGGGTCTACCGCTTCTAAAGTTACCGCGGTTATTTATTCTGTGGTTATACGGGACTTCAATCGCTCTCTCTTCGTCTTCGTTCATTATACGATCCAGTTTGTCCCACACCTTCAAAGCTCTTCTGTGTAAGGACACGTTTGTGATGGGAAGTTCTATTTCGTTGTGCAGATCTCGTATTTTTTTACGTTTCCTCCTTCTTGTATTAGTGATTATAAATACCGCTGAAGTTTGCACTCTTTGAAGTTTCATTGTGCTTCTTTTCGAAAGACGGTTCATTGGGATAGCTGGGTAGAGCAACGTGGCTTTACAGATAGCGCTGTATATTTTCTTTAGGTTTTTCTCTTTAGGTTTCTAAGTTGGAATAGCTTTGTTAGATATGTTTTTGCCTGGTTAATTCTATCTGCAATTTGTTTACTATAGCCATTACGGGTGATTTTTAGCCCGAGTACCTTTCCTTCGTTTACGTATCGGTAGCTTTACTCTTCAATCTTTACTCTTGAGGTCAAGCGCCTCCATAATGGGATAATAGAAAACTTTTCTGGATTGGTGCAAATTTTCAACTTTCGCTCAAATTCGTTGATGTTAGCAATTTCGGCCTCTGTGATTCTGGCCATGGATATGAGATGTCTGTATGTGCTGTATTCTCTCTTCCAGGCACTTGACCAATCTATTGTTTATGGCTCTCTCCATTAATTTTGCCACTGTCTTCAATAGCGTGATTGGACTGAAGTTTTCTGGGTTATTTGGTAGCGAATCTGGGAAGTATCCTGCGCTTAGAGAGGCGTAAAATACTGTTGTTATATGTGACAAAAAGGTGGCTGGTGCGCGTATTAGGTTTTCTTTTGTTATCTCCGATGTTCAGGTGCCTTCTGTTTAGTACTCTTGAGCATTCTTTGTATTTCTTGTAGGGTAATCGGTTCGATTCCTTGCTCTATTATTAGGGTTGGTGAAGCAACTATGTTGGCAACTATTTCTTGGCGGTTTGCTTCAAGTCTTCTACCACTCTTGCTTCGCGGTCGCCGTCGAAATCCTCGTTTTCGTTGGGGAAGATATAAAAAACCCTCCTCCAGTGCTCTCTGAACGCTTTTTCAATTTTTTGGGGCTCCTTTCCATTTCATCTTTGTGATAGAACGAGTTAATTTCAACTCCTATCCCATATTATTAAAAACCACGATGCTGCCCACGTGCATCTTCGATTCGAGGCTTGGAATCTTATCTCAGCTACCGGATGCCAATGTTTAAACAAGGAGGTTATCGTCCCCCCGTTCGCCCCCATACGCCGACCTCGCCAGATCGAGTTAGGCTTATGAACAGATAAGGCATTTTTCTCCGGCCCGGCTGTGCGTTCCCTCCAAGCTTTCACTCCATTTTCCCCCACGCCAAGGAGATGTCCTGGCTATTTATATGGAAACTTTACCACTAAGATCAGATTGGAGATCCAGATTTTCGTCGCGAAACATCACCACGACCCTCTCTCCCTTTGTGCGCCAAGGGACCTCGACCTCGAGATTCACCATCACTTGTCCAGAAGGAGGACAGAATTCCTTGAGTGCCAAAGGTTCGAGCCTTTCCGACGTCAAGTCCCTAAGGCTTCCCCCCCCTGTTGTTCAAAGGAGAACAGCATTAGAACAGCCATTGTTCGTTTTGAGCCCTTCGCCAAGAAACGGTTCTCATCCCCCCCCCTGTTGTTCAAGGAGAACAGCATTAGAACAGCCATTGTTCGTTTTGAGCCCTTCGCCAAGAAACGGTTCTCACCCCCCCTGTTGTTCAAGGAGAACAACATTAGAACAGCCATTGTTCTTGAGCCCGTAGACAAGAGACGGTTCTCACCCCCCCCTTTGTTCAGAAGAGAACAACCTAGAACAGCCATTGTTCGTTTTGAGCCCTTCGCCAAGAAACGGTTCTCACCCCCCCCCTGTTTTTCAAGGAGAACAACATTAGAACAGCCATTGTTCTTGAGCCCGTAGACAAGAGACGGTTCTCATTCCCCCCTTTGTTCAGAAGAGAACAAAGTAGAACAGCCATTATTCTTCAAGCCGTTCGTCGAGTAACGGTTCTCCTTTCCAAGACGCCTCATCGGGATCCTTTTATCCCCCCCTTCGGCTGGAACTCGCCAGCAGACCGAATATTCCTTCAAGTACCTTCCACTGCACCCTAATGAAAAGTTACGTAAGCCAAACGTCACCTTTTGAGTATTGATCCCTTTTGTCAATTCTATCCTGTGCTTTAAATTGTTTATCGAACCATCCCATCTCTTTAACTCTATATTTGTTTTACCTTTTTTTAATCCCTTAAATCCTTGGATTAGCCCGAGTCTCCACGACCCTTTCCATTCTGTTTATGTCAATATTTTCCGTTTTTGTGTATTGTTTATAGTTATTATTAATAAAACTCTATTTTATTAATGATAGCAATATTATTATCCTTGAGCTCAGTTCCACTTCTTAAGCATATCGAAGATACATAATATCGGCCGCCAGACAGTAACGCACTCTAAAGATAATTAAGGAAGTGCCCTCAACGAATAGTGTAATATATGGTATCGTCGGGAGTCATTCTACGACAATCTTCATTTTGGAGTTTGATTTTTAGCCTCTGCTTTCTTTTTTTCTTGGCGATGTTAATTTTCTGCCATATTTTTGTAGGATTTATTTAAACATCTATGGCTTTCATGAAAAGGTCCCACCCACGTTCTATTTATTTCTAGTGCTATTTCCTCTATTAGTTGGTCTTTCACACCACGCAGTTTTGCACGGTTGCCTCTCTGAAGGCCATATCATTCGATTGAATCTCTTGTGTCTTTAAATTCCCTTTCTAAATTTTCTATTTGGGCTGACCTGATTGGGTGCGATAAAGTTCTATACGTTGTAGTAGGAACAATGCTTTTATCTGCCCTGACAAACACCTCCATGATGTGGGCAATCTCTTGGTCTATTTCTTCTCGTGAAGCCTCAGGTTAGGTCTCTCTGACCGTAATTGGCGAATTTTTCTTCGTAGCTGGTCTAATCGGCTTGTCTATATGATTTCCTCGGTGGGCACTTAACTTGAATGGGATCCATAAAGTTATGACCATTTCGTGGTCGCTAGTTGATGGAGGGCCTTTTTCTATATTGTAATTGAACTGAAGGTTCGGGGTTGCCAAAACTATATCTGGTTTTGTAGCACTCTTTTGGCCCAGATAAGTTGCAAATTCCGGCCCTAGACGCTCTACTATCCCCCTTTCCAATAATTGGTCGAGGTTTCTTCCAAAAATGTTGTAGTTCCGAGTGTAGCCGGAGGCTCTACTCCGGACATTTAAGTCCTCCATGAAGACTGTTTGGTCTCTGTGGCCGAATATTTCTGTAAATTTGTAGAGGGGTAAGAAATCTCTCATTGGGGGTTGGTAGCCTGTTTCCACTATTAGATTGCGCGTTGTTGTTTTAATGCTAATCGCTAGATATGCTCCGTCAAGGTCTTTGAGTTTTTTGAAGCTTATATCGTTTTGGATTGCCATATCGACGCCGTCGTAATTTAGGTAATTGTTTCACCAAAAGAGTATAAAAGGTATATTTAGAGGCAGAAATACAATAGTGTGATAGAACGGTTTGAGGCCGCTTAATTTCAACCTCTATCACATGTTGTTAAGGAACACGTTGCTACCCACGTGCATCTTCGCCTTAAAACCGGGCGCGTTAACGCCCCACCTGAATCAATATTTAAACAAGGAGGTTCATCCCATGTCGTTTCGGCCCATGTGCCGACCTCGCCAGATTGAGTTAGGCTTATGGGCAGATAAGGTATTGTTCTCAGGCGCTGCTGGGCATTTCCTCGAAGCCCCACTCCATTGTCTCCTACGCCAATAAAAGCAGATTCAGATCCAGATTTTCCTCGCGAAACATTACGCCGATCCGGTCCCACCTTGTGCACCAGGGGCCCTCTACCTCAAGATCCACCATCATTACCTAGAAGAGGACAATATTTCTTGAGTGCCAAGGTTCGAGCCTTCAAGAAGCCAAGTCCACAAGGCCTCCCCTGTTGTTCAGAAAGAGAACAACGTTAGAACAGCCATTGTTCTTTAAGCCCGTTGACAAGAGACGGTTCTCACCTTCCCCCCCTGTTGTTCAGAAAGAGAATAACATTAGAACAGCCATTGTTCTTTAAGCCCGTTGACAAGAGACGGTTCTCACCTTCCCCCCTGTTGTTCAGAAAGAGAATAACATTAGAACAGCCATTGTTCTTTGAGCCCGGTGACAAGAAACGGTTCTCACCTTTCCCCCTCCCTGTTGTTCAAAAAGAGAATAACATTAGAACAGCCATTGTTCTTTGAACCCATAGACAAGAGACGGTTTTCACCCTCCTTCCCTGTTGTTCAGAAAAAGAACAACGTTAGAACAGCCATTGTTCTTTGAGCCCGTAGACAAGAGACAGTTCTCACCCCCATTGTTGTTCAAAAGAGAACAACGTAGAACAGCCATTGTTCTTCAAGCTTGTTTGTCAAGAAACGGTTCTCATTTCCAAGACGTCACGTCAGGATCCTTTAATCCCCCCCCTTCGGCTGGAACACGCCAGCGGACCAAAGATTCCTCCATGTCGCCTTCCTCTGCACAACAACTTTTAATTACGTAAGCTGAACGTTACCTTTGAGTATTTAACCTTTTTTTCAACCCTATCCTTTGCTTAAAATGGTTTAGCGAACCATCCCATTCCTTTAATTTTCATTTGTTTACCTTTTTAAATCTCTCCCAAATCTTAATCCTCGGATTAGCTAGATATTCCCACGACCCTTTCCATTCTCGGTTTATGTAAACATTTTCCGTTTTGTGTGTTGTTGATAGTTTTATTAATAAAACTCTATTTTATTAATGATAGCCATATTATTATCCTTAAGCTCAGTTCCACTTCTTAAGCATATTGAAGATAAATAATCTCGGTCAACCAGATAACCACGCACTCTAAATATAATTGAATAGTTCCCTCAACGAATAGTTATATATGGTATACCGTCGAGAGTCCATTATACGACATATATATATATTTATATATATATATATATATATATATATATATATATATATATACTATTTAAATTTAGTATCTAGTGTGTAAGGGTCAACGCTATATCTTTGCAAACACTGGTCTCAGTCGAGTAAAGCATAGTGTTATTCGTTATAATAATAGAGTATAGTAGTTTCCTTTTGTTTTAACGAATGCTATCACATTTTTTTTAAACTTCAGAAACTGGAGTAGCTGAAGGAACTGTTATAATAACTTCTTCGTGTTTTTTTTTGTGTTATTTTAGTCATTGGTTATCTAGATCGGGAAACAAAGTACGAATAGGTCAGTGCCCATATTTAGGTAGGCTAATTCTCTAGAAGGCATAATTCTTGTTGCAAAGAATTTTAGTTGGTTGACTATTGCGCCCCCAAGTGCAAAGATGACTCAGTTCGAAATCTTTATAGAGAAAGGAGAGTCCTTGGGACTTTCCAGAAAAGAATGGATTGAGTTCGTTCAAGAGGAGCAAAGAACGGAAAGAGAAAGAGAAAGAGAATCCCAACGAGAAGAAAGAGAAAGAGAAATCCAACGAGAAGAAAGAGAAAGAGAGGAACGGAAAAGACAAGCTGAGTTTCACCACCAGATTGAATTAGCTCATGTTGAAGCAGAAATACAGTCAGCCAATTCACATTCAGAAGCCCCTCCCCCCCCCAATCTCCCACTAAAGCTCCCCAATTTCAAGGATAGAGAGGATTTCGGAGCATTTTTAGCCCACTTCGAAAAGATCCTCGAAATCAAACACATGGATCTGGAGGCTGAAGGTGTAGTCAGATTACTTCCCTTGTTAAATTGTAAATTGCGCGAGATTTTCATATCTTTACCATCTGAATGTACAATTAACTACAGCACCTTAAAAGCTGAGTTATTGCCTGCTCATAATATGACTCCCGATTTCTACTGACAAGAATTTCGAGGAGGTCGTATTAAACCCGGACAGACGTTCCGTCAATTCGGATACATTCGTCAGAGGAATTTTAAATTTTGGTTTGAATCCTCAAAAGTTGATCCTGACTACGAGTCCTTAACAGACTGTGTGTTGCGGCATCAATTTTTGGCGTCTCTCCCGACGGAAATCCGCGCGTTCGTCAAGGATCGTCGGTGCCAGACCTTTAAAGAATGTACCGAAGAAGCGGATGTCTATGCCGCAAGCCATAGTTTATACTCCAAAGAGAATCGAACTTCCCACCAACCCCCCAATTAGGAAAGAAGGGAAGATTCGCGCCCCTTCCCAGGAAAGCTGACGAAGTTTCTAGGCCCCGTAAAACCCCAAAACTTCTTTCCCCCAAACCAACAACGGAACACCAAACCTCCCGTTAAGATTTCTCTTACATCACTCTTCCCGAAGCGACCAATCATATGCTTCACCTGTGGTGTAGAAAACCACATGAGCTGGAATTGCCCCCAAAATTCTAGGCTTAAAAGCGGACCAGCCCACCAAGTTCACCAGATTAGTGCCACCCCGGTTCCCCCGGTGGTGCAGACCCAAGCAGCAACTTCTCCCCCTCCGTCAGGACACCAGGTAAATTTTATTTTGGACAAAAGTTCACCGGGAACTTTGGAATTTGAGGAGGGCAGCGTGAACGGCTGCCGAGTATCGACTCTCGTCAGGGACACAAGGTGCACGTGTTTCATCGTGTCCGACGAGCTCCTTCCCCCAGTGGACCCTAACCACGAAAAATTTGCGGTGGTACATGACTACCTTGGGTGGGTGAACCGATTCCGCGTCGGTAGTTTTTACCTGCAGTGTCAGTATTATGATAGCTGGGCTGAAGTCATTTCAGCACCCATACAATTCTGTTCCGTACTTATAGGACAGAGCCCTCAAGAAGTTCCGACCCTGTGTCCCAGGCCGCCCTTACTCAAGGTCGAGCTAAGAAGCAAGCCCAGGAGTCCGTCCCCCTCAGAACCCTGATACCGTCCGAATTCTCGGAGATCCTTAACCAGGACTTTATGACGGAACAAAAGGAGTGTGAAGCACTAACACCCTTATGGGATAAGGCCCAAAACAAGGATACGGAGACTGTCCGTGGACTCAAAGTCATCAGGTACCTGGAGCAAGGTGGCTTACTTTATCGATCCGCCGAAGACAGTAATAACGCGGTTACTACTGTCCTATGCCTTCCACGATCCCATGTCCCTATAGTGCTCAAAGTAGCTCATGACAGCATTTTTTTCCGGTCATTTTAGTCATACTAAAACGAACCAGCGCATTTTTCAATATTTTTATTGGCCGGGTGCTGCAGCTGACATCTTAAAGCATTGTCGATCGTGCGATGTGTGTCAAAAGACGTCCGCTAAGGGGTGAGTCAAACCTGCTCCCTTACAAAGGGGACCCGTCATAACTGAACCCTTCTCCAGAGTGGCTATCGACCTGGTTGGCCCTATCCATCCCCCTTCAAGCGAAAGGCACAGCTACATTTTTACCTTAGTAGAATTTGCTACCCGTTTTCCCGAGGCTGTCCCCCTTCGCCGAATCGATAGTATTTCTTGCGACGAGGCCCTCATTTCCATCTTTTTAAGGGTAGGCGTCCCCAAGAAAATACTCTCCGACAGAAGCCGACAATTCACCTCTGAGTTGATGGAGTACGTAGGGAAGCTGCTCATAGGAAAGCCCCTTTTTACCACCCCCTTCCGGCCACAGACAAACGGGATGTGCGAGAAATTAAATGGAAATTTAAAATCCATTATTAAGAAGATCTGTGCCGAGCAGCCCCACGAATGGCTCCGATATCACCCGGTTGCCCTATTCACCTATCGGGAAATTCCTCACCGTACATTAGTCTTCGCCCCGTTCGATCTCCTTTATGGACGTAATGTACGCAGGCCACTCAGTATTTTAAAGGAGTTGTTAATCAAGCCCCAACTGGATCAAGAACTCCAGTCATCCTACGCGATGTCTTGGATCTACGCCCTAGGCTCGAGAAATGCACAAACATCGCCTATGAAAATGCCCATGTCAATTTTAAGAAAATACAAAACCTATTTTGTTGTCAGGTCTGAAGATCGTAAATTTAAGCCCTGTGATGAAGTACTCCTGCTCCTTCCCACAGCCAGTAATAAATTACTGAGCCAATGGAAAGGTCCCTACTCGGTCCGCGAGGTACGAGGACGGGTTGAATACCTCATTGGTCCCTTAAAAGGCGATAAGCTCTATCACGTCAACTTATTGAAAAAGTACCACCAACGCGCCCATGGAGATACGTTCGTAGCACTGGACGAAACATCGGCGCTTGAAGAGGATTACCCCGCGGAGTCGCTTAATGTAATACAGACAGTGTGCATCCAACCTGATGCCGATTACCCTCTTCCTTCCCTACCAGGCGAGTCTTTTGAACCCTCTGACCTGGATATCGACGCGCAGCTGACACCACATCAAAAGAGTCAGCTACAAGAACTATTATGTCAGTTCGAAGACGTTATTTCAGAGAAGCCTGGATGCGCTACTAATTTCGAGCATGATATTAAATTAACAACCTTAGAACCCGTCCGTTCAAAACCCTATCCCATGCCAATTCATTTACGCCAAGCTTTTAACGCCGAAGTTGATAATTCAATTAGTTTAGACATAATAGAACCGTCCACCTCTAGTTATTGTTCCCCAATCGTCATGGTCAACAAACCTGATGGCTCTTATCGGATGTGCATCGACTTCCGGAAGTTAAATTCGGTAACTGTGTTCGACGCCGAGCCCATCCCGTTGGTAGACCAAAACCTCCACCTTTTTGAAAACGTCAAGTTCATCTCAGAACTCGATTTGTGCAAGGCGTATTATCAAATTCCCATCCAGGCCCGATGTGAAAGCACATACCGCCTTTGCAACGGAGAAAGGCTTAATGCAATTTAAGCGCCTTCCTTTTAGCCTCGGACTGCTTGTAGAAATTATAACCGTCTCATGAGAAAGTTGTTAGATGGACTTCCAAATGTATCCTTTTACTTCGATAATGTCTACGTCGCTACTCGTGAATGGAGTCACCATTTAACCACCCTATTAGCTCTCTTCGAGCGACTGCGCGAAAATCGCCTCACCATTGGCCCCAGCAAATGCCATTTTGCCGACGAAACCATAAAATACTTGAGGTTTCAAAATAGGACAAAGCCAGTTAGGTTCCCAAGGGGACAAGATTAAGGCAATCGCCGACATGCCCCTTCCGAATACTAAGGAGCAATTAAGATCATTCCTAGGATCAGCTTCTTACTATCGGCGATTTGTTCCGAATTTCGCTGCAATTTCGGCGCCCCTCAGCTCCCTTTTAAAAAAGAATTCCCCCGATTGTATACGTTGGAATGATGTCGCTGTTTCCCATTTTAATAAGCTCAAGAGTAAGCTCATTTCTGCCCCCATTTTAAAGTTGTCCAACCCGGAAAAATACTTTGAAATTAGGACCGACGCGAGCAACGAGGGCATTGGAGGTGTACGACTTCAATATGAGGATGACGGAACGAGTCATCCAGTTGCATATGCTAGTCGCCAATTATTACCAAGCGAAAAGAGATATGCCACTATAGAGAAGGAAGCTCTAGCAATTATCTGGGTTATAGACAAATTCAAAATATACTTGATAAGAAAGAATTTCAGATAGGAACCGAACACCACCCATTGGCCTAAATTCGGAATGTACGACACTCCAACGGCCGAATTATGCGCTGGAGTTTACTCTTGCAAGAATATAAATTTAAGATAAATTATATAAAAGGTTCGGATAACCAGGTCGCTGACGCACTCAGTAGGAATGCGTTACCAAATAGTTTAGATTAATTGTATTCGTAGGATTAGGATCTCCATGTATGTATATACTGTCTCTTACGACTTAAATTAGATTCTCTTGTAATATAATTAGTTAATGTATATGTCTGATTTTTGTGGTTCAATGTCTATTTTTTTTCTCGTATGTATATATATTTGAACCCATTAAATTACGTATAAATTATTTTGTCCCATATGTACTAATTTTATATCATTTCATTGCTCCATGTTCCTTTTATGATTAAGTTTGTATTAAAGGTTAGTTTCCCCTATAATCAAAAGATCAAAATAATCATATGTATTGAGGTAATACTAGCTAGGTGCATGAAGGTACGGTTGGTACAAGAAAACGAGTTCCCCACAACGAAGCTCTATCGTTGTCCCTTCTCTCTTTTTTTTCGAAGTGACAACTTCCCCTGGAATGGAGGGGTGTGATAGAACGGTTTGAGGCCACTTAATTTCAACCTCTATCACATGTTGTTTAGAAACACGTTGCTACCCACGTTCATCTTCGCCTTGGAGTCGGGAGCGTTATCGCCCCACCTGAATCAATATTTACCTAAAGAGGTTCATCCCCCCCCATCTCCGTTTTGCCCCATACATCGATCTCGCCAGATTAAGTTAGGCTTATGGGCAGATAAAGTATTGTTCTCAGGCGCAGCTGGGCATTCCATCGAAGCCCCAATCGATTGTTCCCTAAGCCAAGGGGATGGCTCGACTATTTATATGGAAACTTTACCAATAAGAGCAGATTCAAATTCAGATTTTCTTCGCGAAACATTACGCTGATCCACTCTCACCTTGTGCACCAGGGCCCTCTACCTCGAGATCCACCATCATTGTTCGAGCCTTCAAGACGTCAAGTCCACAAGGCCTCCCCTTTTGTTCAGAAAGAGAACAACGTTAGAACAGCCATTGTTCTTAAAGCCCGTTGACAAGAGACGGTTCTCACCTTCCCCCCCCTGTTGTTCAGAAAGAGAATAACATTAGAACAGCCATTGTTCTTTGAGCCCGTTGACAAGAGACGGTTCTCACCTTTCCTCCTCCCTGTTGTTCGAAAAGAGAATAACATTAGAACAGCCACTGTTCTTTAAACCCTTAGACAAGAGACGGTTCTCCCCCTCCCCCCATGTTGTTCACAAAGAGAACAACGTTAGAACAGCCCTTTTTCTTTGAGCCCGTAGAAAAGAGACGGTTCTCACCCCCCCTGTTGTTCAGAAGAGAACAACGTAGAACAGCCATTGTTCTTCAAGCCCGTTTGTCAAGAAACGGTTCTCATTCCCAAGACATCACGTCAGGATCCTTTAATGCTCCCCCCTTCGGCTGGAACCTGCGAGCGGACTGAAGATTCCTTCACTTCGCCTTCCTCTGCACAACAACTTTTAATTACGTAAGCTGAACGTTACCTTTGAGTATTTAACCTTTTTGTCAACCCTATCCTTTGCTTTAAATGGTTTAGCGAACCATCCCATCCCTTTAATTTTTATTTGTTTACCTTTTAAAATCTCTCCCAAATCTTAATCCTCGGATTAGCTAGATATTCCCACGACCCTTTCCATTCTCGGTTTATGTAAACATTTTCCGTTTTGTGTGTTGTTGATAGTTTTATTAATAAAACTCTATTTTATTAATGATAGCCATATTATTATCCTTAAGCTCAGTTCCACTTCTTAAGCATATTGGAGATAAATAATCTCGGTCAACCAGATAACCACGCACTCTAAATATAATTGAATAGTTCCCTCAACGAATAGTTATATATGGTATACCGTCAAGAGTCCATTCTAGGACAAATAGGTTTTTTACAAATATTTAAAATTTAAAATATTTTAAATTTTAATACATATATGTAAAAATAAATGGTAATAGTGGTGAATCTTTTGTTAAATTAGCGGAGAAGAGTAAGATATGAGTATGAGTAAAAAAAAAAAAGGGTTTCCCCGGAATTATCACGGGATCACATATTTATAATCTAAACGTTAGTTATTCTAACTTTGATATTACAAATTAATAGGGTTTGTTTTTATATAAAATCATATTTTATAATTTTAGAATTGAATGTTCACATTATTATTAGCATTGTTAAATTTTAATAAAACTATATACCAATTTTGGTCGCATTCAATTACTATAGTATTTACATAATTCCAATTAGTGTTATTCTTTTATCCGTCGTTATTTATTTTAGTCATGTCTGGTTATTTATTATAAGTATATTTTAATCCCTTTAGACTAATTATTTATTCACTTTTTGTTCATATTATTTACTTCTCTCACTTTAGATTATTTATCAATAATTAATTTTAGTCACTTCTTTTAATCACTTTATTATCCATATTTATTCGCTTTTCTACTTTATTTATTAACTTTTCGTTATTATAGTTACTTTATTATCGCTATTTATTCTACTTTATTTATTCACTTTTCGTTATTATAGTTAGTTTACTATCGCGATTTATTCTACTTTATTTATTCACTTTTCGTTATTATAGTCACTTTATTATCGTTATTCACTTTCCGTTATTATATATGTTTCGCACATATCATTTTATTATCATTATTTATACATTATTCTACACTTTATCGTATTATAGTTTATCACTCAATTTCCAATGTTTTTGGGCCACTTTTTAACTTTTTGTAGGTCCTTCTATTTCCTTCGGTAACAAAGTCCTTCGTAGGTCCATTTGTAGTCGCCACGGTAGATGCCTTTGATTAGTTTTTCTACGCCGTCCCTTAGGAGGTCTGAACACAGATGCGCCGAAGACTTTAGATTCACGTCCTGGGCGTCGAAGAAGAAACCCTGCAGTACGATATCCCTTTTCTCCATGAGGGGTACTTCAAGATAGCCTAGGATTTCCTCTTCATCTTCTTCAGAGCTTTGTTACACTTCTTTACTCTCTTCCTTCTCTGATTCTAGTCTCACTTCCGTCTTCTTCCCCCGTAAGGGGCGTGGCGATTTGCCATCCTGGCCGCCGTGCTGACGGGATCCAGCGCTCCGTCCGGCCCCAGCTTAGCCTCTCTTCCTTCCTTCAAAACACTTATTTCCTCTCTTTCCACACAAGCTCTCCCACAACTTTCTCTGGTCAGCCTCGAATTTCACAGGGTAGATGCTGACCTTCCTTTCAGCCAACCGTCCCGCATGTGGGCTGAGGGGGTGGGGGACAATGTTCCCTAACCCCTGAGCTCCGGTCTGGGGTGGCTGGTTTTTAACAACCTGCTTCATCCCCACCCATACCTTCCTCACATCCCTTTTCCTCTCCTCTTCACAATCTATATATTTTACGCCGTGTTCAAGGTGGAGCCGCCATGCCGATGGACTGCCAGGCCACCAGGCAAATGGCGGCGCCTGGTTCTGCCGGGCTTGTAAGCACCTCTCGCAGTGCGGGCTACTGTGAGAGGTGTGCGCTATTGCATCCCGTGTTAAAAAAAGGGTCACCATGCCCAATGATGAAGACCAAAAAAAAAAACTCAACCCCCAACTTTCCCTGAAACATCAACGGAGCCGCCTTCGGGCAGCTCCAGCAATAAAATGGAGGTCCCCCTCCTGTGCTTGCACAGGAGACCCTCCATATTTCTCTAACCGGAGAGAAGGCTTACTCCTCTCCTTCGCCTACGGGTGCAGGGGACTCCCCCTTACCCCCTTCTCTGGAGGTGCTTTTAGGCACCTCCCTTTTCCCAGCGGCAGTCCCCTCTTTTCTTTCCAAGGGGACTGCCAAGAAAGCCAGCAGGCAGCACTTAGCCAGCCGCTCCCCATCGAAGCGGCTCGGTAGGGCAAACCCCCTTAGGGGGGAGAGGGAAGCCAGGCCCCTTCAGGCGCTTCCCTCAAAAGACCTGCTGGCAAGAATTTTAAACCTTGCCAGGGTCAAGGCCTGTGCCTCCCCACACAAGACTGGCGACACTGCCAAGGGGACCTGCGATGTCCTGGGAGGGAAAGGCCAACTGGAGGCTCCTCCTGTGATAGACATGGTCCTTGAGGAGACCCAGCCTCAGACGGTAGGGCCTTCCATGGGGGGGAATTCGGGCTCGGCGCCAAGCACCGAACCGAATCCGCCCCTATGCAAGGTCCTCCTCAAATGGCTGAGGGCTCCGAGGCAGTAAAAGGAGGGGAGGGATCTTCTCCGACAGGTGCCCCTACGACAACCAGGACCTTCTTCATTTCGGAGAGGTACCTGGCTGAGGCCGGTCAATCTGGCCTGGGGGCTTCTGCCGGCGGTGGTGAGAAGCGGGTTCATTCCCCGCCCTTCTTTCCAAAAAAAAAAAAGACTAAAAAGAAGAAAGGACTCGGGGCTCCTCTCCATCCGCGGGGGCTGCGGGGACGGATGGGTCTGCTGCCACTTTGGTAGGCTAAGAGCCAAGATCGGCACATCCGGCCCCTCTACCCCCTCGTGTGCGGAGCCCCTGACCAAGACGATGGGGACGAAGGGACGCCTCCCAATTTTTATATCTGATTTTTTGCGAGATCGTCGATTCCGCGTACGCGTGGGGGGAGCCCTCTCTGCCCCAAAGGAGCAGGAAGAGGGTGTCCCGCAGGGAAGTGTCCTCAGTGTCACACTCTTTGCCCTGAGCATCAACGGCATCACCTCGGTGCTGCCGGAAGATGTTCTCGCTACGCTCTACGTGGACGACTTTTCGATCTCTTTTGGCGCGGCCCAGATGCCAACTCTGGAGCGTCGACTCCAACAGGCATTGAACCGCGTCTCTCGCTATGCCGAAGCGCATAGGTTTCGGTTTTCTTCGGCTAAGACTAAGTTGGTGCAATTCTGCCACCATCCACGGCTTCACCCCAACCCAGATTTGTTTCTTAAAGGGGTGCGCCTGGATGTGGTTGAGTCGCACCGTTTCCTTGGTCTCGTATTCGACCGACGCCTCACCTGGGAGGCTCATATTCGCAGCCTTAGGGTCTTTTGTACCCGCGCCATGGACATTCTCCGTTCCGTGACGTTCAGTGCTTGGGGCGCTGATAGGGCTACTGCCTTAATTTTTTATCGATCCTTTGTTCGTTCGAAGCTGCCGGAGATTGCTTCGATTGTTAAGTTTTTCCAATTTATATCATTGTTAAGTTTTCATATTTTTACTTTAAAGTAGCCTAGTTCTAGGTTGTCGTGTTTTTCGGCGACTTATGCCCAAGTGGGTAGTTGCCAGATGGGCTCCATAAAATTTAAAAAAAAAAGGTAAGCGACCAAGCCAAGATCGGCACATCCGGCCCCTCTACCCCTTCGTGTGCGGAGCCCCTGACCAATACTAACACCAAGAGTGCACAGGGCGGAGCCTCGATGACATCGGGGCCCCTGATTCAGAGGTTACTTGGCGTTTTCGAGCTCGCTGGCTTCAAACGCTTCCTCGTTATTCGCTCCACTGATGGCACCATGTTGTCCAAGGGCAACATGATCCATCAGAGGAGAGGATTAGCTAGTGCAATTGGTAGAGAGCCGAAGGTGACCCGTTTCTCGGACGGCAGCCTTCTGGCGAATGCGGCGAATCCCGCCGAGGCGGCCAAGATAAGGGCTCTTCGGACACTTCATGGCACCCCGGTGAGTGTGACGCCACACTCTACCATGAACTTTGTGAAAGGAGTAGTTTATGCGAACTCGTTGACTACTCCATTGAGGACATCACCCTAGAGCTGGCCGACCATGGGACGGTCAAGGTCGAACGTGTGATGAGAAAACAGGGAGGGGCTTCGAGACCCACCCCTACACTCTTCGTTACGTTCGACTGTGACAAGCTCCCTGAGTCGGTGCGTGCCGGTTAGTACCGCTACCGCGTGAAGGCATTCGTGCCACTGCCGCGGCGGTGCTATTACTGTCACCGCTTCGGCCATACGAATCGCTCATGTAGACGTGCAAATTCGGGGTTACCCGAAGTCTGTGTAAATGGCTCCAAGGTCGCACACGATAAGTCCAAATCGTGTGTGGCTAAGTGTGTCAATTGCGGAGAGCCGCACCCTGCTTCTTCGAAGCAATGTGGTGCATATCTCCTGGAGAAAGAAATCCTGGCCGTTCAGGCCCAGGATAGACTCTCATTCCACGAGGCTAAAAACTTGGTCCTGGCGCGCCCGGCTCTGCCTGGAACGTCATATGCCTTAGTAGTTAGAAAGGCACCCTCTGCTCCTGGCCCTTTCAGGCCAACGAGCACGGTTGTTTCCGCACCCATTCGGAGCCTTTCTGCGGGCTCTACCCAACCCGGGCGCTCCCCGGGTAAAGCTGACGGCAAAAAGGGTTCATACCCATCCCCGGCTAAAACCAGGGCTCCCCTCTCTTCCCCCAGCGTGACCGTTTCCCGCAAGGCGAAACGGCCACGCGCCTCCACCGAGTCGTTAGACTCACAGGAGGCAACACCGCTGAAGATGGTCGCTAGGCCATCTTCAGGGGTTCCTAAAGCTGTCCCCCGAAAGGAGGAGAGCAACAAAGGAGCTTCGGCTCCCTCGCCCACGCCCCGAGGTGGAGCAAGTGGCTCGGAGACGGTGGTTCCTCGAAAAGAGGCCCCCTTGCCTCCGAAGCCGCAGCGCCCGCCTAAGGTTTCGAGGCGGAGGGAGGAAAAGACTCGCATGGCGAGCCCAACCTCCCCCAATAAGTCCTCGAAGGCGACAGTGCCTCCAGCACTTTGTCCGGCCAACAGCGCCCGGGGTTCTGCCCCCGGGAAGCGTACGGCCATTCCCGTGAGGGTCTTCAGTTCGAGGAGGGCCCCCGCGTCTCCTCCGAGCTAGGCCTGGAGGGCATATTCCTTCAATGGAATTGCCGTGGACTCCGGGCCAACTGGGAGGAGCTGCGGAGGCTCGTCTCGTCCCGCTCCCAGTTAGCTATCTTTTTGCAGGAGACCATGCTAGGCGCGTGCCCCCTGCCCGCCCTCCCGGGGTACAAGGGTCTTGCGACCCCACCACCGCGCGGATGGCCGGGCTGAGGGATGCGCGGTTTACACCTAGCATGATGTCTCCGTTCTTCTTTTCTCTTTAGATACCTCCTTTCAGGCAGTGGCTGTGCGGCTGCACCTAGATAGGAGGTATACTATCACTTCTGCGTACATTCCACCGTCAGCTGACTTCAACGCGGAGGACTTCCGCCACGTCGTGGCACGGTTGCCGAGGCCCTATCTCTTGCTTGGAGATCTGAACGGCAGGCATCCTCTCTGGGGAGATTACTCCATAAATCCCAGGGGACAAGTTCTTGCCGATCTGATCGAAGAGCTTGAGATGGGTGTCATAAACGTGGATGAGTTTAAGCATCACTGTCCGAGAACCACTTCATTTTCTTGCCTTGACCTATCTTTGGGCTCTTCGGATGCACAGCCTGATTTTGATTGGGGGGTGGTCGATGACCTCCATGGTAGTGATCACTTTCCCATTCAAATATCATTTTCAGGGCAACTTCCGCATGAGAGACCACCTCGGTGGTGCTTGGCGCGGGCGCGGTGGCCTCCTTTTCAGGAAATGACTGAATTCTCTATCTCAGTCGAGGAGTTTAGGTCGGTAGATGAGGCCGTTGAGTTCTTCTCCGGCAACCTCATCGCCGTGGGCCTGACTACTATTCCTAGGACGTCTGGCCGTTTTGCACGCCTACCACTCACATGGTGGTCGGCCGAGTGTGAGACGGCCCTCAAACAGAAGCGTTATGCCTACATGCGCTATAAGCGCCGCCCGAACGATTTCACTGTGGCTGAATTTCGTCGGGCTAGGGCTAAGTTCCGGTATATTTCGAAGCACGCCCGGCGCTCTTCTTGGCGGGCATACGTGACTTCACTTAACGGAAAGACCCCTTTAGCTGAGGTGTGAAAGCGAGTCAAAAGGATTCGGGGCAAGTTCTCGCAGGACCCTCCTCCCGTTCTCCACGAGAATGGGATCGCAATCTCGGACCCCGCCTCCGTGGCGGAATCCTTAGCGACCGCATTTTCCGCATTCTCTAGCCGTAAAGAAGCTCCACCAGCATTCAATGCACGTCGTGATGTCTCGGAAGGCCGCCGGCTGGACTTTACCTCCAGAGGCGGAGAACCCTTCAACGACAAGTTTACTGTGAGTGACTTGCGTTCCGCTCTCGCTTCTTGCGCGCACACCGCCCATGGTGCGGACGATGTTCCGTACGCCATGCTTCGACACCTGAGTGAGCGAGGCATGGCCTTTCTGTTAGATTTGTTCAACAGGATCTGGGTGGAAGGTCTTCTCCCAGACTCCTGGCGAAACGCTACTGTGCTCGCCTTTCGCAAACTGGGGAGAGATCACTCTACTCCGACCGGTTTCCGCCCAATCTCTCTAACCTCTTGCGTGTGCAAGTTGATGGAAAAATTGGTAAATGTTAGATTAGCCTTTTTCCTGGACAGCGGAGGCCATCTGTCTTCCGCACAGTGCGGCTTCCGTAAGTTCCACTCCACGTCGGATGCTCTGCTCCGACTGAAAAATGCCGTCTGCGAGGCTTTCCTTCGTAGACAGCACTACGCCACGGTGTTTTTCGATCTGGAGAAGGCCTATGATACCGCATGGCGATACGGTATCATGAAGACTCTCCACACGATGGGGGCGAATGGACGACTCCCAATGTTTATATTTGAATTTTTACGAGATCGTCGATTCCGCGTACGGGTGGGGGGAGCCCTCTCTGCCCCAAAGGAGCAGGAAGAGGGTGTCCTGCAGGGAAGTGTCCTCAGTGTCACACTCTTTGCCCTGAGCATCAACGGCATCACCTCGGTGCTGCCGGAAGATGTTCTCGCTACGCTCTACGTGGACGACTTTTCGATCTCTTTTGGCGCGGCCCAGATGCCAACTCTGGTGCGTCGACTCCAACAGGCATTGAACCGCGTCTCTCGCTATGCCGAAGCGCACAGGTTTCGCTTTTCTTTGGCCAAGACTAAGGTGGTGCACTTCTGCCGCCTCCACGGCTTCACCCCGATCCAGATTTGATTCTTAATGGGGTGCGCCTGGATGTGGTTGAGTCGCACCGTTTCCTTGGTCTTGTATTCGACCGACGCCTCACCTGCCTTTAATTTTTTATCGATCCTTTGTTCGTTCGAAGCTCGACTACGGATGCGAGTTTTATGCATCCGCAGCCGTGCGTTTATTGCGGAAGGTGGATTCGATCCACCACACCGGCCTCCGCCTTGCGACTGGTGCCTTCCGCACTTCCACCATTGAGAGCCTGTTGGTCGATGCTGGGGAGATGCCACTCGCTCTGCGCCGCGTGCAGTGCATCACTCGCCTGTAAGCGCGAGCCCGGCGCCTCCCTTAGTCGCCAACAGCTCTCACTGCATCCGCAGCTGATCTCGATGGTGCCTATGCCGCCGAGAGACGTTAGTCATACCCTAAGCCCTTTTCGGTTTAGGGCCAGGAAACTCCTTCGAGAGGTATATATAGCTCTCGGGCCGGTGGCGCCCCTGTTTCTGCCCAGGACGCCACCCTGGAGGGTACCACATTTGGCAATTTGTCGCCACGCCTCTGCTCCCAAAGCTTGTACTGCGCCGGGAGTATTGCGTTCGACCTTTTTGGAGCACACATCGTGTCACGCTGGTACCGTGCCAGTGTATACGGATGGCTCCAAGTCCCAAGAGGGGGTCGGCTTCCACGCCGTATCCCCTCTGTTTGAAGTCGGCGGGGCTCTACCAGGCGCTGCGTCTGTCTTCACGGCCGAGCTATGGCAATACACCACTCGGTACGGGAGATTACGCGACGTGCCCGGTTCGGAGACCGGATCGTGATCTATATCGACTCACAAAGCGCCCCGAGTGCTCTCGGGGCATTGGAATCTCCGCATCCCCTGGTTCGCGAAATCCATGACGCCACGGTTTTGGCGAGCCGGGCAGATGTCGAGATTATCTTCTGCTGGGTTCCTGGGCATGTAGGAATTGCGGGGAATGAGCGCGCCGATGAGGGCGCCAAAGAGTCCTTGAGGACTCTGCGACCGGACCAGCGTTTCGCTCTTCCTCACACTGACTACATGGCCGGAATACGTGCAGCTCTTCGGACTGCTTGGCAAAGAAGATGGGAGATTGTCTAAGGGAACTTAAAGTTGCGTGCCATTGCGCCGCGACTGTTCCCATGGACCTACCCCCCAATGCCGCGGCGGCTTCAGGTTGCTTTCTGTCGTCTCCGAATCGGCCACACTCGTGTGATGCATCGCTATTTGATGGAGCGCTCGCCTGCGCCCTATTGCAACGACTGCGTCGTCCTTCAGACTGTTTGGCACATTCTTGTCGAATGTCCCAGTGAATGTCCCAGTCAGGGTGATCTTCGCGCACGACACCTGTCGCGGTACCGGGATGGGCGGGGTCGCTACCGCCTGTTCCTTGTACTCGGGACGAGTGCGTGTACTTTGACTGGTGGACTTATTGACTTTTGGGGGGAGGCTGGCCTTCTTCCTTTCATTTAACCCGGTTTAATTGTTGTTGTTTTTGTTATTGTTTTTGTTATTGCTTTGTTATTGTTATTTCTTTTTATTGTTTCCTGTTCAATTTTTTAAAGTAGCCTAGAACTAGGCTGTTTGTTTACGGCAACTTATGCCTTAGTCGGCAGTCGCCAGATAGCCCCTTAATTAAAAAAAAAAAATCCGTCTTCTTCTTTATTCTTTGTCGTTTTTTCTTCGGGTTCTTTTTTAGTTTCCGTTCCTTTCCTTCTTCTTCCTCCGTTGTTGCTTCTTCCTCTGTGTTTTTGTCTTTTTTTTGGATCTTCATCTTCTCTGTTTGGGTCTTTTTGTTTTTCGTCGTCGACAAACTGAATATTTAATATTTCATGCCACGCGGTGTTGGGCGGGAACCACAGCCTTTTCTTAACCCCATTCTTTTGTAGGAGACTATTTAATGCGTCCGAAAAGGTGGCGGGGTTGGCTAGGTTCGCCAGGTGAGCAACAATGACCATCGTCAATATTTCCTTACACTCACTTGGTATCACCAGCTTTGGTGCCGTTGTTTCGGCGACCGTGGTTCTTGTAGCCACTGCTACTTAGCGTAAATGCCTCCTTTTCATTTTTCGCGTTTTGCCCGGATTGCCTCTTTGCGGAGGGGACACCTCATGGCCAACGACCTGTAGTCCCCTCCGCAGTTTGCACAGAGTGGTTTTTCTAAGACACACTCCTTCCATCGGTGTCCTGGTCTGGAACAGACAGAACATGTGAACTCGGTCGCTGTACATTCTCTCGTGGGGTATTTTTATACGGCTAGGCATCTGAAGCAGCTTTCTATTTATATGTACTCCTCCGCTTCTATCTGTTCAGGGGCTACTCGGAGGTGAGACCACAGGAGTCCCTCCTTCATAGCCCTTTGCGCCATATCAGTGCTTGCGAAGATAACTTTGACTAGGTTTTTTCCGAACTTCTCCACCTTGGCAATTTTCGCCCATTTTTTGGTGCTTAGAATGCTCGGCCTTGATGTCTTCACAGCTTTTGTTCGTGAAGAAGGAGTCGAACTTTCTGAGGATGACTGTTCGACGAGCCATGATTTCGTGGTGGATGGAAGCTCTAAGTCCAATGTTCCGAAGAAGCTCTTTAGCTTCATCGGAGACGATCTTTTCAACGTCCTCGGGAGTCCAACATAATGCTGCCCAGAGGTTGGTCATCTGAATTAGTCTTATGAATGCGACATTGAGCGCGTCAAAGATTGTGTCCACGACTGTTGGTTGACTTAGTTTTGTTACTACACTGATGGTACGGAGGGTGATCCGTTTAGAGTCCAAGGTGGGTGGCCCCATGGCCGCCTTTGCGTATTGGTCCTCCTCTTTATTCCTCTTCTGGATTATTGTCTCCTTTTCCTCCGGAAAGAATATCTGGCAAGGGCGTCTTCAGTTTTTACCATTAACTTTTCCTCCTTTGCCACGACCAGACATGATGAATTCTGACTATCAAAAGGTCGTACTCTATTATCGACAAAGATCATTTGAATTTGAATTTGATGTAATAGGAATGAAAATGTGTGGTAGGAATATAAAGATAAAAAGAAGTTGAGTTTTCCCTGGTGTAGAGGGCATCTTTCAGTTTTTTCTCGTATTTCATCCTCTATTTCTCACAGATATATATACACACACACACACACACACATATATATATATATATATATATATATATATATATATATATATATATATATATATATATATATATATACTTTTTAAAATAAATTAGTTAAATAAATAAATTTTTCTCTTTCCTCTGTCGCGGCATTCAAGCCTTTCAATCTTTTGTTTGCTATATGTAGAAGTCTAAATACCGCGTGCATAGGTGTACGCAGCAACACTCCGACACAAAGCTGCGCGCCCTCTCGTTCTCTCCTCGAATTCTCCGTCGCCTTTTTTCGCCCCGCCGAAGGCGTGAAAGAAATACCGTCAGCCCAAAGATGAAAAAAGGGTCTTTCGCGCGACGATACGGATTTTACGAGAATTTGATTCTCTCTCTCGATTCTGCTCGTGAGAGAAATAAAAGGAAGACTTCTCCCTGGAATCAGGCAGAAGCTCTTGGACCTACCTCGAGTGTGTGAAACTCGTTCAACATAGGAAACCGTTCGCCCGCTGCAAGGAAGGAACTTCTCGGGGAATTGGTTGTTGCCGTCACGGTACTTGTAGGTGCCAAACTTCTCGCAGCTCTCCACTTCCTTCGAAGTTGGAGGCTACACAGGACTTCCCTCTGCGGATTACCCTAGACATAACTAGGTAATGGGTTTTAGCTACCCCCTCCAGGAGCCGAATAATCAGGCAGGTACTTCGAGGAGGAAGTGCGATTGAGTCACCATTTGGCTCACCTTCGTGATCCAGCATAGGATCAGTATATCACCGGTCTAGGATTACCCTCTCATTCGGTAACCTCGGGCGGCCGGATTAGGTGCGATCATCGTCACCAGAAAAAGATCTTCACTGTCCCCCTTCAAAAATACTTACGAACTAAAAGCTTGCGATGATTGAATTATCCGCTCTCATAACTTCACCATTTTATTTGTGTACTAGAATTCTCATCCCGAGCCCATACCCTCGAATATTAGAAGTGCTCACTTGATTCAGTGTGACTCAATAATAATATTCCCTACGTTCTGTCTGGTGTAATTAAGAAGAAAACATCCCAGTGAGTAATCTGCAAGTAATCCCCACGACATTTTGTAAACTTATTTATTCAGTGCAAGATTAACCTATTTATATTTATATACGCTGTTGCTTATTTCAAATTCATGTACATTAAAGATTATTTTTGTTAAGGTGTGTTTAACTAATTTGGACGATCCTTTAACAATTTTTAAGCAATCAACTCGGCATAAATCTCAATATTCCACCGATCCACCAATGGCTGGCTTTTACTGAGTTGGGAACACACTCAGAGCATCATCATCTTAGTTTTGATGAAAAGGGTACGCCCTGGGGTTATTCTTATTCACCGGAAGTGGCTAAGGTAGGTGTATTGGATACACTTCACATCCGCTTCATCTCGGTGCGGTAATAAAATATATGTCCAGGAAGTGGGACTGGAATTACCCACTCACTCAAGACTCGATACTATATATATATATATATATCTATATATATATATATATATATATATATATATATATATATATATATAATATATATATATATATATATATATATATATATATATATATATATATATATATATATATATATATATATATATATATATATATATATATATATATATATATATATATATATATATATAATATATATATATATATATATATATATATATATATATATATATATATATATATATATATATATATATATATATATATATATATATATATATATATATATATATATATATATATATATATATATATATATTTATATATATATATATGTCGTAGAATGGACTCTCGACGATATACCATATATGACTATTCGTTGAGGGAACTTATTTAATTATCTTTACAGTGCGTGGTTTCTGGGTTGACTGATATTATTCATCTTCGATATGCTTAAGAAGTGGAACTGAGCTCAAGGATAATAATATGGCTATCATTAATAAAATAAAGTTTTCTTAATAAAAACTTTCAACAACACCCAAAACGGAAAATATTGACATAAACAGAGAATGGAAAAGGGTCGTGGGAAATCTAGCTAATCCGAGGATTAAGAGAGATTTAAAAAGGTAAAATAAATATAAGTTAAAGGGATGGGATGGTTCGCTAAACCATTGAAAGCACAGGATAGAGTTGACAAAAGGGTTAAATACTCAAAGGTAACGTTCGGCTTACGTAATTACACTTGTTGTGCAGAGGAAGGCGACGTGAAGGAATTTTCAGGCCGCTGGCGAGTTCCAGCCGAAGGGGGGGGGGGAATTAAATGATCCTGACGTGGTGTCTTAGGAATGAGAACCGTTTCTTGACGAACGGACTTGAAGAATAATGTCTGTTCTACGTTCTACGTAATTACACTTGTTGTGCAGAGGAAGGCGACGTAAAGGAATTTTCAGGCCGCTGGCGAGTTCCAGCCGAAGGGGGGGGGGGGAATTAAATGATCCTGACGTGGTGTCTTAGGAATGAGAACCGTTTCTTGACGAACGGACTTGAAGAATAATGTCTGTTCTACGTTGTTCTCTTCTAAACAAAAGGGGGGGGGGGGTAAGAACCGTCTCTTGTCTACAGGCTCGAAAACAATGGCTGTTTTAATGTTGTTCTCTTCTGAACAACAAGGTGGAAGGGTGAGTACCGTTTCTTGGCGAACGGGCTGGAAGAACAATGGCTGTTCTACGTTGTTCTCTTCTAAACAACAAGGGGGGGGGGGGGGGGAGAACCGTTTCTTGTCTAAGAGCTCGAAAGAACAATGGCTGTTCTAACGTTGTTCTCTTTCTGAACAGCAGAAGAAGCCTTGGGGACTTGGCGTCACGAAGGCTCGAACCTTGGCACTCAAGGAATATTTTGCTTCTTCTGGACAAGTGATGGTGGATCTCGAGGTCGAGGACCCTTGGCGAACAAGGTGAGAGTGGATCGTAGTGATGTTTCGCGAAGAAAATCTGGATCTCGAATCTGATCTTAGTGGTAAAGTTTCCATATAAATAGTCGGGACATCCCCTTGGCGTAGGGGACAATGAAGTGGGGGCTTTGAGGGAATGCACAGTCGCTCCTGAGAACAATACTTTATCTGCCCATAAGCCTAACTCAATCTGGCGAGGTCGGCGCATGGGCAGACGGGGGAAGATAAACCTCCTCGTCCAAACATTGACTCAGGTGGCGGCGATAATGCGCCTAGGTTCAAGGCTAAGATTCACGTGGGTAGCCTCGTGTTTTAAAACAACATGTGATAACGGTTGAAATTATGCGGCCTCAAACCATTCTATCACACCTCTCCATTCCGGGGGAAGTTGTCACTTCGAAAAAAAAGAGAGAAGGGACAACGATAGAGCTCCGTTGCGGGGAACTCGTTTTCTTGTACCAATCGACCTTCATGCACCTAACTAGAATTACCTCAATACATATGATTATTTTGATCTTTTGATTATAGAGGAAACTAATCTTTAATACAACTTAATTGATAAAAGGTGCATGGAGCAATGAAATGATATAAAATTAGTACATATTGGACACAATAATTTATACGTAATGTAATGGGTACAAATATATATACATACAAAAAAATAGACATTTAGCGTTACAAAATTCAGACATATACATTAACTAATTATATTACAAGAGAATCTAATTTAAGGCGTACAAGACGGTATATACATATATGGAGATCCTAATCCTACCAATACAATTACTACACGCTATTCGGTAACGCATTCCTACTGAGTGCGTCAGCGACCTGGTTATCCGAACCTTTTATATAATTTATTTTAAATTGATACTCTTGCACGAGTAAACTCCAGCGCATGATTCGGCCGTTGCAGTGTCGCACATTCCTAATATAGGCTAACGGACGGTGGTCGGTTCCTATCTGAAATTCTTTTCCTATCAAGTACATTTTGAATTTGTCTATAACCCATATAATTGATAGAGCTTCTTTCTCTATAGTGGCATATCTCTTTTCGCTTGGTAATAATTGGCGACTAGCATATGCAACCTGATGACTCGTTCCGTCATCCTCGTATTGAAGGAGTACACCTCCATTGCCCTCTTTGCTCGCGTCGGTCTTAATCCCCATGTATTTTTCCAGGTTGGGCAACTTTAAAATGGGGGCAGAAATGAGCTTACTCTTGACCTGATTAAAATGGGAAACAGCGACATCATTCCAACGTAGACGATCGGGGAAATTCTTTTTTGAAAGAGAGCTGAGGGGTTCCAAAATTGCAGCGAAATTCGAAACAAATCGCCGATAGTAAGAAGCTGATCCTAGGAACGATCTTAATCGCTTCTTTGTAATCGGAAGGGGCATGTTGGCAATTGCCTTTATCTTGTCCTCTTGGGGACCTAACTGGCATTGTCCTATTTTGAAACTCAAGTATTTTATGGTTTCGTGGGCAAAATGGCATTTGCTGGGGCCAATGGTGAGGCGATTTTCGCGCAGTTGCTCGAAGAGAGCTAATAGGGTGATTAAATGGTAACTGCATTCAAATAGTTCTTGTAGCTGACTCTTTTGACGTGGTGTCAGCTGCGCGTCAATATCTAGGTCAGAGGGTTCAAAGGACTTGCCTGGTAGGGAAGGAGGAGGGTAATCGGCATCAGGTTGTATGCACATTGTCTGTATTACATTAAGGGACTCCGCGGGGTAATCTTCTTCAAGCGCCGATGTTTCGTCCAGGGCTACGAACGTATCTCCATTGGCACGTTGGGGGTACTTTTTTGATGGAGTCTACGGCAGTGTCCGTGTCCTTGTCTTAGGCCTTATCACCTAAGGGTGTTAGTAATTCACACTCCTTTTGTGCCGTCCTAAAGTCCTGGTTAAGGGTCCCTGAGAAATTGGACGGTATCGGGATGCTGATGGGGACGGGCTCCTGGGCTTCTATCTTAGCTCGGCCGCAAGGAATGGCGGCCTGAGACACAGGGTCGGAGCTTACTTGTGGGCTCTGTCCTATAAGTACGGAACAAAATTGTATGGGTGCGGAAATGACTTCAGCCCAGCCATCATAATATTGACATTGCAGGTAACATCTAACGACGGGGAATTGGTTCGCCCGCCCAAGGTAGTCATGTACCACCGCAAATCTTTTGTGGTAAGGGTCCACTGGGAGTAGGAGCTCGTCGGACAAGATAAAACACGTACATCCTGTGTCCCTGACGAGAGTCGACACTCGGCAGCCGTTCACGCTGCCCTCCTCAAATTTCAAAGTTCACGATGAACTTTTATCCAAAATAAAATTTACCTGGTGGCCTGACGGAGGGTGAGAAGTTGCTGCTTGGGTCTGCACCACCGGGGAAGCCGGGGTGGCACTAATCTGGTGAACTTGGTGGGCTGGTCCGCCCTTAAGCTTAAATTTTGGGGGCAATTCCAGCTCATGTGGTTTTCTACACCACAGGTGAAGCATATGATTGGTCGCTTCGGGAAGAGAGATGGAGGAGAAATCTTAACGGGAGGTTTGCAGTCCCGTTGTTGGTTTTGGGAAAAAAAGTTTTGGGGTTTTACGGGGCTTGGAAACTTCTTCGGGTTTCCTGTGAAGGGTCGCGAATCCTTCCTTCTTTCCTTGTAGGGGGATTTGTGAGAAGTTCGATTCTCCTTTGGGTATAAATTATGGCTTGGGGCATAGACATCCGCTTCTTCGGTACATTCTTTAAAGGTCAGGCGCCGACGATCCTTGACGAACGCGCGGATCTCCGTCGGGAGAGACGCCAAAAATTGATCCCGCAACACGAAGTCTGTTAAAGACTCGTAGTTAGGATCAACCTTAGATTATTCTAACCAAAATTTAAAATTCCTCTGAAGAATGTATCCGAATTGACGGAACGTCTGTTCGGGTTTAATACGACCTCCTCGAAATTCTTGGCGGTAGAAATCGGGAGTCATATTATGAGTGGCCAATAACTCAGCTTTTAAGGTGCTGTAGTTAATTGTACATTCAGATGGTAAAGATATAAGAATTTTGCGCAATTTACAATTTAACAAGGGAAGTAATCTGACTACACCTTCAGCCTCCAGATCCATGTTATTGATTTCGAGGATCTTTTCGAAGTGGGCTAAAAATGCTCCGAAATCCTCTCTATCCTTGAAATTGAGGAGCTTTAGTGGTAGTTTGTGGGGGGGGGGGGGGCTTCTGAATGTGAACTGGCTGACTGTATTTCTGCTTCAACATGAGCTAATTCAATCTAATGGTAAAGCTAAGCTTGTCTTTTCCGTTCCTCTCTTTCTCTTTCTTCTCGTTGGATTTCTCTTTCTTTTTCTTTTTCTTTGCTTTTCTTGAACGTACTCATTTAGTTCTTTTCCGGAAAGTCCAAAGGATTCTCCTTGCGCTTTAAAGATTTCAAACTGAGTCATCTTTGCACTTGGGGGCGCAATAGTCAACCAACTAAAATTCCTTGCAACAAAAATTATGTCTTGCAGAGAATTAGCCTACCTAAATATGGGCACTGACCTATTCGTACTTGGTTTCTCGATCTGAATAACCACTGACTAAAATCACCCCAAAAAACACAAAGAAATTATTATAACAGTTCCTTGAGCTACTCCAGCTTCTTAAGTTTCCAAAAAAGGGGATAGCAATCGTGAAAACAAAAGGGAACTTCTATACTCTATTCTTATAACGAATAACACTATGCTTTACTCGACTGAGACCAGTGTTTGCAAAGATAGAGCGTTAAACCTTACACACTTGATACAAAATTTAAATAGTATATATATATATATATATATATATATATATATATATATATATATATATATATATATGTCGTAGAATGGACTCTCGACGATATACCATATATGACTATTCGTTGAGGGAACCTATTTAATTATCTTTACAGTGCGTGGTGTCTGGATTGACCGATATTATTCATCTTCGATATGCTTAAGAAGTGGAACTGAGCTCAAGGATAATAATATGGCTATCATTAATAAAATAGAGTTTTCTTAATAAAAACTATCAACAACACTCAAAACGGAAAATATTGACATAAACAGAGATGGGGAAAGGGTCGTGGGAAATCTAGCTAATCCAAGGATTAAGAGAGATTTCAAAAAGGTAAAACAAATATAAATTAAAGGGATAGGATGGTTCGCTAAACCATTTAAAGCACAGGATAGAGTTGACAAAAGGGTTAAATACTCAAAGGTAACGTTCGGCTTACGTAATTACACTTGTTGTGCAGAGGAAGGTGACGTAAAGGAATCTTCGGTCCGCTGGCGAGTTCCAGCCGAAGGTGGGGGGAATTAAATTATCCTGACGTGGCGTCTTGGGAATGAGAACCGTTTCTTGACGAACGGGCTTGAAGAACGATGGCTGTTCTACGTTGTTCTCTTCTAAACAAAAGGATGGGGGGGTAAGAACCGTCTCTTGTATACGGGCTCGAGATCAATGGCTGTTTTAATGTTGTTCTCTTTTGAACAACAAGGGGGAAGGGTGAGAACCGTTTCTTGGCGAACGGGCTGGAAGAACAATGGCTGTTCTACGTTGTTCTCTCCTGAACAACAAGGGGGGGGGAAGGTGAGAACCGTTTCTTGTCTACGGGCTCGAAAGAACAATGGCTGTTCTAACGTTGTTCTCTTTCTGAACAACAGGGAAAGCCTTGGGGACTTGGCATCACGAAGGCTCAAAACTTGGCACTCAAGGGGTATTGTCGTTCTTTTGGACAAGTGATGGTGGATCTCGAGGTCGAGGACCCTTGGCGCACAAGGTGAGAGTGGATCGTAGTGATGTTTCGCGAAGAAAATCTGAATCTCGAATCTGATCTTAGTGGTAAAGTTTCCATATAAATAGTCGGGACATCCCCTTGGCGTAGGGGACAATGAAGTGGGGCTTAGAGAGAATGCACAGCCGCTCCTGAGAACAATACCTTATGCCCATAAGCCTAACTCAATCTGGCGAGGTCGGCGCATGGGCCGACAGGGGAAAATTTACCTCCTTGTTTAAACATTGACTCAGGTGGCGGCGATAATGCGCCTGGCTTCAAGGCTAAGATGCACGTGGGTAGCCTCGTGTTTTTAAACAACATGTGATAACGGTTGAAATTAAGCGGCCTCAAACCGTTCTATCACAATATATATATACTTTTCTTTGTTTTTTAATAATCATTTATATTTCTACTATTGCCGGTATTTAGGATATCATTCCTTTTTTATTCATTTGTTTTAGTTGTGGGCAGCTCGCCTCTTTTTCTTCTTTGTTATTTTAATTAGCTAGTTGTGTAATTTTTGTTTAAGTAAAGATTCCAATTTGCTTTTCTCGGAAGCAGTTTCTTCCTCTCGGTAATAGGGTTTGCCTGGAGGCGCGTCCCCTAACCGCTCTCGGAATATCTAAGTCCAAATTCATGTTCGGAGTATTTTTTCTTCTATCTTGTTTCAGGTCTTACCTCCTAGCCTTTGGAGTTCCATATTTAGTGGATTCAGACCTGCTCTTGCGTGCAGATCTGTTTCTCGAATAGGGTCCATCCTTCGTGTTTTTTAATCTATGCAGTTTTTCGATCTGTATTTTGGATAGGGAGATTCTGCTGTTTAGGTGGGCTTTATATCCTTTGAGGTTAAACGAAGACCTAGGACTTTGCCTTCGTTTCCGTACGGGTACACTTTGCCGTTGACTAAGACATCAACACGGTTTTGGCGGTTTATTGGAAGGATCTGGAACTTTCGAGGTTGGTCTTGATTTTCCACTTCTTTTCATATCGAATGATGTTGTCGATTCCGATAGATTTATGATCATAAAAGAGAAAAAATAGATGTAATAGTAAGAAAGGTAAAAGATAGAAAAAGTGTTATTTTCGTAGGAGAATGGTGTGCCAGTACGTCTGACTATGGCTTTCCATGCGCTTCTGTGTTGCTTCCGTGCATGTTGAGTAAAGCTTTCAAGCCTTTTTTTCGATTTTTTGCTTATTTCGTATATATCGATGGTTTCAATTTGATTTGATAATTAAAGATAAAAAAATGGGTGTAAGATAGTAGGAGAGGTTATAAGGAGAAAAATTGTTATAGTAGAAGAGAATATGTGCCAGCTTATCTGGCATAGTCTTCTCGTCGTCTTCTTTATTTCCTAGCGTATTTGTTGGGAAGATTAATCATTCAAGCCTTTGTATTTGTTTGGCTTGATATTTTGGATGTAGAGCTTACTCATAGTTTGAATACGTTTTACGTTATTTTAGTTTCACTTTTGTCCACTTCGGATCTTTTGGTTATTTTTTTTTATAATTTGTTTGTTTAATGTTATTTTACTTTGGTTAATTGTCCACTACGGATTTTTTTTTTTACATCTATGAAAATTATTTTTCATTGTGTTGTTCGTGACGTTTTAAGAGTTTTTCTGTCTTTCTATCTGAATAAGGGTATCAGATCCTCCTGCGTACGCAGGCGGCTGCTGTTGAATCCGAATTTGTAGTCTCCATATCAGTTGTCAAGATTGAGTTGTCGTAGTTCTTGGTTTATTCTCTCTGGTAGATGTGCTTGGATCTTCCTCCAAATCGATTTCGCCCTATTTTGTAGGATACGTTTAAGGGTTCCAATTCTGCAAGAGCGCGAAGTCTGGTCGAGGGGATGTGGTCCAGTCGAGATGCATTAAAAATAAATCGGAGTTCCTGGTTCTGTACCGCCTGCACATTCTTCAGCTGAGTATTGCTCTCTAGGTGCATCTGAATAGAGGGGTATAGCAGAATTGGCCTCACCAGGGCTAAGTACAGTTTCATTTTGTTCCGGAGGGAGAGCCCCTTAAATCTGTAGAGTTGACGTAATTGTTGCTTGGCTTGTGCGACCTTTACATTGATATGTGTGCCGTATCCTGTTAATGTTATGTTTAGTCCAAGGACTCGAGCTTCGCGGGTGTACGGATAGAATTCGTCTCGCACTAGAACGTCGGCCGTTTTGTTTCGTCCGAAGGGGAAGATTTTAAACTTTTACACATTGGTGCGGATCTTATTACGAGCCTCGTAGGCATTGGGGTTGTTTATTTCCCCTGCTGTTCTATTTGCGAATATAAACAACCAACGATGAAAATATCAAAAACATTTACAAAATTTCAAATAAGACACGTAAAAAACGATGCAGAAACAAAAAAACATAAAAAAACCTAAACAAGCAAACTACACGTCAAGTTAACATTAAAAGCTAAATAAGTACAAGAATTCAAATGTTTGAACGCCTTTCAGTAATATATATATATATATATATATATATATATATATATATATATATATATATATATATATATGTAAAAAAAAAATCAGTAAAACAAACAAAATAAACAAAGAAAGAGATTAGCCTGATCGATCTCCAGGCACCTTTGCAAGTCTTGCAACCCTAAGAATTTCATATTTTCACCATTATTCCCAAACCCCACTATTCTTGTATACCACTATCTCACACTTCTCCACAATAATAATAATATTGACTCATCCATCTTCTCGGAATCCGACTTGGCCACGTCGCTCTGTACTCATCTCGCTTTTTGGAAACAGGAAGCAAAGAAAACTGGAAGCCAGGAGCAAACCTCCACCAGAACCATACGAACCTGCTCCTATTGAGGTGCATTGGTCTTATTGAATGGCAAAACGTTCGTAAATGATGACGAACTGAAAATTGAGTTTGGAGAATTCATTGTTAGTAAACTAATTAAATTTTACAACAAAGGCATCCATGATCTATCCCGTCATTGAAAGCAGGTGGTCGAAAATAACAGTGATTAGATTGTTCATTGATATGTTACTTTTGCTGTTTTGTTTCGTTGTAAATTATTGTCAATAAAAGTTGTACGGCCTCGACCCCTTGGTTGGAGGTTACTCTGCCGACATGATAACGGACGAAATTCTTCGAAATAATAAGTGCAGAAAAGAGGAAGAAAGGAAAGCAAATGCCACCTACGCGAAGGTTGCCAAGGCGACCGTCGCAGAGAGTACCTACGTACTTGCAAATAGAGATCGAAAAGTCAAAGGAGAACGAAAAATAATGTGTCGCATATATTAATCACACATTGCAAACTTGACTAAGCCTGGCACCTTCGCAAAAGAACTAAACACCATGCTCATGAATAACGTCATAAAAAAAATGTGTTTCCCGGAAAACCCTCCGTCGAACGAGGTACTAAGAGTGAACCTGCAACCTAAGAGCGAGAAGAGCGGCCAAAAAGTTCCGGACATCGAGGATTCACGGAATCCCCGAGTCCAAGCTATGGGTGCCCGGCAAAAAGCGCAAACCGACTCCCCCACACATACAATACTCCACCGAATCACAAGTCGAGAGGACGGAAGCAGCTGCTGTAAGGCCTAAGAAGGTGGAACATTCGCTCCGCCCCTAAAAGGCCTCGCAGTCACGTCGACCGAGTAGGTCCTCGTCTTCAAAGAATCGGCCTCCCAGGTACATGTACTACTCGAGGATGTTAAACCTCAGGGTATATGATGCTGAAGGGAACCAGTTTCCGGAAGAGGCAGGCCCAGAGGATATTGTGAATGGCCTTAAGGCCGGACAATACAAATGGGACTACGAGGCGGACATAGCTGAAGATCTGGTAGAACAGGATATCTTTCACGACGTTGCGAAATTCTCGACAGATACTTATATTGTTCTCACGGACGCAGAATTGCGTAAAAAGAGATCTGGCAAGGGGAAGACTCCTTTCCTTCCCCAAGGAGCAAAGGTTGACAGAGAATGAACACTTTTGGCCATAACACCTACGCTACATTGCGAGCGTAGCGTCAAAAGAAGACCTTACCTGAACAAAAACATCAACCCTAACATGTAATACTTTTTACCGATTATGACAACTCAAATTACGACAACATTTTTTCGAAATTCGACTTACCGTAGTAAAGAGTATTTTCTAGTTGCTACAAAGGCTTGAATGCCAACCAATTTTTCGCCCCCCGAAAATAAAACACAAGATTAACACTGCCAGGTTCACCCTTTGACCAGGGATCTTTAAATCCCTGCCTCAACTGTGCTATTGTATGTACTCTACTGTCTACTTTTCGCTGGAGATAATCTTACATCAGGGAACAAAAAACTTTTAAACTCATACTAAACTTATCTTTACTATCCTTTTCAAACCCTTTCCGCCACTATACTCTCTCACCTTTGCTCTACCAATCTATTCCTCATATCTTGATTATGTCCAATGTCCTATTCAGATTCCCTTAACCCTTGAATTGCCAACTTTACTCCATCTAGAATAAGGAAGTCGCACAATTGTATTTTTTTGTGAAGTGGGGGGGGGGGGGGCTTTTGTGGAATTTTTGTGGATTATTTTATGAAATTTCTTATGCGGACTTCAGACACACCTTTAACAAGTGAAAACTACACACCTTCACTCAAAACGTCATCCAACCTCTCTTGCACCACATTTGCTGGTAGTACACACACGCGCCACTTTCTCGCACAAATATGGCACATACAAGTTATTAGGCTTCCCTAAAGCAGATAGGGGTCGGTTGGTCTCGACTATGATACTAAGATCCATGAAGGTACTCTTGGAATTACTACACAACCAGCCCATTTTCACGTTTTTAATGGATACCTCTCTAGTCACCCACAAGGGCAACTCTTGTATACTGTTCCCCCTGGAGGAGTTTTCCGCCCTTCAGGCCCCAGATCCCACTGTAGTTTGAACCTCCCTAGGCTTTTTCCTTTCTAGACGCTAAGATTTTACCCCAGTGTAACCACTCACTTGCAATCCATTTCACCGGCGACGCCCTCCATTCATCACTGCTCGGGACAAGGAAGGGGTGTCGCACTCTCCCCCTTCACCTTAAATCTGGTGAGCGATGAGTGTGTGGTATTTAAAATTCCTACTTTTTCCCACCCATTTCCCTTCCACTACACTAAATGTTCTTTTCCATTACTATCCCAATCTAATGGATTTCAGGGGTAGTAGGAAAAGAATGTTCCAGCTGCCATCAACAAATTTCGTGCCCTTCTGTCCCAAACGTCCTAAAGTTGCGTCCTCTCACAGTAACATTGCCTGTAGGAGAATTTGCGGCCTATATATTCCTCATATTTTGGCTTTCTTTATAAATTTGAGAAAAGAAATAACCTCTTCAGTCGCCTACTCTGGTGGTCCTGTCTCTAACAGCGAGAGAATTAAAGAGATGAGAAAGAAAGAGAAGATAGAGTGTATGCGTGTTAGAAGAACTGATCAAAATGATAACAAAAAAGTGCCTAGCTTCGGAATAATTTAATTACTAAAAAGACCATAAAATTGTGGCTGAAATCTCGAAATTGCTGAATCGTGGAATCGCTTAATCTAACTCCATTGGTGACTTCATTTCGGTCTCGTATTCAAATCGCGATTACCATCGCCATTGGTTCAATTGCAGCGTATAGAATATGGCGACGTCCTTTCTCGACTCAATCTCGTATCTTCATATTTCCTGCCATGAAATGAGATTGACCTACATAAATTGACTCTTCAAAGGCAATTTTCAATCCATTTCCCTTTGCTTCTCTTTCTCTTACTCTATTTCTATATTTTTTCAAGTTATAATGCGCGTATCTATCTTATTTTTTACTCCCTATTTACTCTATCCAAATTGTTGTGAAAATTTCGAATTTTAAGATTTTAAAGATGTGTATGTGAGAAGAAAAGATTTGAGGAGAGTTGCAAAGAGAGTATATGAGAGTGATAGAGTTCGAGTGATTGGAAAAGCACGTGAAATATGGATTTATTATGCGAGTATTTCACAAAAAAAAAGTGATCTGGGCGCGGAATATTATGTGTTAGTCCATTGTAGTCACAAGATACTCCTAGTGGTCCCATCTTAATAAGGATTACAAAAGACCTTATAAATACACACCTTTTTATCGACTTCATTACACTTCAGTCAATTCACAAACTTACACACTTAAATTTCGCCAATATTAGTGAATGAAAACTTAATTACAAAATGATGTCGATATTTTTATGCCATGTATAAGTAATGGCATTATACACCAACGTCATTCGAAAAATTCTCGGGTCTTAAAATAATGTCTTTAGCCCATTCATAGATAACGAATACCCTATTGGTAGCTCAAAATCAGGCGATTCCATAGTCAGGCTAGCCAGGAAAAAACAAAAATCGTTCTCATTTCTTGATTTTTAAAGATATTCCCCCCACATTTGGCATGAAGCACCTTGGGACCAATGTACTTCGAGCTGTGAAGTCAAATGTTTATTCGACGAATAGATTCGTCGTGACGAACAAAAGTGGGACTTTTAATGAAAAATAAAAAAATAAAAACCTTATATTTATAACCGATGTTGGTTATATTCAATTCAATTTTATTTAATAAGGTTGTGTACAATGGGATTCTTAGATACTACAGAGTGTCTACTAATATCAAATTTCAAAATTCCCTAGGTTTTCCAGGTCTTTTCCAGGTCCTTAAAAAAAAATGAATGGCAAAATTTCTAATAAAAACTGTAATGAAAAATAGGTATATTACATTTAACTACATACATATTTAAAGGTATATTCTAATAAATAAAATAAAGTAGGTAGCCCCAATTAAAGAAAAAAAGAAGAAATCCCTCCAGCGCACACACCTGACCAATCTAGCAAACAATTATTTTTCCATTAAGTATCATTTAGCTCGACCCCGCATTTGATTTCATTTTTTTTTAACTTTATAAATCTTTTTCATAGCCCATGGGTGATACTGACTATATTATTCTGAAATAGGTATAATAAAGTAATAGCTAGTAAGAATCTAAGGTGTGGACACCCTGTACTAGTAACCTATTTTATGGTTAGCTTGGATTCTAATATCTAACCTACAAAATAAAGATACATAACAAATATCAGTGGCTACGCACACTTAAATTGACTTAGGACTTTTTCTTATTAGAAAGTTTCTTCTTCTTGTAGTCACTTTTGCTCCTGGTAGCTTTTTCGGGTGCATCCGGATTACCTCTTTTTTTGCCTCTTCTTTTTACTTTTGCATGGGCATCACTGTTAGCTTTGACACCATATTTTTGCCAATGACATGGAAGAGAGACCTGGCGATGGCAGGAACAACGGTGTTGACCAGGCTGCAAACCTTTTCATAGTCCAGCAGGAACATGCCTAAGTCATTGCTCATTTTTTCCTTGTAGACACTCACAAACACTTGTTCTGAAGAGTAGGCCGCCAGGAACTTGGCCCTCCTTTCGCCTGGTGTTGTCATCACCTTGAAGTTTAACTTTGTAGTATTAATACAATACAATATTCGTAGAAGTGAGAGGAAAAACAAAGTAATGGTACTGAGACACCATTAAAGAAGTATGTGCTGTATAAGCTCATAGTGAATGTCGTAGAATACCTTGTGGAACGTGATATACTTCTTTTGTTGAAGTATGCTTTGATCTAAGAGTGCGATTTTTTTTGTTTTTAAGGAAGAGCAGCTTCAACACGTAAGGATATAAAGAAACGAACTTGAATTATCCCAAAATAAACATACATTTTAAATTTAACAATTAACTATGACAAAAAACAGTAAACACATTTATATCCTGGTCCTACGCTAACCGAGACTAACCTGTGGCAACTGGGCCTATTACAATATCTTTAATGACAAAAATAAACAAATAGGCTACTCGTAAACACACCAATTGCCGATTAGTACTTTTATCACAACCCTTTTTGATTAGCGTTAAACATTAAATTAAAGTACTCTCTTATACTAGCAAATATGAGAGAGTTTCACGCACAATTGTTTCTACTTCCATTAAATCGTGAGACGTACTAAACTCATACTATCGAAATATGAATATAAATGTTCTTTCTAACTTAGATGACAGGAGGGATCAGGGATTGCCGGATGTCGTTGGATGGCTTATCTCGCGCTTCGGAGATTTGGAGTGGCCGATGTTAGAATTTCGTGGAGATCGGATTTAGGAAGCGAGGTGGGCGAGGTCAACTTCTTATTGCAAATTTGCCTCTGGTTACGTTAGGAAGACGGAGAGAGTTACTGTGCTCTTTGCTCCAAGAGTCCTCTTCTGAATAATCTTGAAGCCTCTTTGTGTGTTATTCTGTAACGCCGAGTGCCCAACTAGATTTGGGGTATACGGGGGGATTTTACCGTAATTAACAAACGGAACCTCGTTGGGGCTTGGTTCTTCTCCTCTCACACTTAAGGAGCTTGAGCTGTGAGAGTTACTCGAGTGTGAGCGGGTTTTCTTTTCTCCAATCAGACTTCTTCTAAGTCTGTAAAGGATTCTTCGGTATGGCACGGTTACAAAACTTGATGATTTATGTTAATTCGGCCCTGGAGGGGAAGGATCTATCTCCATGAAATGATCCTATGTCTTTCTGACCGAATAATCTTGACTGGCTGAAGGAAGGATCTCCACGAACTGATCCTATGTCTTTCTCACCGAATAATCTTGACTGGCTGAAGGATCGATCTTCACGAACTGATCCTACGTCCTTCTCACCGAATAATCATCCTTTCTCTTTCCTTTAGGGGCTTATTTATACGCGGACCACCGCCCCATCTACGGGGGAAGGCGCAAGGCCACAGAGGGGAGCGCACATGGTGAGTTCGCATCTGGGAGAGCGAGAAGTGCATAGGTTGGCACTGAGGTGTCCAAGTCGGCTTGTTAATTAGCGAGACCCTCAACCGCCACACTCCTTGGCGTGCCTTTTGACTGCCACCGCTTTTTGGTGACATAGCCACGGTCCTACGGATCGCGTAGGTAATTGGATCTTTAGAGCGTCGTTTAAGGGCCTTTGGTGGTTGCCTTAACACAGATGATCGCTCCAACTACCTATGCGGCGGGGAGATCAAACAGGGTAGGCAGTTACTGTTATTCGCCGGCTACCGTTCCCACGACTCTCCTCATGGGGCTCACTTCTCCGGCTTTTTCCACAAGGGTGGGGGGAACTTCAAGGTATATGTCCGCCTGGCCCTCCGGGAGGCTTTATATTGCCATTCCTCTACATTGAAATACTTATAGGATTAGCCGACAAGCAAGCCTGTAATATATCGGCAAGATATGACTGATACCCATATATCGGCAAAGTGGCTGATATGGACGATACCGATAACTTGCCGATATTATCGGGGCAACCCTACCATAGGTAGCCAATAGTAAAAATATATCACATAATTTATAGGCTTGTGTCACACCATATAATATGATTGTTCATTAATATTTCACAGGGTATTTAAACTTTAACCCACTCCTGGATACTTAAACACAACGTTTTGGTATAAGTACTCATGCTAGCAGGCCTAAAACGGGAAGTATTCAAGTACAATTACCGTGGGTGGCAGCGTCCCTACCCTTATTTAACACATATTATAACCTATTCACTTAAATTGTAAGAGTCCACATATTCACTACCTACAAATACTAGAGCTAACAGGCCTACAACGGCAAATAAATACAATTAACTTATGATTTCAAAATTTTCCAAAATGGTGGCAGCGTCTCACCCAGACAAAGTCGTAATAATGACTGGGATCGCCGCCTGACGGGCATAGCGGCAAACACCCGTGCTGACTGTCGCCCGACTATGGAAGCAGCTGACTGCGGAATTTGTGGAAGCTACCAATCAAGTATTCGTTATCTATGACCCATTATATCGTTTAAACTTTTAATTTAAAATTCAATTATATTTCATTTTTGTGTTTATAGTTATGGTTGATGCAAAATGTGCGAACGAAAACGTCCTTATGAGGTCTCTGATATAAAGAGGTTGATTGAAGTTATTATTTTGCTCTGTAAATAAACTGGAAAAGTCCTGTTTAGTTAAACAAGTTATCAGAAAAGGTTTCCTGATAAGTTTGAAGTTTATGAAAGAGAAAGCAAAAGGTTAAATAAAATATGATAATTTTTATATAGCGGTTTCCTGAATTATTGCAATGCTCCCACAAAGGTAAAAAGTTGAGGAACGCTAATTTATGTGAACTTGATTTTTACTAAATCAAGCATTTGATGGTACTAACCTTAATTCTTTAGTATAATCGAAGAGTTTCTTTAAATTTAATAAATGTCATGAGGGATATGCACAATTCTAGAGATTTTTTCCTTAACAAAATCTTAAATAATAATTATCATCACAAAAATCGGGATTATTATGAATATTTTTTGAGGGAGTGAAATTGGGGGTCAGGCCTTTGACTGCTGTCAATCTAGAGCAGTGGTCACCCACCTTAACACTGGATCGAATACACTTTGAGATTAGGCCTGGGGATTACGCCTCATCTATGCCAAGCACGCGACTCTTCACATTACGATTGCCACACCTCGCGTTAATCCCAAACTAGATTGAAACTACCTAGGACCTTTCCTTCTAGAGATGTTTATTGGGCCATTTTTTCGCTACTTTCTGTACAAGCCGCCTCTGACCTATTTTTTTCTTAAAAGGCGGCTAATTTTGCTGGCTAGTCGCTGACCAGCTCTCGTCTTCTCATCTCCCTCCTTTCGGAGGGAAAAGGTGCTCTCTTCTCACCTCCCCTTCCTTCTATTGCCCCATCTTTCTTGGTTATTACGCTTGCCCGCGGAGGGGTGTCAGGTGTAGCCTTGAAACGATGCTGCAGTTGCCATTTGGAAGAGTGCGTGACCTTCCGGCCCCAATGCCCACAAGTGCCTTCTATTCCGGCAATACTGCCCGTGGGGTAGAATAGATAGCTATATTTTTTCACATATTTACGCTTCTTCACTTTACCACTTTCTTTACAGATCTCTCCCCCCGAACCTTCCACGGGAGATGCTCTCGTTGTTTTTTGCCGTGAAATTTAAGAAAAATTCCTTTTTAAGATTGCGAGATGAGCTTATCGGAGGCTATAGTTTCAATTGTTACTTTACCTTGCCACTTTGATACTCATTTGGCCTCCTGGAACCAGGGACTTGATTTGGTAGGACGAGTAACGTAGCTCAGGTATGTGTGATGCAGTGTAAAGTTGTGTAACCTTTTGCATGAACCCGCATACCATACCTGCGTACATGGCCGTTGGTTGGTCATTAATCCATTTTACCTATACTCACTACTTTCTTGGTTCTTCGCTGGTGCAATTTGTACATGAATGAGGACATTATTTGGTAGGCTTCTTTGCGTCTTCGAATAATGGCCAGCACACCACACCAACATAGAGCTACAACATTCAACAAGTCACGTTCTTTCTTAGAAGGGTGGCAAATAAATCTCATTTTTTACATAATATAACACTTCAACTGTTTTGCCAAGGTGACAGACTCGGGTTTAAAAAAACATTATTATTATTGTTGACATAGTAATCGTAAAATATAAGCACATGTGTTAGATCTTTACCTCCATTTTACGGTTTTTCTTTGAGAGGGGCGGGGGGATGGGGGGGGCTTCTTTCTTTGCAGTTTGTAGGAATGTTTCTTCCTCTGTAATTTCTTGTGCGGCCTAGTTTAGGAAGTAGAGAAATTGGCACGTAATTTCATATTTCTTGGTGTGCCAAGCTTCATGAAATGAAGAGTGTAACCAAATTCCTTCTATTTATTGGGTTTATAAAAAAATTGGTTCTGAAGAGGTCTCTTCTCTCGAGTAAAAAAAGATCAGCGCGGGTTCGTAGACTGCAGCCAAACGTCATCTGAGATCATAAGAATTTGTTATCCGTTTTGAGCGAATTAAGAAGTGCTTTAAAAACGTCTGGCTTTGACGGTAGGCCTTTCGAGAGTAGGTCGACTTAATGATCACATGGGTAGAATCTAGGATAGTATTATCTCATCTATTATCGAGACTTGTGTAGATATTCTCGGTAGATGGGAGTTTTAATAGTTGTGCAAAAAATAAAAATTAGAATTGCAGCGCATTATTAGAAATTATGCGGACGGAGCTTCCAAATTCAGAAATGTAGCTGTTATAAAAGTTTTTTGCTATGTACTTTGATGTGATTTCCTTTCAGTAGAAGAGGTCTTTGATTGCTGTTTTGACAAGTTACTGTTGAAATACACCTGTAGTCCTTTCAAATGGGGGAAATTAAACTAGTATATCTGCATACGTTAATTGTATGCATATAGAATTTTGTATGCTTTTCTACTTTCGAGCAATTATATTGAGTTTTTCAAGGTAAATACTCAAAAAGAGTGTTAGAAGTTTTGCTTTGAAGATTCAATTATAACAATTTAGATGAAAGACTATTATTCTTTAAGAATTTATATACAAAGCAAATGTTTGAATAAATCAGTGGAAAACACTTTAGCACTTTGCATTGTCTATGCAAAATTTTAAAGTAAACAGAGCGATAATAACTTTTATCTGCCTTTTGAGCGTTGGAATACGTTGGAGGTTTTCTTTCTACTTTTTGAGCGTTGGATTACGTAATAGGTTTTCTTTTAACGACTATTTTTTATTTCTCCTGCTTTAACTAACGCGACTGCCCATTACTTCTATGGAATGGCTCGATATGGGTCACAGGCCTACTTGTAAGATGCGGAGATCTTTGGAAAGATTTTTGGGGGTGAAGATTTTTTTTCAGGCAAACGTGGTGTGCTTTTTTATTTCTAACTCGAAAGAAAAGGTTTGTGTCCGTGTTCAGTTTATTAATTTTTTTTGCATAAAATAGGAGAGGCGGATTCTATCAGCTTGTATTTGCTTTTATAATAGATAGAAGATTGGTAATAGAGCTAATGCACAAGTTCTGAATATTTACTCGAGATATTTCTGAAGATGGTTTGATTACGGGTAAACCCAACCCGATTGTTACTAAAAGTGAGAGAGGCTTTCGAAATAAATAGCAAATATTATCAAGCTTTTGATTTCGTCTCAAATGCTATTGCCTAAATCTTTTATACTAAGTTTTTCGCTTAATGACTATTATAATATTTTGATCCTTGTATATTTTATTCGTGTAAACAGAATGAAAAAAGTCTGAGTGGGATGATGTAAAGCAAAGATAATAAGTAGCCGCAAACGACTAGTAGCTTTGGTTAGAAGTAATCTCGTCATTAAAAACCAGAAAATTCCTAATCTCTAATAATAATAATAATAATAATATTTTTTATTTGTAATGCACTTTATATTGAATGAACAACCTCAAAATGCTACATGTTAAAAAGATGAAGTATAAAAATACAGAAGCATATACATATATATTTTAAAGGACTAAAGCATAACTTGGTAAATACTTGGGTAATACTTCAGATTTGGGGCGCACGGTAGGTGGCGCTGTTAGTAGGCTACAACTTTGGGCTACAATATATCTCTTATGACGTCAGACGGTAGCTTCAGATGTGACCAATCACGGCGTTATATTTTTTGTTGTTTGAAGGATTTGTAACTTTTAGTCTGTATTATTTACTAAATATCTGCGCCTCTGCTCGTTTATAGTTTTTTCTAAGTTAGGTAAGGGTTCTTGATGTCTTTTATTGTTTTTTTTCGTATTTTTTGTTTCGCAGTGAACAATAACAGCTTCTTACTGGCAACGTTGTAGATAAAAATAGAACCCACTTTGCATTTTGATCTGTTTCGTCATGGCTTTGTTGTGCTCTAGTTGTGCCCCTTCGTTATTCGAATTCGGTTTATTTTGCATGACCGCGAAAAAATTTTAGATAGATTATTTCAAGGCGCATAAACTAATCGAGAAACCTATAAAAGTAAGTATTGTTTGTCATTAGGTTAGATTTTTCTGCCAGTAAAAAGCTGTTGAAAAAAAAACAATAAATTCAAGGGGACTGCTCGTGGAGGAGATATCACTGCGGGGAGACCACCCTGTGATGATCCTGAGTTTTAATCAATTGGGGGATCTGGGGGCGCAGCCCCCCAGTATATACTCATATGCCCCCCAAAATATAACGCCGTAATTATTTACATGTGACGCTACCGTCTGACGTCATAAAACATATATTGTAGCCCCAAGTTGTAGCTTGAAAACAGCGCCACCTACCGTGTGCCCCGAAACTGAAGTGGTACCAATACTTGTACAACATTTGAAGCAACAGGTAATTAAAAAGATTAGATATTAAAAAATTTGTTAAAAAAAACATTGTAACACCCGGCGCAAAAGTATTGGACACATGTCACTTAATATTTAGTTACAAATCCATTGTTGGCAATTTTAGCTTGCAGACGAACCTTTGTATTTTGTTCTAACTTGTTAGCAGAATTCAGGAGTAATTTCAATCCTTTTGTTTTTTACAGAAAGCTTTACTTCTTTCAAAATCCGTTGGTTTCTCACGTGGAGTCATATCTTCAGCTCACTCCAAAGATTCTCAATCCAGTTTATGGAAAATACACAGCACGATTTGTTAAAAGAGGAGGCTATCTAGGGTGTTTGGAATCTGTAGGGCGTTCAACAATTCACAACGTGCCTATGCTCCACAACGAAAGATAAGCTCTTTATTTTGAGCCATTTAAAAATTGTAAGGACAAACGAATCAACAACATACTCTTCTTTAACCTTATACCTTATCTTCCTTCTCTCATTCTCTTTCACCCCATGTAACTCCCCTCCGTCAAAAAAGGCCCCAAATGCTCCTATTCATCTGCATCGATTTCGCTATAAAATAAATTACTCGGCGAACATCAGGCAAGCCATGCCATTGTTTGCTCTGTTTGCGCTAAATTTTAATTAAAAGCACGAAAACAATTGGTGTATTTAGTTACACTTGCCGTCGTCTAATTCCCCAGCAACACCAACGAGGCCACGTAAAAACTACCTGATTTAATATGATAATTTCGTATAAGAACTTTAGACATATATTTAAGAAACACAACGCGCCCTCTCCGTCGCAAGAAATATTGTAAAAGGATTTCACGTTGAATAAAAAAAGCGCGCGAAATGATTATAAAGTGGCCTAAAGAATGTGAAAGAGGGGAGATGTTTCACTATCGAACTGGTCTTAGGGTGCTAAGTGGCCTGAAAAATTGACCTCGACTGGCAAATTTTACTAATGTTAAGAAAATCTCGGCAGAAAGCAAATTTGGTACAAGAAGGCAAATTGAATCTCGTTTTGAGCAACGAATTGGAAAAATTCGTTCAATATTTGACCACTCATGGCAATGAACAAAAGATTAAGGCTTCTCAATGAAAATTGCTTGATCTTTACAGGAAACGAAACTATACAAAATCACTTCTGACTTGGGAGAGAAAAAGATAATGTAGTAAAGATCTTGACTTAGGAGAGAAAGAGTGGATCTAGTCAAGATCATGACTTGGGAGAGAAAAAGCGGATCTAGTAAAGATCATTACTTGAAAGAGAAATAGCAGGCTAGTAAAGATCATGACTTGGGAGAGAAAGAGCGGATCTAGTAAAAACTAGGCTTTGGGCGAGAAAGAGCGGATCTAGTAAAGATTATGAATTGAAAAAGAAAAACGGATTTAGTAAAGATAAAACGTGGAAAGGAACTGATCTAGTGAAGATCATGATTTTTGAGAGAAAGTCAGGTTGAGTAAAGATTGTGACTTGGGAGAAAAAGAGCTGATCTAGTGAATATCACATTTGGGAGAGAAAGAGCAGATCTAGTAAAGTTCATGACTTGGGAGAGAAAGAACGGATCTAGTAAAACACATGACCTGGGAGAAAGATCGGATCTAGTAAAGATCATTTCTTGGAAGAGAAAGAGCGGATCATTAAAGATCAAGGACTGGGAGAGAAAGAGCGCATCTAGTAAAGATTATGACTTGAGAAAGAAACGGCGGATCTAGTAAAGATCAAGAGTGAGAGAGAAAGAGCTGATCTACTGAAGATCATGGCTAGGGTGAGAAAGGCTCATCTATTAAAGATCCTGAATTGGGAGAGAAAGAACGGATCTATTAAAAATCAGGATTTGGGAAAGAAAGAGCGGATCTAGTAAGATCATAACTTGAGTGAACTACTATCGTCTATTGAGGGGGTGAGTCCCCTAAGGTACCTTGATCACCTATGAATCTACGGCCTCCTCCAGCCTCGAGATCGAAGGGGAAGACGTCTGCACCCAAAATGAGACTTCACCAAGCGATGAGGCCCTCATTCAGGCCTGTTACCAACCATATATCGACCATCGTCGTCGAGAGCGTCCGAGTCGGGCGCCGTTTGACATTTCGAATTCGTCTCCCAACGCCAACCTCCTTATTTTAAAGATTTATTAAAGATATAAAGATACATTGAGTTTTCCATTTTCAAAAAAATTCAGTTTAAATTGAATACAATATGTAAAAATAAAAAAATATATAGTTACAATAGTGATGAAAGTTTTGTTAAAAAAGATACAGCGTAGAAGAGTAAAGTTTGAGTAGGAGTACTAATAAAAAAATTTAAAAAGGGCGCCAATTACCGGGAGATCATGTTTTAAAAACTTTACATTAGTTATTCCATATATAGCTTACATGATTTGGGTTTTAATTTTAGTAATACAAACTTAGAATCATTATTTAGGGTCAGTTATTTACATTTGTGGTCGTTATTTTACTCATTTTTATGTTATTATTTGCAAATCTTTGTTACATACTGTCGTAGAATAGGCTCCTGACGATATACTATATATATATATATATATATATATATATATATATATATTTATATATATATATATATATATATATATATATATATATATATATATATATATATATATATATATATTTTGGGTGGGGATTATTCTATATTCGAGTGCGTGGTGATCAGATGGCCAGGAATGGTTCAAAAGGGGGCCTGGAGAGGGCTTATTTATCTTCAATATACTTAAGAAGTGGAACGGAGCCCAAGGATAAATAATATTGCAAACATTAATAAAATAGAATTTTATTAATTATTCTAATAAAACAACTCACGGAAAATATTTAAATGACCGAGGATTAAAATGGGAGATACACATTAAACGAAAAGGTCATGGGAATATTTGACTAAGCGGAGGATTAAGATTTTGAGGGATTTAAAACGACAAAACAAACAAGAACGGAATTGGTTGGCTAAAATTCGTTTAAAGCACAGAGTTGCGTTGACACAAAGTTAAATAGTAAAATTTAATGCGTAGCTTACGTAATTATAAGGTTGTCGTGGCAGAGGAAGGCGATGGAAAGGAATCTTCGGTCCAACTGGTGATTTCTTTTTCAGGAGAAGGGGTTCTTCGGAGGGGTTGTCCTTAACGAGGGACTGACTTCGAGCTGTGAGAGCAAAGTGGGACTTGGCTTCCAAAAGATCTTTGAGACAGGATATCGGAGATCTTCTAGATGAACAATGGAGGTTATTGGTGTAACCAAGCGTTCTCTTGAAGAACGTTAAAAAAGGGGGGAATTAAATTACCACTGATGTGATTTCTTGGGAACGAGAATCGTTTCTTGTCGAACAAGTTCAAAAAACAATGACTGTTCTAAAGTTGTTCTCTTTCTGAACAACAGGGGGGGGGGAGAACCGTTTCTTGTGGAACGGGCTTGAAGAACAATGGCTGTTCTAAAATTGTTCTCTTTCTGAACAAAAGGGGGGCCCTGTTGACTTGGCGTCTCGAGGGGCACTAACCTTGGCACTCAGGGGGATATTGTCCTCTTCTGGAAAATAAGGGGTTTCTCGGGGTAGAGTTCCTAGGTGCACAAAGGAGACCGGATCGGCGTGATGCCTCGCGAAGATAATCGAGATCTGCCTCAAACGCGAAATGCTATCGAATCAATAGCCGGAGCCAGCCCCTCGGCGTAGGGGACAATGGGGGGAAGGGGACTTCGATGGAATGTCCCGGTGGCGCTTGGGAAAATATCTTATCTTTCCATAAGCCTAATTAAATCTGCCGAGATCGACGCATGGAGGCAAAAGGGGGATTGAACCTCCTTGATTAAACTTGGGAATGGTGGGTGATACGGCGCATTCTACTCTCTCTCGCAGGATGCACGTGGGAAGCATGCGTTTCGACATGTGATAGGGGCTGAAGCATGGCAGCCTTATACCGTTCTATCACACATACTCTATACTTGGTATCCGTTATTTATGGTTATATACCTTATTTATTCTTTATCACTTATTTCACTCACATTATTTAATTATTTCACCTACTTTTATCGTAATTTTCGTTATTTAGTCAGTTGTTAGTTCGTTTACTACTGTTATTATTATTTTATACCTTATTTATTCATTATCACTTATTTCCCTTACATTATTTAATTATTACAGCAGCTTTTACTGTAAATTTGGTTATATGATAATTTTTTTGTTCTTTCACATCTATTATTATTATTTTACACCTTTCGTTATTAGTTTAATTTGAACTCTTTTAGTTTACTTATTCATTCTTTTTCAATCTTTATCTACACAATGTTTTATTATTATAGCTACTTTAAACGTTATTAATTTATATTGAATACTCCACTATCACTTATCATTTATCGTGGTTCACTTTCCGTTATTTTTACACATCTCGAATATTTTATTCACTGTTAGTCAATCGCGCACTAGTCGATTTTTGACGTTTTCATTCCACTTTTAATTTTCTTGTATGTGGACATGTTAACGGTATGTACGCACGAGTTCGGTATGTACATCGCGCGTTCCATCAACAGTCCTCCTTTTTCCTTCGGAGACCACAGTCCCTCGAAGGCCCATTTGTAGTCTCCTCGTTTGATTCTGGCGAGTAGCTTTTCTTGGTTTCCTTTCTCGGGTTTGAGACTGTAGCATCGAAGACCTTGAGGTCCACTTCTCTACCGTCGAAGAAACATTTTCTTAATAGAATATCCCTTTTCTCCATGATGGGTACTCCGGGATATTTCAAGATTTCTTGTTCTTCGTTCTCTTTCGTGTCCTCTGTTTGTTGTTGTTGTTCCTCTTCTTCTTGTTGGTCTGTTGTTTTATTTTCCTTCTTCCTTTGCCGTTTCTTCTTTGGGCTCTTTTTGGTATTTTCGCTTTTTGCCTCTCCTTCTTCTTCTGTGGTACTCTTGTCTTCTGAACTTCGTGTTTGCTGTGCGCAGACTGGTTGTGCTACCCTTTTATTTGTACTACTTGTCTTCTGTGTATCGTTGAGGAATTGAATGTTCAAGATTTCTTGTGATGCGGGGTTCGGCGGGAATCATAGCTGCTTCTTGATGCCATTTTTTTCTAGAAGTGTATTTAGCTGGTCAGAAAACGAGCCGGGGTTGACAAGGTTCGCCAAGTGGGCAAAGATGATCATGGTCATTATCTCCTTGCACTCACTCGGCATCACCAGCTTAGGAGTCATTTTTTCTGTGTTTGGTTTTCTGTTCGTTGCAGTTGCTTCCACGTATGTTCTTACTTTTACCTCGTTTTCTTTTTTAATTTTATCACGTTTTGTTAGGATTGCTTCCTTGCGTATGGGGCACTTCATGGCCAAGGCCCTGTGTTCCCTCCGCAGTTCGCACACTTAGGTTTTCTGCACCGCATTCTTTCCATCTGTGTCCTGTTTTTGTGCAGACCGCACATGTGGGTTCCTTTTTCGGGCAGTCAGTCCTTTGTGGCCTATTTCTCGACGGCTAGGCAGTTGAGGCAATTTTCCAATTGGATGTACTCTTTTGCTTCAATCAGCTCAGGCACTATTCGAAGGTAGAACCCCAGGAGTCCATCCTTCATAGCCCTCTGTGCCGTCTCAATATTCGCGGAGACGACTCTAACAATATCTTTTCCGAATTTTTCTTCCCCTAGATTTTTGCCTATTTTTGCCTTTTGCAGAGCTCGTCCTTAACTTCCTCACAGATGTTGTTATCCGTGAAGAATGGGTCGAGCCTCCTGAGAATGATTGTCCATTGTCCGTCTGACCATGAGTACGTGTGGGATGGATGCTTCAACCCCAATCTTACGAAAGGGCTCCTTGGCTTTATCAGACGGGGGACATGGGGCCCATGGTCCCCGTCGGAGGGCGTTGGCCCTCTTCTTCCTTAAGCTGTGGGCTATTCGTCCTTGAAGAGTCTTCTACTGAGAGGTGGTATTATTGTTACTAGTTGGTCGGTGAGGGCGTCTTAGAACGTGCCCTTAACATTTCCTTCTTTGCCACGAACACACATGATGAATGCTCACTCAAAAAATCCTGTCGGATGACATCTGACGGTTGGAAGACACGGCCGCTCCTCACAAAAGCCAGTCCGATTCTTTTATGTACTTATTTGTTATTATATACACCGGGAGTAGTAGCCACGGATTGCCTTTATGTACAGAATTTCGTGGTGAACGAAGTTTACAGGGACGTACTTCATATACATACATATATAGTTTATAGGCAATGTGCCCAAGAATTCTGAATTCGTATGTATTTTATATTTCTTATGTATGCAGTAGGTACTTATGAACGCAAACATATGATTGGTGTCCTTATATTTATTATTTAGATGTTTTAGTGGCAATTATATTATTGTTGGAGAGAGAGAGAAAATATAGTGATTTTATGCGAGGTCGTTATGCAGGTCGTACTTATATACATGATTACTCCATAATTAATTATGTAATTCAGATTGATTTAATAGCCAATAAGGGGTCTTGCCTAAGTTGAATAACAGAAGTGTTTTTAAAAGATTTGTGTGCCCCTACTGTTTATAGTGGGCCAGTTATTTTCCTCTTGAGGTTACTCAGTCTACCTCCCTCACCTATATCTGCACTACTTTCTTTCCTTCCTTTCTAAAAATATCTCTTCCTATTTCCAAAGCCTTCCTCTCTGCTTCCCAATAAACTAACGACAACATATACAATAAAAGGCACACAGTTACTTGCTCTTCATTACGATCATTTTGACTTTGTTTTATTTATGATTGTATTGAACCGCTTTGCATCGCCTTGTAAATAGCCAATAAAGCTTGTTATGAATGTCACCATGCCATGAATTGGTTCAGCGCCCACTGGAAAACAAAATTAATTCCTGCCTCACCAATTGCCGTGGATCGCTTTGTTCCACTTGTTCTAACACTCCACCCCTTCTTGTAAATTGTACTGCAGCTGTGTTGGTAGCTATTCAAATACTGCAAAACCTTCATATGTCTGAGTGAGTACAAAAATGAAAAAGAGTAAAATCTTTTGCTTTTGTGAAAGCTCTAAACGGCACGAATGTGGGGCTCTTATGTACGATTTTTGGTTGACTTCGTTTCGCTACAATTTCAATAATAGGCACTCAAATGTGATGGGTATAGGGGGGGGAATATAACGGTGGGGGCGAAAAAGAAGGTAGAGGTTTGCTTATTTTATGGTTGAATTTAGAGTATTCCAATGAGGTACATTTTGAGGTATAGAAAATAGCTGCGGAAAGGCACGAAAATAAAGATTAGGTAAAACTGAACGATTGGGGATACACTATCATCAAATTTGTGAAGTTGTGTTGGTATATATGGGAGAAGTGAGTAAGCATGTTGGAATTAAAAGTAGCTGTTGGTGAATACTAGACATATAAACTGAATAGAGTGTATACATGTACGAATATTTACCCTTCATACCTGTGTTCATGAGCCTGTGCCTCTTTCCGGACGCAGTTTGAAGGAATGTCCTCCTTAGAAGAGATATTGATCCCTTTAGTGCTTGGAGTTAGATTTATAAAGACTTTGGGTTTGCAGTGATATATTTTAGGTATTTAGTAAGGCTAGTTTTCACCAGTGCTGAGGCCTCTTTGATGCAAGTACATATATATGGTGGATGTTTTTTCAGCCTCCAGCTCCGCAAAATATCGTGGAGCCCTGGGTCGCATTTAGATTTTCTCTTATTCTGCCCTGCTAAGCCCAAAGTGAATTGAGTCACTCACGGCTATGTTCCCTTACGTCTTGCTCGTGTGTACATGTGTAATTTAATATGACAAAGTGACCTTCAAAAACAGTGGTCCTAAAGCAAAGAATCTAAAATATACAAACAATTTGATCCTAGACAAAGAAAAGAAATCTCTCCTCCCTCTCATTCTTCTCTACGAGAATAAACTTTAATACAAATAATAATAAGAACAAGGGCATAGGTAAATATGGAAATCTAGATAATAATTAGTACGACTAAAGAATATTATGACGGGAAGACATTAAGGAAACTAGGTCCGGGGAAAAAATATATGAGTGATCCAATTATTTGGATTGGAGGAAAGACTTAGCAAGTCTATTGGCGTTACACAAAATGGGTAAATTCTTTTTAGGACTAGGAACGGAGAGGTGGGACTTACGAGGAAAGAACTCCGGTTACCTCTGGTGGATGAACTGGGAAGGTGGAGGGCGAATGGCCAGGTCTTTATGGATGAGGTCCCGATGCGAAGGCGTCCAGAGAAACTTCGAAGGGGGTTGAGATTACCTCGGCTCCAGGGAGAAGTAATTACAAATTGAGATTGGTCTGCGGGACGGCAAAAAGTCTCAACCAATGTAGTGAGACAAGAGGTACCCAGGACAATCTTCCGGAGCGTAAACAGGGTTTCTGTAATCTTCCTCTGATCAGGGCAGATTACGCGAAGACGATCTGCTGAAGAGATCACAAGGGCGAGAGGACCACTTCACGTGGGACAGATACTCGGATCTGTACGGAAAGAACTCGGGTTCTCTCCATCTGCTGATGATTTTCAGACATAACCTTAAATAGGAGCCACAGCCATGGTGGTCAGAAGGCTGTGCTCTGCAAGGCGTCCCAAAGGATATCGGGTGGGGCTTAAGCAAACATGGACCTAGATAATTGAGGAGCATCGACGAGGCGAAAAAGAAATATGCGAAATTCCCTTCTACCACAAAAGAATCGATGGTGGGGGTGGACCGCGTTATCAAACTGGGGAAAGGCGGTAATAAAGCACCCCAAATTAAATATAGCTGCGCTGATCCGTCTCGAGCAGGGAAATTCTCGGTGATAACGGCGTATTGAGTTTCATGCTCCCACGGATATTTTTAGTCATATTTGGGCTAGATGCTGCATTATTCGAAAGTTAAGCAAAGATCAACGAGAATAAGATTTACATATTACCTCTAAGGATTAACCATATTTTTAAGATAAAAAGGAACCTATTTTAAAGTAAAACAGTGATAGATTTCCTACGAAAAATATCAATTTGTGAAAAATATTTATTGAGAAAATATAATGAAACAACAAATTACCGTATCAATTTTCGAAGAAAACAACTTTTCTTCCTCACCACTAATAAACATCGATCTTTTTCCATTTAAGTGAGATCCCTTCCCCTGCAAACCATTCTCCTTCAAAATTTTTTGGCCATTCTAAGCCGTAGCTTCCCTTCCGTTAATTCAGGTCTTAACCCTTGGCAGAAGGCTCCAAATATAAGCCCCCAGAAAAAACTTTCTATGCAGACCTACCATATACGATGCCATCTAATTACATCTTCTCCAGTCCTTTCTTTCTGAAACACACAGTTGAATAATCATCCCACCTCTTAAGTGATCTTCAAACCATAAGCACACACCGACACACATAGCCGTAAATTCTTTTCATATCTCATATCACCTCAGTACATTCTCATCACAACTTTATGCACACTTTTCCTCGCCTTTATCATATCCCTACCATTTTCTTATTCTATCCATCGTTCCCACACCCGTCATCCCGCTCAAATTGGCCATTCGAATCTTCTATTCTTCTTTTATATCAAAATCTCACTGGCATACACAATATTTTCAATGGAACCATATTCTTCTGCATGTTTCCACATGAACACAACATAGAATTAATAGAACACCCTAATTGCTTCTGTTCTATTCCTAGTATTCAAAACCATGTAGTTGTCTACAACCTCATTCATATCCCTCTTCTTCACTCGTCACCAGAGATGATTAAAAGATCAACTCTTATCAATTAACACTTTCCTGGATTTTATTTTAGCCATCTCCTCTCATAAATACTCAGAAAAAGGCTTCAAAAACCTTACCAAACCACTTTTAGACGCAATCACAATGTCGTCAGCCCACAATAACATAGCCAGAACGTGCCATTCACCAATAAACTCGCTCCTCTGTCTCTCAATCACATTTAAAATTCCCTCCTCACTCTATCTATAAATGTCTTAAATAACCAGAAATAATTCATACACACTTGATTCATATCCCTAGGTACATCAAACCAGTCAAATCGACAATCTTTCATAAAAATGCATAGCTGATTTCCTACATAAATTAAAACACCATCCAAAGCTTTACCTTCTAAATAATTGGCTTCAATTGGCTTAAACATCAACAGTTACATATACGTTATCTGCATATCCTTAAGCCCTTATGAGCATTAAATCCTTATTGCCTTGAACTCTAAGCCAGCTGTGCTAGTGAAAACACATGATTTAGACACCTCATTCACAGTGTAAGCTCTACCATTGTGATCCTCTATCATTTTAACAGTTATGATCTTTAAACGGCCAATCAGAATTTTGTCATAAACCTGTTATTCAACACTCGTAAAAATTGTTTCTGTATAGTTCTTGCATACACTTTTCTCATAATTTTTCAAATAAAATCGTTTTATTTAAGCATGCTTTCAGTCCTCAGGCGACATTCCATTTTAAGATCCTTACAACTAAACCCCAATTCCATTCCATAGCACAGTTACCACCTATTTTTTACCATTATAGCCACTATATCATCAACTTTAGCTGCGTTCCCGTTTTCCATCTTTTCACAACACCAAAATCCTCATGCATAATTTTATTTTCCATAATCTGACGTACGGCCTTGTTTGCACCTTGCATTCCAATCAATTAATATATTCATAACCTATATTTGATTTATTTGCATATTTACACTTTTAAGACAGTTTGTAAACGGAAAAATATAACGTCAATATTAGATATAATGGAGCTTTATCCGATATGCGAAGATCATAATAAATACTAAGCCAGGACAAACACATTTGTATATTGTGTAATATTTCCTGTTTGATGTTCTCGGATGGGATCCTTATGTTGAAAGCTAGGAGCTCATCTCTTTTGGTTTTCTATGCCATTTCGGTGGTCTGGTATGTGATTTTAAACACATTAGTGTGTTTATTAAATTTTATTAATTCTTTAATTTTCGCCTATGGATTTTGATCTTAAATTTCTTGCTTGAGTTCTTTTGTTATTCTTTCGCCAATCCAGTTTTCAATCTTGCGGCAGATGACGGTCCTATTAACCGCCACCTGGTGGGGGGGTTCTTGCCTCAAGCAAGATTTTCTTTAGGGCTTCCGTTCCTCGGTTGGACAATATTTCGTCCATGTCTTTAGTTTCTGAGCAAAGGGCTATGTACCCTTTGCTCAAGTCGATCAGTCGGATCAATGGGACCTTAAGTTCCTCGAACAGAACCAGGCACAAACAAGCTTTGGCCCTAACTGCATGGCCGGGAAGGGCCTTCAAGGGAACCCTCTTGGCTTAGAACTTCATTCCCCTGAGGGGAATAAATACTTCCTCTTGATCGTTCCTTATTTCCTTTTCCTTATTTTTCTTCTATTTGTAAAAATTATTTAAAAAACCCTGTGTTATGAGAGATTTATCGAAAAAATAGATGCAAAGAGGGTGTCCGCCGTAATTCGACCCCGTGTACCGCGAATAGGAAGTGCAGATGATGGAATGAATGATGATGAAAGGATGAACCCGGGATGGGATCCTCCCAAGTGATGACTTATGGCGGACTAGATGATGGATGAAGGCCGAATCAACTTCATTTACCCGGGGGTGTAAGGCCCTTGTTTTATTTTAATACGCGACTGCATCCTCCATAGCATAGAGACGTTTGCTTGTCCCTCTATGATCTTGAGCGGTAAACTCGAATCGAGTTGAAGGTTGTCCCTTTTCCCGGGGAACCTCTGAAATTGATTTCTGCTGTGTGTGGGCTAATCCAACAACCAGCTTCCGTTAATTTCCCCAATTATGTCATAACACAGTCGACTGGCATAGTTGGAACGAGGGTTATGATGCACTCCAGTTCCACGATGCACGATACCCGCCGGCGGGGAACGATGAAGGGAACTTAAGCTCGGCTCTCGAATCCTAACTTCGAATGTAAGAATGAAGATTTATGAGAAAATTAGTCGGTACGAAAAACTTTACATAAACTTCACGTCTTAGCAGCGAATAACGTTACGTCTGTAGTAGGCAATTGGGATCAAAAAGAGTTTATATTCTCCTTCCCCAAGAGAATCCCATATTCGTCCTTCTCACCGCTTTTTTATTAAACACATCCACCAGCGCATGATTTTCATACTTACCGTCTTCTTTGCTAAAATAATGTTAATATTATGTAAATATTTTGACCGAAAAGACTTTGTCACACACGTTTGTCCAAACATAGAGAACAATTACTCTCTCTCTATTTTCATTAATTCCCAGTGTAGTAAAAATCTAATTTATTTCACCAGCAAATTTGTACTTATTCAGCAACTCATATACCACATCTATCAGCCAGCACCATTCCTTATACCATTCACCGCTCCTCCCACTTCAATTTAGAAACCATTATCTGACTCACTTTTATCAGTGCAAGGTTCCTATACAATAAATAGGGCGTAGTGTCTCAACCAATTTTAAGGCACATTTCAGGTTTTGTAAAGCAGATAATCGAAAATTTGCAAGTGAAGAAAAGAAACATCTGCAAAAATCGTAACACTCCCTTTTTGGGGGGCAAACTTTGCTTAAAAATTATCCTTCTCGTAGCGTTAGGCTTGTTTGTATTCAGGTATTATAGTTCTTGTTTCTGAAGCTAGAAATGGGTAATTTTCGTACAGGAATAAAATTTGCACTTTAATTCTTTATGTATCTAAGGTTTAGGCTATTTTAGATTGAGGAATTTGTTGTTTGTTAACTACTCGGAGGGCACTATAAATTAATCGATGTATGACGAATTTACGAGATATTTAGTATGGAGGGATATGGCTTCTCCTTTTTGAAGGTATGTTATAGATACACTCATCACATATAAATTCAAGAAGAATAAGAATGTTACTCTTGAAGTATCCGAGGCCCTTACTGAAATTTGGAAAAAAGCCAGTATTCGAGTTCGGCCGATCAAGAATGTTAAAACCAAATTGCTCCGATTGGTGAAAAAGCGTCTGGAGTATCAAAACAAGGAATGAATGGCAGTAAGAGTAAGAAGTTTATCTCATCATTGGGTCAACCCTTTGATATAGCAGGCTCCTAGTGTGCTGATCTCTTTGATTACAAGTGTGAAAAGAACATGAAAGTGCCACATCGAGAACATGGTTTTCGTATTGACCAAAGAACTGGGCATCACATGAAAGTTAGAGGAGTGTATGTAAAAACAAGTCAAATGATTAAAAAAAGGAAAATCAGAGCAGATCGAATTCAGGAAGGAAGAGAAGAAGAAGAGTCACAAAAAGAAAGGAGGGAAGAGAAAACTAAAATATCAGACAAGATCTTGTATGAAGAAATCTCATCTTCTGACATTTCTGATGATGAATAGAAGAAAGTCTTTGCGAGAACAGAAACCATCATACCAATACCAGCAATTTTCATGGAAGCAGATCAGTATTATGTATCAAATATAGCTGCTGCTGATATTATGTAGTAGCGCAGCTCTATTTAACTATGGTAATATAAATTCAGAAGACCGCTCTCATGTTATTGACCATCAAAAAGTCTGGAGAGCACGACAGAAGTTAAGGAGGGATTTCAAGGAATCTGAATACTTTGGAGATAAGAAAAGTACTGCTTTGTTTTGTGATGGGAGGAGAGACACAACACTAGCTAAAAAAAAGAAAGGGAACAAATGGTATGGAGCCATAGAAATTCAAGATCACTATGTGCCTATAGGAGAACCTAGTACTGTTTATTTAGATCATGTAACTATTGAACGAGTAAGATGTGCATGTATTTCAGACAAACTGATAAAATGGCTTGTTGAAAATGATATTAAAGATGAGATAAAGGCAGTGGGAGCTGACATAACGGCAACTAATACTGGCTACAAGAATGGAGCCATAAGAGGGCTGGAATGACAATTACACGTCCTTTACAGTGGATCATCTGCAGCTTGCATCTAAATGAGCTTCCTTTGAGGCAAACGTGCAGGAAATATATTGGTCTAACAGAAAGTGGAACTCAATGGAAAAGACCCATTGGCAAAGCCTTAACCACCTGTGAAACTCTACCACTATCACCAAATGGCTTTCAATGTATTGTTAAAGGAGCTCATCTTCCAGATATAGATGTGAGTGAACCAAGTCAGGAAGAAGCTTACGTATACAAAATTAACAGGGCTATTAGAGGTAGGGTAATCTACGATAAGCTCCGACATATGAAACCAGGAAAATATCTCATGCAAGATGGCTCACAAATGCCAGCAGAATATGTCAACTTTATCTGGCAACAGAAAAACCTAATAATTAATTGTATTTCCTCACAGAGTTTATCATGTGTCATTATGGGTACCGCTTCGATGGTGGAGAAATCTAAAGCTCTCGTCCCCTCCCTTAACCTTAGGGGAACCAATGTTTCCTTCTCTGATACCGTCAGTAATCTTAGTGTTATTTCCCACGAGCAACTCTAGTTTAAACCGCATATCCATCCTATCTGTAAGTCTTCCCATTTTGATCACAGAAAGCCTTGAGACTGTTATTCATGCCTTCGTCACCTCACGCTTAGAATACTGCAATTCTCTTCTAGTAAATCTCCCTTTTTCGTCACTTTGCTCCCTACAACTAGTTCAAAACTAGGCTGCCCGGCTCCTCCTTCGCCACCCCCGGTTCTTTCCTTTGATGCCTCTGTTATAGAAGCTACACTGGTTACCTATTCGCTTCCGTACCAACTATCAACCTCTTGTCAAACTCCTCGGGCACTACGGTCTAACCTCGCTTCCCTCCTGAACACTCCTCATTCTATCATCTGCTCGATGGGTGACCGTTCTTTCCCAGTTTGTGCTCCTAGACTCTAAAATTCTCTTCCTGCCAAACTCCGATTCTCTACCTCCCTTGCTACTTTTAAACGTCTCCTGAAGACTCATCTCTTCAGAATTGCATTCTCTCCCCTGTAAATTTTCTCTACACTCGCTACACAATCTGCGCTCTGGAAGGGCTAACAACCCTGAAGGGCGCATTATAAATGCCTATTATTATTATTATTATTATTATTTTTATTATTATCTGGTTTCACATCAAATTATCTCCGAAATGCACGGAGGGATCTAAGCATCTCCTGAAACAGTGCAATCTTCAGCAGATACTACAACCTGCCAGTGAAGCTATAGCATGGCAATCAATCGAAAAGAATTCTTATTGGGCCCATCCTGAGAACATCCTGTTGGCAATGCTGGCAGACGTTGATCAGAAGAAGAGGAAATTAGCTATTGACAAAATTAAGAAGATTCGAGAAGTTATTGTGTATGAGGAATAGATATGTGATTTCAAGCCACCAAAAATAGATAAGACTGCTAAGAACCTAACACCTTAACTTCCACCAGAAGAGGAGTGCAAGTTTGAGCTGACACTTACAACGCAGACCTGCAAAATATTATCGACGAGCCACACTTTCTTGGTATTCCATGCTATTCTCAAGGTGCGGACCGGTGTGTGTGAAAGGTGATGGAAGCTTCTGGCGAAGTTTATGAAAAAGAAGCAAGAGTTGGCTACATTCGGGCGGTAATAAAACCCCGCAACTTCATGCCATCGTTTGAGAAAAAGCATGATTTTAATATATCAGTTGACAAATAGTATGTATCAGTTAGATAATAAAAGTTGAACTCCTCACTCGTTTGTCTCTATCCTTCAGTTTAAACTCAACTCTAATGTATTTAGAAGCACTTATAACAGCAAACCAACAACTCTGATGTTGTATATCTCTTTGGATCGAAAATTAAAAAAAGAAGAAATTTTGAGCTCAAAAATAGGGTGTTTGAAATATTTCTCAAAAAGCCTTTTTCGATCTTTGAAATATGTGTAATCAAGTGTATAAAATCTGAAATGTGCATGTTGATTTGCTGAAATTTATTTATCGATGCTACGGCCTACTCTACAATAACCAGGGACAGTTTCTCCATTTCACATTTCAACTTTACCAACATAATTAATGAGCTCATAAATTTATACCCTAAAACTTTATCATGCAACTTATTACTCAATAGCACATCCATTTCTCCTTAGCCCTCCTCTCCTTCTCGAACCATACCCCAAAATTCCCCCACATCTGAGTTCTGAACTATACTTAGCAAGGAACTTTATTCCATAACTCTCTTGTACAGAGTATTATTTGAGGGCCTGCGGTATTTTTTTTCCTAAATTTTACTCTGGTAATACAGAAATGAGTGGTAATAAGATGATATTAATGATCCATTATAAACCTGATTCTTTCAATGAACTTTTCTTTTCAATTTGATTCCCTTTGTTATCCTGGAGTGTTCTACATATGTATGTATGCTGTGATGTTGTATGATGATGTTTTCTCGGTCTCAATATATATAAAATTGAGAGAATGTATGTGTGTGGGTGTGCTGGTGTCTGTCAGCCTGTTTCTCTTTCCGCTATAGCCGTGACAGAGTGGATGAGATATACCAAAAACTCCATTCATCTTTTTCATATTTTTTCGTTGGAGTTGATGTAGTTGATTCGTGGTGTAAAGTTCAAACAAAAAGTTATGACCCCCTCTCATCACCCCCTCTTTTATTTTTCTTTTTTATTTCAAAATTTGTTCTCTTTTTCTCTCATAAACGGGAAAACGAGGTTGTCGGGAGATGTAGAAATGCATCCATCTTGTGCATCTTTTTCCGACGAAGCTATTAGTGCAGATTACTTTAAGAAATGCCAAAGGATAGAATTTTATGACAAAAAAATATCTCTATTTTTCTTGTTTCATCCACTTAAGGGCAATAAAACAAGGCTTGGAGATGAAAGAAATGCACTATTCTTATATATTTTTAACCGGAGGAGTTAATGGCCGAAACTCGCAATTTTTTAACAATTCTCTGGATTTTTTAAAGTTATTTGTCCGCTATAGGCGAGAAATTATGGCTACAGAGAGATATATTAAACACTCATACAACGTTTTCCCGTAAACCTAAGCTGAAGGTCTTACCAGATTCAAGTAATTTTACTAGCCCAAACAATTTAACCTAGAATAATCACAGAACAAATAACTCAGAATTGTATGATGAAACCAACATCTCAAGAAATCTTACCTAACCTTCCTAACAGAGTAATTAACTCATAATCATTAATAAAATCAATAAATCCAAATAAGCTACCTTAATATTCCTAACATAGCAAATAATTCATAACCATGAACTAATATCCGAAAATCATGCTCATTTTATCTGATCAGATAAATTTGTAAGATATAATCACAGGCCAGAAATTCCTATATTCCGATGAATTTTTAGGCAAATGTACACAAAATAGTAAATTTTGAACTGATTTATATACATAAGGCTTATAAAATGTTCTAATTGATACCAAGAAGAGTACAACATAGACAAAAAGCTACTCATGGATGAATGGTCTCTACAAGGACTTACGATCGTACATAGCAGACAACAAATCTCTTTTTAGGTATCAGCAGTAGTCAACCAGAAAGTTGACATCCAAACGCAATCGGTAGCGGTTCTCTATCAAATGAATATCTTGGTGAAAGCGTTCACCCTGTTTTTTACTGAAATCTCCACAATTCTTGGAAAAATAGTTCAAGTGCGACCGAAGGAATTGCATTTTCACTTACATGTGCGCACCAAGTTTGCGGAAGTTCTCCAATAACTCATCAACCGTCTTCTCATACTGAGTACTTCTGTGGTCGCCAAGGTACTTTACAATGACGACTTAAGGGACAACCAGGCAAAGAGTTCAGCAGAATTCAGTGCTTCATCAAAACTGGTGTCCTTGATGAGATCCCTTATTTGAGGAGCATAAAATACGCCTGCCTTCAGCTTTTCTATGCTGACGCGTTGAAACTTCTGATGGAGGAAAGCAAATCCTCTAACTTCAATGTCCATTGCTTTGAGCAAGATATTGATCTTGCTCGGCTCCACCAGGGGGTGGAACAGAACGTTGAATGAGCCGGGTTTAAATCCTTGTCTTGACGGCTAGTCTTGTCTGACATAATGCTGGTCGTCAGCCCGACTGTCCCCCCAAGCACATAAAGCATGAATACTTTGTGTACCCAGCTTGAAAGCCTAATATGACTCCAAAAACTTTAAAATCCATAAAGATGAGCCATTTGTGTTCTTGGTAGTTGAAAGTAGAAAACAGACAGTCCATACTGTTGCAGGCTTCTATCATTTCAGTTGAGTGCCCAACAGGGATCGATGAAATCTTATTGCCGTTGTTAGGAAGAACTACCTTGAGACTTCTGTTAGACAAGTCAATGAAAAGTCTCCATTCCATAGCATCAGATTTCAGGCCCATTAAGTTGAGCAGGCCAGCAATGTTGTTACAGTAGACCAGTTAAGAGGCTTCATCAAACATGAAAAATTTCCTAAAATTCTTTCTCCTTGTCCCGATATCAATAGAATGTTGTCCCTGCTGCCAGCATACATTTCTCTTGAAGACGAGCAGATTCTTTAGAAAGGCTTAAGTCTCGTGTCAGGTCTTGAGTTCAGCTTGCGTAAATGGTACCAGTTGGTCGCGTTCTTCTAGTTTGCATGCAGCAAACTTAGCTACATTGGTAGTGACACTAGCCTTGGAATCAGAGCTAGAACCCATGGTAAAATCAGATTCAGAAACAGGAAGATCAAGGCCATGTGGGACTAGTCTTATAGCAGAAGAGCTATTGGGGTATTTAACATGGTGTTTGTTCTTGCGATTCATACCTTTCAAATTTGTCATGCTGAAGTAGCAGTTGGTGGACGTGATCTTTGCCTCCCCCTTCCATAACATTGGGACAATAAATGACATACTCTTCCTTTTATTATTACTCCAATCCTGTAAATTTTCCACACATGTTTTACAGCAAATGTTGGGAGCAAATAGCTTATCCTGGTCCCCTAGTTTCACTCCAAAGTAACCAAAATATGTCTTTTTCAAAAAATCTGTGATTTTTCCTTGACGATCTGCAAGAGTGACAATTCCGCAGATGGAACAAAATCTATTCAGATGATTCTTACACGTAGGATCCATTATAATGCAAATTTAGACCTGAAAATATGAATAAAACAGGCTATGTATGGTTACTCATCAATATATGCGACAAAACAGAAGTATGTAAAACGGTTGGATGATAGCGCTATTTTGTAATATCCGTTCTAATATAAATCTTAGAAACCGGAACTGACCAAAGAAAACTAATTATTAAATTCCTCATGCAAAAGTGATTCTAAATCAGATGAAAACCCTATGACCTTTGTAAAAAGGTTTTAAACGCAGGTCAGTGTTATCAATAATGTGTAAAACAACCATTATTAATCATCAATTCCTATTTCTCAGACTACTCCGTCGGAGGAATTCAAGTTAGCCACCCTAACTTTTTACTTGGATCCGCCACTGGTCGGTGGAGAAAGATAAAGCAAAGATGACAGAGGACGAAAGAAGATAGATTTATCAATACGTAGATAAAGACTATGTTAATAGTGTTTATGTCAAATTAATCAACTGTATGTGTTAATGGTGAATAAAAATTAACACTTCGCCAAACTCAGGCCAGAAAGTGAACGCATAAGTGAAAGAGGGAGTGTCTTTGACCGTGCGAATGTGATTATGTTGAGACGCGTGTGTGTAAGAATACTCTCCAATCCAATTTCCTCCAATAATTTCGGGAATACAATTTATTCTTTAATAGAGCAAAACAAATTCGGAATTTGTAGATTTGATCCTTCTCGTGTATGGGGTAAGGTTCGTCTGCGGGTGTATTTCTCTCCTTCCTTTCTTTCTCTACTCTTTATCTTTCTCTTCCCCTTTCCCCAACTCGTCGTTCCTCATTCAAAAGAAACTTGATTTTACCACGGGCGAATTGAATGTTCGTGTCAATCCGGATTTCAGAAACGAATTCCGGCTTGTCCGTGACAGCCAAAAGGGATGTAAAGAATGAGGCGAAGCACCGAAGTTTCTCTCATTTCTCCCCTTTTGCCGCTGCCATAGAGAAGGGACTGACAGCAAAACGAGCCGAATTTCATCCCTTCCCGGCAGCATCGGATTAAATTGTTTTGGCTCACATCACGAACTTTTGCTAAAATCCTCTTGCATGGGCCGTGTTCCCGACTATTACGTGCATTCTCTTGAATCGATGATACCAAATTATTGGGTTAGTGCATTATTGGCAGAATCCACAGGGAATAAGAGAAATGGTTGTATATATTAAGAAGTTTTAGGTGGAAAAGAGTGAAACTGGCGCAATTAATGTAACCACCTGTTTCCAAATGTAGTTCCTACGACATCAGCCATTTTCAGTGCACTTTTATTTCAATTTAATTTTTATTTTATTAATCTCCTCCACATTCCCCCCAACGATTCTTGGGAATTTTGTTTCTCTAGACACCCTTTTCCTTTCAATAAGCAATTTAGGATTTTAAGCATCCTATTGATAGATATAGATAAAATGTGACAAATAGGACATTTTTGAAAGCTATTTTCTCTTTTCATAAATTCAAAGGTAAAAAAGAAAATTTTGGGGTCGCTTAAATTTTTGCATCGTCTTTTAAGATTTGCAATTATATCCCGCAAATACCATTATTGATGGTCCTTCGGCTTTTTCATTGAAATTTGTTAATAGTTGATGGAATATAATCTAGAGTAGATAATGCCTCTTACAAAATAGATAAATCAACATTAAAAAGAATCTTCCAAAGGAAAAGATATGAGAGAGATGATAGTAAATAAAGGCAACTAACAGGAATATAATAGAAAAGTGGAAAGTGGATAAAACGACTTCAGGATTTCAAATGTAAGACAAATAATTTTTTGGAAGGAATGCATCAGATATAAATGAGATTTTTACCCCTTGCTCGAAATGAAGACAAACATCCGACATTATTAGAGAAGTGATAAAGAATCATTCTTGTTTTTCCTCCAAAACGATTTGTGTTGACAATAGATATGGGAAACTAAAATTTTACTTAATATCTTGTGGAAAAATAGATCTATAAATCAAAACATTTATCTTTTTTCACATCATTAGATACTCATAAAATTAACCACCGTTAATTAATATGCTTATCGACAGAAACGAGGATTATCTAGTGATCAATACTTGCAGTTTAACGATTTACTGTGCTTTTCATCTTGAGGGTAGCTTCATCTTACCACACGATTTACTTGGCAAATTTTACCTATTCTACTTCCATTGACTGATACTATTTGAAATATCTTTTGCAGTGAGACTATTATAAAATTTGATCTCGGTCCCTCGTGAATATTGTTGGTTGAAACACTAAAATGTTTTTTTCGTTGCTCGCACTAGATTTGCCTCGTCAAGCTCTTGACCATCTGCCTCAAACATGTCACGGATGCTTGAAATGGCGGGACGTGTTGGTGCTTTAACAGATCCATTGCCGTTGAATCTATTCGAAATTCTCAAGTTCTTAATACCATTTCAAAACAACTTTTCGTTGCTTCAGTGTCAAATGCTTACAACACATGGGTTCTTTTTCTGAGCTAAATAAAATTGAATGCTGTAGAGTTTGTTTTGTGACATGGGTGCGCTGAGTAGACAACGTTTGGCCCATAGGCTAAGCAATTATGGGTATTTTGATCAAATTAAGCCAGGTTTGCCGACGCAAGATAAATCCATTCATGCTGATGAAGAACATATTGTGCCCTTAGTGTAGTTAAATATTTTTTTTCACAAAAAATCGATATAACAGTTTGATCACGCTATGAGAGTATATAGTTTATTAAATGATAAAATATATGATGATATAAAGAGTAATATATAGTCTTTTAATAGGCACCTGTTCAGCAAGAAATTTAATTCGCAAATAAATTCAAAATGTACAGTTTCCGCTTCTTTAAGGACTTGAGTATAGGTGAGAAAAAAATGACTTCTCAAGTTAAGTACATTCTGTAATATACCGACTCTCTTGATAAACTGTTCGATTGTAAAAAGTCACACAATAAATGAACGATCAAATTAAAAATAAGAATTAAGTTATCTGTAATGTGAGTATAAAATTATAGTTGAAAAGAAGTAAGGCAGTTAGTTTCGCTGGAACATTGCTTTTTGTACGATGTAACAATTCTCTAAGCAAAACAGGATCGAATGGAGGATAGAAAATTACCTACTGAATTTAAATTGCAAGTCATAAAGAAATCCGTAACCGATGATAAAATTACTTCAGATACTGAAGCGCTTGTAACGTGGCAGATGCGAAATCAGGTAGTTTGTAACCTCGAATTAAACGCAACTTTCTAAGCTGCAGCTTAATTCTTCTTGAGACGCGGAATCTGTTGGGATGCATCTCACCAAACGCTATGTGAGGGTATTGAATGTACATACTCACATGCCGCCAGAAAATCGTGAGAACGAAAGAAATTTGTCGTTTGAGTTGACCTTCGTCTCCTCTCTCTCCCCCTCACTCTCCCCCGACATTCTACCACCCTCCTCCGCCTTCCCCTTGACCTAAGTCGTTATCCGTGCAAACTTTCCCAACAGGCGACAGGAAGTGTGACGAAAGAAGGCCTATCTCACAGAGAAGCATAAATTTTATTTTCCTTCTTTATGATACAATTGAGATTGTCCAGAAGACACTGCGATAAGCGAATTGTCGTAAATGGAATCTATCTCTCAATTTCACACAGTATGCGGTATAAATGACAACGCTGTTTATCCCTCTGGAGAAGTGTTCCAAACCTACTCGCGTAAACCTCACGTTGAACGAGAGTCGTTTCCGCAACGTATCGACTGCCAACGCGCCGGTGAGTTAACTTGGTCGCTGTTTCAAAGTGTTCCTGAGGCAAATCCCGCCCCGCAGAGTCTGTGACTAGAAGAATACGCTCTGTTGCTCAACGTAACTTGAGAAAGAAAAAGGAACATCCAAATAGTTACTGGAAGTTACTATTTGTTAGTGTCACATCCAGTTAGGAGTGAACTAACCGGAACTGCAGTCAGCAGCCCCGAACCCTACGTCTTATTCCCCCTCTCCCCAAGAAATCGTGTTAACGCCACCCGAACCACCCCATCTGGACCTGAGTAGTCGTCTCTCCAATTCATCAAAATTAATAGTAATCTGCCAACCCAGTGTCCCTCTATTCTTAAATTACCTATTTAATTAACAGTGATTGATACTCCCATTGAGTCATTATAAATCTAGAGACTTAACGTCAGTGATATCCTCCCCTCCTTTTTTAAAGAGATTCAAGTGAGTCATTCCCTGATATTATTATTCATAATTGCTGTCAATCCGGACTAATCTGTGTTCAATATTTAATCCTTATTTACCTAAATGCCCGTTTAACTATTGCTACTAATTATTATTTTGGTGTAAAGTAAAGTTTATTTTTGTACGTGTGTTTATTTGTGGCTCCTCCTTTTTGACGTACCCGTGGCAAGACTTTAATTAAGAATCCCTTCGGCTAATTCATTCAACCCGTATTAGGCACTCTTAGAATTCAACAATCACAAACCTCCCCCTAGGACCAAGTGGGACCTTTATAGTGAGAATCCTGGCCGCGGCGCAACCCGCCTCTAACCAGCTTTCGCACGTTCAGTAAGAATTAAAGCCTATATGTATATAATGATCGTAGATTGAGTCATAGGGTCTCAATACCATCGACTTAAACAAAAGCGGTGTGTCCACAAGAAGGACTAGAATAATTATTGGACCAGACTATGAGCAATTCTACGAAACGCTACTTTTTCATTTCTTTCCGGTCCTTTTAGTCTTGAACCGTTAAGCTTTACATTAGAGTGATACTGATATATTTGATATGAATAATGATGCAAATGATATAGAGTAGATGCCTTAAAGTTTGATATAAATGATGTAACAACACCTTAAGAGCTTAGGCTATTCAAGGTACTAACACAGTTCCTTTAAATTTTAAAAGTGATATTGAATTAGAGCTAATAGTAAATAATATACAATGTCTCGCAAAAAAGGAAAACCGATCCTTACTCAGAAATTCCATTTCAGCTAGTTTTTCTCATAGCAATAACGCACAGCGTTTTTTTTTCAAGCAAACTTTCTAAGAAGCTTGCTTAAATGAGCAATGTTCCTTTATAGTAATACATCTTTTTTAGTTAAAATTCCAAATGGACATTGGTTAAATAACCGGTTTATTTTGTTGTTCCCTAGGATGGTGTGGTCTTCGCAATCGATTAAAACTACTATTAATAAACATACAAAACAAAAAATTAATAAAGATAATGCCAGAGCGCTTAAAGAAATGAGGAGAGATCGTGCTGGATCTTAAGAGCTTTAAAACCAAAGCAAAGACCATCGCTCTCCTGAAGTTCAACTTTCTGTTCGAAAAGCAATCAATAAACTTTACAACGGTAAATTCCGCCTATATTATAATCTATATAACCCCTAACCTAAAAAGAATAAATCAGTTCTTTATTTGTACCTTTAAATAAATCATATTTTTTCTTTCCGAAGTGGAGGAACTTTAATATGGTTTTAAAAAGAGATAAAAGACGAATATACTATTTTTAGTTGAATAATTATAAACATCTGTGTAAAAGAGTTTAGGTAATGATTAAAATTCAATAGCTTCTATACTAAATCAAATAAAATGAGGAATTAAAAGAATTGTGCTTTGAGACCTAAAATGAGAGATAGGGTGACATTAGGCAACTATTAAAGAGATGGTTCCCACTTAATTCCATGTCTGCTAATTAAATATCGAAATTTGGACTTAAATGACTTTAAAATTATTTTTGTTAAAATTAATATATCTTTAATTAAAAACAAACTATACAAAACTAAACTCCGAAAAGCTTCTATATGGATATAATAAACGCGCTAATTATGAACCTATTTTATCGAAGAAATATTAAATAAAACTATATATTAATTACTTATATATAATTAAATAATAATTGTAAAATTCTATAATAATATAAATCATTGTAAAATAAATTAATGTAAGTAGAATGATCAAATTTAATGTTATTTGAAACTAATAGCGATTGTACAAATATTAAGCACATTAGTATATGTTTGTAGGGCTTGTTGCATAAAATAACTATGCCTCTGGTACCAAATTACAGGATTTAATAGGCCCAGCAAAGAATTCTACAAATCTCTTGTCGGTGGATTTATCAAATTCTAAAAATTGCTATATTTGTAAATTAAGGAAATAATATGCCAAGTCTAAAAAATAAAGAACTAAATAGAATTAGGAAATTAAACTATATATATGTTAAACTGTACAAATAGAACTGAGGAAAGCGGCCGTTAGAGTCGGGCGGAAACCCATGAACATACAAGGATATGAAAGGTGCCCACCTGGACAAATATTGGGATCGCACAAAAACAAACATACGAGTGTTGGGAACAATTATCAGCAAATGAACAAATATAGGCTCTGAGCAGAGGAATTTCAAAGAGACTTGCAACAAGTGAGTCCCTATAATAGAACTAAATCTATGGGAAATATGCAGGCACAAGAAGTGCAGAGAGGTGTCGGAAACTACGCGCAGGGGGTGGAAATAACAAACGAACTAGACCACTCGGTCCACCCCAAGGACAAGTCCACGTCACGCCCCTTGGAGACGAAACATATAATATATATATATATATATATATATATATATATATATATATATATATATATATATATATATATATATATATATATATAGAGAGAGAGAGAGAGAGAGAGAGAGAGAGAGAGAGAGAGAGAGAGAGAGAGAGAGAGAGACAGACAGACAGACATAATCTCATCATTTCTTATTCATTATCTCAGTTCATTCCCTTAGTAGCGTTACGGCATTGCGTTTACTCGCCTAAGTTATGCCACCTTCAGGCTCGATACTTTGCGTAAAACAGAAGGCCTACACAATGACCGAAAAGAACTCGACGTTATCAATCTCTTTTTTAGTAGGCCAATTTAAGAATCAAGATATATTTTCTTAGTTGCGTCCTTTCAAAATCCTTTACCTACCCCGATTACCGAGACACCTTTGGTAAGCCCAGCCTAACTCATAACCCACATGAGAAATTATAAGGAGTCATAACCAATTCAACAGAGGTGTAAACTAAGCCCACTGCCTAGAGGCCTCGTCAACAGTCAAGCGCAATAGCAACGAAGACTCTTAAATACACGTCCTTATAATTACCGACCACACACCCACACACCGGTTGGCTGTCTGGCTTTGTTCTGGAAGTTGTCTTACAGGAAGCTCCTGATTCTCATTGTAAGATTGGGATATAATACTGATTTGGGTGTGTAGTTTTTCTTGTATTTATTTAATACACCAATCACTGTAATAAATACATTAGTGATTAATACTTTTGGGGAAGATATCTGGCAGCAATACTGAGCAAGAATTTTTTTTGGTGTGTGTTAACTTTTTCCTTAGTAAATTTCTGAGAGTATGGCTTTTTGTATAGATGGTGAGAGCATGCCGTTTGAAAGTAGTGTGTATGTGGTGTGTGATGCATGTGGAGTTGAAAGGAGAGTGAATGTAACTGAATGCCATGTGTGTTTTCTGGAAGGGGAGGTTAGGAGGTTAAGTGGGGAATGTAAGAAGTTGAATGATTTGGTGTTTGAGGTGAGAAGAGATGCAAGTGTGCGATTGAAGGGTGAGATTAGTGCTAAGAGGGTGGAAGATAGGGCTAGGACTGGGAACAGTGTGGAAGGTGTGAGTGATGATGAATGGTGGGTGAAAATGGATAGGATAGATAAGTTAGGACAGGTTAGGTGTGTGAATGAGAGAGACATAGAACCTCTTAGGTTGACTAACAGATTCAATGTCCTGAGAGAGGAAGAGTGTGAAAGTGATTTGCCTGGTGTGATTGTGGATGAAAGCAGGATGGGTGGTAGTGTGACTGAGAGCAAGAGGGAGGGTAATGTTATGCCAAGACAAAATAGGAGAATGACTGAGGTGCTAGTGATGGGTGACTATCAGATTAGGTATTTAGATAGGAAGTTGAGTGATAGCAAGTGGAAGGGAATGAGAGTTTGTCTGCCGGGTACTGGTGTAAGTGACGTTTGTGAGAGGTATGATAGGCTGGTTTCTGGGTGTGAGAGGGAGGCAGTTGTGATTACGCATGTGGGAGTGAATGATGTAAAGAAGGTGGGTACATGTGAGTTACGTGAGCAGTATAAAAGGTTAGTTGAAAGGATGAGTAAAAGCAGGGTAAAAGGTGTTGTTTCTGGTGTGCTTCCGAGATTGGATGTGGGGGTATATTGGTTGTCGCGTGCAATTGGTTTGAATGAATTTGTGAAAGGACTGTGTGAGGAGTTAGGATTGGTGTTTGTAGATGTCTGGGGAGGGTTTTACGGGAATAGGAGGTTGTATGCGATGGATGGGCTCCATCTTAGTTAGGCAGGTGTTGAGGTTCTATGGGGGGAGCTGGATAGTGTGATTAGGTCCTTACAGGTGGGAAACTAGAAGCTGTTAGAGGTAAGGGGATAACATGAATAGAGGGCAGGTGTAGGAAATGGAAGGGATGCAGAGATAGAGGAGTAGCTAGAGGAGAGGGCATACTGATGCGTTATAGGGGGACTAATGCACAAGTGAATGAGCAGATAACTAGGAATAAAAAAGCACAATGCAATGAAGATGGGAATAATAAAAATACCTTAAAAATATACTACACAAATGGTCGGAGTATAAGAAATAAGATAGATCTCTTAAGAGCGTTAGCGAGTGAAGAGAATTTTGATATAATTGCGATAACAGAGTCATGGCTTGATTTGGTAGGTAATCACTTTAAACCTGAGGTTGAGATTGAGGGCTTTAACATGTTCCATACAGATAGGAATAGAAAGAGAGGAGGAGGGGTTATTATTTATATTAAAGATAATCTCCAGTGTTGTGTAAACAGTACAATTAAATTAGATGATAACACAGAGTCATTATGTCTAAATGTAAAGGAAGGTAAAAACAAGCTTGTCATAGGATTATTATACAGACCACCAAATCTTAGTAAGGAAGCTTCAAATCTTCTGTGGCAGGAGATTGAACGGGCATGTATAAGTAAGCATGTGTGTATAATGGGCGATTTTAATTACAGAAATATAGACTGGGAAGCTCTTGTGGGTGATCAGGAGGCTGAGGAATTTTTGAATGTTGTCCAAGATAATTTTCTGAGGCAGATTATTAACGAACCCACTAGAGGTAATAATATACTGGATTTTCTTTCTGACAAATAGGGAAGAAGTTATTAAGGATACTGAGATTGGAGGAAATTTGGGTAATAGTGACCATTGTGAAATTAGATTCAAGATGAAATGGAATGGTATTGATAGTAGCATGAACAATGTTAAAATTCCTGACTTTAGAAGAGCAAATTATAATGGGCTAAGGACTTAACTGGAGGCAGTTGTACAGAAACCAGGCAATGAAATCAATTCAGGAATAGATTCAATGATATCAGTTAGTGGAGACAATAATCACCAGGAGGAAGAGATTACAATTGAAGATGAGTATGAAAGAATAATTGAGCAATTAATTACAGATCAGATGATTAACATTCCATATAAGGAGATTAGGACTAAAAATAATGACCCAAAATGGATGACAGATAAAATTAAGCATTATATTGGCATTAAAAAGGGCATTTATAGGAAAATAAAAAATGGAGAGGATCACTTAAGGCAGAGATATAATGAACTAGCAAGAGATGTTAAAAAGTTAGTTAGAGTAGCAAGGAGAAATTATGAAATTAAAGTGGCAAATAGGGCAAAGGAAGATCCTAAAAGTTTTTAGCAATTATACAAAACTAAGGTTAGAGATAAAATAGGCCCACTTATAGATTCCAATGGAGAATTAGTGAGTGATAGGGACTCAATGGCTGGAATGCTAAATGACTTTTTTCTCTCAGTATTTACACAGGAGGATACTCTAAATATACCTGAGGTGTCAATGATCTTTCGGGGTAATGATGAAGAGAAATTAAAGGATATCTTGATCACAAAGGAGATAGTGACAAAGGAAATTGATAAAATCAAAAGTAGTAAAGCACCCGGTCCTGATGAGCTCTTTCCTAGAATTTTGAAAGAATGTAAGGATGTGTTAAGTGAGCCCCTAGCATGCATCTTTAGAAAATCATTGGAGAGTGGCATTGTGCAAGTGGCATGGAAGAAAGCCAATGTGATACCTATATTTAAGAAAGGGGATAAAACAAATATGTCTAATTACAGACCAGTAAGTTTGACATCAGTGGTAGGGAAAATGATGGAATCTATTATAGCAAGGAATATTAGAGATCACTTGGATAGGCATAAGTTGATAAAAGAATCACAGCATGGCTTTAGTAAGGGTAAATCCTGTCTCACTAATTTGCTGTCTTTTTATAGTAAGGTGTATGAAGCAGCAGATAATGATGAAAACTATGATATTTTATACTTGGACTTTAGTAAGGCTTTTGATCGAGTGACACACTTACGGCTTCTGAGCAAAGTTAAAGCACACGGGATCGATGGCAGTATATTTAGGTGGATTCAGTCATGGCTTGGTGACAGACAGCAAAGAGTTAGTATAGATGGAGTTAAATCTAAGTGGGGGTGTGTTAGCAGTGGAGTTCCGCAAGGATCTGTTTTGGGTCTTTTGCTATTCTTAATTTATATTAATGATCTTGACATAGGTATAAGTAGTGACCTGAGTAAATTTGCTGATGATACTAAGCTAGGTAGGGCCATTAGGGCTGATTCTAATGCTGTTGTAATGCAGGAGGAATTGACCATTCTGTCCAATTGGGCCGAGAAATGGCAAATGAAGTTTAACATAGACAAATGTAGTGTACTTAGTATAGGTAGAAATAATCCATTGAATAGTTATAAATTAAATGGGAGAATTTTAGGGAGGACTGATTGTGAGAGGGACTTGGGTATTTTGGTAAGTTCAGACCTTCGTCCTAGAAAGCAATGCCTAAATGCTAAGAATAAAGCTAATAGGATATTGGGATTCATTAGGAGGAGTGTAAGCAATAAGAGTGCTGAAGTCATTCTAAAACTGTATCTGGCGCTAGTTAGGCCTCATCTAGACTATGCAGTACAATTTTGGTCACCATATTATAGGAAGGATATTGATTTGCTTGAGTCTGTGCAGAGAAGGATGAAAAAGATGATTGGTGGGCTAAGGAACTTACCTTATGGTGAAAGGCTTAGAAAACTAAATCTACATACATTGGAAAGGAGAAGAGTCAGAGGGGAATTGATTGAAGTCTTCAAATGGGTAAAAGGATATAATAAAGGGGATCTGGGTAAGGTTCTTATACTTAGTGAACATGACAGGACACGTAGCAATGGGTTTAAGCTTGATAAGTATAGGTTTAGGAAGGAGATTGGGAGGAATTGGTTTACAAATCGTGTGGTAGATGAATGGAATAGGCTCACTAGACATGTGATAGAAGCCTCCTCTCTGGGTAGTTTTAAGAATAGATTAGATAAATATATGGATGAAGCTGCTAGATGGGACTGACTTGTTTTTTTTTTTAGGTACATATGTATATATTTTTCTAAGGAGTGGGGAGATTATATTTTGCGGTTGCATGAATGGACATAATCCTCTGGATGCATTTTATGTATATTGTAGATTAGATCTGACGAACTCCTGTAAAGGGTGACAATGTTGATGACTTTTCTCTGGTAAGAAATCTTTTGTGTGTTGACTGGAACAGGAGCTGCCAAGTGTAGGCCATCAATGGTCTTTTGCAGTCTCCTTCTTTTCTTATGTTCTTATGTTCTTATGTAACATATACCACCACGTAAACTGGTAACATTCCCAAGGTATAATATCCCCTCCCCGCCGCCCATGTGTTAAATACTGCCCTATATGCAGTTCATTTATATAGAAGGGAAAATTGAAAGTACCTCAGGATGAAGCGACAAATACATCAAAAGTGATACATCTGAAGACTTTCCAAGATCCCGCCAATTAAAGAATACTGAATCCAGCACCGAAGGTTTCTGTACCCTTAAAGAAATCTCTGATCACCTTTATCCAGTCTAGATTCAGTTGATCACGTAATCAGCACTACCCGAAGAATCAAACTGTTAGCCATTAAGCCGAACCAAGAAAGTTATCTAGCTACCCACGCATGGTGCCAAATCTCGGGGACCAACCACCCTTGCTAACCAAACCACTATTAATACGGCAATAACACCAATCTACAAAATATTTATTGGACACCGGCTAGCTAAATACTAAAGTCTTTTCTTCTTTATGTTGCCTTCCTCATAAAAATCAAACTGGTATTAAAATAGTAAATAATGATACCATAAACATAAAAAAACTGGAAGCACGAAGAAAATTGTAATATAAAATGGAAAAAGGAGAGTGTCAGAGAGAGAGAGAGAGAGAGAGAGAGAGAGGAGAGAGAGAGAGAGAGAGAGAGAGAGAGAGAGACGTGTAGGACGGGAAGGATCCGTGATCGGCTTCTTTTGAAGTCACTTCCGTCCGATAACACGGTTTATAGCGAGCCTAGTCGTAACAACGAGAGATTCCGCGACATGGCCTGAAGCTTTAAATTCACTTCCGCCGCCCCTCTATATATATATAAAGCAAAATCCTTTTTCCGGCATCTCTGTAACTTTTACTTCCGGGCCTCTGTATATATAGCTAAGCATTAGCCTGGGTAAATTAGTATTCTACTAAGAGGAGACGTCGCATAAGCTTCTTTCTCTCGCTCTCACATACCCCAAGAGAAGAAAAAAAAGTAACAAACGAGCAAAGATCTCTCAAGATCAGCTTCCTCCCCGGCCAATACTCCCTTAATTCCTACTTTCGCGGCTGACTGTGATTAATGGAATACAGGTTGTATTTTCCGTCATAACTTCGAACAGGCCAAGTACTAAACGGCCTTAAGTACAGTATTAAAGTTTATTTTGTTTCGCCCAGTTTGATATACAGAATCTTCTAGATAGTTAATTTAATTCTGCCAAACCTAATGAGTCACTCTTAGAGATTTATTGGAACCCAAAGTTCAATTGCATCATTCGAGGCAAAGCTCAACTGCAGAGTTGCCCTGCGTGCTATCAGCCAACCGTTCCGAGACACGGAAAGTAAACGGACGTCAGAAGATCTAACCTGACCTACGACAGAGAGCCTTACCTCGACATCTTTCGCAACATTTATTAGTTATAAAAAAGAAGTTATGCAAAGGATCTCAGATTAAAACAGTCAAAAATGAAAAACAAATTAAAAATATAGATATAAAGCTTAGTATATATAACAAAAGAAGAAAAAAAATTTGAAGAGAGAGATAAGGCTAGATAACAAAACGATGACAATATAAATCAAGATTTTTTTTAATCATTGTAAAAGGCTTACCATGGGAAAGATATATATATATATATATATATATATATATATATATATATATATATATATATATAAAATTCAGAAACGACTCCAGGTCATCAGAGTCACTCGGGCTCATAACAGATTTCGCATAAGACACATGTATTAAAGAAGGTAAGAGACGTAATGCACACCAAGGACATATATGTGAACAGATAATTTAACAATAAGACAGAACTATAGTTTTAATATAAAAATTACTCATTTCATTCACACATGACTTCCAGTCGTCTTGGTTTGATTGCCAAATCGTATAGTATCCTGTAGTGCTTTTCTTTCTTCTTGTTCAAGTCGTTCAAAATGCTTTTCACGAAGTAAATACGAGAACGATGTCTTCCTCCATTTCTAATTTAAGGGTAGAAATCAAGCAACCCTGCAAAACACAACTGATTTTTACGCACGGACGAACAGAATATTTTTTTGATACAGACAACCTCTAAGACGACAGCCAGACACTAAACGAAAAAATATAAACTGCGACCAGGCTTGATAAAAGGAGCCCGAGTTATTGGCTGCAATTACTTACTTGAACTCAGTGTTGGAGGCAGCAATTAAATCAGCTGGCAAACACACGTTCACTTTACTAAATTTATACTCGGGCTACGCACGTACAGTCCGAGTGCCGGAGTCGCCACTGATATATATATATATATATATATATATATATATATATATATATATATATATATATATATATATATATTATAATATAAATTAAGTCTGTCTGTTTGTGTTTGCGTGTGTGTGTGTATCTGTCCATTTATCGGAATAAAATAATCATAATGCAACGCTACCCCCTTCTCTTCCCATTATATCTCCCCCCTCCACCCCCTATTACTCACATATTTCTCCCTCCCCTATCCTCCTGTCTCTCCCATAATCCTTCTCTCCCACTCTGTCCTCACCTCCCCCATCCCCCTCTCTCTTCTTCTCTATCTCCCCCTTCCCTTCTCTCTCCACCTCTCCCCTCTCTCTCCTACTCCAACATCTCTCTCTATTTCGTCCCTCTCTTCCATCTCTATCCCCTTCCCACTCCGATTTCCCCTCTTTTCCCTATTATCTTCCCCTTCCCTCTATCCCTCTACCTTATCTCTGCTCCTCTCTTCTCCTTACAGAAGGATATTCAAAACAAGAGAAAAATTATCTCCTTCCTTCGTCCCTTCTTCCCAAATATCTCCCCCCTCTTTCCCAATCTCTGCACTCTCCCTCCCTACTAAAAGAACATCCAAATCAAGAGAATTCTTTGGGGGAGAAAAATCCCGTTCTTAAAATAACGTTATTTTAAGAAACGGTGAAACGTTTACCCATTTTATGTATATTATATGATGAGGAGAATGTGCACCTCTGGGGAAACTGTCTTCAACCTATAAATTATAATAATAATCAGCAAATAAAGATATTTTTGTGCCACTTTATAATTCCAAACAATGGCTATCTGACTTTATTTACGACAGGACATTTTATCCCGGGAACGACGGATATATATTATATATATATATATATATATATATATATATATATATATATATATATATATATATATATATATATATATATATATAGATATATATGAGAAACTCACAAAAGTTTTGTTTAGCTATGGGAAATTGCTTATCCACTGTTCTTTCTATATATATATATAGGGATTTTTTTTTAAACTACCTTGCTCCCCACCATTATCGATTTTCCCCTTGTTTAGTTCCGATATATAGACAATATTATTTGTTTGTTGCCTTCTTCTAAGGATGTTAATCCTTTTCTTACTGAACTTAATTCTCTGGTTGCTCACATTAATTTTTCCGTCCATCGTAAGCCTACCAAGGCCGGTTCTTATATTAATTTTTCTCTGTTCATAATGATAAAGTCAAACGGTCTGTATTTATTTCAATGTTTCTAAGGAGATTACGGGTCGCCAGCCCGCAATTCTTGGATCTTGAAATTTCTAAGATCTCTGAAATAGTTAACAATCTTTGCTACCCTAAAAAAATTCCTTGCAGGATGCCTAGATTTGGCAAAAAAAAGCCCATTTACAGAACTGAAATCCCTTCCACATACAATTTTACGAACTCCCATGTTGTACCGTTTTCTGAGTCCTTTTCTTGCTTCTCCGCCTCTTGGATAAGTTAAATATTTCTGTCATATCCAAATATCAGTCGACCGTGTACAAAATGTTGATTCATAATAATAATATTATATAATATATATTATATATTATATATAATAATATATATTCATAATATATATATATATATATATTATATATATATATATATATATATATATATATATATATATATATATATATATATATATATATATATATATATATATATATATATATATATATATATATATATATATATATATGAGAAACAACAGAGTACTCCCCGCCCATGTACAACGAAAGGACATAAAGTAGAAAAATATTATCAAAGACGGATATGAAGTGTAAAACCAAATAGATAAGGTCAACTTCCGGGAATTCTAACTTTGATCAAATAATGTAGACATTTAGGTCACTAAAGTAAGTACATACACACCTTATTGTGTATAGATAAATATAAACTAGAGAAACATAACTAAATTAATAAATCAAAGGGCTAAGATTCAAAATGGAAATTTTTTTTATAAATAAGCCTTTTAATAACAGGGTCCAGTTTAAAGAGACCGGGGGATATATTAAAATTAGGCGATGAATTAATAAATAAGAATTCGACAATATTTCTTTGAACAGTCATCAGATTTGTAAATAAATTTAGCCAAATTCTAATTGATAGGGTGACTGTTTTAGATAAATGGACAAAGAAAGCACTACTGCTTTTCCCCCTCCTAATATTGTATTTATGTTGCGTCAAGCGTACACTTAATGGTTTACCAGTTTGGCCAAAGTATTGATTAGGGCAAAGTAAACAATCAACAGAATCTTCCCCCCCGCAATACTATTGTTATTATTATGAATCAACATTCTGTACTCGGTCGACTGATACTTGGATATGACAGAAATATTTAACTCATTCTTATATATATATATATATATATATATATATATATATATATATATATACCACCTTTGTAAAGATTTTCGTTACTCCTTGAGAATGAATTGAACAAGTTCGAAAGTACTTAGAATCCACCTTTCATTTTCTTGTGGGAATTTTGCATATATATATATATATATATATATATATATATATATATATATATATATATTTAGAGAGAGAGAGAGAGAGAGAGAGAGAGAGAGAGATAGAGAGAGAGAGAGAGAGAGAGAGAGAGAGAGAGAGAGAGAGAGAGAGATACATAGCAGCGGCCAGAATATGAGGGTCAGTAAGAACAGGTGTATTTAAATATTTGTTATGAAAGTTTAACAAAAAAATGAGATTATATTTCAGACAGATATTTAGATATCTCTAATATCTATCTTTTGTGAAAATTTCAGTGGATGGAATAAATATTAAGTAAGTTATGAGGAAATAAAGAAACTATCTTCAAAATTGCTGCGGAAAAAGTTAAGGGCGACTTAGAAAAAATGAACTACCAACCGAGGTATTTGTGTTTAGGAGAATGTTGATGGGCTAACAGTTACTTCTTATTATTATAAATTATTGGAACATTCAACTATCAACATGACGGTTTGTGTGTGACGACCGGTGTCCTGTGATGAAAATCAACGATTGTGTGCCTTTGCCAAGAGGGCAAGTCAAATTATGTGAGAGCAACTGCTGTAGGAAAGCCTAAATGCGTTGTGCAACGACTTGAAGCTCGTTTTAAGTCATCAGGATCGAAATGATAAACCCCAAACCAGAAGACATCATAAAACGGCATCAAGTCAGGGTAGTATTATTGTTAGAATGTCACTGAAGGATAGGTTTAAGAGTGCTGCTGAGATATCCCGCGAGTTCAGCTACACCTTCGATGTTATCGTACCGCGCAAAACAGTTCCCGGAATGTTACGAGGTTCTTGGTTGCTTTCTTGGGCACTGTAAAGAAACCTTTGATCTCCAAGAATATCAAAGAATAACAGTGGGCGCTGGTTCATTTTAGCGATGAATCTAAGTTTAATGTGATTGGTTCCGGTTGTGGGATGTACGTCTGAAGAAAATATGGCGAAAGGTTATCTCGTGTATGTGTGAAGAAGTTTGAAATATGGAAGAGGCAGTGTAATTGTATATTGAGTGATCTCTGACGCTGGTCCTGGTTCACTTATTCGCCTACAAGGGAATGTCAATGCTGAAATCTACAAGTAGATTCTTAGACAGCATGCCCTTCTATATCTACTATCCTCGTCAGTTAAACCTCCAATCTTCGTACTGGAAAACGCTCCCTGCCACTCTACGAAGAGAGTCAAAGATTTTTTGAAAGATAAAGGGGTTGATCTCATGGACTGGCCCCCTTAAAGTCCCGATCTCAACCCTAGAGAAAACGTTTGGAAGATTTTGGGAGATGGGGCGTGAAGGAGAAATCCAAAGAACCAGGATGAACTCTGGGAATTATTGAAAACTAATGGAACAATATTACCCCATCAGTTTGCAAGAAATTAATTGACTCCTGTGGTAACAGATGTTGGGATGTCATTGCTAGTAAAGGGATGTTCACAAAATATGAATATGTATTAAGGGTTTCTTTTTACCTGCGGCGAAACGCCAGGCCAAGGGGGCACTTTTTCCAAATGAAGTAAAGTTCAATTGTACCCATTTATAGGCATGAAATGACCCATATGAAAATGGGACATATGGTTATTCACCCTGTAAAATTTTGAATCTGCTATCAGATTTGGCACTGGGTGGTGTCATCTAGTGGCAAAAGCCTGATTTACCCATTTAGCCATTCAAAGGCACTTGTAAGTGATTTAAACCATTGTAAACCATCCATGCAATAACCATTTATCATCTTATCACCAAACGCCGCATGTCATTGGAGGGACTTTCCCTCTTCTTTGTTCTTGTTCGATTTTACAATATTTTCTAAGTGTTAAACCATTTCATTCTCTCCTCTCTGTGTCTCACGCTTGCTTACATATATGTGCATCTAAAAATCCCATCTTATTTCTCATACAATATTGAATCTTTACATTTAATAAGGCATTGATACCTTATAAGTAAATCCAAAGATGAAAAGAATAAGAGCATTATCATATTAATTAAACGATCCACCGGTTGGTCGGATTGCTCGAAAATAATAAAAGCCTTTCCTTGTCCGATCCGATTCACCGGTAATCATACCTTTTAACCATACTGCAACATCAAATGCATTGAACATGCCATATTCATTTCCTCTTATCGCGAGTCTCAACGACACTAATTTCGCACTGTACGTACTAATTCTAATACCCAAGACGCATGCGCATTCATGTACGTACATTGATGGCTTATTCATAAATATTCATTCGAGTCCGTGTACGCGGAGGTGACTTCATTTCCTTTCCATAGGGCTTAAAGAATTAGCGATAAGTAGAATTATTTATTAATTGACAAATTTTAATTGGTAGAAAAGTATATGTTAGAAAAGCATGTATAAATAGATATAAAAATAGCTGCGAAACTGGAAGATAGCAATAGGTTTGCAGAGAGTTGTACAGACGTTTTTTCTAACTAATCTATGATATTTGACGGCTAAGCTACCCGATGTTTTGATGTTAGCATCATGGGGGAACATTAGGATCTACATTACTTCTAAATTTGGCTGCCGGCTGGTGGATGCTGTGTTCCCGCGGTGTGGGCTGGTTTCGATGCGACTCGCGAGTAGGATTGATTTGTCACCGCCTTTTTCTTATCGGCTATCTTTTCCTTCTTTTTCCTGAATATTTCCTTAGAGAAAGAGGTGGAGCATCCTATGGCTAGGGCAGAGTGGGAGTATCTTCTGTTCTTTTGGGCAAACAAAATTGAAGTTATTGGGCTCGCCGCACTCTGAGTAGTTTAAGTTTGGATTAGCATTCTTTCGTTTCGTGGTCCTCTACCTTGAAACATTTAATACAGGTTTTGAGATAAAAAAAATCCATCTCTCCAGGGATAACATTCAAATTGAAAGCCTGCAGCTCTGGTTCTTGTGCTTTCTTAGCCGTGGTAGATTCGTTAAATATCACTTTAATGGTCCGTGAAAGCTGTCCGAATTTAATTACAGACTGCGCCATGGCCCATTCTGGCTGTTGGTGGATTTAGTTTCTGATGGTTTCTGGGGGCACAATTGGCTCGAGTCTGAGTTGGTAGGTTTGAGTGATGGCCTTGTCGCATAAAGCTTCTCACTCTCTTGGTCAGTGTGGCCTATAGCTACCAAACTGTCGTTGGATTCGTAAAGCTTTACAAACACCACATTTAACTTCTTGTTGATGGTCTCCGTGATTCTCTACCTAGCGAGTTTGTAGCTAACTGAGTGGACTTTCAGGGAAAGACGCTTTCATCTTTCTCTCTCTATATTAGTAACAATCTCTTTTTGTCGCTACGCTTTTGAAGGGAGAGGGTCTTAGTTTAAGCCGACATAAAAATTATGATTGGCTAATAAAAAAGAGGAAAGACTATTTATTTAAGACTCACCAAAGGGATGTAATATAGAGGATATTTGGATATAAAATGCGGTGTGATATTTTGCCCAATCTTCGAAAGCTCAGAGTTAATCCGTCTGTCGCTGATGATTTCCAGTGCGAATCCGGAAACCAACGAATTTTCAATTTTCCAAATATATTTTGCTACGCAAATTAAGGATTTAGTAATAATCCGCTCTTACTATTTTTAATGCATTAACGCCCATGAATCGTAGCAATATACGAGTGTCAAGTCTCTGCCACACATCCTCCTTCCACTCTCCCTTTCTCAACTTCTCAGTTAAATATCTTTCTTATTTCTTTAATATCATTTTTTATAATGTTATTCCTTTATTATCTTTATTCACTATTTATTTATGTATTACTCTATTCTTAATTTGAGCTTACTTATAGACGGAAAATATATTCACTCGTTCCTTCCTGTCCTCTCCGCCCCAACTCCCCAAGAACAACTACAAGGCAATATTCTCTGCAAATAAAAGAGATTCTTATGTAAATATATAATAGATATTATATAAGACTATAGTCTATTTAAGATATACCTCTTTGCCGACGTCAATATTTACTTTTCCTTTTTTTTGATATTCTACAATTGAAATGGAAGCTAAGGCCATAGATGTTCAGAGCATCCCCCGCCTCCTTCCTACCCTGCTACCTTCCACACATGACAGGTTCACCATTATTTTTTCTCTCTCTTCCTCTCTCGCTCCCCACTTTTCATCTCTCTCTCATTATCTATCTCACTCATTCTCACTCTCAGATTTTATTTCATTATTTGTCTCTCTCTTTCTTGCCTCCTTCCACCCTCTCTTTCACACACATCCTCGCACCCGAGCTCTCTTTTCACACTCTCTCTGTTCCATACCCCTCACTTTCATCTATATCTCTCTCACCTCTCACTCTATTTCTCCCACAGATGGGTAGCCTGTGTAGCTCGTTACACTTGTTACCTTGAACAACTGCTCCTTCTCACTGTCTGAGTGCAAATAAGGAAAGCTTTTCACTGGGTTGACGTGAACTCTCTGATGGGGCCTCAGAAAGTTATTGGTGCGCTTTCTCCTCACTTCCTTTCAGCGCTACTTCTTTCGTCTATCCCCTCGAACATTTGTTGGGATATCGGAACAAGGAGATTGTACTGTGTTTGTACAACTCACTTGTTTGACCGCACCTGGAGTATGCCGTACAATTTTGGAGTCCTTCATTTCGAAAGGACATCGCGAGATTGGAACGCGTGCAAGCCAGGGCAACCAAACTGATTCCCTCTATAAGACATATAAGTTATGAGGATAGACTAAGGGAATTAGATCTGTTCTCGTTGGAAACCCGTAGACTGCGTGGTCAGCTCATCGAGGTTTTCAAAATACTTTGAGGGTTCGACATTGTTGACTGCAGGGATATTTTCACACTTGTTGAGAGCAGAACAAGAAATTACGGCTTTAAACTTTAACTAAAGCGTTACAACCGCGATCTGTGTGGAAAATCTTTCACGTACAGTATCTGCAATAGTTGGAACGCACTTCCAGTGGAAGTTGTCAACAGTGAATCTGTTGACCAGTTCAAGTCAAGACTAGACAGGGTCTTGAAAAATGGCCATGAAAAGGACGTAGAGCATTTGAGCAGAGATGTTCCCGCTCGACTGCTAGTCCAAAGGTACCCTCATTGAATGGACCGTAAGGTCTCCAAAGGGACCTTCTTTCCTTGTTGTTACTCCTTGTTGTTACCTGGTTCCAGTAGCAACTGTTCCCAACTGGATAGGGTTCGGTTCGTTAGAAATGGTGCCTGGGTGGACTGTAGGTTATCCCGGGTTCACCTAGCGCAGGGAATATGATACTTAATAGGAAATCCGTCACACTACTCCTTAGTGGATGCGCTCATCTCCACATTCACACTTGTTCTTCCGCGTTGTCAAGAGCCATCTTAGTCCGAACCAATGGGCCAAGTATTTACAAATGATCAAATTCTGGAATTTTCTGATCCTATAGAGACTTTTCTCTTAATCTCTGAGAGGTCATTGTAACTACTTTCCATGCATTTTTTTTAATATTTTTCCATACTGATCATGGCGACAATAGTAAGTGATGACGAGTGACAAGTAAAGCACAAAGAGCCACTTCCAAGCGCAGCCATGCCCTCTTGAGGTTTCGGGTCTGACGAGTTAACACGAAACACCCATTTGATTGGTTAAGGGGGAGTCCCCTTTGTTATTTTTGGAGTCGCCTCCTGGCAACTCCCCCTCAGAGAAGGAGGTGCCCCTTTAATTACTTTTTCAGGACTTTCTCCAACTTTCTTTTAGCTGAGACTAGGTTTACTCCTCTCATAAGTTGAGGTGGCTTGTCCATTACCACCATTTTTGGAATCGTCTTCGAAAGAATCCATCTCTACAGCAGCGGCCATCCGTATGCGGCCTAGAATCAATCGCTCCTGTTGGGAGTGTCTTGATAGGGCCAACCCCTTTAGAACAACAAGGGATAGCGGGGCTCGACGCCCGGCCTCCATACTCCCCAGTAAGTATGTGTTTTGAGCTTGCAGGAGGCCTGCGTACCTTCCCCCTTTCTTCCACGATGGAGGTCGGTTTACCGACATAAAACTCTATAGAAGACAAGACTGAAAGGACTGCCGTAAAGTGGATAAAAGCACTATTGTGCACCATTGTTTGCAAGTACACATTAATTTACCCGCTATTGTCTGTTGAGAGGGATGGAAGCAATTTTATGTATTTGTGAATGTCTATGCATACAAAATATCTATTCATGCTCCTGTCAATGTGACTGTATCTGTAAAAATGTTTATGTCTTAGTAGTATAGAAAAACATTATTAATTGTTATTACTAAATGAAGTTAGTCATAAACATATCTAAATGAACGAGAAATATTGCTTTTATTTTTAGAGGATATGTTCTTTATTGGGCCACCTCTAAATATTCGTTAATTTAGAGATATCTCTATGCTAGCGTATATCTGAGCCTCTCTGTTTAACTGATCTTACCTGCGCTATTGACCTCTACTCATCGTGTACTTGCATATACCTCTTTTTTACTGTGTTTATATGCCTGTTCCTGTCAATCTATCTGACAATCATTACGGTTGTCTCTTCGCTATCTCTGCTTATTTGTTTCTCTCTCTATCATTCAGTATATGTTATACGCATTATTACATTCGTTAGGTTTGCGGGTCGGGTTTTTCATTGACAAGGACAAAGTGGTAGAAGATGTGGGTTGGGTTCTTCATTGAAGAGGGCAAAGTGGTAGAAGATGCGGGTTGGGTTCTTCATTGAAGAGGACAAAGTGGTAGAAGATGCGGGTTGTAGTGCTAATATGAAATCATCCCCATTCATTTTATCGGCGCCTATTTAACTGCCTCTCTGGCTTCGGTGTGTTTTACTCTGTTTGATCGCTTGTTCTTTAGGTATCTCTTATTTGTTAATATTGTTCGTATTATTACATTTTTAAGGATGTGCAGTTTTAGAATGATATTTATGCTGGAGTTTTGCGGCGATGATGCTTGGCGATCCCACATATTCGGTTAAAGGCAATAAGCCTAAGGTAATGTATGCGCACACACCTAATCACATCCAACACGAGTGGCTCACCATTGGGCCACGAAGGGTTGCCTGGTTCCTTGCTGGTCACCCAAAACGCAAGCACCAATCTTCTTTCACCTTAGCCAACTAAGTACAACCATCAGTGTTCTTAGCAAATTGGGATACACATAAAAAATTAAGGGTAATATAGAGGAAAAAAATTCAAGAATTCCAAAGTAATAATGAATCGAAAATAGGAATGTAAATAACGATAAAGGGTTATAATACCTATATAGATTCAAAGGTATTAATATAAACAAATGATCAAGAATAATAGCGAAACGAAGGCTGAGGAATAATATTTGTTTAAGAAAAGGATTGAAATAACAGGGATAGAGAATATCCACAAGGAATTGAGGATAATGACCTCTGAAACACTGACAAGTACAGAAACCTGGTGTATTCCGGTATCTGTAGTGATATCAGTGTTTTATATATGGTAACCAAGTGACGGGGTCTTGGCTTCATATCTTTGGCAAAATTCGCCTAAAATGGGCTTATTTATACTGTTTCTACCTGCGTGACGAATTAGGGGTGCAAGGAGTTCCTTCCTTAGTCAGGAATTTTCTATAAGATGAATATGTGCTTAGGTCACTGAGGCATACACCCATACGGTTGTTGCATGCCTGTGCGTGTTTGTTTTATATATTCATCTACTTAATCTCGTGGAGAGGATCTATGTAGAATGAAGTTGAAACACGAGTCGCGCGATAACTATTGTAACGGGCTATACTTTACTCTCTCTCTCTCTCTCAACATTACTCTCTCTATCTTCTGCATAGGACTGTTTTGTTCTATGTAGGTGGCTGTAGTTGAAAGATTATCTATCAGTAAGTTTAACTATTGTTGTTTTCTGTCTTCAATCCTTTTAATGCGCCACATTCTATCGCGGAATTGTTACAAATATCAAAAGGGTGAGTGACTCCGAGGCCGATGGGTCAGACGATTCCATGCATGGAAGTTTTAAGGCTCAAATGGGCGCTGGAGATGATAATAAAATCGACGTGTAATAAAATGACTTGATACGTGTTGTAGGATGGGGTGCGAGGAATGCTTTCGTTGGTTATCATTTCGTCATTTTATTTCTATTTCTTAATGGAAGGTAAGTCTTAGGAGAGTGGTGGAAGCGTGATAACGTCATCATGTAAGAAATATCGTGTGTGTAGAAGATAACTAAATATTAAAACATGTATGCTATGATCATTAATATTATTCGGAAGAAGGGAACGGGAATGTTGGATCGAACCTGAGATTCGGCAGGATAACGTATGCTGATTTTTGTGGTCTGGCAAGGAAGAGATTACGGCCGCTTAACTTGTTCTACCTCGTCTCTTTCCTCCTGTTTGTCTTAAGTTAATTCCTTTATTTGCTTCTATCTCTTGTTTCTTCTCAGCATTCCTTAACTTCCATCATTAGGGTGAGAGGAACCTCTCGTTGTTATCAGTTCTTCGATTAAATTCATTTTCTCTATGATTGGTAAGTGTTGGGGCTAGCAGGGCACACGATTCCGTAAACACGCTCTTGTGTCCGTGTGCGCGTATGCATTTAAAGTATAATCTAAAAAAAATTAACACCTTGTATATAATTATTAAAATACTTAGTAGTATATTATTATTATTTGTGATAGAACGGTGGAGGCCGCTTAATTTCAACCACTATCACATGTTATTTAAAACCACGATGCTACCCACGTGCATCTTCGCTTTGAAGCCTGGGGCCTTATCGCAGCCACCTGAGTCAATGTTTAAACAAGGAGGTTTATCTTTCCCCGTTTGTCCCATGCGCCGACCTCGCCAGATTAAGTTAGGCTTATGGGCAGATAAGGCATTGTTCTCAGGTTCGGCTGTACATTCCCTCAAAGCCCCTACTTCATTGTCCCCCACGCCAAAGGGTGTGTCGACTATTTATTTAGAAACTTTACTACTAAGATCAGATTGGAGATCCAGATTTTCGTCGCGAAACATCACTACGACCCACTCTCACCTTGTGCGCCAAGGGACCTTGACCTCGAGATTCATCATCACTTGTCCAGAAGAAGGACAATATCCCTTGAGTGCCAAGGTTCGAGCCTTCGTGACGCCAAGTCCACAAGGCTTCCCCTGTTGTTCAGAAAGAGAACAACGTTAGAACAGCCATTGTTCTTTTGTGCCAGTAGACAAGAAACGGTTCTCCCCCCCCTCCTTGTTGTTCAGAAGAGAACAACGTAGAACAGCCATTGTTCTTCAAGCCGGTTCTCATTCCCAAGACGCCACGTCAGGATCATTAAATTCCGCCCCCCTTCGGCTGGAATCCACCAGCGGACCAAAGATTTCTTCACGTCGCCTTCCTCTGCACAACAAATATAATCACGTAAGCCGAACGTTACCTTTGAGTATTTAACCCTTTTGCCAACTCTATCCTGTGCTTTAAATGGTTTAGCGAAAAATCTCATCCCTTTAATTTATATTTGTTTTACCTTTTTAAATCTCTTAATCCCCGGTTTAGCTCGATTTCCCACGACCCTTTCCAATTCTCTGTTTATGTCAATATTTTCCGTTTTGTGTGTTGTTGATAGTTTTTATTAATAAAACTCTATTTTATTAATGATAGCAATATTATTATCCTTGAGCTCAGTTCCACTTCTTAAGCATATCGAAGATACATAATATCGGCCAGCCTAGACATCCACGCACTTTAAAGATAATTAAATAAGTTCCCTCAACGAATAGTTATATATGGTATATCGTCGAGAGTCCATTCTACGACATTATTATTATCCATCGGAAGACTGGAAATGGCACTATGAGTTTAGACTTCATCGCTTAAGTATGTATCGCTTCATGCGTACACGGCGAGATGATGGCATAATGTAAAAAATCCTGAAATAAATGACCAATTAAAATATAAATTAGGGAAAGGAGAATAAAGGGATAAAAAGGAAAGAGAACGAGAAAAAAATAGAGAGGAAATAAGTAAATAAAAGAAAAGCAAACAAGAATAAAAAGAAGAGAGAGATAATAAGAGAGAGAGAGAGAGATTGGGGAGGTGGGTGTGGGGGATTCCGAAAACCTTCAGCCGTATCCTCGCTTTTGATTGTATAATATCATCAAACTATAATTAAAAATAGAATCCGTGGTAGAAGGCAAACCTAAATACTGACGTCGTCAAAAGGCCATAAATTAAATAGACTACAAACGATTTTAAACTTTATTAGATTCGGACATAAGGGTTGCCATCGTAATGAGTTTGGGATGAAGGAGGGAGAATGCCCAATAATTATCGTCTGTAAGAAAAGCAGGAAGAGGAAAAATAAAGTAACAAATAAAGCAGTGGATAAAGGAAATGTCTAACGTCAAATTCCCTGAGGAGAGAAATAGAATCGGCAATCATGCCATGACACTCTGGGAGTGCCCTGCATCAAAGTCTGCTGATAGTGCAATGCACATGCGCAGAAATCAACGGATACAACCCTAGGAAAAAGTTTCCAGTCATTGATTTTTCTTATTTCTTGACTTCGTGTATGAATATGTTGGTCTAAGTTTGCATACATGTATTCAATACAATTGGGAAGCAAACTAAACATACAAACTTCCTTATAACGTTTTATGAAATATATAAAGGGCCGATGTGGGTTTTGTGGCTATCCCCCGTGAGTAATCAAGGTCACCAAAACCTCCTTCTAGTTACCCCACCTTAACCTCGAATTTCAAAGGAAGTAAACTATTCATTGCCCTCAATCTCCCATTATAACTATTTCCCTAACCACGGTTATCTAACTAGTATTCAGAGTTTAAGTCCGTCTCATTTATGTATCTTTTTATGTATATTTATTGTTGTCCCCTTTTAGTTCGTGTGTGTTAAAAGTCTATTTTTGTCATTGTGTTTGTTATATTCTTTAGTTACGCAGCTGCCGGTATCTACTTAAATCGCACTCTTAGAAACAATAACAGTGGTCGCCTTGCTTGGCCTACCTTCGAGCCTGTGTGCACATATTCACGTACACTTGGCCATACTGCGACAGACATATTTGTTGATTAATATTATATACCATATCGAAAGGATCTGATAATGGCAAAACCACTTAACTATAACATGAAAGAAAAAGTCTATTACGTACACTGCACGATGAGTGTTTCAGCGGTTGACAAATCGTTAGCCTGTTTGGCGGATCACATTTTAGTGTTACAGTGTTAAAGAGGAACCGCAAAGGTGGAAATTTCTAGGACAGACCTCATTCTGGAGGACCTATGGTCACTACGCAACGTGAAAACAGGTTTCTGCTTCGCCTGAGCCTTAGGAATCCTTAGAGGGCTTCCAGACTACTTTACCTATCAGAGCACTGCGTTGCTGACTGCTTGCTCATTGTTCAAGGCTTGAAATCATATTGATCGTGCCAAAAGCCGCTGATAAACCTTTACCAGATGTCCTATCAACTGGATTGGGCACGGGCCCAGCAAAACTGGAACTTCCGTCAGTGGGGAGGTGTCTTACGTTCTAACGAGTCCAAGTTCCAATTGTTCCTGACCTCAGTTATTGTTAGAGTGTATATGAGGTGAGGGTGACAGAGAAATTGATAGTGCATCGGGCCAATGGTCAAACATTATGGCCACTCTGTAATGGTATATGGCATATTCTGGGGCGAGTCTTCTCATCGACTGAGATGGTGCCATGAGTTCGTAGAAGGGCGGGGGTGTGTTAAACGAGACTATATGCTCTCCTCTTTCGGAGGAGTGCCATAGAAATATTCGGAGACGATCTCACCATCACTTTCAATGCGTTTGCTTCTGTGAGTATAACGACTCAATGGAGTCAAGCGATCATTTCACATCACTGGAAGCAGTGATGTGGGTGGGTGGGGCGAGCCTAGTTTTATTCGAGGCCGAGCCTGAGCCATTAGAGCCGCAAGCTCTAATAGATGATCGCTGGGATGATATAACACACTGAAGCTTACGAATTAGCTGAGAAGCTGCCATGCTCGTTGGCAGAGATTGGCCATGGGTAGATAATGCTTTCTTAACCTGAAAGGAGTAAGATGTCTTGGGTCGCACAGGGCACGACATGACCATGTTCTTGTCCTCTAGAAAGGAGATTCCGTAGGCCACCTGAAAGGCTACGACTTCTTCCTCCAGAAGAAAGGAGCCACATTTCTTCGGGGAAGTAGGGTTGGTTCGCCGCAATTCACAAACTTGAACGTACATGATAATGACTTATCGTCTACGATCTTGGAGCAATTGGCAGTCAGTTCAGATAAACCCGACTTTTTATCTTTGTTTGAACGAGTTATGTGGAGGAAGCGGTGGCGATGTGCACGGTAACGGCAATGCCACAAATGCCTGGGGTTCCAGGCCTCCCTGTATTTATTATCAAACGCACAAGAAGGACGCCACGAATTACCTGATATAAACTAATTCTGCCACAAAATTCATGGTAAAATTCGGTGTCACTTACAGATGCGAGCGATTGACTGCCAGGAGGGCAAAAATAATGCCCCCTTAGTGAGAGAAACGGCTTTTTTCGGCTTTCTACCAATTAACTTAGCTAATGACACTCTCTGGTTAAACCCGTGGCCAGCATGCTGCTACCAATGAACCATATAACTAGGAAATCCTTGAAGCCAGCCGGATGATATGCCAAACTTAAGGCTGATGGTTTCTCTTTAGGATAAGAGGGCTTGGAATCAACTTCTTCTCTCCACCCATTGATAGAGGCGCCATGCTCAAATAAGTCAACCTTGGATGACAAATGATCTTCAAAGGTTAGTTATCTGGTGCATGTGCCACCTTAGGGGGATATTTCACACTGAAAGACTATAGCTGGGATTCTCCCACAGTCTCTCTTCTCCCACAATAAAGACTTTGCAATCTGAATCAGTGACCTTGGGAAACTCTTCCAACACAATAAAGCTTCTATATGGCAAACTCACAAGGTATCCTAGATCCAGACCAGAAATTGAATGGGCCTTCGAACCGTAATAAATGTCCTTAAAGGCAGCATGCCAGGCATCTTTTGGAGAAGTACAGGGCAGGCATGACAGCCACCGACAAATTCAAAAATCTTCGGGTCAACGATGTGGTAGATCAAAGTCATGGACAAAAGCTCCACCTTACTTTTCTAAAAACGGGTTGGCCTCTTTCCCTGTCAAAATTGGGGGGTGTACGATCGAGGGGCCTGTCCTTTGTTTATCCTCTTGTTGGTGGGCCCCTAAAAAAGTAAAGGGCAACTCGCACAGGTAGTGAATCTCCCAGAGCAATTCTACAGAAGGGGGTAAGGGAAAACCCCCTCCAAACCTGTAGCAATGCGAGAGGGGTAAACTTCCTCTTCGCTAAGAGATTCGTGGAGGGGTCTCTGAGATAGAACAGGTATGCCATCATCTACACTTATGGGCAGCTGGATCAAATCTTACGGATGTTGTAGTAGGCAGATTAGAATGGCGGATCCCGATTGGTGACTGACCTTGCAAAGGTCAGCGTAACTACGGCCGAAATCCAGTGTAAAAGAAATCAAAACCAGTTAAAAAAGGCAGTTGGAGAAAGAAGGAATGTAATGGCAGGGAAAGGGGCCAAAGGCCCGGAACAAGATTAGAGGTCCACTCTGTGGTTGAGTCCATATTTGCGGGCACTTGGGACAGGAAGAGGTTATGCTTCTCCGTCTACCAGGTGCTACAGTCTACACAGGGCAAACTAATACCAAAGTAAAGATATTAAAGAAACACAATTATAAAGATTAAAAGATTTTCAACTTCGAAGCTTCATGAAGAAAACAATGAAATTAAAGCTGATTTAAATTTCATATTATTATTTCAACTCTTCACATGACGTGCCCTTTTGTCTTTTATTGGACGAATGCTGTTTTTATCATTTTCTACTATTTACTGAAGCAAAGATCTCCTTTTGATTTCTTTTACAATTTAGAGCTACTCTTATCTCCTCCTCCTCAATTCGTTTGGCTATTTTGGTTTCAACTGAAACTTTTCTTCTCATTTGTACTTAATGATTTCTATTTTCTGAGCTCGTATTAGATTTTTAAATTCTGTGCACGTTATCTATGTCTTCAATGATTTTCTTAATTTCAACGGATAACCCTCTATGTTCATTGACATTTTTTACTTTATTGACATTTATTGGTATGATATATGTGCGTGTGTGTGTCGGAAACTTATAAGGTGTCGCATGAGTAAGCAATAAATGCAACAAGGACAACAACGGAATTCATTATAATGAACTAAAATAAAGTTCGAAAGTACTTGCAATCTTCATTTTATTTTTCTTGTGGTCCTGATTGCATATATATATATATATATATATATATATATATATTGAAGGCGCCTGCTAACTTATTGTTAATTCTTTTCTTTTGAGTCTCTCGATTTGTCTTATATTTTGGCTTTTGCTTTTGGCTTTATCCGTGGATTAGTTTCCCAAATTTCATTAGAAAGTCACGATGCACGAGGGCAAAAAAAAAGTGGTTCACTAAGCAAAACGAAATTCGTTATTGGCCTGACGCGTTTCCATATATACATGTATCATTTTCAAAAGCTAAGCAGTTGTGATTGGGGAATAAGATACAAAGCATTTATAGATGTGATTAGTTGTGCTAACATTAATACGAAAATATTTATAGGAAATGGAATTTCTTTAAACGTGTGAAGCTACGTGCAAATAGATGAGACTCTATAATGGTCACAGAATTAAGATGGGGAGGAATTATTATTAGGAGCAGGTGGACGGGAGGAAAGCAAGAGGAATTGTGCATTTGTTTGACTATTTAATTTCGGCTGTTTTTCGTTTATGTGAATGATCTCTAATATAAGAAACTGTAGCCTTCAATAAAATATGTTACGACCGGGCAGCCGAAAACGAAGAAACGACGCGGTACTACCGCCGGAACCTCACCCTCCACCACCTCAACCTTTAGGAAACTTTGCTTACTGAACTACAAGTACAGATTAAAGGACAATGGGAAATGTGTGGAAAAAAAATGCCCTAAACTCCAGCACCAAACATAAAATCGAGGAAGTCCTCTAAAAAATTCTCTACCAACACCGAAATAACTCGCAAACCCGCAAGATTAAAAAGCTAAGTTAACTGAATGGAAGCCCTCTCAAGATCACAGAAGAGACAAAAGGATACATCAATCTCTCGGATCAGTGCTTAAGTTAAGGGTAAGAAACGCTCCTAAGTCTCGATATTAACTTCCACATCATAGGTGAGCCTACAGAATACCGAAAAAGTCTTAATATTGAAACCCTCCTGGATGAGATCCAAAAATTAGAGAAAGAAAACAAAGTAACTACTAAACCATAACTTGCTGCTGAGCTCTTTGCCGAGGCGGCTAAATGTATCTGTATCTTTATAAGAAAATGTTCTTTTCCCTACACTTATTAAGGCCACCAAAGACCTTAGAAACAACCCAAATATTTCCATTAGAAAAGCTGATCAAGCTTAAACCTTCGTCATTATACCAAAAGAAGAATACCTAGCTAAAATGGACACTATCCTTAGCTAGCAAACAAAGTTTTAAAAATCACAAGAAACAACACTAAAGATTTTAAACGAAATTAAACAAAACCATCGACCAATCAATAGCCAGACAGGAAATATATAAATTAAGAAAATAATCGGTGACTTTGCTCCTGGTTACGGCTAAGGTAACGTTAAAACCCAAATAAAATAGCAACCTTCTAAGACCTATAATAAACCTGATACTTACCTCTTTCATGCCCACCAAATTTAGCTTGAAATCTTCACCAGAGTTCATTCATCTAATCTGCTCTACCACCCCCAAAATCATCATGGCCTCCATGGACCTAGAATCCTTATTTACTACTGTACCTGATCACGAAAATATAAATTTAATCCTAAAAAGAGTATAGACCAAAACGATCGCCCCTCCTTCTCTTAGCATACCGATAGATGCCTTTGTCGTGGTTTACGGCCGAGCAAGTATGTACGTTTGATTTGTACATGAGCTAATCCGTTCGACTTTTCTCTAAGAGTGCTCTAATTTAATTCGTTAATCAGGGAGGCTTCGTATTATGATATATCCATTGCCATTTGCTGCGTTCGAGGATCGAATTAAACAACTCCGACAAAATATACGTTTAATCACATAAAAGAATGAAATATTAAATCTTTAAATACACTAATTCTATAGCAAAAAGGTCTCATAAAGATTAACACTACAAATGAGTAATACGAGATGGCTGACGCAAAAATCGCTTCTAATACAGGGGATGTAAGTTCAATTAATGCTAGTTCTTAAGTCATTTGAAATTGAAATAGTCTGGTTACGACTACCGGATTGAAATAGTTTTGTTACGAATACACTTTCGCATGGAATGGAAAATAACAAAAATGAATAAATTTTGTATTCGTTTTACTTTCAACTCAGAGTGTGACGACAGTTGGGTGACCTTGAAAGTGAGCCTCCTCTCTGAGGTATTTTGGGGCGAGTTGGACTGCAGACTTCCTCGCGGAGGTGAGACGAGCGTGGGGAGGTGCTTCGGGAAAACAGCTGATGTAAGTGAGGGGATCTTGGATGAACGGAAGTTATCCTGATCCCTGTGTTACCAATTATGGCTTCTCGATGATGAGACTTAACCAAGATGTGAATCTTTTCTCAACTGGGAACTCACTTTGGTCTTCATGAGTGGTGCGGGGTATCTCTGCCTTTTCAGCAAACTGCGATAAGTGATTTTCTCTGGACGAGAATGGTATGAGAGTTGGTTTCGATACCACTAGTATGCTCTTCTAAGCGACCAAAGAAACAGCTTGGGAAGGGTAAGTCCCGTTTGGTTCCAACTGTCGAGGTAGATTAGGAGGGGTAAGCCCTCACTAGCCCAAAGTTAAGCCCCTCTCCTAGGGCATAATTTTCAACGCTATCACACTTTGCCCCTTTAGGTTTATGCACGGGAGAGGTGAGATTTCGTCTATTTGGCGAAAATAGACATAAACAATCCGAGGGAACAGTGAGTCTGTTCATAAATTTTCTGCCAACGAAGCCTTAGGCAGCGAGATTTTCATTTTAAAGGCTATCACACCCTCCTATGTTTATATTAACGGACTAAACCACCAGTCTCGTAAATTATGAAATCTGCTGACCGAAATCCTTCTTTGTGATCGACCTCGAAGGGGCTTTGGACAGCGGGGAAAGGGGGGAGGGGTAAAATCTTGGCTCATGTGAAACGTAACATATGAGGCTGTATAAACAAACTAGCCTCTGCTTGTCCTCGTTATATTCATTCACCCCTCTTAAACTGCAATATGGAAGCCCCCCTTTATGGACCAAACGGTGATCTTGTATATTCAAACCGATGGCCTTGCAATAGCTTCTCTCCTTCGAGTACTGTTTGCAAACTTTTACATGGCAACAGTGGAAGAACGCATTTTTTAACGGTTACTAAAACCACATATTTACTGCAGATATATAGACGACATATGCATAAATATAGAAGCAAAAGAAGAAATGCAGGAACTACTAGAAACATTCTAAAACTGCTCTTCTCTTAACTATACAATCGAAAAAAGCCAAAGTAACCAACCTCATTTCTAGATACTCTCACCACTAAACATAACGATAAAATAAATACCAGCGTTTACGTCAGAAATAAATATTCAGGTCTGTGCATGAATGCAAAAGGCGAATGTTCCGAACGTTACAAAGAAACTTAATAAATTCATACATCAACCGTGTGTTCACCCATTGCTCAACATGGAAAGATACACCCGAAGAACTCGAGCGTGCTACACAAGCACTCGTAAACAATGGTTTCACAAACGGAGACATACGAGTACACGCCGCTATTCGCAAAAAAAATGGCCAGATGGTATATGTCACCTAAAAACAGTACCAATCAACAAGCAGAAAAGAACATCATTAAACTCTACTACAAGATAATCATGAGCACATCCTACAAAAGAAATGAAAGAGTTATAAATAAAATCATAAACGGACGAGTTAAAGCAACACAAAATGAGAATAATGTATCCCTCATAATTTACTAAAATAACAAACGCACCTCTTATAACATAATGAGAAACAACCCAGGACCTCACCTAACACCATAGCATAGAAGTCACCTGATATATGAATATACTTGTAAAATGGGAGACTATGCACTCCAACCTCATTCATATATCGGAATGACCGGAAGAGAACACCTAAATCTTAGCACATGCTCCAAACCGACGGCAATTGCATATATTAGAGGTCATATACATAAATGAAAAACAGCCAAAAATCAAAATTCAAACAAATGAATAATATTTCATCTTGCCTTCCCCATCTTAATCCTATGACCATTTGAAGAAATTTCCATTACTATAAATATGTTCGTATAAATGTTAACACTACTAATCACATATTTGAAAGGTCTGTATCTTATTCCCTAGTCACAGCTGTTTAGCCTTTGAAAATGATATTTGTATATATGCAAACGCCTCAAGCCAATAAAGAATTTCGCTTTGCTTAATAAACCAGTTTTTTGCCCTCGTGCGTGACGACTTTCTAATGAATTTTGAGGAACTAATTCTCGATTTAAGCCAAGACCAAAAGCGGAATATAATACAAATCGAGAGACTCGAAAATAAATCAATTAACGATACGCCTTTACTAAAATATGTTACAAAGAAAATCTACTGCCTAACTATACCAATATATATATATATATATATATATATATATATATATATATATATAATGTAAGACACATCCTAAACAAAATGAAACAGCAGGAAACAATCTAAAAAAAAACCTCGAGTGAATCGGGCGTGAATGATAAGCTAAACAAAATGAAATGGAACCGGAAACAATCTGGAGAGTTGCTAATTCCCGAGACGCATTACGTTCGGGGGCCTATGAATATGATTGGCAATTCTATTCGTTATATATTTGTTAAATTTGTATTGTCCTTCAGATAAATTGAAATTATCAACTTTGTTGATGATGATGGATTCCGCAACTCTCCTATCAATATAATTGTTAGATTTATAAATGACTTTGCATGGTTAAAATCGATTTTATGGTCGTGCTTTTGCATGTGCGTAAAGAGGCTTGAAGAGTTCGTACACCTTCTGATATCAGCTAAATGTTCTTTCATCCTCTTATTAAAGTGGTCTGACTCTCCGATGTATGTAAATTTGCAATTATAGCATGGTATACTGTAAACTCTAGCATCGAGATTGATTGGGCGCAGCCTAGTCAAGGATTTTCGAATGGTATTAGAATATGGTAATGTAATATTTACGTTATTTCCGTTCGCATATGATTTTAGAGGAGCAAAAACTGGAGCATATGGGAAAATAATACATTTTATAAAAATTGTCCCTTCGTGGTGTAGAGGTGGCATAGAAGTTTTTTCGTGCTTTGGAATAGCATATATTTATCAGGTGAATTGGATATTTTAGTTCAATGAAATTGCAGATAAGGTGGTTAATTTCATACAGAAGGAAGATTGGATCGCACGTTCTATAGGCTCGGAGAAAGAAGGAAGAAATAACATATCTTAACGGATTTGTCATATAGTTCGAAAGTGCTTGGATTTCTCTTTTCATTATATATATATATATATATATATATATATATATATATATATATATATATATATATATATATATATATATATATATATATATATATATATATATATATATATATATAAGAGGAATAAGAATCGGACGCAAATGAGCAAATAAGACAAGAAACCGGAGTTTTTTAAAGGCAAGAGAGAGGGACATTAGAAGAATTTAGAATCAAAGGGCGCAGAGGGCGGCACAGTGAAGGCGATCCTTTACCGAGAAGACAGAAATAACGCCAGAAATAACGCCCAAAGCGTTACCCCATCAAACTCAGTATCTCCCTAAGCTAGGAACCTCCAAGGAATTTTTATACCACATTCTCTTACCCCCTTAAAATTTAAAGCTCACTGTCCATATCACATACAACGAAGAAGCAACTACAGGATCTGCGGGTGATAATACAACCACCACAGGTCTATGCCATTTTTATTTTCCGTCTTTCAAATAAAATTTGAAGACAGAAAGAAAGATGCAGAAACCTGGTGTAGCTGACTATAAATACATATAGTACAATAGGAATAAGAATTGGACGTGAATGAGCAAATGAGACAAGAAACCGGAGTTGTTGTTTTTTTTAAAAGGCAAGAGAGAGGGACATTAGAAGAATCCAGAATCAAATGGAGCAGAGGGCGGCACAGTGAAGGTGATCCTTTACCGAGAAGACAGAAATAACGCCAGGGGAAAAAAGTTTTGAATTCCTGGCTGGGCCTCGAACCCGGGTCTGTTGATTGCCAGCAGATGCTTTACCGCTAAGCCACAGGGACAGTAACTATATTTTGCCCAAAGCATTACCCCATCAGCTACACCAGGTTTCTGCATCTTTCTTTCTGTCTTCAAATTTTATTTGAAAGACAGAAAATAAAAATGGCATAGCCCTGTGGTGGTTGTATTATCACCCGCAGATCCTGTAGTTGCTCCTTCGTTGTATATATATATAAATAGATATATATATATATATATATATATATATATATATATATATATATATATATATATATAGAGAGAGAGAGAGAGAGAGAGAGAGAGAGTGAGAGAGAAAGAGAGAAAGAGAGAGAATCATTCACCAGAGGAGAAACTTATCGAAACGTTTACCGTTATTAAAGAAGTGTGCCTCCCGTTGGCCAACTGAGATGTATTGGCCACTCGATCGCCTGTGTGTTCCGAAGGAATTTATACAGAAATTATACATCGCATAATTTAAAAATTATGTACTTTCCTATATATATATATTTTAAGCCTCACCTTCCAATCCCTTTTTCCCTTACAATCATGCCTATATAAAACGACTGGGTATCTATTAATTTAACTTTCTTTGAATATTTCAAATAGCGTTTGATGAAACGTTCGGATAAAATTCATTACACATTAAAAGCAACAGGACTTTTCCTCTCTCAAAAAGAAAAAGGAATACTAGTTCTAAAAAGATTTTTCATAAATTAGAAGTGAAATATTAAATGTATAATTTTATTTTATAATTCGTAATTATATTTTTCACTTCATGATAAGAAATGTATGGACAATTAATTTTTTTTAATCGAGTTTTTAAAATAAATTTATATTATTACCGCTTAATCGACTTTAAAAAAACCTAACAAAGAAACGAAGTAGAAGTTCTCAGTATTATATTATATTATATCTTATTATATCATCCATGTTTTTTTTAATTATAATTATTAGAGAACAGTCACTTTCTGCTCACTTTTGATATTTTTTCCAAGATTTAAAATCAATGAACTCGTGTGGTTGATACCTAGACCTTGAACCAAGCTCAAAAGGTAAAATAGACCTGAGTTTTTATTGATTGCACTTTTTGCCTTGTGGCTCACTTCCTCCACTTTTTGATTTTGCGCTTGTCGTCACGAGCTATCTTCCGAATAACAAGAATTGAGCAAAATAACCGATTCAGATTACTTAAAACAGGCAATTTTCTCATTTTTTTGTCATTCTGAAAAAGCTTGGTAAGAATGAAACGTAAAATAAAGGACTTGTACCAACTCGAGTTTCTCTTCTATCCTCCTCTCCCAAATTCATAATTGAAAACGCCACATAATCAATTGTGCAAATGCAAAAATACGAATAAATAGAATGAAAATCTAAATCAAGGAAACCCCATTACCTTAAAGGGGCTTACGGCAGTTCTCTAAGAAAAAATTGTGTGAACATCTAATATCGAACTAGTATTCCCTACAAATTATCCAGGTTTATGGATCTACAATAACACACTTAGATGAAGAGGCGAGTCAGGAGGGATAATGAAGGTGCAGTTTTGGTTCATTATTCTTGGCTAGCTGCCAGCATAAGAGAGAGAAAAATATGATGAGAAACAAGGAGAGATGAAGATTGCCAGCCATGTTAGGCCATCCATCAAGGAAAAGAAGACTTCGATGTAAACCTACGACCCGTAATCATCTGTGTCACAGTCGTAGTTTGCTTAGCAATGGCCGAATAAACCCGAGTGTAAAGAGTGAAACTAGTTGACAGAAGGCACTCGACCTCAAAACTCCATTGTGCAAATCCGAGAGTTCGGCCCTTGTTTAGGAACATCAACCAACACTAGTGGTCTGATATGGTTATTTGAAGACACTCCGTTCATCGAGATGTCTGTTTCTTCGAGAACAAGCACGGGCCGGGTTTTGAAGAGAAAAAGATATGGATGTAGAACAATACAACGGCACTTTCAGGCAGCTCAAATTTTATTTTTACACCGAGGTCTTCAGCAAAGCCAAAAATATTTAGAAGTTGAGAAGATGTAAAGGAATATGTTAGAATGAATGTCACCATTCCAAGTAAAACTGGAAAACCTCTTGCTTTGTCAGGTCACTCCTGATAATGACGTCATGAAAGGCATCAGGTCAGAAAATTGTCGTAGCGAAACCTTGACAGGGATTTTTCCCCGAATTAAAGGCGCAAGAGCAACGAAGCCATATTACATAGAATGTTTGTAATACATGTCTAAATGGCATGGTGAATCAAGAAAAAGGTGAAAATATGTGGAAAATCTCTAAATCCTCCTGCAGGCATTGGGGCCGAGGGAGAAAAACTGCTCCCTTGGGTGTGGGAGGGACACAATCAGGGATGAATGGACAAAAGCTGGTTGGTAACTATCCTTCGAAATCAGCCTCCTTCTATGAAGATAACTGAGAAAATATTGTAAATGAATTGTCGAATAAAGAGTAAAATAGAAACTCTCACTAATGAATAAAGCTCAGGTAGTCATAAACTGATTTGAGACTACAGAGCGCACGGGCTGTATGGGTTTGCCGAATTTCCCGCCACCAGGTGTAATAATCTTAACTGGACAACAAGTATACACTCCATCCTTATATATATGTATATTAGGTAAAACGTGAAGAAGAAAGATTTGAGCCACCTTCGTTTATCTGAGAATATTTAAATTTATTTAATGCCAGGAAAATTAGGGTAATTTATGAAAGAAATATCACGAGTCAATCACACAATCTGACTGTAAATAAGGTATAAATGAAGAAAATAATTGTCATTTACACTTTGACAATCTAACTTCAAATTTAAGAACGTGTAGATGAATAGTCTGGACAGATCGTGTGTCTTTTTGGTAGTATAGAGAATGGTAGTTAACAGAGGAGGAGGAAAATTTGTCGAAGAGCTGCAAGTTAACTGAACCACATATCTAGATTCTTCTCTCTCTAAATCAAGAAATATTTAACAAAAAGTTTTGTTAAATACTACCAAAAAGACACACGATCTGTCCAGACTATTCATCTACACGTTCTTAAATTTGGGTTAAGACGTCAAACAGACGAAATTTTTGATCAAGGGTGGGAGTAATATAGGAAAGTTGAGAGTTGTCCTGTGGTTTCAGAAAATATTCCACCCCTCTTTTCCCTTCCCCTCATCCGGATCAAAACCACAAGTCCTCAACCGGAGATAAACCAAGTTTTTTCAGTTCAAGTGCCATGACTTCTGTGCATTTAGAATCAGTTTTATGATTTGTGAATGACCGTCTGTGTTTCTTAGTGGGCAACATCAAGTGCACGTTAAACAAGCACATGGAAAGGGGCTCTTCGTTATTCATAAGGACGAAGGCCATCATAATGCGTTAGCAAACAAAGAACCAAACATGAAGATTTATTTTGATACTTTCATCGTTTGAAGACAATAATTGCGAATAAGATTATATGACCAGTTTCCTTATAAAACTCGGAAATTTTATATATTATTTCTATTAGTATTAGTAAATGCAATGTACACTTTGAATGGAAACCCATTTTTAAATCAATATATCTCTGAAAGTACTAAAGCTAAAGAGTTTCTGATAACTTAATTTTGTTTTTCCATCATTTCTGCATTTATTTTGAATGTTTTATAAACTTACATTTATAATTGTAAATTCTGCAATTAAGTAGATGAAAGACATAAAAAGTAGGCTTGCGCAAGCAGGTAAAATACACAATCAAACTTCAAATAGACGTATTTGCAAACCATTTAGTAGAAGGGTGCAGAAAAAAATTACACTTGTCTAAAGCTTAGGCTACTAGGCTTACCAAAATTATTAGCCTAGTTCCTGCTAAGACCTGGTTGGAGAATCGCCACCAGTCAATTTAAGCCTCCATTTTTATTCATTCTTTAAGCACCCTAAAATGCAACTTATAAGTGAACAACGAGCTTTTGTGGTCACAAATTATTATGTAAGGACCTGAAGCTTTGAACAAGTTCAACAACCTTTTGAACAACACTTTCCGGATAGAGTTTTCCCAAACTCCCCCCAAAACATCTGGACAAATATTAATAAGTACAAGACTTAAGGAACAAGTTTGAAATTTAAACCAAAATCGATCGGGTCGCAGGAGAACAGAACGGACGCAAGAAAACATTAATCTTGTTCAAGAAAAGCTTATTCAGGATCCAAGAATATCAGTCAGAAAGAATGGTTTGAACATCAGTAAGGATACGTTTCACCAAATCATCAAACGCGATTTGAAATGGTATCTTTACAAAATGCATGTAAGACAAGAACTCTTCGAAAAAGATTTACCTCGCCGCCTAAATTTTGACAACTAGTTTCTGCATTTCATATGAATGGAAGAGTCAACAAGCATAACATTCGCCAATATACGCCACAAAGCAATCCTCGAAATTTTAACTTTAATATAGGCATATCCAGAAAAAAGGTTTCTGTGTGGGTTGGAATGTGTGGAACCGGACGTCTCGTGGGCCTTTTTTTCTACGACAATAACTTGACTGGAGATGGATACCTGAACCTAATTACAGAAAGGATAGTTCCTGAACTGCGTCAAATTTATGGAAACAGGTTTAACAGGCTGTGTGGATTCAAGATGGCGCTCCAGCACATAAAACTTGCGCTGTGCAGGAATTGCTGTGGGGCATTTTAAATACCCGCATTATTAAATTGAACTATCCAATTGAGTGGCCACCCAGATCTGCGGACTTAACACCTTGCGATTTTTTTTTGTGTGGGGCCATCTCAAGAGTAAATTGTACTTTTCTCCACCATAAAACACAGATGATTTAAGGCAAATAATTATAAATGAATTTGATTAACTAAAGGAAAATCAGGATTTAGTTAAAAGAATTATGGTAGAAATGCGAAGGATGCAAGTATGTGTAGAAAGAAATGGAGGCCATACCGAAGGTAACGGATATTAGCCTCTTACATTATAAATAATAAATAACTGTTTTTGTAATAAATATTATAAATTAAATTGTATTTTTTTCTGTTCCCTTCTACTAAATAGTTTTGAAATATGTCTATTTGAAGTTTGATTGCGTATTTTACCTGCTTGCGCAAGCACACGTTTCATGTCTTTCATCTACTTCATTGCAGAATTTACAATTATAGATGTATGTTTATAAAATTTTCAACATAGATGCACAAAAAAATAGACAAACAAAATTAAGTTTTAAGAAACTATCTATCTTTACTACTTTCAGAGATATATTGATTTAAAAATGAGTTTCCTTTTTTTGCGACACCCAGTATAACGCTCGAAGACCATTCTCCACCAGACACCTTTGGTATGAATCTCGAGTGAGATTCATCTCTATAGGAGTTTAAATTTAGAATTCGGGCAAGAGTTATGCCCTTCAGCACCTTACAATTCCTAGTTAGCTAAAAGGAAAGAGAAATCTTTACCCCACACGATGAGGATATAAGTTAGAATTCATTTACAAACTGCCCGAACATTTTCGCGCAACAGGGTAAATATTGCACAATTGACATTTTGAATAAAATACATGCGGAAGTGAAGAATTTAAAATCATATAATTATATATTATGCGAATATATAATGAAAAGACGAAAAAAAAGCTTATCTTATATTTTCTTTTTAGCTAAGTATCGAGAAACAAATAATAGATATTTGAGGAAAAACTATAAGATTTGGGTAGACTTGAATTTGAATTTGATGTAATAAGAATGAAAATGTGTAGTAGGTATATAAAGATAAAAAAATGTACCTCTCAGGTTTTTTCTCGTCATTTGGTCTTCTTTTCCTCCCATTTGGTCGCGTTGTGACTTTGTCATTTTTGGTTCGTTTATTCTTTTTCTTTGTTGTTGGTTTATATATATATATATATATATATATATATATATATATATCTCTTTTTAATTAATTAAATAAATAAATTTTTCTCTTTTCTCCGTCGCGGCATTCAAGCCTTTCAAGTCTTTTGTTTGATATATATATATATATATATATATATATATATATATATATATATATATATATATATATATATATATATATCCATATGGAGCTCGGACGTGAAGCCTGCATTTAATATTGAGGATAAATCCCAGAGCCACGAGAAACGGATGTAGCATCTTTTAATTTTTCACTACGTTTCGAAAACTACAAGTTTTCATCTTCAGGCTAGAATAAGTTTACAAAGTTAATATGCATAAAGAAAACTTGAAAAGGCCAACAAGACATTATTTTACAGGTGACCAATTACAGAATATCAGTAGAAAGTACTACAAGTTAAATTAAATATGACTTGGCAACAGTTAAATTTGCTTTAAGACCGACTCAAAAATTAGTTCATAAATTTAAAGATTATTGCAGAAATTAATTACAAACTAAGAGAAATTGACTTGGCATTATTTAAAGATAATAAATTTAAACTTTTTTTTTATTATTATTATTAAATTTTGTAAAGACTAACAGTTAAAAACATTTAATATAAAAACGGAAAATTTGGGTACTTACTAAAGCGGATCCATCCTAGAGAGTGAATGGTAGGTTTAACAAAGGGGCTAGTATATATATAGGTTACATTGACGGTTGGTTTATTAAAAGGCAAACCAACTAACAAACTGTAGTTAAAATTAGTTAATTAATAATGATATTGCACTTAAATCTTCATTGAGTGTAGGTTTGTAGTGTTTTATATATAGAGATTCGAGGGTTCTTAGGCAATGTTTGTTGTTGTTAAAGGCTAATACTTTAAAATTCTCAATAGAAATGTTAGTTTTACAACTTATGGTGTGTTCCCTAATAGATGACTTTTCCTTTCTATTTAATATTTTGCTTGTACGCCAACTAATCCCCATATGAGCAGAGAACCTAGCTCCAAGAGACCTAACAGTGCTACCAATGTAAGAGGCTCCATTCACTCTCTAGGATGGATCCGCTTTAGTAAGTACCCAAATTTTCCGTTTTTATATTAAATGTTTTTAACTGTTAGTCTTTACAAAATTTAATAATAATAAAAAAAAAGTTTAAATTTATTATCTTTAAATAATGCCAAGTCAATTTCTCTTAGTTTGTAATTAATTTCTGCAATAATCTTTAAATTTATGAACTAATTTTTGAGTCGGTCTTAAAGCAAATTTAACTGTTGCCAAGTCATATTTAATTTAACTTGTAGTACTTTCTACTGATATTCTGTAATTGGTCACCTGTAAAATAATGTCTTGTTGGCCTTTTCAAGTTTTCTTTATGCATATTAACTTTGTAAACTTATTCTAGCCTGAAGATGAAAACTTGTAGTTTTCGAAACGTAGTGAAAAATTAAAAGATGCTACATCCGTTTCTCGTGGCTCTGGGATTTATCCTCAATATTATATATATATATATATATATATATATATATATATATATATATATATATATATATATATATATATATATATATATATATATATATATATATATATATATATATATATATATATATATATATATATATATATATATTATATATATATACTTTTCTTTGTTTTTTAATAATAATTTATATTTATGCTTTTGGCTTTTGCCGGTGTTTAGGATATCATTTCTATTTTTTATTCGTTTTGTTTTAGTTGTGGGCACTTCGCCTCTTTTTCTTCTTATTTGTTATTTTAATTAGCTGGTTGTATTAGTTGGTTTTAGTAGTCTTGTTTAAGTAAAGAGTCCAATTGGGTTTTCTCGGGATCAGTTTCTTCCACTCGGGAATAGGGCTGGCCTGGTGGCGTGTCCCCTAACTGCTCTCGAAATGTCTAAGTCGAGTTTCATGTTCGGGAGTATTTCTTCTTCGATCTTGTCCCAGGTCTTACTCCCTAGCCTTTGGAGTTCCATATTCAGTGGATTCAAACCTGCTTTTGCGTGCAGATCTGTTTGTCGAATATGGTCCATCCTTCGTGCTCCAGCTATAAGCAGGGCTGCTTTGCTCTGCACTCTCTACATTTGTCTAAGAGAGGTGGAACTCGCAGCGTGCATGACCACTGCCGGGTACACTAAGGTTGAGCGCACAGGAGCAGTATATAGCTTCTTAAGACTTTTGGAGCTGATGTTTTTGAATCTATACAGTGTTCCGAGCTGTATTTTGGCTAGGGAGATTCTGCTGTTTATGTGCGCTTTGTATCCTTTTGAGGTTAAACGCAGACAGATGACCTTGCCATCGTTTCCGTACACTTTGCCGTTCACTAAGACATAAACACGTTTGGGCAGTTTATTGGAAGGATCTGGAACTTTCAACGGTTGGTCTTGATTTTCCACTTCTTTTCATATCGACTGATGTTGTCGATTTCGATACCTGTCTGCCTTGCTTGAAATCCAGCATGTTTGTAGTAACTGGGGATGATCTGTGTGATTTCATCTGAAAACTGCATGTATATCACATCCTTCCCACTGGATCAGGGAAGTCAAGTGTGTACACAAGTTACAACAGCGGACTCAGAGAGCCACCTTGTGGAGCACCCACCTCAAGTTCGAACTCGGGTCCTCTGTAGCCCTCGAAGTAAATTTGAGCTTTTCTATGCATGATATAGTCACAGAGGACCCTTTCCAGGGTTGGATTTAGCTGGAGGCCTAAGAACTTGAATTGTAGACCTCTTAGCCAAACCTTATCGAAGGCCTTTTGTACATCTCGCCTCACAACGTCTGTGTTTTTCATCTCAGCTTTACAGCGGGCAAGCTTTTCGGTGAGAAGGGCAAGAGTTGTGTCAGTCCCTCTTCTCTTGCGAAACCAGTGTTGCTGAGGGCTGTGAGCTCCAAGCTCAGTAGGCTGGTCTCATAACCTGTTGGCTATAAGCTTTTCGTAGACTTTGCCTATAATCTCCAGGAGGGATATTGACCTGTAGTCCACCAGTTGATCGGGCTTCCTCCCTTTAGGTATAAAGATGAATTTTGCCATCTTGAAACCGTCGGGAAAGTAGCCTGTATTCAGGGAAGCATTGTAGATGTTCGTGATTCCCTGAATGATCACCGGAGGCATGCACCAAGTTGTTTTTAGTGATGCGCGTCCAACCTGGTGCATTTTGTTCAAAGGTTTTTATGACTGCCATGACTTCTTCAGGTATAATTGGTCGGCCATGGTCTACCAAAGCCCTCCCTTCATCGACATAGGCATGCGGGTGTGTGCGATGCACAATCTGATTAAGATCTTCAATCAGTTGGCCTTCGAATTCCTGGTCGAATTCCGTAATCGTGAAAACATCTTTCCAGAATGTGCGGAATCTGTCTTCCAAAACCGCCAGGTCTTCTAAGTAGTCATGGCCATCTTTAATGATGGTCTTTTCTCTATTTGAAAAACCATTTAACTTGTTCATAAGTTGCCAGAACTCATCGAGTCTCATTTTGCTGTCTACTTGTTCAACCAGACGGTCCAAGATCTGAGCCTGTTGCTGGTTAATAGCCTGATTCAGTTTTTTGCTCAGGCGTCGTAGCAGTGAGCTTCTTTCCCGATTTGTACCTTCTCTCCTGATTTCTTTATACACTTACTTGTGCACTCTAGCGATCACTCTCATTTCCTCGGTCCATTTGGGTTGTGGAAGAGTTTTGTACCTCTTTATCGGTACACACTCGTGATCTGCCTCGATAATATGGGCAGTTATCTTCTCCAGCTCTGCGTCGATCTTCTTTATCCTTGCTTGGTTTAGGCTTACTAGTTCATATCTAGCAACAATTTCCTTGTAGCATTCTTAGTTGGTCGAAGCGTAGCTTTTGCGAAGAGGGGTGGGAAGCTGGATTAGTGCAAGTTAAATGGGAAAGCCATCGCTTGTTATGATTATATCGGGCTTTGGTGCTGCGCGAGTGGTGATATCGGTCGGAAAATCTGGACCTATCCTCTGGATGTTTTTCCTTCGCATAATCATTTCCAAGTTATGGCCTCTTTCATTCGTGTTACCATAGCCAGTCGTTCGGTATCTGGCATTGAGGTCCTCCCCAAGGAATACCATTCTACCGTGGCCAAACAGGGTGTAGAAGCTTGTGAGAGGAAGGTACCTTCGTCGAGGTGGTTGGTATGCCGTTGCGATTATGAGCGATAGAGTGTGCAACTCTACCGCCATGAAGGAATCGTCCAGTTCCGAAAGGTGTCTGAACGAGAGATTCCTTTTGACGGCAAGGGCAGCACCGTCGTACGTCTCCTGAGAATGTTTCTTCGATACAACTCTGTAGCCTGGTATCTTAAAATTGCCTGGTATTTGTGTCAATACCATGCTCCGTGATTAGTATGATTTCGAGATCAAGAACGCAGAATATGTTTCCGTATTCTGTGGCTTTCCGTCAAGATCCTTAACCTGTTGTTCTGGTTTTCCATTCTCTGTTCTGGCTTAGGTGGATGTCTTACTGTTTACGAGTTGTTAATTTGCGTTTCCCCTTCCTTTTCTTCTTATACTCTGTTGGGGACAGTTCTACAAATGTCTCTCTGTGGAAGGCGATGTTTTGGTTATACAGTGCCTCCTCAACCGTTTTCTTGTCGCATTGAGCGTCGAAGTCCCATTTTTTAGAACTTTTTTTTATGCCCACACATATTTTATTCATGCCCTAGTCCTTCGGGAAGGGAAACTGCTCCGTGGCGTAGTAGATATTGAGGTTAATTCTCTCTGCATCGATTTTCTTCTTATTTTTTCGTTTCCCTTTTTGGGGTTTTACTTTACAGGCGGAGCCCTCTGAGTCCGAGGTGTCCGTGGTATCGGAGGACTTTTTCGACACTTTAGGTAATTGTCTAAGTGGCCTTAGCAGCCTAATCACTCTCTTTTTTGGCCTCGATCCTTAGATCTGGCCGCCTGTCTTCATTGTTGCTTTTCTTTTGTGTCTCCTGCTTTTACCCGTCATTTGTTTGGGAACCATTTGCAATTGGAATACGTCTCCTGATGGTGGATTATCCGGAAACCACATTTCGCTTATTCCGTTTTTAGAGAGCATCTGGTTTAGCTCCTTTGCAAATATTCCAGGGTTTGTTAGGTTTAGGACATGTGCATACAACATGCATGTCAGGATTTCCGTAGAATATCAATTCTCTAGCGTTAAGTAGGTTTTCTTGGCTTCCGTCTCCGTAAGTACGGCCTTTGCTGCTTGTGCATATGTGGTATTCTGTCTTCTAGTCTGTTCTTCCTTCTTTTGTTGAACTTTCTTCTTGATTAGGTCCTTTTTTAGAGGGTAGGCCATAGCCATGGAGCGGTGTCCTTGACCGCAGTTAGCGCACTTCTCCCTCGGACTACATCAATTCTTCCAATGGTGGTTCGGGGAAATCCTTTATCGTGTGGCTTTTCATCTTGTAGCAGCGAAAGCAGAATTGTATGGGCGTAAACTCTTCCCTCTCTATCTGCTCCCCGCTGATTTTGGCATTGAATAGTGGTAGTCCTTTTTCTTTGGCCTTTTAGGCCATCGATGTGTCCGCAAAAATAATCTTGAAGACGTGTGCGTACTTGGTGTTTTCTTTTCTGTTCTAGAATTTAATTATCTCTGTTACCTTGGCCCATGGTTGATTTTTCATTATTTCCTCCTTTATTTGGTCCTTGGAGTGTTGCCCAATCCAATGATCTAATCTCCTGCATACAACGCTCCTGTGCGTCTGTAGCTGCCGGTTGGAGACCTACTTCACGGAATGTCTCCACTGCCTCTGCCTTTGTTATTCCCTCCATCTCTCTTTCTTTTTCGCATATTGCCACATAACCTGTGGGGACCTCGAGAAGACGAAGCATTGCAATCTTCAGTTTCTCGAAGACCTTCTCTCGGCTGGGCCTGCTGCTTCCACTGATGGTTCGCAGCCGAATCCGAGTGGTTCCGATGGGCTGCATTTTTCCCTCGGGGTGATGACCCCTAAGTTGAACATCTCCTTGTCTTTTAACTGAGGATTTAACTTGTTGGTAATTAGTTAAAGGGTTTTGTCCTTATTGTAGATTTCTTGACTTTTTTTAGTTCTTTATGGGGGGACCACCCTCCCCATTGCAAGAGAGCTTCGACGAACCTGAACTGCGGGATGAGATGGATTAATGATGATGGATGAACTCGGGGAGGCCCCTTAGAAGGATGATATGTGGCGGACTTTTTGTTGAGTTGTGGTTGAATCAACTACCACCACCAGGGGGTGCCAGCCCTTCCGGAGTTTGGTTATCGATGCTGCTTTCAACTTACACAGGGACGCTTGCAAGTCTCCCTCTGGTCTTAGCCAAAAAATACCCTTAGAGATTAGAGCGAACTCTTTCCCAAAGCTTTCAGCATCGCCTCGTAACCGGGTGGTCTCTTCCATAGAATTCCACAGTGGGGTAATCCTCAAACCTGCTTTCCTTTACGTCTCCAATTATGTCTATCAAAGTGGACCGACATAGCGAGACTAGATGAATGGCAGTTCAGTTCACTTCAGCCCACCTGCCCCCCCAGGATGGGGGGGCTGCGGGGGGGACCTAGCCAGGCATGGGTTGGCTATACGTGGCTCTGTACAATATAAATCATGTTCTTGAAGCCCCCGTGGGGAAAGATAAAAATCGATGGCGTTTTCTTGAGGTGATATCCCTCGTCTTTTCCTTCTTTGCTGGCTGTGAACTTTTCGGTGAGATTAATGTTCTTGAAAATTTCTTCCAATTCTGGGTAGACTTTTTGGGAGGGGGGGCAAAAGGTACAGCTTGCGGTTACTCCTCCCCTCTGTACCTCTCCCAGGATCGGAGGAGCAGAGAAGAGGAGGAGGCCCGCGGCCGACTTGCTCCTGGAGAAACTCCCCACACTTCTGACTCTCAGTTCAAGTGAACCGATAGTGAAGTGCTTATTGGGAAGTCCGGAGCAAGCTTTAGAAGAGGGTTTATAGTAGGAGACGGAAAGTTTTGAGTCAAAAGAGAACAGATTGGTGAGGAGGCAGATTGAGGAACCTCGGTAGTCAAAGGTGAAAAGAGTGGAATACCCTTGCCCGAGGGACAAGGGGACCTGCTGATTAACGTTGATTCCGAACCACCGTCATGCATTTACTCATTATTCATCATTCTTACTTCCTTTCTTACACTTTTAGCACCTATGTTCCTCATACAGAAGCGGAAGGACAACATAATCTCTCTTCCCTTATTCTTTTCATCTTTCATTCATGTGTTTATTGTAGCATTCATGCCCTTTTGAGTTATCTTAGCTCTGAGCTTTGTTTATGTATTGTTATATTACTAGTTTTACTTTCCTAACTTTATTTCACTTTCTCTTGTTGTTATCATCTTTTCACTTTACTTTCACTTTGTTCACTTGTTTTACTATTAACTTCCACTTCACTATCATTTTGTTAAACATTTTAATACTACGAGTATAGTTCACTTATTACACTTTTAGTTTACTATGTTCCTTTTATTTCTGTTTCACTCTTAACTTTCACTTCACTATCAATTTTTTTAAACCTTTTAATATAGTTCACTTATTACAGTTTTAGTTAATTTTGTTGGCATTATTTCTGTTTACACTTTAGATCTTTGTTGTCTTCTTAGTCGGCTGTTTCTTTCTATTTAGGTAGTTTAAATTTGGTTGTCTTATTAGGATATCAATCTGGTGTCTTGGTTGGTTATTTCTTTGGTTGGGATTGTATATAGTCGGGTAAATATTTTTATCGCTATGCTTGTTCCTTCTCTCGTTTTGAATTTCTACTAAAGTAAAGATGGGAACCTCCTCGATTCTCATCTGCTCTCTACCGCTGGGAAATCGAGTGCTAAAGCGGACTCCAGCTCTGGTGTACGTGTGCTCTGCAAATATCGGAGCTAGATCCTCTATCTTCATCCATATTTTCTCCACTCTATTCCTGATGTTGAGCTTTTCTAATCCTGCCTCTTGGTGTAGATCCTGTAGCCTTCTCTTCTCTCTCCTACGTGTGTTGGTGATTAAGTAGGGAGCTTTATTTTGTATTATGTTAGGTTCCAATTTTTTGGTCCTTGTTTCACCGTTGATACGGGTTGGCGGGTATAGTAGTACCTCTCTTCCTAGTACAAGATAGATTTTTCTTTTATTTTTCATGCCTAACCGACTTAGTTTGTACAGTAGGATAATCATCGGATCGCCTTGTTCTTCCTCTTCGTTATATGTTGTTTGTAGCCTCTTTTTGTTATTCTGAGTCCTAGCACTTTATCCTCACTATGATATCTGTAGTTCTGACATTCAACTACAATTTCCGCTGTTTTGTTGCTGGAGATTGGGATTATTGTAAATTTCCTCCTGTTCGTCCTTATCTGCCAATCTCTTTCGTAGTTGTTGATGTTGCTGATTTGTAAAGCTGTTGTCCTTGCCTGAAAGCGTACGTTCCTGTACGGAGTGAGGACAAATGGCTTATGTCGTCTTCGAACTGTATTATTTAGGCAACCAGGATTATTGGTAGTGGCGGGTCTGCTCTGTATATTGAATACAGTGATTTGCTGAGACAGCCCCCTTGCGGGAGTCCAGCTTCCAATTAGAATTCTGGTCATGAATAACCATAGATCTTCACATATGCTCTTCTGTCTGTGACATAATCACAAAGAATTCTCTCCAGATTGCTATTCATCTGGATATTTATGATCTTATATTGTATTCCTCTGATCCTTTTCTACAACTCTCAGGACCAGATCAATGTAGTTATTCTCTGCTTTGGCCTTTGCTATTTTCTCTGTTATTATGCCAAGTGCCATTGTGGTGTCTCTGCCTCTTCTGAATCCGAACTGATAATCATTATAAAGGTCATTTTTTTCAAGATATTCTTTTAGTCTTCTGTTAAGGATTTTCTCCTAGACTTTGCCCATGAAGTTCAATAGCGATATTCGCCGGTAACTGCTGAGGTGGTTTGGTGGTTTTGATGGCTTTGGGGGCGAATATCATTCCCGCTAGTTTATAGCTATTAGGGAAGTAACCGGTATTTAAGCCCCTGTTAAAAATATTCTTTAATGTTCTGATGATTTTGTTAGCTGCCTTGGTTATTCCTGAGAGGCCTGGCGCTTTCTGTTTGAATGATTGTATTACACCTTTGATCTCTTCCGTTGTTATGTAGGTTCCAGTACCCAGAATTTCCTCCATTTCTTGTTCTACACTTGGTGCTGGAGTGATCTTGTTTATGTTTTCTCGCAAGACTGTGTGGACTTTTTCGTCTATCTCTGGAATGAAGTCTTCGTCCTCCTCTGGTGTTATGGAGAACACTGATTTCCAGTAATTACAAAAAAGTTTTCTGTGGTCTTCTCTTCTTGGATCTTTTATCCTTGTTCATTCTTAATTGCAATTTTTTCTCTCAGGGGTCTAACTTTAATTCTATTTATTAGTCTCCAGTTTTCCTTTGATCTTCTCTCTTCGTCTATTTTCTCTATTAGCCTATACCATATGTGGCTTTGCTGTTCTTCTATGAGATGCCTCAGTTTTTCTCTCCATCTTCTGATTTCTTCGTATCGCTCTCTATTTGGTCTATGGAGAATTATTTGGTTTGGTATTCCTCTTAGTTGCCTATTCTTTCTCTTTCTTTCCTCTGTCCATCAAGGATGGGGAAGAGTACGATATCTTGTCTTTGATATATATCTTTCGTCCGCCTCAATGATCGTTCTTCTGGGTAGACTGAGAGCAAGCTCTTTCATTTTATGTTTAATCTTAAGGAATAGCCAGTCAATTCGAACAAAATTCCACGTGCTATTAAAGTTTTAATTTCTCCAGTGAAATTAAAACAATCATCTTTCTCTCTCTCTCTCAAAACCTCTAAATAAAGTCCTTAGTTCCAGGCGCAGAGGCTTTACTGCGTGACTCACCAAATTAATGTTAGTTAACTGCACGTGACAAAGATATTAATGGCTTTCTTTGGCATTCTTTACAGCACGAGGAATTGATGCGAAGAATCTGAGCTTTGTTTCAACATGGATAAGACTATGGCAATAAAATAAGCAGTATAAAACATTACAAAATGTTTTCACTAAATAAAAATAAATTGGACGGTCATCCTGTCTTCGCAGATTTTGGAATCTAAGAGAGAGAGAGAGAGAGAAAGTAGGGTGTGGGAGCAGATAGACCTTGGTCATAACGAAATAGTTATCATTCTTCTCTAGATTTGGATGGTACTGTACATATTAGTTTGGAACTATACTTACTAGACTAGTAATGAAACAAGATTTTTGTTAGTCAGCTAAGAACAGGATAAATGGTCAAGATTTGGAAGCACGCTGGAATAAATTCTGATTAATACGTTAAAATTGTCTAGGGGTTCCAAAGATTCTGTTTTTGACCTATTATTAAAGCAGGAAGTTATTGAAAATTTAAATAAGTAAAGACCAATCAGCATACTATAAGCAGCAAACAAAACAAAGAAGTCTTAACCAACAGACTAACGCAAAAGATTGATTTCAGTCAGCGGCCAACACAGGATGGTTTCCAAAATATAATGTATGTGGATCTATTAGCTACCTAATATTTATTGTACAATATAATGAATGCAAAATCATCCTATATGACATTTATAGAATGAGGAACAATGGTAAAACAAGGCGCTATTTTTAATTTACATTAGCCTACTCTTCTACATATAAGTAACTCATCATCATCATTTAGGCTTTACTCAAGGTAAAAACAATAGAGAACGACACGCCATCTACCGCACTTTTTAGCAACAATGCTAGCAAATACTTTTATTTCTCAGAAAAGAGAACCAGATAATGGTGGATTATTAGTAAATATATGTATATGAAATCATCCTACTAGTTTTCTAAAGTTAAAATGTCTTACCGTTAATGATAACAGCATTATGAAAAGCAGACTGAGAGTGTGACTGAGAGTTAAGGTCCTAAAGCAACACTAATAAACAACTGTTGTGCTGAAGGCATCAATTAGAATTCGCGATCATATTGTAGAGCGCGTAGGAATACTTATTTAACTGAGAAAGATGGGACAACTAATAGCAAACATGAGTATAAGCAAATCAGATAAAAATCTAAACTAGGAAGAGGGAGAGTGGTAATAAGTCCGGTTATTTCTTCACCGGGTTATATAAGTAAAATAAAGGAGAAAGAAAGTAATAAGTTGATAAGGACACCATGACAGCTGATGGAAGAACTATTTCAAGCATTGTAATACGACTTCATGTGGAAATAGGCAACAAGAAAGTACTGCGGTACTATGGCATATCACCACTATGTATGTAATTTAGAAGTATATAGACATACGAGGGGCGCTCAATAAGTTTTGCGAATCGGTAGAGCAAAACAGAGGAATGGGGATGGCTGTTTGTGGAGGTGTTAGGACAACTTATGACAAGTCAGGACTTGCAGCCGCACGTTGGACCAAAAGTAATATACGATTTTCAAGAATAAAGTTTTAGATAGTGTTTATTAGATTAGTGCCACTTGTGATCATTTAAGAATTCTACAATGAGTAATTTAAAATCCTAAAGAACATTTCTGACCCATTATCCTTACGTATTCAAGAATTAATGTTTATAAGTTATTTTTTCTCTCACGTTAAATTCTGACGCCTCTTCTCACACACTACTTCTTCTCTAAAATAATCCAACCCCCTATTTTTTTTCTTTCTTCCTACAGCCCCTCACACTTTCCGGCCAGTCTTCGTTTAAAAACTGTTCTCAAAAGGTTAGAGTTTTTCCCTAATTTTTTTTCCAGTGTTATCTCCATATATATATATATATATATATATATATATATATATATATATATATATATATATATATATATATATATATATATATATATATATATATATATATATACATATATATATATATATATATATATATATATATATATATATATATATATATATATATATATATATATATATATATATATATATATATGTATATATATATATATATATATATATATATATTGTAAGAGAAAAGCCAACGCCAAAAAGAATACCTTCTTCTTTTGTTTCTTGAATTTATTATCTCCCTATGTCTTATAACTATATCTCTTCGTGGAGTAAAAAAAGAGCTCTGTATTCAAGGAAAAGAATAAAAGAAGAAGGAATTTGAATATCAGTTAAGCTGAGCCCTAAAAGCTTTCACCTCGCCGATAAAATGCTAATCTCTGTAGTCGGGAAAAGGATAGTCGAAAGTTCCCAGCCACATCTTAGGAGACGATTAAGACCGGAGTCGGTCGACAAAAGCTAATCCCTCTCGGCACCGGAAGCTTTCTCTCAGACTTCTGTGCCGTGCAGCAAAGTAGCACCATAAAAATGGCCGTCATATAAATAGCCTGGGTTTTTCAAAGATCATCTCACACACGACTCTGCTTTTCCGACGATCTTTCTTTAATTCCATGCTATCTCACAGATACAGGAGGCAAAGCCAAGAGAAAGATTTCTTCTACGCTTCTCACTGACAACAGTGATTTTTCTTCAAGACATATCGGGGACGGTAATCTCTACAGCCATCTACGAGATTCAGCAAGCCCCCTTGCTCCCCCACCCCTTGAATAAAAATACCTTCCCATCCATGCCGTGACTTGGCTCTGTGAATGTGTCTACACATAGACCTCCGTTGCACCTATGCCGTTCTAATTAGAAAGGGCCTAATTACAAACTTTGGGGAAAGGAGGTCTGAGGCTTAGCCCGCTTTGGAAACCAAAGGAAGGAGCAAACCTGGATTGGGACTCAGTTACCAACACGGGGATGATTAAGACACTACCCTGTGGCACCATCCGAGACCACAGAGGGAGACTCTATCGTATCTGTGAGATGTCGGACGTAACTGAAAAATACCCAAAACCCAATAAAGGGGGCAGGACCCCGACTGGAGTCAGTTGATTCTGGATTCAGTCATCATTAATTCCGCCATGTTTTTACAAACTCTGAGGAGCCCAAATGGATCCATACTCACTTATCATTCATTAGCACATCCAAGTAATTTTCATAGGGTCGTTATCGGCGGAGCGGGGAGACCCCCATACAAAGAAAAATTAAAGGAAAAGCGAAAATGGCATACAATAATTCCTATCTCACACTCCTACATACAACAGACAAAAGATCCACCACTAACAATGAATACACACTTCTAAACTTAGCTGGCACACACGGCACCCCATCACGAACATAATAAAGACACCCACAGGCCACAAACCTTTCTTCTGCTCACAGGAGGATGCATTCAGGTTCCATCACCACGCATCGGACACACTCGCTGCACTAGAACTACAAACAAAATTAGCTGACGGTGTACGGAAAAAACATCAAATACGATTCACAAAGATAACCCCGAATGGTTGACCTTCTCTACTGATGACCTAAGCACGCACCTCAGGCAGAAGTATGGGGAAGAGGACATCACAGATCTATACTACAACCACACAAAACAATGGGCAGTGACCACACTGTCCGAGGAACAGAATAAAACACTGCTGCTAGACCAAGGCATTAAGGTCAGCGCCACCCTAACATACCCACACAACATCGAGTCAAGACTAAACCTAAGAACCATACAGTAGCACCGGTGTTACAAAACCGGACAACTAACACGCAACTGCCAAAAAGACTTAGTCTGCTCCAAGTGCAGTGTAGTGAGCCATCACTACATCACCTGCACAGCCACCACACCCCTCTGCTCCAAAATACTCTTACTTAAGTAAGGCCTGCTCTGACGCCGTAGCGGCTATACGGCGTCCTCAACTTATCTACACAACCACACACGCCCCCCTTCGCCTCTCCTCCCCTCATAAGAACATTCGCTGCCGCTGCAGGCGCAAGGGTGTCCCACTCGAGATACACCCAAACCCAGCAACAACTCAAACTCACCCATATATTCCGACCCCCGCCCCACCCTAGCACCTTACACCCAGAGACCCACACTATTTCCGAACCCCCCCCACACACACCAAAAACCCACGCCTACCCCACACCCAACGAGACCACACACCCAAAGCAAAAGTTGGCCTCCTTGCTCTCAACGGTGGCAAAGGACATGTCGAGGGATGACCCCCGACTATACACCAAAATACTAAACACGCTGTTTACCTCGCAGGATCTAGAGCAGATCACCTTCCTCGAGAAGGTGTTTGCTTTAATCAAAGAGCACAAACACAGGTGCTCTACCAAAGGGATGGGATGCACCTCTCCTTTAAGGGCAAGGCTTTCCTAGCCAACCTCATCCAGGATTTTGTGGAGCGCACATAAAGGAGTATCCAGCCCATTGGGAAGGCGGACGTACGCCAGTACGCCCGAGTCACTTCCCAAACAACCTTCTCAGATGTTGTCAAAAATGGTGCCACCGCGACAACCAAGAAGCCGGAAAACACAAGAGTATAGAGGGTCCTACATTAGGGGACTCCCTGAAAGTTCTTCCGTTCAATGCAAGGTCAATCAGGAACAAGTTTCCTGAGCTCCGTGGCCTCGTAGCGACGGAAGAACCCGAAATGGTAGCCATAACAGAATCATGGATAAAAACCTCAAACCGAGACTTTGAAGGCGAATTCACGGTTACTGGCTACCAACTCTTCCACAAAGATAGGCCAGGCAGAGAGGGTGGCGGTGTAATGTTGTATGTCAAGGATACAATCAAATCTACGAACTCCAACATTATATCCAATCACGAGCTCCTAGGTGTTGACCTAGAGATAGGTTCTGTCAAATACAGGACCCTGGTGCTTTACAGACCCCCTTCCCAACCCGTTGAGAAGGACAGGGAACTGTACCAGCTGCTGGGTGAGCTTGTTCAAGGCAGAGTGTGCATCTTTATGGGCGACTTCAACAGAAAAGTTGACTGGGAAACCAGAGCAGCCTGTAGCGAGAGCGCGCTACTCCTGGAGTTCGCCAACAACGAGTTCTTCACTCAATGGGTCAGAGAACCGACGAGAGGAGACAATATCCTCGACTTGGTCTTCACCTCTGATGATGATATGGTTGAGGATCTCTCTGTAGGCGAAGAGCTCGGTGGCAGTGATCACCAGCTAATTAGATTTACCGTCAAGATCCCGAAGGTAAGGTATGTTGCCAGTCAATCAAGAAGATTTGACTTGAGAAGAGCAGAATTTGCAAGCCTTCGTGCTGGGCTGACTGATTTAAGGATAGCGGTATGCAAAGATGTTGAGGATTCGTCGAACAATTTAAAAAATAAGTTCATCAGTCTTCAATCAAGTTGAATCCCTCTGAAAGGCCTCCATCGGTCTTCTGTTCAACCAAAGTGGTTTAATCGAGAAATTGGCCAACTGCTTAGGGAGAAGAGAAATGCGTACCGGCGATCGAAGATCTCGTGTGCCTTTGACGAGTACCGGAGGCTAGCCAGAAGAGTGAATCCCAGCATAAGGGCGGCTAAGCGGTCTGAAGAACTCCGAGTGGCGAGACTGCAAGAAGAATCCCAAGGAGTTCTTCGGCTATGTAAATAGCCGTAAACCAATTCATCGTAGGATTGGGCCGTTAGTGGACGAGGAGGGTGCATTAACTCACTCAGATGCAGAAAATGCTATCCTGCTCAATGACTACTTCTCTTCAGTGTTTACTAAAGAGTGTGGTACCATCCCCCAGCCCACGGATTCCTACTCGGGGGAAGAAGCTGGAGCTAAGTGAACTTCACCGAAGGAGAAATAAAGAAAAAGATCGCTGACCTAAAGACGAATAAGTCACCCGGACCGGACGGGGTCCTATCCAAGGTGTTGAAGGAAGTTTGCGATTAAGTATCACGACATCTGTGCGCTATATTTAGCATGTCAATCTGGACCGGATGCGTTCCTAGAGACTGGCGTGAGGCGGAGGTGACTCCGATCTTCAAGAAAGGAGACCCCAGCCATCCGTTAAACTACTGACCCATCAGTTTGACTTAAATAGTTGGTAAACTTATGGAAAGCAAGATAGTGGACAAGATAACGTCTTATTTAGAGTCAAAACTGCTACTGAAGAGTTCCCAGCACGGCTTCCGAAGGCAACGGTCATGCCTGACGAAACTTTTGGAATTCTTCCACTTCGTCTTCAGTGAGCATGATCGGGATAAAGCGGTGGATGTTGTGTACCTAGACTTCCAAAAGGCCTTTGATAAGGTATCACACCGCCGCCTTCTCCGGTAAGTGCGCACACAGGGCATAGACGGCAACGTAGCAGGTTGGATAGAGAGCTGGCTAAGTGACAGACGGCAACGAGTAGTGGTGAATGGACGGGCCTCTGAACTGGCGCCCGTATCTAGCGGTGTCCCTCAAGGTTCCGCCTTGGGACCACTACTGTTTATTGTCTATGTCAACGACATGGACAGAGACATGGTTGCCAAAATCTCCAAATTTGCCGACGAAACCAAGCTTGGTATCAATGTGGCAACATAGGGGAACACTGCCCGCCTCCAAGAGCACCTTCAAAGGATTGGGGAGTGGTTGGACACGTGTCAAATGCCTTTCAACGTGGGGAAATGCAAAGTAATGCATATAGGCCACCGAAACCCCAAATCTCAGTACATCCTTAAGGGCACTGCTCTTGATTCGAGTGACACTGAGAAGGACTTGGGTGTTACTATCACTAGCGACCTCAAGTTCTCGAAACAGTGCATCGAGGCAGAGAAGAAAGCCCAAAGGATGTTAGGCTACATAAAGCGCCAGTTTTGATACTGTAACAAGGAGATAGTACTTTGTCTGTACAACTCCCTCGTTTGGCCGCACCTGGAGTATGCCGTACAATTTTGGAGTCCTTCGTTTCGAAAGGACATCGCAAGGTTGGAATGCGTACAAGCTAGGGCAACCAAACTGATTCCCTCTATCCGACATAAAAGTTATGAGGATAGACTAAGGGAATTAAATATGTTCTCGCTGGAAACCCGTAGACTGCGTGGTCAGCTCATCGATGTTTTCAAAATACTTCGAGGGTTCGACAATGTTGACTACCGGGATATTTTCACACTGAGTGAGAACAGAACGCGCAATCACGGCTTCAAACTTGAACTGAAGTGTTACAACCGCAATAGGTGTGGAATTTTTTTCACCTGCAGTATCTGCGGTAAGTGAAACGCACTTCCAGTGGAAGTTGTCAACAGTGAATCTGTTGACCAGTTCAAGTCAAGACTAGACAAAGTCTTGAAAAGTGGCCGTTTAGGGACGCAAAACAATTGAGCAGCCATGTGCCCGCTCGATTGCTAGTCCAAAGGTACCCTCTTTGAATGGACCGTAAGGTCTCCTAGGGTACTTTCTTTCCTTGTAAATCCTTGTAACTCCCCACCCATATGGGCAGCAACACCTTTCCCCTGGACCCACCCTCCCCACGCTGCCGCCTGCTCCCGCCCTTTTTTCCCTGAACCTCTCGCTACTGCACCTTCCTTACCTGCCCCTCTGCCCACTGCTCCCATCTCTCTTCCAACCGCCTCTTCTGCTCCCTCCACAGCTTCCACTCCTTCCTCCTCTATACCTAAACTCCCTCCTACCACCAGCCCGCCTTCTTCGGCAACCTCCACTCAGCCCCTATTGCCACCAACCCCCCTCCCACCGCCTTCCACTCACAGCCTCCAACCCTACTCCCACCCCAACCTCCACCTCTCCCAAGCTCACAACTCCCCGTATTAAACAAAAAACTCCACCACGAATCCCCTCCCCACATACACAACCACGCATAAAGCTGCCCCCCCTCCCTGTTGTTCCTTCTTCTCTCCCTTCCAACCCTCCTTCTTCGTCCCAACCTCCTCTCTCTCCTGACCCCCCTCCTCTCATAATCTGCGCGACCCCTAGTATCTCTAGCTCCCCATCTCCTAGTTCTACTCACCCCCACCTCTGATCCTAACTCCCCACTCCTAGACTCTACTCTCTCCAACCCTGCTTCCACGACCGCTATCTCTAAACCTCCCTCCACAGAACACACTCTCCCCTCCACCACGGCTTGCCCACCCAATAATATCACTGACAACTTCTCCAAACCACAGCCGACACGCGTAAAGGTACTGGTTCCTCACGCCTCCTGGGCAATAACCAAACAGAGGGGAACGGTCCCGGCTAAATCAGCCTCACAACAATAGGTCGCCTCAACGTGACACAAATAAATGTACGCAGTTGGCATGGTATTCGCCATACTGTTGCCAACTGGGTCCTAAACACACAAAGACTTGACATAATACTCTTGAACTCGACCAGCCTACATCATCCCAACAACAGACTCAGCATGGCAGGTTACCAAACGTATCTATCTCCACAAGTGCCGCACCTAGGATCAGCGATCCTAGTAAAGCGCTCTATACACCACTCCCTCATCCAATCACAAGATAACTCTTATCTAGACTGCAAGGTACAGACAAGTTCCGGCCCCATCCTAGTGGCCACACACTACAGACCACCACGCCTACAATTAAACAAAGAAGTCCCACACCGGGATCTATCAAACCACAACCTTCTTATCTTCTTTGCGGGTGACCTCAACGCTTTCCACCCAACACTCTTTTCCAACTCCACAAATGATGCAGTAAGGTACCTGGCCGGTGCCCTGCCGCGCTATCACTGCGAGCACATCGGCCCGGCCTTCCCCACATTCTTCGGTCCTCGTCTTCCGCAACGACCACGCTACACGCTTTTACATGCACATCGCACCGGGTCACCACGTACTCTCTGACCACATACTAATATGCTTTATCATATCCATATCTCCCATACTCATACTCACACCACCTCTCTTTGACTACAAAAACACGAAATGGGAAGAGTTCAAGAGACACAACAGATAACACGCCACAAGACCTCGACTTGGACAACAACAATCCAGACATGTTAGAGGACCACTGATGTTCAATCTTAACCACTATAACCACAGCACGCGACCTACATGCACCACATAAAACCTACACATGCATAAAACTTTTTACATATTCCATACACACTCAGAGACCCATCACACAGTACAACAATCATTACACTAGAGGGCTACGCCAACACAACATCAATCACCTACGTGCCCGCATCCTACAGTTCGTGCAGCTAGATAGGAACCGGCAGTGGCAAGAGGTCGTTCGCATCGCGAAAGACAACCTGCTGCACTAACCCCTGCTCCAAGTAAACAACCAAACACTCACAGACACGACCGTCATCCTAGACGCATTTAGGTCCCACTGGGACACAGTACATACACACGACCCACCTAAACCACACGTGCGAGAGCACTTCGAGGAAGTGCTCTCACAACATACCTCTACACAAAACGAACAAAGACCCCAAATACCCCAACAATTACAGGCCTATTGCTCTATTAGAGCACCTAGGCAAAATACTCGAACGCATGATCAACTGCCGCCTACGGGAATACCTGGAAGAGAAGGACTGGTTCTTCCCCCCACCAATATGCGTTCAAGAGTGGCCGGTCCCCTCAGGCGGCTGTGACCATCCTTCATGACAGAATACAAAAAAAAACGCCAGTTACATCAAAAGACACTCGCCATCAGCAAGGAAGGGGAGAAGGCCTCTGATACAGTGTGGCACGAGGGACTCCGTTCGAAACTTGCCGACAATACGGAGTTACCTCTCTGCACCAGAAGTCTCCTCTCGCACTACCTCACTGATCAGAGATGCCACATAAAATACAACAATACTCTCTCGGAAGCCTTCACACCACGATCAAGCGTTCCCCAATGAAGCGTACTAGCACACACACTATACATCATGTACACAAATAACACCCCAGGCCCACCCGAAAACTGCTGTCACACACACACACCGTGTCCTACGCCGATGACGAGACCATTCTCGTCAGCGGCTGTTCACCAGAAGAGATCGCACTCCAAGCACAAAAAAATACTAGACGCTCAGACAGATTACGAGGGTAAATGGCTTATTGCCACGAATCCTCAAAAGACACAGATGGCAATCTTTGGCGCAAGAGATCACTTCATGCATAACCTACAAACTTCTCAAATACACCATAAATGACCCATCTGAACTCAGCAAGGCTCCACTACGCACAACATACAAAAACCCATATGGTAACTTTTGACAAGATCCTTAGGTTCAATATACACCAGAACATCACAAGCAAGAGCCTCACGTACAAACACATCGCTGAACCGGTTCTACCCTACGCACAAAAAACTTCAGTTACACCTATACAAAACACTGGTGCGTCCTATTCTCGCGTACGCCCCAATGTCACACGTAGCCGCGAGTGACACGTGGATGCAGAAGGCTTAGAGCAGTTAGAACTCTGCTCTGAAGCGCGCTTGCCGCTCTACCCTGTACACGACAATGTCCACACTATACAACAACAACAAATTAGCACCCATTAACACATACGCTCACACCAAACTCACAAAACAACTCAGAAAACTCGACAGAGATCCCTTATACACCGCATTACATGTAAGACGGTATGCGATCGCACCGCGATACCCCACGGCCCATGACCACCCGTAACCCATACCGTTCTTCGCATAAACTAAAAGCATTTCCGACTAAGCAGACACGCTCTCCCCTTCTCACCACCCTCAAACCGTCGTCCATTCAAGAACACCTCGAGACCCACCCAACCACACAACGCATCGGTGTCTAGCCACCGACTTATCAACTCTTCCTATCTCCTCTCAAGTTATTTCTGCACCATTTTCCTCTACGTCTGCCTGTTCGCCTGTAATACACAGTGATCCCTCTCTGTCCTTTCTATACAAACATCATCATCAAGACCGGCCGATTGAGTTTTAGATCTCGTCGCCTTCGGTTCAGATCGTGTATCTTTTTCCCCATTTCCCTGGTATTCGCGTATACCATCGAGGTGGGATCTCACCATGCAGATCCATCTCTTTTCTTAAGGTTTAATCTGTTCAGATCAAAGCCTCGAATCGTTTTATCTTTAAAGGACTGGCCCGGATTCTTCTCATCTCATCAGAACCCCTCTTCAAGGATCTCCAGTTTCCCGTGTAATATTTTTCACCGAGCCGCGTCAGAGTCTCAAGTTTTAGAGGTTTCACTTCTCGGGAGTAGAGGTGCCTTCGTCAGTCTTCAAGGAGGATCGTGAACTCTTCTTCTGGTCCCCCCCTTCCATTCATCTTCGTCACTATTAGGATATTCGGCCGAGAATCACGACCATTTTCCGTCTCCATTCCCCCGCGCCGTCTCGCTTAATGAGTCCCCTTCCTCAAGGACTCCCTTTAAGGTAAAACGATTACATCTTCTGTTAATCGTCCTACTTTCCGTCTTTTAAATATTGCTTTTGTATAACTTATTTATAGTATCTCATTTAAAAGCTAATTAACAGGTAATAAACGTTACCCGATTGCCAATTTTATAGTCTGTCAGTATTATCCTTATTTACATTAACTATATTTCTCGTATGTATATATATGTTAACTAGTGTCTTATTAAAATTATATTTTTGGATTTCAATCTTTAAATATATCCTTAAACTGCAACTTGGTAAACTCATTAAACGCTATTGGCCCCTGTATTATACCTCGTAATCATCTGATTACTTTTACGAAGTGAACGTACTTGTACGTATCAAATGACGCGTACGTACATTTGAGGATATATATGTATGTAACTGTATATATACATACATATTCTCGTGGCTTTTATCTCTTTCTTCCTAACCAATATATATATATATATATATATATATATATATATATATATATATATATATATATATATATATATATATATATATATATATATATATATATATATATATATATATATATATATATATATATAATAAATTCTGGTGTCAGGTAAATTTTGAATTAACAGAAAATTTACCAAGTTGGGTCAAGTTTATTTAAAGATAGGAAAATATTTTTTCTAATTGTTTTTATTTTATTTTGAATAATCATTCTTTTGTGGTGCCCGTGAGGCCATAATTACTAAACAACCATTGTTTTTGTGTGTTTTGTGAAAAAAAATTTCAAACTCCCCTCCTGGTAATCTCTGCGCTGGATTAAGAGGTCCTATATCAAGTATATTGAGGAATTAGTATATTTTTCGTAATTTATTGCTTTGTTCCGTGTATGTGATTATAAGAATTAAGATTTTATTTATATTTTGGGGGAACTATTGCGAGAGCCCCATTTTCTTTGCCGTAAGATTCGAGAATGCGTCGAGTGGCTAAGGCTCGCGTAAGGAAACAAGATGACGTCCTTCGAGAGATTTAGGCAACAGGGTGAGATGCTTGGTCTTTCGGGTAAAGAGCTAATCGCTTATATTCAGGATGAGGAGAGAAACGAAAGAGCAGAGAAGAAAGAACTAAGAGAAGCTGAAGAGAGAAGAAGAGAAGTTGAAGCTGGGGATAGATGAAGAGAATCTGAAGAGAGAAAAAGAGAAACTGAAGCACAAGATGAAGAGAGAAGAAGAGAAGCTGAAGAAAGAGAAAGGGTGAGGCACCATGAAAGGGAGTTAAATAGGAATAACTTAGAAACTCTCTCAGTCAGTTCTAGGAATGAAGTCCCCCAAATCCCCGCTTTAAAGCTCCCAGCATTTATGGACAGTGAGGATTTCAATGCTTACCTTCAATCAACTCGAAAAGATTTTTGAGGTAAATCACTGGGGTATCCAAACTGATGGAGTCGCCCGACTCTTGCCCTCCTCAATCCGCAGCTGCCTGATATATTCATTTCGCTACCGGCCGAGGCTACTCACGACTATTCGACCCTTAAGTACGAACTCTTGGCTGCGATCAACATGAATCCGGACTTCTACAGGGCAAAGTTTTGTCAGGCAAGGTTGCAACCTGGCCAGACTTACCGCAAGTTCGGATTCACCCACCCAGGTAAACGGCAACTATGAGTCTGTGTTCGATTTCATTTTGCGGGATCAATTGATGGCTACACTGCCCTCTGAAATCCGTGCATTCGTGAAGAACCTAAGAGTTGCTTCCTTCAAAGAATGCATCGCAGAAGCGGATTTGCACGCGGCCAGTCACAATCTTTACCCCAAAGATCCCAAGAAAAGTCATCCTCCATCGCCTAAAAGTAAAAGCTACTTCCCTAAATTTCAATCTAAGAACGCTCCCAAATTCGTAAAGGTCCCAGTTCCCTCCAAACCGTCCTCTCTTTAATCCCTCTACGTAGGATTACCCCAGACAACCCATCGTCTGCTGTTTTTTCTCGCGGAACCCTCAGTCATGCCAGGACAAACTGTCTTCGAAGTTCTCAGTTCCGTTCTGCTCCCAGCCACCAAGTCCACCAATTAAGCGCCTCTCTTTCTCCTCCGCCTGCTCGCCCCTAAACGCTTGCTCCTTCACCAGCGAATAACCCCCGGGGACCTCAAGTTATTTTTTTATTTAACAAGAACTCCCCTGGTGGGCTCAAATTTAAAACCGGATCGGTTAATGGTTGCCGGGTTTCAACCCTGGTCAGAGATACGGGATGCACGTGCATTATCCTATTGGAAAAGCTGCTGCCCCCAGTGATAAATTTGCAGTAGTCCAGGACTACTTGGGACGAGCCAACCACTTCTCAGTGGTGCGTTGTTTCATCGAAAGCCGATATTTCAGCGGTTGGGCTGACGTCGTATCAGCTCCTATTAAATTCTGCGCCATATTAGTCGATCAGAGCCCACAACACTCCCCTAATCCCGTTGCTAGCCCCGCAATCACGAGGGACTAAGCCCAAAAGAACGAGGCACCCCCCGTGACTTTAAAACCCCCTTTTCCCCCCAAGTACGAGACTCTTAACAACGACTCTTTTGTAAAGGCACAAAATGAGTGCCGTATCCTATAGCCATTGTAAGAAAAGTCGAGAACCAACGAGCGCAGATCCATTCGGGGTCGCAAGAAGGTTTCCTACCTCGTTGAGGGTAAACTGTTATTTCTTTCCAATTCCGTTCCTAACCACTCCTCTACGCGCTTGCTATGTATCTCCCGATTCTATGTCCCACAAGTACTCAAAATTGCCCACGATGGGTTATTAGCTGGCCACTTTAGTCATAACAAGACATTCCAGCGAATCATTTATCATTTCTTTTGGCCTGGCGCTGCCCAAAAAATCGCCGACATCTGTAGACCCTGTAACATTTGTCAAAAGACTTCGGCGAAAGGCCGAATTCATCCCGCCCCCCTACAGAAGACTCCAATTGTGTCAGAACCTTTTTTTAGAGTGGCTCTCGACCTAATTATCCCAATGAGCCCCTCGTCTAGTGAAGGGCATTCCGATATCCTAACGCTCATGGATTTTGCGACTAGATTTCCACACGCTGTCCCCCTTAAGAATATCGACAGCATGACTTGCGCAGAGGCCCTGATCTCCTTCTTCTCCCGCGTTGGCATCTCTAAGAATATCTTATCAGATAGGGGTAGAAAATTTACTTCGGAGCTCATAGAGTATGTGGGAAAACTCATATTAGTTAAGCCCCTTTTCACAACCCCGTTCCATCCAGCCGCAAACGGCGTCTGTGAAATATTGAATGGGTCTTTGCAGGCCGTCCTTTAGAAACTGTGCATCGATACCTGCCGGCCGCCATGTTCGCCTGCAGGTAAATTCCCCACCGAACCCTAGAGTTTGCTCCCTTTGAACTCCTTCGCGGCCGAAATGTTCGCGGCCCGATGAGCATTCTCAATGAATTGTTTTTCAACCCCTGGCTGGATGAGAAGGTCAAGTCTTCATACGCATACGTATTGGATCTTTTAAACTGTTTGGAGGAATGCGCGGACATTGCATACAAAAATGCGGACTTGAACCTGGAAAATTACAGGATTTATTTTGACATTAAGTCAAAAGAAAGACAGTTCAGGACCGGTGACGAGGTCCTGCTTCTCCTGCACATGGAGACAAATAAACTTCTTTCCCAATTGAAAGGCCCCTTTTCACTCCTCGAAGCCCGTGGGCCCGTGGACTACCTCATCCAAACGCCCTCTGGTAAAAAAGTGTTTCACGTCAACATGCTCAAATGTTACCTACCGCCGCGCCTGCATCAACAATATTGCTGCCCTGGACGAAGAGGCCGTGATGGAAGCCTCTAATCCCCACGAGCCTCTTAGCCTAGTCTAGAGAGTTTTCATAGAAGCTGATAATGACCACCCACTCTTGTTGCTCCTTAGAACGTACAGGGACCCTCCCTCAGGAGATCAATCTAAATCCCTACCTGGAGCCCGCTTAGAAATCCCAGTTATCCCCGTTGTTAAAGGCCTACCCGGACGTCATTTCCGAGAAGCCTGGTTGCTCGAACCAATTCGACCATGACATAGTATTGACCACGCAAGTACAAATTCGATCTATTCGTACTCTTTGCCCATTCATTTGCGATCCGCGTTCAATGCAGAGGTCGAAAAACTTGCTAAAATTAGAAAAAATCGAACCCTCCTCTTCTGATTACTGTTCCCCCATTGTTATGGTTCGGAAGACCAGTCCTTTTGAATGTGTGTGGACTTTCGAAAACTTAACGCCGTGACGGCTTTCGATGCTGAACCTATCCCGTTGATAGACCAGAGCCTACATTTGTTCGAGAACGCCAAATTTATTTGGCGTACTATCAAATTCCACTCAAGGAAAGTGTTCGAAATTTTACTGCCTTCTCTACATAAAAAAGGGCTTATGCAAGTTAAGTGCCTTCCATTTGGTTTAGTCACTGCTTGTAGTAATTACAACATAATGATGGGCCGCATCTTAGATGCTCTGAACCATGTCTCATTCTATTTTGATAATGTGTACGTAGCTACACGCACATGGGATGAACATCTAATCGACCTTCGTTCACAAGTACCTTGGATTTCAAATTGTGGAAAACCAAAAAACGCCCCAGCAAGAAAAGGTCAGGGCAGTTTCAGATATGCCCCTTCCCCGTACTAAGAAGCAGATATGTTCCTTCTTGGGCTCAACATCCTTCTACCGATGCTTCGTCCCCAACTTTGCCAGCTTAGCATCCCCCTTGAACTCCTCCCTTAAGAAAAACTCTCTAGATTCCCTCGTTTGGAGCCCCAAGGCAATTTCTCACTTCCAGCAGATGAAGGATAGGCTGATATCTGCCCCCATATCGCACCCGACCAAATTGTTTGGAATCCGTATGGATGCCAGCAACGATGGCATAGGTTGCGTGTTGCTGCAGTATGAAAAAGATGGGAATAGCTATCCTTTCGCTTATGCAAGCCAGAAGCTGTTGCCGTGCGAAAGAAACTATGCAGTAATAGAACTTGAGGCTCTAGCAATAGTCTTTGGTGTCCGGAAATATAAAATGTATCTGATAGCCTAGCGCTTATGCGCTGGGCTATCAGATACATTTTATACTTCCGGAATATCAATTAATGGAACATCAATTCCAAATTTTGTATTTAAAGGTAGTGAAAACTGTGTAGCAGACAGTCTTAGTAAGAATCCAGTAGATGACCCTCCTACCCTAAGGTATGACTCCACACATCTTATAAGTTTATGTATATATTCGAGCTCGTTGCTCTCCCATGTAAAATTTATTTTTGTGCGTGTGTGCATACGGCCGTATTTTAGTGTTTTGCTTGTATATATGTGTTGTCATTATTAATTTCTTTTTATTATTTCCTGGATTGTCCATCAGCTGGATTGATTCCCTATTCTAAATTGTGGTATTGCTTTTACATGAAACTATATATATTTTAATTATGTAATGTATTACCCAGTAACTTTGTTTGTGTAGGTTTTATCCATCTTTTGGGATCAAACGGAGCAAATCCTCTTTTGTAGCTTGATGGCCGGTGTGTCGGCTGAAATTTTACTATGGATAAATTTTGGTCGATGCCCTCTTTCCTTTTCCTTCGTGTCAGGAAAAACACTCCACGTGGAGTAAAAAAAGGCTCTGTATTCAAAGAGAAAAAAAAGAAGAAAAAATTTCAATATCAGTTAAGCTGAGCGCTCAAAGCTTTCACCGCGCCTATAAAATGCTAATCTCTGTAATCGGCAAAAGGATAGCCGAAAGTTCCACCCACATCGTTGGAGACGATTAAGAGAGAAGTCGGTCGACAAAAGCTAATCCCTCTCGGCACGGGAAGCTTCCTCTCAGACGTCTGTGCCGTGCAGAAAAGGAGCACCATAAAAAGTGGCCTTTCATATAAATACCCTGGGTCTTTCAAAGATCGGCAGATTGAGTTTAAGATCTCGTTACCTTTGGTTCAGATCGTGTATCTGTTTCCCCAAGTCCCTGGTATTCGCGTATACCATCGAGGTTGGATCTCACCAGGCAGATCCATATCTTTTGTGAAGGTCTATTCTGTTTAGAGCAAAGCCTCGAATCGTTTTGTCCCAGAAGGACTGGCCGGGATTTTTCTCATCTCATCAGAACGTTTCCTCAATTATCTCCAGTTTCCCGTGTGAGATTTCACGCTGAGCCTCGTCAGCGTCTCGATTTTTGGAGGTTTCACTTCTCTGGAGCCGATATGCCTTCGTCCGTCTTCAAGGAGGATCATAAACTCGTATTCTATTCCCCCCCCCCCTTCATCCTCGTTACCATCACAATATTCGGCCGAGAAGTACGACTATTTTCCGTCTCTATTCCCCCGCGCCGACTGACTATAGGAGTCTTTTTCCTCGAGGACTCCCTTTAAGGTAAAACGATTGCATCTCTCGTTAATCGACCAGTTTTCTGACTTTTAAATATCCCATTTAAAAGCTAATTAACAAGTAATTAACGTTACCCGATTGCCAATTTTATATAGTCTGTCAGTATCATCCTCATTTACATTTCCTGTATTTCCCGTATGTATATATATATGTTAACTAGTGATTTATTAAAAGTTATATTTTTGGTTTTCACTCTTTAAAAATATTCTTGAACTGCAACTTGTTAAATTCATTAAACTCTATCGGCCCCTGGAGTAAAATCGCACTCTTATAGCTCGTAATCAACGGATTACTTTTACGAAGTGAACGTACTTGTACGTAGCGAAGGACGCGTACGTACATTAGAGGATATATGCGGATGTAACTGTAGTATATACATATTCTCGTGGCTTTTATCTCTTTCCTTCCAACCAATAGATACATATATGTATATGTAGGGAAATCGTCACTTCCCCCCCCCCCCCGAACCCGTTCACTCTTGGTGGAGTCACAAGGCGGTTACCGCAAAGACATCTGGCCCAGGCATCGGCGAGTCAAAAGCGTAACCACAGCGTGGCACAACTCGGTGCCATGAAAGACCCTAAAGGTCAAAATATAAGATCTCCTCCAGGAGAGTGAGATCCAGTTTCACGTCAAATATGAAATTGGAGACGTGTTTCTCCTGGAGCCGTCCTCAAGCCCCTTTCCGCCTTACCACTCCCCCAGTGGGGTGACGAGGTATAAATGAGAAATTCTGAGGAAAATCAGGGTAGTATACGTAAGTCTCTAGGTGACGAAGTCTTCGGATCAAACCGAACTACCGAGACTGGAGAGGTAGTGTACTTGGCTCGCTAGACCAAGAAGTACCCTGCAAGAGAGGCAGGGCTACCTACCTTAAGGGGCTAAGAAGAAGTTTATCCTCGAGCTAGTCCCGGGTTATCAAACCAAACGATAAGTTAACTTTGTTAAGTTAAACTTACTCTCGCCAGAGAGACTCCTTATATCCTGGTGCACCTTAAACACAAGGGGTATTCCTCGTCCTTGAGGAACTAAGAAAAGAAGAAGGAAAAGGCTCCCCCTTGAGCCAGTTACTCGGTAACCACCCTGAACCCATAAGCTAGCTTGGTGAGGAACCAAGTTCAACTTATTGTAGCCAGAAAGACTCCTCATATCCTGGTGCACCTTAAACACCAGGGGTATTCCTCATCCTTGAGAAATTAAGAAAAGAAGAAGGAAAAGGCTCCCCCTCGGGCCCGTTACTCGGTGGCCACACCGAACTTTAAGTAACTTATTCTCGCCATAGAAACCCCCCTCCGTTATCCTCGCCCGTGAAGAAGACCCTTCCCGAGTTCAGTCCTTGTCCATGAGGAAATAAGTAACGAAGGAGAAAAGCTCCTCCTCGAGCTCGTTACTTGGTGGTCACACCGCACTCCAAGTTAACTTGATTTAAGAACCAAGTTCGACTCACTCTCGCCAGAGAGACCACAAATGCCTAGGTGTTGCATAATGCACCGTAATTGTTCTCATCCGTGAAGAACTCCCTCCCCCGGAAGAACGTGTGGACCCCCCAGCTGCCACCTTCGCCAAAACGACCGTGTGATATCGCCCAGCTACATCTGGCAAGACAGCACGCGTCGTGAGTCAATAACATTTCTGAGGCCCTTTAAACTCCAGATGAGTCCGTAAGCCTTATTCTTATATTATTGTTGTGTGTAGAGAAATTCAATATTTTTTGTGGGTAAACTAATTTAATTAATTCTTGTTTATGATCATATTCAGAGTATTGCTGTAATTAATTTTTAGATGTTGTGTATTTAATGGTTGAAGTTAAAATATAAGTTTATTTTGGGATTATTTTGCGTTTCTCTTATATCCTTACGTGTTTCGGAACGGCTCTGTTCTTTAAGATATCAAGATATCAAAATATATATTAGACACACTTAGCACTCTTAGAATAGAACAAAAAGGGGGGCATTCTACGACACACTATTATAAAAGTGGTGTCAGGTTTGTAGGTTGTTTAAAGAACCCAGCAGTGTCTAATTAAGAAAGAGCCAACACGTAAAGGAATATCATATCAGGAATAAGAGAATAATTGACGAGAGGAAAATTGGTAGAGTTAGGGGTGGTAACAATTCGAAAGTAATTGGTAGGCCAAGTGGTAAATTTGTTGTCGGAGCGGTACTTCAACCAATATAGTAGTGGGATTAAGGGTAAGTTATGCTGAGCGCTACCTGGTGAGCGGTGGCATAATTACCTTAGAATAAAGAAATGAAAAATCGACGGACCAACACAAAATGGATCCGGTTAAAAGATTTTACCAACAAGCCCAAAGTCTGGGACTTGAAGGCACAGAAATGCATGACTACGTCATGGCAGAACTAAGAATAGATTTGGATATAGAAGAAAAACAAGAATTAATAAAGTTGGATAGAGAAACAGAGGATGTAATAAGAGAGGAAAAAAAAGAATGTGAATTAATGGAAATACAGAGGAACCGAAAAAGTGAAGAATCCCGAATACAGCGGACAATAGAAACAGAGGAAAGAAGAATGCTGAGAGGAGGTGAAACAAGCGAAAGAATAATACTGTTGAAAAGAGAAGCACAGCAATTCAGAATAACGATAGAAAGGGAAGATGAGGAAAGAAGACTAAAGATAAAGCTGGAAGATGAAGAAAGAAGAACTCGACGGGAAAACGAAATAGCGACGGAGAAAAAGAAGCCGAGGACAGGAGAATGAAGAGAGAAAAAGATTCGAAAGAGAGTAGAATAAAGATAAAAAAGAAATCGATGAAAGAAGAATACAGAGGGAAAAAGAACTTGCTCAAGCTGAAAGAGAAGAGAGAGAAGAAAAGGAAAGATTGCTTGCACTCGAAAGAGCACCTATCGAGAATCTGATAGAGGTAGAGGAAGTTGGAGCTCGGCTTGGACCTAAGGAAGAACCTACGATGATAACCCAGCCAAATGGGGTTATCAGGGAAGAAGAAGAAGATAGAGTAGAGATACGAGCAGGTGTACCTGAGGATCTACCTACTAAGAAAAGTGAGTCAAATGAGTTGACAAGCAAGGAGGAAAGAGGTGCTATTGCGATACACCCAGGTAATACTAGTCAAATGGTAGACACGGATGAGTATCCCCTACACCTAGTAGTCTCCTCCCCGAACGGAACGTCCACGGAGTTACCGCTAATACGACAAGTCGTAGTAAGCGCCACGCCCATTAACGACCTCGCAGGAAAAAGTTTTCTCGATCCCCAAAGATCGAATCCAGACACGATCTTCCCATGTACCTGGTTAAAGGAGAGCTATGGGACCCACGCTCCCATCAATTATGCCCCGCTGCAACAGGCGGCTCTAGCCATAATGTTCAATTTAAAGGTAGTCAAGTACCATAAGAAGGGTAATTCGAGTAGGTTGAAATACCGCTACCATTTAGTAACATACTGGGGTAGACTCAATAACCCGAACGGCCGACTCAGGCGCGGTAAAGTATTAGAGCACCATTTTAGTATTAGCTACATCAAAGGAGCCGATAAAGTACAGCTGCTCTATAGGTGGAGACGAAAAACCATTGAGGGTTATTTCAGTACCTAATGAGCGTGAAACCGTGTATTCATTTGTTGTTCGTGTTATTTTTTATCGGTAGGATTTAAGTTCTCAAAAACTTTGGAATCTAAGGAAGTAGTTTGTTTTTTTGTTTTTTTTGTGGGTAATCGACGAATTAAGGTTTTGTAATTTTCATGTAAAATTGTAAATCGAGTAAGTCTAGTTCGACACATTGCCTGTGTAAACGCGCGCGAGGGCGCTCATGTGTAAGGAAACTTAATGTAAGAGAGGGCTCAAAGAAATACAACTTTGCTAATCTCGACTAGGTTGAGTAAGTTGTTTTGAGTTCCCGGGAGTCCCCCTCCTAATTAAGTTCTTTGATAGGAGGTGTGTAGGGGAATCGTCACTTCCCCCCCCCCCCCCCCTGTCCACCTGGGTTCACTCTTGGTAGAGTCTCAAGGAGGTTACCTCAAAGAGATCCGGCCCAGGCATCGGCAAGTCAAAAGCGTAACCGCAGCGTGGCACAACTCGGTGCCATGAAAGACCCTAAAGGTCAAAATGTAAGATCTCCTCCAGGAGAGTGAGATCCAGTTTCACGTCAAATATGAAATTGGAGACGTGTTTCTCCAAATCTCGAATGCTAACGAGGAACCGATGTTTGACTTCGTGGGAAAAACCGTTGGCCAAAAGAACTCTCCTGGGGCCGTCCTCAAGCTTCTTCCCCCCTTACCACTCTCCCAGTATGGTGACGAGGTATAAATGAGGAAATCTGAGGAAAATCGGGGTAGTATACGTAAGTCTCTAGGTGACGAAGTCTTCGGATCAAACCGAACTACCGAGACTGGAGAGGTAGTGTACTTGGCTCGCCAGACCAAGAAGTACCCTGCAAGAGAGGCAGGGCTACCTACCTTAAGGGGCTAAGAAGAAGTTCGTCCCCGAGCTAGTCCAGGGTTATCAAACCAAACGATAAGTTAACATTGTTAAGTTCAACTTACTCTCGCCAGAGAGACTCCTTATATCCTGGTGCACCTTAAACACCGGGGGTATTCCTCGTCCTTGAGGAACTAAGAAAAGAAGAAGGAAAAGGCTCTTCCTCGAGCCAGTTACTCGGGGACCACACCGAACCCATAAGCTAGCTTGGTGAGGAACCAAGTTCAACTTATTGTCGCCAGAGAGACTCCTCATATCCTGGTGCACCTTAAACACCAGGGGTATTCCTCATCCTTGAGGAATTTAGAAAAGAAGAAGGAAAAGGCCCCCCCTCGGGCCCGTTACTCGGTGGCCACACCGAACTTTAAGTAACTTATTCTCACCAGAGAAACCCCCCTCCGTTATCCTCGCCCTTGAAAAGACCCTCCCCGAGTTCAGTCCTTGTCCATGAGGAAATAAGTAACGACGGAGAAAAGCTCCTCCTCGAGCTCGTTACTCGGTGGTCACACCGCATTCCAAGTTAACTTGATTTAAGAACCAAGTTCGACTTACTCTCGCCAGAGAGACCACGACTGCCTAGGTGTTGCATAAAGCACCATAATTTTTCTCATCTGTGAAGAACTCCCCCCCCCCCCCCCGGAAGAACGTGTGGACCCCCCAGCTGCCACCTCGCCAAAACGACCGTGTGATATCGCTCAGCTACATCTGACAAGACAGCACGCGTCGTGAGTCAATAACATTTCTGAGGCCCTTTAAACTCCAGATGAGTCCGTAAGCCTAATTCTTATATTATTGTTTTGTGTAGAGAAATTAAATAATTTTTGTAGGTAAATTAATTTAATTCATTCTTGTTTATGATCATATTCAGAGTATTGCTGTAATTAATGTTTAGATGTTGTGTATTTAATAGTTGAAGTTAAAATATAAGTTTATTTTGGGATTATTTTGCGTTTCTCTTATATCCTTACGTGTTTCGGAACGGCTCTGTTCTTTAAGATATCAAGATATCAAAATATATATTAGACACACTTAGCACTCTTAGAATAGAACAAAAAGGGGGGGCATTCTACGACAGTATATATAGACGTATTGTCTGAGGAGTGAGCTATTCTTCGACAAATATATATATATATATATATATATATATATATATATATATATATATAATATATATATATATATATATATATATATATATATATATATATATATATATATATATAAAGTATTATGACAGCCAATTGACGCTCATTAACCCTTAAAACTAAGCCATACGATACAGATTAAAGTGAAAAGACAGGAGGATGGGAGTGATTGGTAGGTGAGCTGAGTTTCTAGCAGAATAGTTTTAAGGGGAGAGCTCAAATATATTCAGGATAGGTTCAGAGAGTATTTTAAAGAGGATTTAGTGGTGTTCAGTTCGACTTTATGTATTAGGAAAGGGTTAAATGTTTTTAAGGAGGCTCACTTGGTTTTAGCAAGGCATATTGGGTGTTCAGTAACGACTTGCACCATATGGGATGCTGACCCTCGTATGTTCCCCGCTATTACAGTACCATGGGCAAAGGATAGGTGGATGAGTTCTATGGGAGGGGTGAAAGGGTTTGGGGGAGGGTCCACACTATATTAGGCACACACAAACTCGTGTCTCTGGCAAAATTTTCGTATTAAGAGCAATCATTGAACCCCAAAGAATAATATTAATCATTGCGTGATAGTATTATTCCATTTGAATTCATATTTGTCGTATGAATTAATAGTCACATCACTTAAAGTTTATAATAATGAAATATGAATGATAGTGGTAGAAAGTACTACTAGTAAAAATAATTCTAATTATATTAGCTAGTTCTCAGAGTTTTAAAAAGGGTGATCCATTCAGCAGTTCCTAGTGTATCACGTTTAATATAAAGCTTTACACTATTTCGCTATATTTTAGGATATTTTTTCCTGACCATACATGTTGCAGGCTAGTAAAATTACAAAAAATACACTGTGCCTTTATTACAATAAATTAATAAAACAGAAAATCCTAAAAAATATTGAAAGTTTGTCAAAGGTAACGTCAAAATGCTAGCACAGAAATGTCAGGTTGTTCTTATTAGCCAAACATCCAGAAAGTTTGAAGACAGAAATCAACTCTTTCTGTAAATATTCCCCACTCCCATTTTTCACTTTAATCGTCATTCTGTAATTCACATTCTGATCCATTCAATCATTTCTTCCCATTAAGGTGTTCTACTTGTCGATTATATTTGGGTGCTCAAAAGTAATATTTTTATTATCTCTGGGTCACCAGTGAGAGGCTTTTTTACAAAATAATTTGCTGTAATATTTGATGCTACTAATACAGCCACATTAACTATATTAGGAACGATTGAGTTTTTATTATTGGTATCGCACACGACATCTATCGTGCCTCGCGCTTCCTTGTTCACTTGCTTGACAGATTTCAGAGGATAATTTTTGGTAATCCGTTGTCTCTTATAGTCCTTATTTTTCTATATTTCATTGTTTGTAATTATTGAAAAGTGGCAAATTTGTAAAATAATTGTAAAACCATTAGAGGAAGTGCTCTGATGTGACTTGGTGAATTATCTAGGAGATGCAAAGGTATTCTTTCACCTTTCCGAAATGGCTTCTCATTGTTTTGATTTATACATTGATATATAACATATATATTTAAACAGTTAGATTTACTAATCTATTAGTAAAGCACCAATTCTTGAATCAAAATAACACTTTATTATTTAGGATATATTTCCTACAAAGATAAAGATTGAACTATGATAGGCTTTAGCGTACCGCTTGTTCTAAAATGAAAGATTCTCTCTAAATCTTTTTTTCGATATGGTTTCTGATATTACTGCTTGTAGGCCATTTTTTTGTGTCCACGAATCGGTATAAGATCTTATCTTCAGGCAAGGAGAATTCCACTTGCAGCTCTCATAGTGATACAATTTCTTTTTATTCTTCTCCTGCGTTAATCGGCGAGTTTATTAAACAGTCATTACCATTAATTCACATTTTTCTCCTGTCGATGTATTTTCAGTATCAACTCAAGAAGATTCAAATTTTCAATATTTTCTTTCCTCTACTCCATAAGATTTTACATTGAAATTTGCAGTGGAAACCAAACAGATTGGAGTAAATTTGTTTGTACATCGCCTACTAATGAGAAACAATACCTCCGTCCGTTTCTTTTTCCCTTATTAAATGACTCCTTTCATTGCCATACATAGCTCATAGATATTTATATAGAACTTCTCTGAGTGTACCTGCCAATTCAGTGGTTGAGTCAGAATCATAGTTTGGGACACATCATCCTTTCCAATCCATTAACACTTTTTATTAAGAAAATTGGGAGGCTAAAAATATCTAAAGCTATGATGTCTTAAAATATAGTTTTCAAATATACAATATATATTTTTTAAATTATACCCGTGTTTTACAACATAATATATCCTATATCTTCTCTTTTCCGGAGTCTTTTCGATAAGGGGTTATTATTCCTTATTAGGGCACTCATATCGACATGGAAGGGGTGTCCAGCAGTTTGTATTCACACTGGGTTCCAAGACCGCTGGTCATTCTCCAATGAATAACATGAAAAACATCAAAATAGTGACGCCGAGTGCATTTGTGTTTTATATTGTTTAAATTTTGTAATAATAAGCAAATATTTCACTATTGTGAAAGCTAAAAAACAACATTTTCTTTGATTGTTAAAGAAATGAATTAGTTGACCTTATAATAGAAAGTAAATGACATCAAAATTCGAGATTGTTCGCAGCAGCAGCCCCATGATTTAACCATTAATACTCATAAATTCTACCCTCTTCAAACCGCTTCGCCTGAGTGGTTTTCCAGCAAGTGAAAAAGTATAAACAAGTAGATACAAATTTATAAATAATAAATAGTAGACCTCAAATTAAACAGTACTCCATAAGCTTAATTGGGTATGTCATCTGTGGTAAGACATAATTTTATATACGACCTAATTGAAGGCCGTTGGTAAGTACAATTTTTAGGTTTAAACCTAATAAAAAAAATTGTACCCAGTGAGTTGATAAGTTAGTAATACCAACTCTTTAAGGTTCAACACGTAAACATAATTTTCTAAAGGCGTTTATTATTTTGCAATTTTTCAAAAGTAGTGAATATAAATTTTCACAATATCTGCTGATGAAAATTGACCAAAGATCCCTTCCCTAATTATGCAAAAATTCTTGATATGAAGTTATAATACTTTGATATAGTTCATTATATTGAATGAAATAATTGTAATTGTTTTTTCAAACGAAGTTAAAAATTGACGCATAAGGGTTATGCGTAGGTCGTAAAACCATGTCTCGTCAGTTAGTTGACCGGATAACCAGAAATCATTTGAAGCCAGTGGGAAGGAAGATACCAGTTAACACATTAACATTTCAATGGAGAGACCTGGCATATTTCATGATATGCGTTTTTTTCTGATCTTTCATTTTATGGGGGGGGGGATGCGTTTTAACCTTTTATCACACCATTCCGCTGGGACCTCAGAGACTGGAAAGACCAAAGGCACCCGTCTTTGGTCTTTCCTCCCTCGTTGAAGGAGAACCTTGATTCTATTGATTTTATTTTTTCTTTCCTTGCGGCCCTTAGTCCCTTCTGTAGGTCTCAGCCTATGAGTCAGGTCAGTACTGAGGCTCTTTATTGCAAAGGCATGATCCTCTTTTCCTAGGAGAAAACCATCTTCTGGGAGAAGTACACTTTATTTCTATTATTACGGTCACAGCCCACTTCTTAGGGGCGCTGCCACCACCAGATTTAGCTGTGCTAGCATGAACATTGAGCAGGATGAAAACCGGTGAACCTGCACTCTGAAAGAACAAAAATATAATGCATTTCAATCTTGAAGGTTTGAACGACCCCACGGAGCTAGCTTCACTTATAGCTAAAATCTGTCTTACCCTTTAAGTGTCTGCACGTTTAAGGCCCAATGATTTCAAAGAGCCAGATCTTTTAAACGAGAATCGGCTACTGGCTCGATAGGAGAGATCAAACACCTTGTACTTGCTCTCATATTTGAATAACTGGGACTTAGGAAATCTTTCCCTATGCCAAACGTGGAGGAAGAGAGGCCTCTTCCCCATCAATAGCGGAGGAAGGGAAGATATTGGCCCTGTCGGAGTCAGAAGAAAGGAGCTTATCTCCCTGCCGAATGTGAAGTTTAACGAAGCTCTTCAAGCAGAAGGAGGTGTGCAATAGCCACACTTTCTTGCTGGCACCTACTTTGGATAGGGGTCGATAGTAAATAGCTCGGTATAAATTGATTTATATGCAAGGTTGGTCTTGAATAATATTAGAGCACACTTGAATATTAGGATAGCTCGTCACCTCAAAAAAGTAAGGAAAGATGGGTGCTAGGCTATGTATATATAGCTTCCAGCTATTCACACCAATCCCTTCTAAATTTTTTTGCTTGCAAAGGTCATCTTCCAGGCTGTAGAAAAAAAGATATTCACATCAGACACATAGGCAAACCAACGGAATTTGCAGATTAGCAGGTCAAACCCAAAGGTCAGCGGCTTCCAACTGAGCAAACAGAAAGACGGTAGGGCTCAAGAATGTACTACTTAATTAATCTTTCTCGTCGTAGACAGAAGGTTCGATATGTGAAGATGAAACTTAGAAAACAAACGTCAGATCAGGAGAAAAACCCACGGATTTTAGTTGGCATGGTAGCCAACAAAACAGTTAAGACCACCCACCAAAAGCAATATAAGCATAGACACCAAATAACGGTCATTGAGTTGAAGTATGCCTGGTAAACGTTAGGAATATTTTTACTAGGGCAAAAAACGCTAATTCTTTTAATGTGTTGCTAATGGAGGTTCTGAACTTCTCTTCTGAGAAGGAATCAAGTAACTTGACAGGTTAATATTATGTTGTCCAGAAAGTTCTTTGCGACTTGAATAGTTGTCCTTAAACTCAAAACGCTGCATAAAGTTTAAAATTATTTATAGAACTTTTCGAACTAACCGATACAATAAAAAAATTCAGAATAAATGGAAAGACAGTTAAAGTTTTTGAAGACCACTTGTTTCACTACGCAGTGGATGTAGTAGCGAAAGATACCACAACCACATAATCTTACTTTGGGGGCGTTGGCTCCTGAGGGAACGTAGTCCTCAAAATGTCAATTGTAGCATGGTTGTCCAAACTACATCTGATAACCTAAGAAGATGGGCGAGATGTGGTTTGTAAAGAAAGTTGCAAAGAATAATAAAAAGTATTTGTGTAGAGAGACTAAAGGTTTCAAACATAAGACTCTACAAAGTATATCCATTTTGGTTTCATTCAAACGGTTTCACTGTGGAACATATTAGTACAAAAAGCTTGTTATCCACTTTCAAAAGCATTCAAAATTTTAATTTTGAAAAAGACAAAGGAGAAATTCGGATAATAGTATGTGGCAAATGGAAGCAATACATGTCTTGCTTTGGTAGATAAGGCAATATATTGTGGAATTTTGGCTCGGCAAGAAGCACCAAGTGTTTAATCCTCAAAGTTTTGTTTAATTAAACACCATAGGAAAAGGCAATTTGCAGAGGCTAATTTAAAAATAAATATGTTGAAACTATCAAGTTTATAATCAACTATTAGATGTAAAATACGACATAAAATTGTAATGTTTGCTCATACATTAATCATCGAAAGGTTGAATATGGAAGTCAACACCCATCATGGAAGATTTGTAGCCCCCAATTCGCATCTTTGCGCAATTAGGAGCGCTGTGCATGGATACAATATAAAAGATCGTATGCTCTCTTGGAACTCACTCGACATATGTACATTCCCCTGTAAGATGACCTTTATCTCTTATCCTGTGACAGTTACCAATCCATTCAGCCAGGTGAGCAAAAAGATGGCTTGCTAAACGAATTTTCTTCCATTTTTCGTTTCTTGAATTAACAAAGTAACTAGACTTGCTGGAGGCTTGAGAGCTTCAACTAGCACTGTTCGGCTCAATGAAATTCCGTACTAGTTATCACTTATTTAGAAAATAATGGTCAACAGAATCTCTTATTGGCTAAAAAGTAAAATAAACACAATAGTTGTATCACTCGCTAGTTGGTGATTACCTTAAGGCCATTAATATCAAAACAACTGATTTATAGGATTAATCACATTAGTGGAATGAATATGTTAGTGCGTCGTAAGTTAACCCAGCACATCTTACACCAGATTAATATAGATTGTCGTAGAATAGACTCTCGACGATATACCATATATAACTATTCGTTGAGGGAACTTCTTTAATTATCTTTAGAGTGCGTGGATGTCTGGCGGGCCGATATTATGTATCTTCGATATGCTTAAGAAGTGGAACTGAGCTCAAGGATAATAATATTGCTATCATTAATAAAATAGAGTTTTATTAATAATAACTATCAACAATACACAAAACGGAAAATATTGACATAAACAGAGAATGGAAAGGGTCGTGGGGGCTCGAGCTAATCCGAGGATTAAAAGATTTAAAAAGATAAAACAAATATAAAGTTAAAGAGATGGGATGGTTCGCTAAACCATTTAAGGCACAGGATAGAATTGACAAAAGGGTTAAATACTCAAAGGTAACGTTCGGCTTACTTAATTTTATACTAGTGGTGCAGAGAAAGTCGAAGTGAAGGAATTTTCGGTCCGCTGGCGAGTTCCAGCCGAAGATGGGAAATAAAAGGATCCTGACGTGGCGTCTTGGAAATGAGAACCGTTTCTCGACGAACGGCTTGAAGAACAATGGCTGTTCTACGTTGTTCTCCTCTGAACAACAGGGGGGGAGAGAACCGTCTTTCGTCTAGGGGCTCAAGAACAATGGCTGTCTTAATGTTGTTCTCTTCTGAACAACAGGGGAAGGGGTAAGAACCGTTTCTTGTCAACGGGCTCGAACGAACAATGGCTGTTCTAATGTTGTTATCGTCTGAACAACAGGGGGGGGGGGGTGAGAACCGTCTCTTGTCTACGGGCTCAAGAACAATGGCTGTTCTAATGTTGTTCTCTTCTAAACAACAAGGGGGAAGGGTGAGAACCGTTTCTTGGCGAACGGACTCAGGTGGCTGCGATAACGCGCCAAGCTTCAAAGCGAAGATGCACGTGGGAGCATCGTTGTTTTAAATAATATGTGATAGGGGTTGAAATTAACGCGGCCTCAACCCGTTCAAATCACACCCCTCCATTCCGGGGGAAGTTGTCACTTCGAAAAAAAGAGAGAAGGTACAACGATAGAGCTCCGTTGTGGGGAACTCGTTTTCTTGTACCAACCGTACCTTCCTGCACCTTACTAGAATTACCTCAATACATATGATTATTTTGATCTTTTGATTATAAGGGAAAATAACCTTTAATACAAACTTAATAAAAAAAAGGCATGGAACAATGAAATGGAATAAAATTAGTACCTATGGGACAAAATAATTTATACGTAATTTAATGGGTACAAATATATACATACAAAAAAATATAGACATTGAGCGCTACAAAATTCAGACATACATTAACAAATTATATTACAAGAGAATCTTAATTTAAGTCGTACAAGACGGTATATACCTACATGGAGATACTAATTCTATGAATACAATTACTCTACGCTATTCGGTAACGCATTCCTACTGAGTGCGTCAGCGACCTGGTTATCGGAACCTTTTATATAATTTATTTTAAATTGATATCTTGCAAGAGTAAACTCCAGCGCAGATTCGGCCGTTGGAGTGTCGCACATTCCTAATATAGGCTAACGGACGGTGGTCGGTTCTTATCTGAAATTCTTTTCCTATCAAGTACCTTTTGAATTTTTCTATGACCCAGATAGAGAGAGCTTCCTTTTCTATAGTGGCATATCTCTTTTCGCGTGGTAATAATTGACGACTAGCATATGCAACTGGATGACTCGTTCCGTCATCCTCGTATTGAAGGAGTACACCTCCAATGCCCTCGTTGGACGCGTCGGTCTTAATCCCAAAGGATTTTTCCGGGTTGGGCAATTTTAAAATGGGGGCAGAAATGAGCTTACTCTTGAGCTGATTAAAATGGGAAATAGCGACATCATTCCAACGTAGACGATCGGGTGAATTCTTTTTTAAAAGGAAGCTGAGGGGCACCGAAATTGCAGCGAAATTCGGAACGAATCGCCGATAGTACGAAGCTGATCCTAGGAACGATCTAAATTGCTTCTTTCTAATCGGGAGGGGCATGTCGGCGTTTGCCTTAATCTTATCCTCTTGGGGACCGAACTTGCTTTGTCCTATTTTGAAACCCAAATATTTTATGGTTTCGTGGGCAAAATGGCATTTGCTGGGGCCAATGGTGAGGCCATTTTCGCGCAGTCGCTCGAAAAGAGCTAATAGGGTGGTTAAATGGTGACTCCATTCAAATAGTTCTTGTAGCTGACTCTTTTGATGTGGTGTCAGCTGCGCGTCAATATTCAGGTCAGAGGGTTCCAAAGACTCGCCTGGTAGGGAAGGAGGAGGGTAATCGGCATCAGGTTGGGTGCACACTATCTGTATTACATTAAGGGACTCCGCGGGGTAATCTTCTTCAAGCGCCGATATTTCGTCCAGTTCTACGAAGGTATCTCCATGGGCGCGTTGGAGGTTCTTTTTTTTCTTGGGGTCCACGGACAGTCTCCGTGTCCTTGTTTTGGGCCTTATCGCCTAAGGGTGTTAGTAATTCACACTCCTTTTGTGCCGTCCTAAAGTCCTGGTTAGGGGTCTCCGAGAAATCGGACGGTATCGGGGTTCTGATGGGGACGGGCTCCTGGGCTTCTTTCTTAGCTCGGCCTCGAAGAAGGGCGGCCTGAGACACAGGGTCGGAACTTACTTGGGGGCTCTGTCCTATAAGTACAGAACAGAATTGTACGGGTGCTGAAATGACTTCAGCCTAGCCATCAAAATATTGACACTGCAGGTAACATCTAATAACGGGGAATTGGTTCGCCCACCCAAGGTAGTCATGTACCACTTCAAATTTTTCGTGGTTAGGGTCCACTGGGGGGAGGAGTTCGTCGGACCTGATGAAACACGTACATCCTGTGTCCCTGACGAAAGTCGATACTCGGCAGCCGTTCACGCTGCCCTCCTCAAATTTCAAAGTTCCCGATGAACTTTTATCAAAAATAAAATTTACCTGGTGGCCTGACGGAGGGGGAGAAGTTTCTGCTTGGGTCTGCACCACCGGGGGAGCTGGGGTTGCACTAATCTGGTGAACTTGGTGGGCTGGTCCGCTTTTAAGCCTAGAATTTTGGGGGCAATTCCAGCTCATGTGGTTTTCTACACCACAGGTGAAGCATATGATTGGTCGCTTCGGGAAGAGAGATGGAGGAGAAATCTTAACGGGAGGTTTGGAGTCCCGTTTTTGGTTTGGGGGAAAGAAGTTTTGGGGTTTTACGGGGCTCGGAAACTTCGTCGGCTTTCCTGTGAAGGGGCGCGAATCCTTCTTCTTTCCTTGTAGGGGGATTGGTGAGAAATCCGATTCTCCTTTGGGTATAAATTATGGCTTGCGGCATAGACATCCGCTTCTTCGGTACATTCTTTAAAAGTCTGGCACCGACGATCCTTGACGAACGCACGGATCTCCGTCGGGAGAGACGCCAAAAATTGATCTCGCAACACGAAGTCTGTTAAGGACTCGTAGTTCGGATCAACCTTTGAGGATTCTAACCCAAATTTAAAATTCCTCTGAAGAATGTATCCGAATTGACGGAACGTCTGTCCGGGTTTTATACGACCTCCTCGAAATTCTTGGCTGTAGAAATCGGGAGTCATATTATGAGCGGCCAATAACTTAGCTTTTAAGGTGCTGTAGTTAATTGTACACTCAGATGGTAAAGATATAAAAATTTCGCGCAATTTACAATTTAACAGGGAAAGTAATCTGGCTACACCTTCAGCCTCCAGATCCATGTTATTGATTTCGAGGATCTTTTGAAGTGGGCTAAAAATGCTCCGAAATCCTTTCCATCCTTGAAATTAGGGAGCTTTAGTGAGAGATTTGGGGGGGGATTCTGAACGTGAACTGGCGGACCGTATTTTTGCTTCCACACGATCTAATTCAATCTGATGGTGAAGCTCAGCTTGTCTTATCCGTTCCTCTCTTTCTCTTTCTTCTCGTTGGATTTCTTTTTATTCTCGTTGGATTTCTCTTTCTTACTCTTTTTTTTGCTCCTCTTGAACGTCCTCAATTAGTTCTTTTCCGGAAAGTCCCAAGGACTCTCCTTGCGCTTTAAAGATTCCGAACTGGGTCATCTTTGCAATTGGGGCGCACTAGTCAACCTACTAATATTCCTTGCAACAAGAATTATGCCTTCTAGAGAAATTAGCCTACCTAAATATGGGCACTGACCTATTCGTACTTGGTTTCTCGATCTAAATAACTACTGACTAAAATAAAAAAAAAAACAAACAAATTATTATAACAGTTCCTTGAGCTACTCCAGCTTCTTAAGTTTCAAAAAAGGGGACAGCAATCGTAAAAACAACAGGGAACTACTATACTCTATTATTATAACGAATAACACTATGCTTTAATTGACTGAGACCAGTGTTTGCAAAGATATAGCGTTAAACCTTACACACCTGATACCAAATTTAAATAGTATATATATATATATATATATATATATATATATATATATATATATATATATATATATATGTCGTAGAATGGACTCTCAACGATATACCATATATAACTATTCGTTGAGGGAACTTCTTTAATTATCTTTAGAGTGCGTGGATGTCGACGTGAAGGAATTTTCGGTCCGCTAGCGAGTTCCAGCCGAAGGGGGGGAATAAAAGGATCCTGACGTGGAGTCTTGGGAATGAGAACCGTTTCTCGACGAACGGCTTGAAGAACAATGGCTGTTCTACGTTGTTCTCCTCTGAACAACAGGATGGGGAATGAGAACCGTCTCTTGTCTACGGGCTCAAGAACAATGGCTGTTCTAATGTTGTTCTCTTCTGAACAACAGGGGAAGGGGTGAGAACCGTTTCTTGTCAATGGGCTCGAACGAACAATGGCTGTTCTAATGTTGTTATCGTCTGAACAACAGGGGGGAGGGAGGGGGTGGAGAAACGCCTCTTGGCAACGGGCTCAAGAACAATGGCTGTTCCAATGTTGTTCGCTTCTGAACAACAAGGGGGAAGGGTGAGAACCGTTTCTTGGCGAACGGACTCAAAAGAACAATTGCTGTTCTACGTTGTTCTCTTCTGAACAACAGAGGAAGGGGTGAGAACCGTCTCTTGGCGAACGGGCTCAAACGAACAATGGCTGTTCTAACGTTGTTCTCTTTTTGAACAACGAGGGGGAAGCCTTGTGGACTTAGCGTCACGAAAGGCTCGAACCTTGGCACTCAAGGGATATTTTCCTCCTTCTGGACAAGTGATGGTGAATCTCGAGGTTGAGGTCCCTTGGCGCACAAAGTGAGAGAGGGTCGGGGTGATGTTTCGCGACGAAAATCTGGATCTCCACTCTGCTCTTAGTGGTAAAGTTTCCATCTAAATAGTCGAGACACTCCCTCGGCGTGGGGGACAATGGAGTGGGAGCTTCGAGGGAATGCACAGCCGAGCCTGGGAACAATGCCTTATCTGCCCATAAGCCTAACTCAATCTGGTGAGGTCGGCGTATGGGGGCGAATGGGGGGAAGATAAACCTCCTTGTTTAAACATTGACTCAGGTGGCTGCGATAACGCGCCAAGCTTCAAAGCGAAGATGCACATTGGAGCATCGTGGTTTTGTATAATATGTGATAGGGGTTGAAATTAACGCGGCCTCAAACCCGTTCTATCACATAGATGTCATAGGTTAACCCCACACACCTTACATCAGTTTAATATAGATGTCGTAGAATAGGGTCAAGTTCACCCTTTTTTTCCGAGTGCGTGGGAAGTTTCCAATATAAGCATAGTGCAAATTAACTGAAAGTAGGTTGGCCAAAAGTCGATTATCTTGGAGTTTTAGGATAACAGGAAAACGGGTACAGAAATAACTTTACTGATATGCAAATGAGTATTATGTTACAAGGTTAAAAGGAGTTTTAAAGTGAGCTATACGCACACTAGAGGTACACGGGCCTCAAGTGCTAAAGGGGAGAGACGTGGTGAGAACGGTCACTGTACAAACAAACGGACAGTATTGACCGAGGGGCGCTCGAACGACCTTGATGATAACTAAGCCGATGAAGAGGCTTACACTAGGAGGAGGAGGGGAGCGGAGAGAGCACTTGCCCAGGAGAATTGTGCGTTTCTGTTTCATCGAAGATTTGGTTCGAGGGAATAATCTTTGCCTTGGCGCAAATGTCAAACAATAGTCTCTGGATAATGACTATTATGGGGGTGAAATAAAATCTTGCTTTCGAATAACACGAATCGAGATTGAGCGCACTGCGTTCGAGGAGCCGGGAAAGCAGGTTTAGGTAGACTCACGTAAATTATCAATAATACAGGGAGCTTGAGGGATTCTGCGAGAATCGTGCAGAATCCAACGGGATGTGAATAGTGGGTACCGTTTCGGGCGGACAAAGAATACTGACGGGGCAGGGAGGATGGTGGATACTGCCTTCCAACTCTGATGCCCGAAGATTTATAGGGGTTGAATGAGAGTTTTCTCCCTCCGTCCGAAGGGAAGCGTTCTAGGGCCAGACGCATCGGCAGACGAGAATAGACTCAGCATTTTGGCGCGAGCGCGAGAAGGTTCTCAAGCCGGCTAGGCGAACTTTGTCCGACTTTAGATGAGATCTTCTGGGCTCTTACACTTGTTGCAGTTTTCTGCGATGGCCGCATTTCAGGTCATCGCGGCGTCTCACGGCGTCTCATAATTTCGCACTTCCATTAGCGGAGACCAAAAGGCTCACCCATGTGTCTGTTGTCTCTTTCTCAATTGAAGGGCGAGGTGGCGCGTATTTTCCTCTCTCTCTCTGTGACCTCTGACAATGTGAATGTTGAAAAATAGTCTCTCTAGAGTAATTTGACGTTCCCGGCTATCTTACCTATTTATTAAATTTAAGGTTATTTTTTCCTTGTGTCTCCATTTTAGTTATATGGATATCAATAATTATGGCATAAATAACTTTATCAATAACTGCCTAATATCTATGTCTCTATATATGGTGGTTAATGTTTTTATTTCAACTGTAATGGATCGCAAAATTAGGCTAATCTAGACAATTACCAACACTTTACCCTGCTATTACTGGTATTGCTGCTCTTTTGCCTTTTTTACAGCCATTTCTCTGGTTGTTCCCTTGTTTCTACTTAGAAATCCTTCGTTTTTCCTCATAAAATATCTCTCAAAATGAACCATTACACAGTCAAATCAGATGAAATTCATGAATGCCAAAGAAAACGTGGCATAAAGAAAAGAAAATAGCAATGCGTAGCCCAACTACAATGATGCCGAAACTCTTCGTTTTTGAGATCGGATACTTGTGAAATAAAACATATCGTAGTAAACAAATCGTATAAAAAAAACAAGGACAAAAATAACACCTAAACAAACCAGCCTAAACAAAGATTAATAATATAAAGGTAATAGGTTTCATGAAGCGCGTTTGATATTTCTCTTCTCCTCTCAAAAGCATATTTGCGACAGGCAGCAGATATGGACATTGAACCTATGTTTAGCTGAGTACATCTTTAAGCTACAACAAATAATACGATTCTGAATAGTTTTAATCTTGAACACAAGATTAATTTGAACGTGTTCAATAATTTGCGTATGCCAAAGAGTTAAAATCCCATCAACTTCACATGGAAAATATTTCAAGAATGACGTATGCCAGAATTCCGTTCGAGTAATCAGCTTCTATTGATCAAGAAGAATTTGTCTTTAATTGTTCAAAAATATGATCAGAAGAAGGCAGCTAAACTAAAAACGGTTGTGTAACTCGAATTATTTGTTGAAATTTAGCATAAGAAATGCAATTAATGTAAATTAAATAATTTTAAACAAACGAATGCTATAACAACACCTAAATTAATTTTACAATTTTTCTATCTAATCAGAATATACTCGTAATTATTGTATTTAAATAAAAGTAAAAGTATTGGCCAAATAAAATTTGACTTCTAGGATAGTATTTTTGTTTATTAAGTAATAATTACCGATAAGCCTTGATGGCAATGACATCAGAAGGTTTTCTAATCGAGGGTAGGAAAAAAAGGGGTGATGATAGAGGAGGTGAAATCGGAGGAAGGTATATAGCTCGCAGTGCGAAATTGGAGTGGAATTTAAAGTATCCTATTAGATATCGCCAATGCATCAAGTAAACAGGTGCTCTCTCTCTCTCTCTCTCTTTTTTTTCTTTCTCTCTCTCTCTCTCTTTTTTTTTTTCTTTCTCTCTCTCTCTCTCTCTCTCTCTCTCTATATATATATATATATATATATATATATATATATATATATATATATATATATATATATATATATATATCTTTCTCTCTCGAATCGTCTTTTGCGCATCTTTGAAACTTTCCATCATCACTTCCGAACCTCTATAGACCTAACAAAAGGAAAACGAGGGCAATAACGTCATAAAAACTATTTTCCACGTAAACGCGCTTTCAAAAGAAGGATTTGTTGAGCCAAAATTTCACTATGTAATTTTCATTTTCGTCTTTGTAAATTTTGATTTTCCTCCTACGAAAATCCTTAAATCTCCTATTTGTGTTTGTAAGTCGAAATGAGCGAAATAAGGCGTTCGAAATTTTCGAAAGGAGTTAATATATTGTCAATGTGTGATGTGAAGGATGATAATCTTAGTCTATTGAAAATTTCAAAATCTTAAGCTCCAAACTTTATAAGATTTGAGAGTCATTTTTCGTGTAAAAATCTCCTGATGACTAAGGCTAATGAAGCACCTCATCATCATTAAATCTGCTTCAGTCGATCTCTTAAATTTTCGATCATGTTAAACTCACGCTCCCAGCTTGAGCAATATCTGGGTGAGAAAAATGAGTCTCCTGTAAAATAAAACCCTTCCCTAAAAATCAAACAAACGATAAGACTTATTTCTCACTTCATTATAACTTTGTTGAGTTGGTACTAAATAATCTTGGTAGTTTTTTAACAAATGCGCTTAAAAATGTGGTATAATTTTCATATTTACCTTAGTTTTATTGCTTCAATTTTTGCCTGATCGTGTTATTTGCTAATATGTGAAATCTTATTAATGAGAATGTATGTAAGGAGTAAACTTATAATTAATGATTTTTGTTGTCAAAACTTTCGAGACTCATTCCTAAACAGATTGTTGGAGCGTAATTCCTATAAACGTCACAGATGTGCAAGAAAAGCCGGGTGCACAATGTGAGCAAGAAGACTTTCCGGTTCGCTTTCATAACCACGAGATCGAGCGAACGAGGCATATTTTTTGTCGGTACTCACAAAGTATTGCGTGAGTAAGCAATAAATACAACAAAGGCCAGAAGGAAAATAAAATGAAGATTCAAAGTACTTTTGAAATTTATTTAAAGTTCATTATCAACGAATGACGAAAATGACAGAAAACTCTTTGGGGCATTCTCCCTCTTCTAACCTTTGCTTATATATTAGTTTTCTATTGTTTTAATTTTTATATAGTTTCTCGAGAGATTATTTGAATCTTGACCATCAATGTCTACAGAGAGACTGTCTCACGTCGGCTAGAGAAAGAAAATTTTACATTCGCACACCCGCACACCCGCAGTTAAGCTGTTAACCAATCCGACGGTAAAAATTTCTCCTCCTACACTCGCTACTTAGCAGGTTACATGGACGGATGATCAATAGAGCCGAGTCCAATGATGAATCCTAGTTCAATTTGTTCTGGTATCATGGCACGATGTTAGTTCACTCGCAGAGTAGGTGAAGGCTTGTCTGCTAATGGGACTTAAATGAATGTAAAGATTTGCCGAGGAAGAGTCATGGTCTGGGTGGTGACTTTGGTAGATGGCCCCGGGATACTTGTGCTTATACGCGGCACAGTGAATGTATAAGTGTATAAGGAATTACTGCAACGCAGGTTTTTCCCCATCTGCCAGCCTCCCAAACCCAAACTACAATTTTCAAGTAGAACTAGAGGAAAAGTTCCTTTAGTGACCTGCCTCTTTTTGTAATAAAATGATAAATGGTTATTGCATTAGTGGTTTCGCATGGTTCAAATCACTTACAAGTGCCCTAGAATGACCAAATGAGGTTTCTGCTACTAGATGTCGCCACCCAGCTCCAAATTCGATGGCAGATTTTAAATCTCTAGGGTGAATAACCATATGTCTCATGGTCATATGGGTAATTTAATGGCTCTAAATGGGCACAATTGAACTTTACTCATTTTGAAAAAAAATGCGACGCCTAGACCTGGCACTTTGGCGCAGGTAAAAACGGCGCCTACCACACGACCAAGTTTGTTGAGACTTTCCAGCACGAGAAGCATAACACTAGTATGAACTCGCCTGCACAGAGTCCGTAATTGAATTTTTGGGAAGACACTCGGCGAGAGGTCTAAAGCAAGAAATCTGAAAACAGTTCATGAACCCTGGGAAATTCTCAAACATGAATGGAGCAAGATTACTGCACAAGGGTGTTAACAGTTGATTCTTTCCGTTGGCAATAGATGACAAATTATCATCCAGAATATGTCTCTATACTAAATAATAATATTAAAAAAATGTAACATGTTTTCTACTGATTATTTAATCATTATATTTTAAAACATTGTTTCTACTCTTGTTAAGAACTATGTGGGGGAATTGTAAATTTGTAGGGGGGAATCTTTGAATGATTGTGGTGGATAACCATATGTCTCATGGTCATATGGGTAATTTAATGGCTCTAAATGGGCACAATTGAACTTTACTCATTTTGAAAAAAAATGCGACGCCTTGACCTGGCACTTTGGCGCAGGTAAAAACGGCGCCTACCACACGACCAAGTTTGTTGAGACTTTCCAGCACGAGAAGCATAACACTAGTATGAACTCGCCTGCACAGAGTCCGTCATTGAATTTTTGGGAAGACACTCGGCGAGAGGTCTAAAGCAAGAAATCTGAAAACAGTTCATGAACCCTGGGAAATTCTCAAACATGAATGGAGCAAGATTACTGCACAAGGGTGTTAACAGTTGATTCTTTCCGTTGGCAATAGATGACAAATTATCATCCAGAATATGTCTCTATACTAAATAATAATATTAAAAAAATGTAACATGTTTTCTACTGATTATTTAATCATTATATTTTAAAACATTGTTTCTACTCTTGTTAAGAACTATGTGGGGGAATTGTAAATTTGTAGGGGGGAATCTTTGAATGATTGTGGTGGATAACCATATGTCTCATGGTCATATGGGTAATTTAATGGCTCTAAATGGGCACAATTGAACTTTACTCATTTTGAAAAAAAATGCGACGCCTTGACCTGGCACTTTGGCGCAGGTAAAAACGGCGCCTACCACACGACCAAGTTTGTTGAGACTTTCCAGCACGAGAAGCATAACACTAGTATGAACTCGCCTGCACAGAGTCCGTCATTGAATTTTTGGGAAGACACTCGGCGAGAGGTCTAAAGCAAGAAATCTGAAAACAGTTCATGAACCCTTGGAAATTCTCAAACATGAATGGAGCAAGATTACTGCACAAGGGTGTTAACAGTTGATTCTTTCCGTTGGCAATAGATGACAAATTATCATCCAGAATATGTCTCTATACTAAATAATAATATTAAAAAAATGTAACATGTTTTCTACTGATTATTTAATCATTATATTTTAAAACATTGTTTCTACTCTTGTTAAGAACTATGTGGGGGAATTGTAAATTTGTAGGGGGGAATCTTTGAATGATTGTGGTGGATGGAGCCTCTAATCATAGTAATGACAATGGGAAAGAGAAGTTTCTGAATCACTTTCAGCAAGTGGTCAAAGAAATTGGGAATGGGTATCAGTAGATGTATGTTCAAGAAATGAATGAATGTGTATAAATACACATTTTTGACGAAAAGGGAGAAAGAGAATGTATAGCCATGATTTGACACGATGAAACAAAGAATATCTGGAGATTTTGCTGAAACTGAAAAATGAAATGAGTAAGAGGGTGGTGGGATTCAATGTTGAAATTACATATCTGATGAATATATACATTCAGCAAAAGGATGTGTATTTATACACATTGTTTGGTCGAACGATTCAGGTGTAATTTTGTGGCATGATTGATATATGAATGATAGGCGAGAAATTGCTTTGGGTTTCTAAAGCACATGTAGTTCCTATGTACGGTTAAATTAGTTAGTGGATGGAAGTTCAGGTGTAAAGAAAGGAGGAAAGGAAGGTGGAATTGAAAGCTAAATCGGAGAGAGATGGAAGAATACGTGAGGTTTCCTTAAAAAAGGATAGAACAAGTGTATGACTATAGAATAATTAAAGATTGGACCAAATTAAAGAAGTGAGAGCGATTAGTGAATGGTTTGCATGAAACTGCGTTAGAGCAAGATAAAGAATGCAGAATGATGGATTTAAAATGCTAAGCGTGTAATTTAGAGCTACATTGAAACGTTATTGAGAATGCTTAGTAGTGCGGATGAGAGGGTAGGGTGATTCAGATGAATAGATAATTTCAAGGAAAACGAAAAGTGAAAAGAGTGCTTGACCAGCGTGAGAAAGCAAAAAGTGGAACCATTGAGATGGAAGATTAATAGCGAACCGGATGTGAATCTGAAGCTATCGTTGACGGAATTTGTAACAGTTTCGCACCGAGAGAAGAGTTGTGTGAACATCGATGATAAAAATGTCAGAAAGTGTGAATAGTGAAGAAATCAAAAGTTAATTGCTAGATGAGTTTTATAATTGAGATATGGAAGATAAGACAAATGTGAATAGATCTAATTGGCTTAGAGGGGGTAAACTTGGTGTTGCAATAAGGTATGAAAACAAAAAGGAACAAATTCATTTTAGTGAAGTGAGATGTCTGAAAAATGGAAAAGCACTGGAAGAGATGGTATATTCGATAAGATAATATACAGTGGTGATGATTGTATTGTGGAATGAGCCAGGTGGCTGTGTTGTAATGAACTAAAAATTAGAAATTCAGGTAAGGAATAGAAAAATGTTATGAGTCTAGCGTCGTACAAGAGTAAAGGAGAGAAAGAACTACAGGAAAGATATGTATGTCTAATGAGCCTTATATTCAACGGTAATAAAAAATTTCTGATTGGGTGTGTGAAAAGGATAACTGATTGATTGATATCAAATGAGGAAATTGGGTATGAAAAAATGAAAAATGAATGGAGGTAGGATATATAGGATATAGGCAAGTTAGTTGCTTGAAAGCTAAAATGGAGTGATTGATAAGAGATGAAAAATTCGTATGTAGAAAATATTAACTGAATGATTGATATGAGATGAGCAAGTTGGGTGTGTAAACAGGCGCTCCATCAAATGGCGGTGCGTCCCGCGAGTGTGTCCAATTCGGAGATTATGACTAAAAAGGATAACTGAGTGACTGATAAGAGATGAGCAAGATGGGTGTGTACGAGATTAAATGAGTGAAATATATGAAATAAGAAGGTTAGAAGTGTAAAAGGAAAATCGATTGGGTGAGAGGCGATGCGCAATTTAGGTGTGTGAAAAGGATAACTGAGTAGTTGATGAGATATAATAAAGTTGGTTATGTAAAAAGGATAACTGATTTATTGATGGAGATAAGCAAATTAGGTGAGTAAGAGCATAACTGAATGATTGATGAACGATGAACATATTGAAAGTGTAGAAAGGATAACTCAGTGATTGAGAGAGTTGAGCAGCCTGGGTGTGTAAAAAGGAAAATTGATTGTTTGATAGGAGATTTCTAACTTGGAGTTGTGAAAATGATAACTGATTGGTTGTATAGGAGATGAATAAGTTAGGTATGTAACAAGGATAACTGAATGATTAATAGGAGATAACCAAAAGGAAAATTGAGTGATTGATAGGAGATTATTAAGTTGGAGTTGTGCAAATGATAACTGATTTGTCGGTAGGAGATGAACAAATTAGGTGTGCAACAAGGATAACTGAGTGATTGAAAGGTGATGGACAAGTTAGGTGTGTAAAAATAATAGCCAAGTGAATAATAGGAGATGAGCAAATTAGGGGTGTAAAAAGAATAACTTATGAATTGCTGAGATTCACAAGTGAGGTGTGTAAAAAGGATAAATGAGTTATTTATAGGAGACGAGCGAATTAGCTGTGAAAAATGTATAATTGAGTGATTGATATGAGACCAAGTAGAATGTGAAAAAAGGCATAATTGAGTTATTGAATGATTGATCGGAGATCAGCAAAGTACGCATGTAAAAAATATAACTTAGCAATTGATATAAGATGAGCAAGTTAGGAATGTTAAATGGATGAGATGAGTCAATTGGATATGTATTTTGTTTTTTTAAAGGCCCATCTGGTGACTGCCTACTAGGGCAAAAGTTGCCGTAATCATACTACAGGCTAATATTAGGCAAGATTAAAACATAAATAACAAGAGGTAAAAAACAAACAACGAAAATATAAAAATGAACAAAGTATAAAAAACAACAACAACAAATAAAAACCCTAAACAATATCAGCAAAATAGCAGCGTGAAGGAAGCGCGCTCGGCACCGGGAGTAGGCCCGCCTCCTCTCGGCGCAGGAACAGGCGAATTACAACAAATATTCAAATAAAGTAGAGGAGATGAGCCTCTTTCAAAATGCCATATAGTCTACAAGTCTGTGTGAACGAACCAGTCCCGAGTACAAGGTATAATCGGTAGTGACCACCCTCATCCTGGTACCGGGACAGGTAACGTGCGCGAAGACCAACCAGACTGAGACATTCAATATGAATGTGGCGAAGAGTTTTGGGGACAACATAGTTGTCACAATTAGGTGCAGGCAAGCGCTCCATCAAATGGCGGTGCGTCCCTTGAGTGTGTCCAATTCGGAGACGAAGGAACGTAACCTGAAGCCGCCGTGGCATTGGGTGGAAGGTGCACGGGAACAGGCCTGGCACAATAGTACGCAACTTTAAGTTCCCCTCGACCGCCTCCCATCTTATTTGCCAAGCAGCTTAGAGGGATAGATGTATTCCACCCATGGAATCAGTGCGAGGAAGAGCGAAACGCTGGTCTGGTTGCCAAGTTTTCGCGGACTCTTTGTAACCCTCATTGGCGCACTCATTCCCCGCAATTCCCACATTTTCAGAAACCCAGCACAGGAAAATCTCTACATCCAACCGGCTCGCCATAACTGTGGTGCTACGGATACACGAACCAGTAGATCCGGAGATTCCAATGCCCCGATAGCACTCAGGGCGCTTTGTGAGTCGCTATAAATCACAATCCAGTCTCCGAACCAGGCAATCTCGTTATCTCACATACGGAGCCTTGTATTGCAACCAGTTCAGCCGTGAATACAGACCCAGTGCCTAGCAAAGCCCCTCTAACTCCAAACGGCATTAAAATTGACCCTCTTTTTGGCCTTGAAGCCATCCGTATACACTGGTACGGTTCTAGCGTGGTACGAGGTGTGCTTAAAAAGGCCGAACGCAATACTCCCGGCGCTGAGGAAGTTTGAGAGAAGAGGCTTGGCAAAAATAATGAAAGGTGGTAGCCTCTAGGTTGGAGTCCTGGCTCGAGAGCTATACCAAACTCTCACAGGAGTTTCCTAGCCCTAAAACCAAAGGGCTTCGGGTATGAATGGCGTCTCTCGGGGGCATATGCACCGTCTAGATAAGCTGCGAATGCAGTCAGAGCTTTTGGCGACTGAGGGAGGCACCGGGCTCGAGCGTACAGGCAAATAATGCACTGTGTAGGGCGTAGAGTGAGTGGTATATCACCTTCATCGACAAGTATGATGAAAAATGGGAGACGTATGAAAGGTACCAGTCGCCAGGCGAGGAGCCAGTGTGGTGAATCGACTCCACATTCCGCAATACACGCTCAACCGCGATTGCATAAAACTCGCATCCGTAATCGAGCTTGGAACGAACAAGGATCGATGAAAAAGTAAGGCAGTAGCCCTATCAGTTTCTCAAGTGTTAAATGTCACTAAACGAAGAATATCCATGGCGCGGGTACAAGAGACCCAAAAGCTGTGAATATGAGCCCCACAGCAGAGGCATTGGTCAAATACATGACCAAGTATACGGTGAAAGTCCACCACCAGCTGAAAGTCTGGGTCAGGGTTGAGCCGTGGATGGCAGCAGAACTGCATCATCTTAGTCTTGGCCAAGAAAAACGTTAACCTGTTCTCTTTGGCATAGCGAGATACGCAGTTCAATGTATGTTGTACTCGACATTCCAGAGTTAACATCTAGGCCTCGCAAAAGAGATCGAAATGTTGTCCACGCAGAGCGTAGCGAGAATTTCTTCCGGTACCACCGACATGATGTCGTTGATGTCCAGGCTAAAGAAACAATATGAACAGTTCCGTGCAAGACACCTTTTTCGGCTCCATTGGGCCGGTGAGGGCTTTTCCCCCCAAAGTACGTGGAATCGAAGATCTCGAAAATATTGTGATATAAAGTTTAGGAGGCGTCCCTTGCCTCTATCATGTGGATAGGATCCATAGTACCGTAGCGCCATTCGGTATCATAGTCCTTCTCCAGATCGAAAAACTCCGTGGCGTAGTACTGTCTACGAAGAAAGGCCTCGCTGACGGCATTTCCAAATCAGAGCTGAGCATTCATCGTGAAGTGGAACTTGCGGAAGGCGCACAGGTGGATCTCTGCTGTCCAGAATAAAAGTCTAATCTAACATACCCCAAATTCTCTATCAACTTACACACGCAGAAGGTCTCCCTAGCTTGCGAAGAGCGAGCACAGTAACGATTCACCAGGAGTCTGGGAGGATACCCTCTACCCAGTTCCTGTTGAATAAATCTAACAGAAAAGACATGCCTCACTCACCCAAGTGTCGAAGCATGGCTTACGAGACATCGTCCGGACCACGGTGGGTGGGTGGGGGCGAACTCACTCAAAGTAAACAAGTCGTTGAAGGGTTGTTTGCACCTGCAAGTAAAGTCCTGTTGGTTGGCCTCCGCATCATAACGACGAGCATTGAATTCTGGCGGATCAGCATCCCGGCTAGGGAATGCGGAGAAAGCGGTCGCGAAATATTTCGTCAGGGACACGGGGTCCGGGATTGTGTTCCCATTCTCCTGTAGAATGTGATGGGGGTCCTTCAAAAACTTGCCCGCATCCTTTTGACTCGTTCCACACCTCTGCCAAAGTTGTCTTTCCTTTTAAGTTAAGACACGTATCCCCGCCAGGAAGAGTGGCAGGCGTGCTGCCAAATTTACCGGATCCTACATACTCCTAGCTCGAAGAAATTCTACGACAAGTGAAATCGGTCGGGTGGCCGTACAATGCGAGGAAGGAGCTGTTGCCTTCGACTTATTGGAGAAGGTTGGGCTCGCAAAGCGAGTCTTTTCCTCCCTCTGTCTCGGAACCTTAGGCAGGAGGCACGGGTTCGGAGGCAGGGGTCCCTCTTTTAGAGGATTCATCGTCTTCGATTCACCCAGCCTAGCACTTGGTGTGGGCGCAGGAGTGGAAGCTCCTTTGGTGCTGCCCTCATTTCAGGAAGAAAGTTTAGGAACCACGGAAGATGGCCTCACGAACAACTTTAGGGGTATTTCTTCCTGTGAGTCTAAGGAAACGGTGGAGGCGTGCGGCCGTTTCGCATTACGGGAAACGCTCACGCTGGGCGAAGGGTATGAGCCTTGTGTTTTGCCGGGGTTGAGTATGAACCCTTTGTACAACCAGCTATACCAGGGGAGCGCCCAGTGTGGGTAGATCTAGCAGAAGGGTTCATAATGAGCGCGGAAACGACCGTGTTTGTAGTCTTTGAGGGGCCAGGAGCAGAGGGTGTCCTTTTCAACATTGATGCATAAGACGTCCTAGGGAGTGTGGGGCGCGCCATGATCAAATTCTTCGCCTCACGAAATGAGAGATGATGCTGGGCTTAATGGCCATGATTTCCTTATCAAAGAAATACGCCGCACATCGCTTCGAAGAAGAGGAGTACTTCTCTTCGCAATTGACACACTCTGTCACACACGATTTGGACTTACTCGTATCGTGTGTGGTTTTGGTGAACTTACACAGATTTTGGGTAACCACGATTTTGCACATCTACAGTAGCGATTTAAATGGCCAAAGCGTTGAGATTAATAGTACCTCTGCGGCAGTGACACGAATTCCTTCACGCGGTAGCGATACCAACTAAGACGAACCGACTTATGGAATTTGTGACAGTCGAACGTAAAAAACAATCTATGGTTGGGTCTCGAGGCCTCTTCCTGTTTTCTTATCACTCGTTAAACCTTGACCGTGCCTTAGTCGGCTAGCTCTAAGGTGATCTCATCTATGGAGTAGTCCACAAATTTCCTCACTAACCCACTCCTTTCACGAAATTCATGGTAGTGTGTGGCGTCACATTCATTGGCGTACCTCAGAGAGATCTGACTCATTCTCCAGAAGTCGCCCGCCCGAGACACTGGTCTCTTTTGGCTCTCTACTAGTCAGGCTAGCTAGTGCTCTCGTCTGATGGATCATGTTGTCCTTGGCAAATACTTTACCATTAGTGGAGTAAATAACCAGAAAACCTTTGAAGCCATCAGGCTTGAAAATGCCAGGTAGTCTCTGAATGAGGAACACCGAGATAATTAAGGCTCCGCTCTGCGCACTTGGAATTTTAGTCTTTGTCCTTGACTCCTCACCCTGGAGAGAGCAACAGGGCCAGGACGTGCCAATCTCGGCTTGGTCACTTACTGAAAAAGTAGCGGACCTGTCCGTCTCCGGGGTTCCTGACTTTTCCCTGTTTCTTTTCTTTTTAGGAGAAAAGGGTTGGAATGATCCCGCTCCTCTTCTCCAAATGGAGAAGGTCTTGGCTGTCAAAGAGGCACCAGCCGTTGGGTAGGATCCCTCCTCTCCTTGTGAGTTCTCGGAGGCCCAAGCCGTCTGTGGAGAAGCTTCCATAGGGGTGAACTCAAGTTCGGTGCTTGGTCCTGAGCCGGAGTTCGACCCAGTGCATGATTAAGCCGTCTGGGACTGGGTTCCTCCTGGACCATGTCCATCTCTAGGGGGACCTCCATGTGCCCACCCCCTTACTCCAAAGACATCCCGGATCTATTTCGAGTTTTTTTTTTCGTTTATAGCAGGCAAACTTGCATTTATTGGGGAAGAGAGGTGGGTAGGTTTGCTAGCCCTCTATATACTGAGAATAGATGACTTCAGGACGTTAGGGGGCTCGAACCGATGGGCACTGCCATCCCGTTAACCCTAAGGGCGGGAAGCAGTCATTTTTTGGCCGTCTGCATGCTCTTTTGGCTCTCCCCTGTGAAATTAAAGGGTGGAACTGCCGCTGAAAAAAGCGAGGGTGGCAAGGGCGCCTCTAGCGAAGCGGGGGATGAGTCCACTGCACCCGGATGCCTAGAATAGGAGTAAGTCTCATCTCCGTTCAAAGAAGTTTGGAAGGGCCTTTGGGAAAGCACAGAGGGAGGAACCTCCTTCTCGTTAGTGCAGCTACTCGAGAGCGGCTCGGGCGATGGTAAAGGGAGCGTAAAGGCGGTGTGTATGAAGTTTTCATTAATGGGCCTGGCAACCCTATTGTTAACACGGGATACAAAGGCTAATCAAACCGCGCAGGAGGGAAGGTGAAGAAGCAGTAAAATAAGACAAGGTGACAAAAAGAAGGAGAAGAGGCCAATATGGGGCCGGTCGGGGCACTGAGGCTCGTCACCACGGTGGCCAGGGAAACAAATCGCCGTCCCCATTAAGGGGCTAAATGTGTAAAAAGGATAACCATGATTGATAAGAGAATCACAGTTTTGGCGTATAAAATGGATAACTGAGTGATTGATATGAGATGAGCAATTTATTAGATTATAACGGATAACTACGTAAATGATAGGAGATGAGCAAGTTTGGAGTGTAAAAGGATAACTGAGGAATTGATAAGAGATAAACTAGTTGGGTGTGTAATAGGTATAAATAAGTTATTGAGAGGAGATCAACAATTTAATTGTGCAAAACGGAGTAAATTGGGTATTTTAAAAGGATAACTAAGGAATTACTAAGTAATTCACAAGTTAGGCGTGTACAAATGATAAATAAGTGGTTGCTAGGAGATGAAAAAGTTCAAGTTTGATGTGTAAATAGGATAACTGAGTGATTTATAGTTGATGAGCAAGTTGTATGTGTAAAAAGAATAAATGAGTGAGTGAGAAGAGAGGAGCAAATTGGCTGTGTAAAATGTAAAATGAGTGATTGTTATGAGTGGAGAATATTTAGTCTATAAAACTAATAAATGAGTGATTGCCATAAGATTTACAAGTTGCATGTGTAAAAATTAAAAACGAGCTGATAGGAGATCAACAAGTTAGGTGTGAACAAAGGATAACTGATGCTTGATGGGTGATGCGCACGTTGAGTGTGTAAAATGATAACTGATTGATTGCTAGGAGATAAGCAATTTATCTGTATAAAAAGGATAAACTTATGATTGATAGGAGTTGAGCAAATTGGGTGGGTAACAAGTATAACTGAGTGATTGATATGGAAAGAGCAAATTGGGTGTGTTAAAAGAATAACTGCGTGAGAGAGAAGATATGTACAGTTTAGGCATGTAAAAATGGTAACTGAGCGATTGATAGGTGATGAGCAATTTATGTGTGATTAAAGGATAACTAATGGATTGCTAAGAGATTCATAAGTAAGGTGTGTAAAAAGTTAACTGTAATTTGTAGGAGATGAGTAGGTTAGGTGTGTAAGGAGGTTAAATAAGTAATTGGGAGGAGAGTAGCCTATTGGCTGTGTATAAAATATAACTGAGTTATTGATATGCAACGAGCAAATTGGGTATGTAAAAAGGATAACTGTCTGATTGAGAAGTCATGAGAAAATTGGGTTTATTAGATGAATTACTGAGCGATTGATAGGAATTTCGGAAGTTGGATTTGTAAAAAGGATAACTCATTGGTTGATATAAGATGACCAAATTGAGAGTGCAAAAAGGAAATAGAGTAATTTAAAGATGAGCAAATTGGTGTATAAAATGGATAAGTGAGGGATTTCTAGGGGATTCGCAACTTAGAAGTGTAAAAAGATTAACTGAATAATTGATAGGAGTTGGATAAGTCGATGTGTAAAAAGGATAAATGAGTGGCTATAATAGATGCGTAAGCTAGGTGCGTAGAAAGAATAACTATGTGGTCGATAATAGATAAACAAATGAGGTTTGTAAAAAGGATAACTGAGTGGTAGTGTATATCTGTTATTTGTACTGTAAGAGCTGGTTAAAGAAACAAGACGGATATGAGATTAAGTCTACATCTCTTGTGAACAGAATGAGAGTAATGGTTGTGAGATGAATGCGGAAGGGTTAGGATTGTATTCTATGTTGTATATCTATAGGATGATGACATGATGTTATTAGATGAAAACAAAAGGCTTTAAAAATGATGATCGAGATTTACAGAAGGTATGTTTGAGGAGCAGGATAAAATGAAATTTATAAAAGAATTTAGGTGGTGTTAGGACTGATTATTTAGATCACACGGCGGTTCATTTGGGCGCTAAAAATTCTTTTTAGAAATTATTTTCATTAACTAAATTTAATAATATTCTATTTAATGTAAAACACTCGACTCTGATTTTTTACGATTTCAGAGCATTTAGCCTAATAGTTTAAAGTTGATTATACAGTGCATAAATTGCTCTCAGAAAATATCAAACATTAATTTAACTTTCTCAAAATGGGGGTAATGTTTTAAAATATTTCGTTTCCCCTTCGTAAATTATATTAGAGTAAGCAAAAATTACCGTATCATATTTATTCAATTACATTAAAAAGCAATAAAATCATTTAAGAAAGTATTCAATTAGCAAATTTGATCAAATCTTTCTTTGATTCGTTCCTGTACATCAGCCTGTGGCTTGCTTCTTTATCTCTGATATAACACATTGATTTCTCTTCCCTGTTTATCTAACCGAAAGGTTGACTTGATAACCATTTCTCTAAGAGCATTTCATGAGTAGTGTTTGATAGTTAGGAGAACAACATAATCTACAGCTTTGATTTGAGGCTTAACTAGCCTGCAATTGAAACAAGATCTATTGTGGGTCTTCCACCATTGACTTCCCTCACTTCGATGTTGAACTAATAGGGGTAGTATATGCCAATGATGCAGTATATACTCAGTCTTATGTTGTTAAGGGGTTTAATTCTAAGGTCATGTTTTAAAAGGCTTAGGCAATTAATTCTTTTGCTGTCTTTAACCAGCCTGAATGGCTCACTAGACCAAATTCCAGAAAGGCTCGATCTTTTGGAAGTTCTGTCATTATGACCGACGGGACCATATACCCTTCCGTTTAATAAGAAGAAAGAGCATTTGTGGATTTTCACTCAGTAAACTAAAAGACTTTCAAATTGAAAGTTTGATGAATGAAGGGGCAAATTTAATATTTGTAGATGTGTCCATTACCGATATCATCTATCCACTTGTTCTTAGCCTAGGTCTTCCTAACCAGTACCATCATAAAATTTAGAAGGGGCAACTCATTATTGTCGAAGGAACAAACAAAGTAAATAATTATGACCAATTTAGAGCTCTACTCAATGCACTGGATATTCATTGCAGGCTCTCTTAACATTTTTAGAATTAACTCAAATTACCGGCAAACTTTGATCGGTGACCTTAATGAAACCCCCAAACATATGAGCAATCACTTATGCAGCTCTTACTCTTTGAGGCTTTCTCGGATGTGTACTGGTGTATATTCTAACTGACTCACTACAAAGAGTGATGAGGCTGGGATGATAAAAATGCAACAAACTAAACCCTTCTTACAACTATTATCACATTTCTGATCCAGGTGAGTAATACTGCTACGAAATCCTAGAGGGTTAGCAATCACTCCTATGACCAGAAGGAAACTCGCAAGAACCCACACCCTCGTGGCCAGACGAGGATTCAAGATATCAACCCTAGTTCGAAAGCGTGGCTCAGGTATTTTTTGGACTTATACATACATATGTCCACAAAGATCGGTAAAAAATAGATCGAACCATTATCATGCAATACAATCGCTTTCAATTTTTTTCCAAGCCAAGAAAATCGTTAAAGTTAAAATAGTGCTCAAAGACCTTTTAAATTAATGACCTTATGATAAACCAGTAGTCATTGTAAATATTTATATCTGCGAGGCTACCTTTTGCCACAACTAATTAGGCAACTTAATTTGACAATATTTAAGAACGGAATTTATAATTAGATGAAAAGGTGGAAAATGTGACGTTTCAAAGGAAAAAATAAAGAAAACCTAATGTTCGCTGAGCAAAAGGGGAATCGCTTTAGTTAAAATAAGGTAAACTCAAAGCTCATGAAGAAAAACATTTCATAATTATGAAATGAGTGGAACATACTTTTTAGCTTAGAAAAGTGAATTTCCAGCGGTGTAATTAAGGTACAAATAGTACCCCTTAAGCGGAGGCAAGGTGGAAAACGTCACGATGAAATTGTAGTTAAAGTGGTAACGTACGATAAGCCTAATGCTCATAATGTGAGGTATATCATCTCGGGGAAATATCACCTTTGCTAGACAAATTAATTTCATTTCATACTAAGTGCATTTAAATATGGGATAACCAAATAAACTTTTACCTTCAACATAATGGTGAAGAATAATGAGCACAATGTTCACTCCTCAATATGAGAAGTTCCCCTATGAGGAAAATCCAAGCTCACCTCGTCTTACGACAAATGTTAAAACCTTACATACACTTAATTAAAAATCAATGAATATTAATGTGAATAAAAACCAAAACAACTGAGAAATAACTAGCAATAAACACAGGCAACTAGCCAGGTAAGCGCAATGCTTTGCCCGAAAACAGCGAGAGAGCATTGTTGCGTGGTGAAGAAGTAAGGAAAGTGTTCTCCCCAATCCTCTAACAATTCCCACTCCTTTTGATTGGTGTAGCTCCATGGTACGAAAATCAAAGAATTATCTTTGGTAGTTAGAAAAAAACAGTTAAACACAGAAGTTTCCAAAATTCAAGCGAACCATCACGGCAAACGAGTATAGTTCACACCTAACTTTCTACTCCTGACCACCTCGGGGAAATTTACGCAACTTGACAGGCCGGTTGTACTCGGGGCCAAGACGTAATATCTTTGGATGAAATTAAGATAGCTGAGTGAAATGGGTAAGCTCAATGCTTATCCAAGTCTTAACAAAATTATTATTAGTTGTATATTACTTAATATATACACCAGTTCAATGAACACAATAGAAACAAATAAAGAGTATTATTTCCTTTCCTCTAATCGCATGCAAATAAATTTAATTACTCCTATTATGCAAAAGACAGAATATATTGAGTGGCCGATGTTATCCTTATCTATAAGATGCTTGAACTGTTCTTGCGGCCAAAACGCTGTTCGCTCATAACTACGGTCATTCAAGCGTGCACGTAAATTGCCGGCCGCGTGTGGTGAAACGTTTACTCATTGCAAGTATACTATATGATATTGTCTGATATTATATGAAGGGGAGAGTGGAAAACTCTCCTGAAACTGACTTGAACCCACAAATTATAATAATAATCAGCAAGCAAAAATATTTTTGGCCCACAATATAAGAATTTCAAACCATTGCATTTGTATTTATCTGCCACAGGACTTTTTAGTCCGGGCAACACCGGGTACCTATGGCAGTTATATTATAATTATAGTTTGAATTTTCATATTTTTCTTATATTTATTATAGTAGGGCCAAATTGTATAAAAATATTGGATTAGTTCTCGTTTGCATTTGTTTACTTAGAATTATACAACAGGGCAGCATGAATCATTTAAATAAATTATATAAATACTAAACCGTTTTCGATAACGCCTTAACCCTGTAGTTATACACCGTAGTTAAATTAGCTTCTTACCTCAATATGATACTAATTAACATCGTTTATAGTGGTATTTCTTGATATGGTGCGATTAATCTCTCTTTTCCAGAGATTTATGACGTCATACGGCCAGAGCAAGAACGCCCTATAATAGCGACCGTCTATAAATGGAAAGATGTCTGGAAATCTATTTTTCATCATAACAACATAAGTATAGAATTCCGCAGCATAACTATTGAAAGCTATATTATATAGCATTTGTAGAATTTTTCAAAATAACCAATATTTATAACAATGAATATGGCCCTTGAAATGCGATGGTGTAATTAATCTGTAGGATCACAAAAGTAGTACTACAATGTGAAGTGACCATAATAATTGCAGAGAAAAATAATAAAATTCAAATTGCATCATATTTTTAATAATATCTAACATTCAATATATTCTATGTGCGAGTTTATTGATTCGCAAAAATGTTCTTGGCATAATACGATTAATTATATTTTTTAAGCGATTAGGGTAAAAGAAATAATAACTTAAATAAGTCTAGAAAGACGTAATATCTTAATAGAAAGCAAAGGCTACCTATTAAACTGGATAAGATTAGTACTTTACCCAAGCCTACTTGTGAAAAACTACACCTAACTAATATTCCTTAACTAAACTACAAAAATAAAGGGAATGGTGTACAGTAAACATTGCTATTAAAGGAGTTACTGATAAAAAAATGAAATATACTTTTAACAAAAGGAGATGCAGTATCATAGCTCACTAGTTATAAATACGTTCTCACTCATCTACAAGCATTGCAATGATCATAAATGAAACCAAAACATTAATTAGGAACCAAGATCTTAAGTAACATTACAGTAAACATAGTTAAAATTAGCTACATAATAATTTGATTAATAATAGAAAATTTTAATTTAAGAACTTGTCTTAAATTTACTGAAAAATATTTGGCCTTTTGACTGAAGACTTGATTATCCCAATAAAAATGCAAATATGAAAGCTTCCTTGATGATTCAGAATGATTTTTTAGGCAAAGCTTCAAAAGAAAAAATGGAAATGAAGGAACTCGTCCTGGCTGACTTCTCAAAGCTTCAGAAAGGAAATAGAAAAGTTTATATCAGCGAGGAACGATGTCACCGTTTCATTTATAAAATAAAATATGATGGACCAGCCAAATATTGCTAATTAACTTTTATGCGAATTTTTTCAGCTTTAAGTGCAATGCGATTTATTTTAATCGACAGTTTTATTAAGTTTTCTTGACTAAATTTTGATCACCTATAAATCTATATTCTACATTATTAATCAAACAATACCTATAAAGGCAATAGTGGTAATGGAATCCATGAGAGAGAAACCAACAGCATATTTGAAGTATTACAGAGCAACATCATCTATGTTTAATGTGCTGTAGTCTAAATTTTTATTAGAGATGGAAGACGTGCTTGATATTTCTAAATTTTTCATATTATTGAAGGAATATCTTTTTCTTCTATTGAGAGTTTGAAATGTGATATTCGGTATCCAGTGTAATCATAAATTTCGCTCTGTTATGCATGATGAAAATAAAATCCAGTCTGCTATTACATAGGGGTAGACCCTATTCCAAAATGATATGCAATTTAAAGTTCTCTGAAAATTTATGCTGACTTTTTTAATAAAAATAAAATCTAGAAATGCATGATATTGCCTTTAATAAACAAACGACATTGATTGATCATATCTATGATATACAACTATATTAAATAGTCAATCATTGACCCAGAATTCTCACAAGGGTGAATATATAATTGATCCAAAACATCAATTATTATTTAATCTTAAATATATATATTAATGATCATAATTTTTGTATAACGCTATTAAATTCTACGGGACTTCGAAAACGCTTGAAGAAGCTAATGAAAGAGGAAGAGGTTATAAGAGCAGACAGACCATTCCACATGAAAGGTGGTGGGAAGGGAATATTAAGAGAGTACGACGAGCCTAGAGACACATTACAACAAGGAAGTATTAATGAGCAAAACCAGAAACAAGGTTTCTCTTGCCCCGAGATCAGAGCAGTGAGGAACATTTGTAGAAGTGGATTACGGCGTTAAAGCTCTTCCAAGTTAGAAGGAGACCGTTGATTTGATACAGAGGTATCGGGAGGAAGAAAGTGAGTAAGAAGAGATACAGAGGAGAATAGAAAAGGATTCGGAAATCGCCACGAAGGTTTCCGTAATTGAGAAACTATGATGAATTATTAAAGAATACACGAGAAAGTAAACTTTCTTTCCAAATATATGGGCAGGGGAGGAGCTACTTGTATATGGGCAAGGTTACTTTAGAAAATATCCAGAAGTCATTACTATGAGGGAAAAGTCTATCTTTAAAAATTTACCCACGTCATCTAGAAGATATATTAAAGGGATGACCAAGGAAAGGTGAATAACCGCCAATTTTAAAGAGGGTTTTATTACTTTTGATTGATGCAAAGAGAACATTGAAAGTGAAATTGATCGAAACGAGAGAGGGAGGGGTAGATTGGGGAGGCAGTAATAAAAACAGCGTTACAATATTGCTTTGTAGCTTTCAAAACGTGTAGGAACACGTAACCTTTTATACAGGGGAGGAAAATATCTTTGGTATGATAATTGAGACATGATTAGGGCTCATGAAAGACAGCTCATTTAGAAATCTGCAGAGTTAAATGTGATCTTTAGACGGGATGGCATACGAGTTAGCACCGAGGAAGATTATCAACAATATTTTATAATCTGAAAATAAAGGTATAAATTACTCATAGTAGGATTCCTAACCGATAATAAGAAGCACTAATTTAATAAATAGTACCTAAAATATATACTAAAAAATCAGACATAACTTTCGTTAGAACCAGAAATATGGTGATAACCTAGGGTTGATGGATCAGAGTGAGAGGGTTCAGAATTTGTTTGACTTGGAGTTTGATTAGAGTAGGCTAAAGGTGAATAATGAAAATAGTAAAGTAATATTCTTTGGAGTGAGAATTGGGTGCCAGGTGATATCCGAGTCTGTGTTTTGATCATTGAAAAGTTGTGACCACAAGATTTTAAATGGTAGGGAAAGTTTTTTGAGCAATCGCAATTTTGAGTAAAGAATAAGAGTTTACAAACAGCCTGGAAGCTTCATGTGATTATGCTGGAACCAAAGTTGATGTATAGGAGTGAGCCTTAGGCATGTGGGGATGAAAAATGAATGATCTTGAGTGAAAACAGTGTGAATGGAGAACGGAAGACAAATGTTCGGTGTTCAAATGGTACTAAGAGTGAGGAGTTACTGGATAGAACCTGCTTATGTGGTGAAAAAGAGTGGGAATGACGTTGTTACTCAAATGATCCTAAGGAGGTATGGAAATGGACTTGTGAAGATAAAATATATTAGAGTGTTGGATGTGTTGGAAGACGGCGTTATAGGTGGGCTGATTATGTGGATTATTGTTTGAGAGAGAAAGAGTTGATCGAAGTGGAAGCGGATGATAGTATGCAATATTTGCGTACTTAGATGGGTTTGTGAGGTGACATTTTTTTGGAAATCTGCCTAAGGATGAACTGTGACGTTACCAGATACTACAATACATATAATACATAGAATTCATTTAGTTTCAAGTGCCTTTGTCGTCGGAAATATGTTTATTTTTGTGTTGAATGGGACATTAAAGGGGAGGAGGGAGGGGGGCGGTAAGTGAAGGATAAATTTAGTGGGTGAACAGAGTCCATTACACTTTGTAGGGAACTGCTAAATATTGAATTTGAAGCATAAAAGAGTTTCCTGGGACGATTGTGGTTATTTTAAGTTATTGAGTTAAAATGATTTTAAATGATTTTATTTAGGATGTGAATTATTATTTATGTTATTTGAAGTTGCCGGTATTTGTCTTCGAATTCTGAAGATAGAATTGCATGGTTATTGCTTGTGATGCTGAGTGTAGTTAAGTTATATGAGGTTTTTTATATTTCTCCTTGGCTAGGAGGCTCGTCACAAACCGTTAAGCAGGATTTCTTTTGGCCATATTTTACATACCTTGTTTAAATCGCGTTTGTCATGTGGTTAAGCCTCTTTTTACGTGGTTTCTCTTTTTTCAAGCTTCTCGGTTGTCGCTTAAAGGGACAAATTTATTGTGCTCCAACCATCTATTTCACTCTGATATGTGTGAGATGGTCATGTTTATTGGTAATAAACTTGTTTAATAATGTACGTAAATTTAACTTTGATTTTGGTTCTCACCTGATAAAAGATATCGTATATATTGTGAATTTTTTTTAATGTAAGGCTGTGCTTTAAGGTAAATATTGACGTAAATTGTTTAATTAGCTTTTGGAAATATTAATTGATTTTTTCGACAAATAAATACATCTGCTACAAATCTGTATTAATCTGTTTTTTGGGAGAGTAAGAAGGAGTGATTCATCGCCCAATTTATAGAGAGAAGTTAGTAGACGGCCTCGGTCAATGCTTTATCTGACTCTCTCGCCTCCTCCAAAGAATTTCAAGAGACCCAGAATGGAAGGGGTGCTAGGAGCTGATGAAAGTGGACAGGATTAGGAAGAGAAGGAGTAAAAGATTAGAAATGAGAGAAAAGAGTAAGAGAATGTTTACCTTTTTTATAATAGAGAGATTCATAGAGGGAACTACTATTTTATGGCCTAACTGATTTTATCGTGGATTCCGAAACACATCGCCTACAATTTCCTATTCATTCCATCGCTTTTAGCTCTTTTATTCTGCCTGCCCCCCTTTCCTTCTCGCAGATAGTGAGAGACCGCCTAATCTCCGATTGTTTGTATTTTCTCATTCATTCAATGGTTAATTGTGGTATTCATGCAGTTATGTGTAATTTGGTTGTTTAATCTTATCCTGGTTTTTGTTTGTTTTGTTTTTGTTGTGATGTTTATGTTTTAGTGCTAATTTATTTTTCTGATTTGTATTTTAAATTTACTCTTTCCCCGTTAGTTCACTTTAACTTGAGTTTTTCTTGCTTTGATTAAGCACTTTTCACTTTTAGATTGAATTAGTTTGGATTTATAATTTCACTATTATTTATTCACTTTTCTACTTTTACAACTTCTCTTTAATTTTAGAGGTGGCATTTTACAATGAAAACACATTTCACTTATTTTTAAGCTTATTATATCACTATCGCTTTTTAAACTTTTCCACTTTTGCATTTTTTCATTTTCGTGGTTATTTTTCTAATATTCTTTATTCACTTTTACATTGTGTCGTATGTTTAGTTTGGAGTTTTTATTTTGCGCTTATCACTTATCGATTAATTAATTTGGGAGTTTATATAGTTCTCTTCGGGTTGACTTCTTCGGTTGTCTTGATTGATTATACTAGGGAACTAATTTGTTCGTAATCTCAGTTGCATATGTTTCTTTTTTTCATTCTTTCTGATTTTGAGCTGCTAAATTCAAATCGGAAAACGGCTCAGCTCTACATGCTCTAGTTTTCATGCACCTTCAAGTTTTTCATTCTAGCCGTTTGTGGTCAAATTAATTACTTACACGCTTATGTCATCAACATAGATATTAAAATTGTTTTGCTTTTATTTGAGATCTGATCATGGCTACAAGGAGACGTCTATGTATGAACAAGCCGGACGCTTTCTGTCATATTTGTCGATGCTTCACGCCTATTCGTCAAAGGCGTAATATAACATCATTTGTGAGGCGTGCTTATAAAGTGTACTTCAGAATTACTCCTGGTGACCAAGATTAAGTTATAACTGTGTCATAACTGCAAGGAAATGCTGTGTGACTGGACAAAAGGGAAACGTAAGGGTTTACCTTTTGGAGTTCCCATGACCTGGCGAAAACCGATGGACCACAACACTGACTGCTATATTTGTCTGGTCAATAAAAAGGGCATTGGCAAGAAAAACAGACACAAAATCTCATATCTTAGTATCCCCTCAGCAATCTGACCTACTCTCCACTCTGATGAGCTCCCAATCCCAGTTTTAAAAGGATTTCTTCCATCTGATGATGTGGGTAGTGACCACGAGCAAGAGACTGCTGATGAAAGTCAAGAAATAATTTCAGAATTAGGCATTCCTTCTGATGAGACCCAGAGTCACTAACTCCTCAACTGTTTAATCAGCCAGAGCTGAATGACCTTGTGCGTGATTTGGGTATCTCCAAAAATGCAGTTGAAGTGTTAACCCCTCCAGGTTGCAAGAAGAGAATCAGCTGAGCCATACAACTAAAGTTTCATACTTCCGAAATAGGGAGCAGGTTTTTGTACCATTTTTAAGAGGAAAATAACTTGGTTTATTGTCGTAATATCTCTGTTCTTCCAGGAATTAGGGATGCCAGTATACAATCTAAATAACTGCCGATTATTTCTAGATAGTTCTAAGCGCAGTTTAAAGTCTTTTCTTCTACTCCATAATGACAACGTCTATGCAGCTGTTCCAATTGGACATTCTGTGTATTTACGAAAGGAATATAATGACATTAAAACTGTGATTGACCTACTAAAATACCACGAGCACAACTGGACAATTTGCGTGGACCTCAAAATGGCTAATTTCGAAAGCTATCCCTGCTATCTTTGCATGTTGGACAGCCGAGCTCGAGAAAAGCACTGGAACCAGAACAAGTGGCCCAATTGTCAGTCGAAAAAAGATAACTTTTCCTCCGCTCCATATCGAGCTGGGTTTGAAGAAGCAGTTTGTCAAAGCTTTGAATATTGACGGTGAATGCTTCCAACACATCTATTCTGTCTTCCCTGGTTTGTCCTTCTAGAAGATCAAGGCAGGTGTTTTTGATGGACCACAGATTCGTGCACTTGTACGTGATCAAGAATTTGCCAGAAAATGAACGACAAGGAAAGGACTGCATGGCTTTCATTTGTAGCGATGATGGTAAACTTTCTCGGTAATAAAATGGCTGACAACCATGAAACTTTCGTAGCAAATATGTTGTCAGCTTTTCGCGATCTTGGATGTAACATGCGTGTCAAACTGCATTACCAGTACAGTCATGTTGATAGATCCCCTGAGAACCAAGAAGCAGTAAGTGATCAGCAGGCGAGTGGTTCCATCATGACCTCAAGACCATGGAAGAGCGTTACCAAGGGAGATGGAACAAACATATGATGGCAGATTGCTGCTGGAGCATTAATCGAGAATGCCTTGAGACAACCCACAAACGCAAAAGCTAGAAGCGGAAATTTATTCCTGAGTGGACTGCAATTGAACTTTGCCTCGTCATAGTAACAAATATTTTATCTACAATTAGTTTTATATAAAATATAACCATTGTTTATTTGGGAAAGTGTTTAAAATCGTGATCTTGAAATAAATTTATACCATCTTACATTTTTTCTTTATTACCCAAGTATATTAAAACAGTTTTATAACATATTTCATGATATTTCCCTGATAGACTAGGACGTCAATGTGATGATGACGAAATTTGATATTTTCTAATATCTTTATGGAAAAAAATGTAGAGCACTAAGGAAAAAACTAACTTCAGATCTGAAATCAACGCAAAAAATTAGGTAATACCAAGTTGTTTGATATTAATGAAACAAAAATTTAGTTGACCAGTGATATCTATTTAGGTTTTTGGTTTTAATTACAATTTATGCCGCTATGCGTTTTTTTTTATGGTTAATTGCTCCGTTTGGAGACAACTTTGCTGGGTTGGGGTTTATTATTGCTATTGACATAATGTTAAAGGTTTTCTGCTCTGAGGGTAGTATACTCTGCAAATACCGGAGGAAGTAAGTTTATTTTTCCCAAAATTTTCTCCAGTCTTTGCTTAATTGTTAATAATGAGCGCTTCCATGGCAGCTTCTTGGCGTAAACATATCTGGCTTTTATGCTCTCTTCATATCGTGTTAGTTATAATAAATGAAGCACTATTTTGTTTCTTTTGGACTTTAATATTTTAAGCCTTTGTTTCGCCGTTGATGAGGTGTGTGATTAAACTAATATCACACTTCCCAGTGCCATGTAAATTTTCTTTTTTCTTTATTATGCTTAACTTTCTTGGGTTTTAGAATAGGCTTACCATTGGTGATTCCTTAATTTTCCTTTCCGTTATGCAATTTTTATAGACTTTTGATTTTATTTCTAATCAAAAGACCTTAACTTCCGAATGGTGTCCTTAGTTTTTATTTTCTACTTCGACACCTAACTTGCTACTGGAGATTGGGAATGTCGTGAATTTTGTCCAGTTGGTTTATATAATCAATCCTTTTCTTAGTTGTTAATGTTAATTTATATAGTGTCCCCTTACTTTTCCTTTCTTTTATGTGATTTTGTCTTTTTTTGTTATTTTCCATAGTTGTTCTCATACCCTAAAAGCGCTTTTTTTCTGTATCTGCTAACAACGATCGAACTTATGTCGAACGCGAATTATATATTTAAGCATTCCAGAATTGCTAGAGTTGGCAGGTTCGCTGTATATATTGAATACAGCGTGGAGTTGAGGCCCCCCCCCCGGTTCAAATTTAGTTCCTTTTGTAATAATTTTTCACGGCGTATGTTTTTCTGTCTGAGATGTAATCGCATAGAATTCTGTCCAGATTTTAATTTATCTGTAAGTTTAAGATCTTGTATTGCATAAGGCTATCCAATTTATGGCTTTGTTGTTCTTCTATGATAAGCCTTAGTTCTTCCGTCTTTCTTCTGGGAGTAATAAATCTCTCTCAGTTGGTCCCAAGAAGTTTTATCTGGTCGTATATTCCGGTAACTTGTATATATTTTTGTTTCATTTCTGTTGGGAAATCAAGATCACGAGGACAAACAGACGCTAATTGGTTTACACAGCGTCAACAGTTAAGTTCCATATGGTCAGATACTTCACCCTCCCCCCGTTTCCTTTGCCCCGCTGTCCCCCAAATCCTTGAGATCGCTCACAAAGAAGGAGTATCATCAGCAGATTTCGTAGTCCGTTAATATAAGCACAGGAGGTTGGGATAGTCTTTAGAATAAAAATGTATGAACAGGTTCACTTTCTTTCCGATTGTTTGTGTCTATTTTGGCCAAATAGACGAAATTCCACTTTCGCCGACCTAAACCAGAAGTGTGAATGGTCACAACGTTCAAAAGTGATGCTCTAGGAGAGAGGCTTAAAGGTGGGCCCTCATATTCCCTCCCTCCTGCATTCGATAATCGACGTATATATAGTTCAATCTGGAGAAATGAAAAAAAAATCGAGGTAGCAATCAGGAGAAGAAGACGAGTCTCGGAGGCAAAGCGGGAATGAAGAAGAAGTGAAACCGAGCGAGATTTTCCTTCCCGAGGCTGTTCCTGTGGTCACATTGAAGAGTATACCAGCGGTATCGAGAATCAATCTCATACCAATCTTGTTCAGAGAAACTACCTATCTCAGTTTTCCGAAAAAACAGAGATATCCCTCACCATTGAGGAATTCCAATGTGAAGTTCCATTCGAGTAAAGATTTCCCTCTTGGTCAAGTCTCATCATCGAGAAGCCCACAAGTGTAACCCAAGGATTGGAATAAACGTACATCCACAATACCCTCGCTTATATCTTCAAGTCAAGAAGCATCGTTACACGGTCCCCACTTACCTCGGGATCAGCTCTTATTGCCAAATAGCCTCTACCAGCGTATCCTTCGCTTGAAGAGACGGACAGCTGTGTTTGCGAGGCAGCCTCTCGCCTCGAATCATCGCATCTAAGAGGTTCTCGTTCAAGGTCATCCACCGTTAGACTCCCTCTTAGTTAAAAGTAAAAGAAATCCAAATTATTTATGTTTCTTTAGTTATTATTCCGTACTAAAGTGAATTTTTGCGTCAACCATCGCTTATTACTCATTGGTAGTATTAATTTTTTTTAAATCCTCTTATTATAGCCTAAGTATATTTAAAGTTTTAATATTTAATTTTTGTATGTAATTATAAAAATATATTTTTGCCCTATTTGTTTAATTAAATCCTCAAAACGCTGCATATGGCAATAGATATATAAAGTTACGAATCCTCCTTGGTTAAAGAATCAAAAGTAAAAAAAGCAAATCACTTTTAGAGAAAAAAGGAACGGAGTTAGTCATCTACGGAACAAACATACATACATACCTAGTACGACACCTCGACATTTAAAATGGTGTCAGGTTTTGGGGTATTTAGAAGAACTCTTAATAGTTGATTGCGGTGCATCACATTGATTAGTAACAAATTTTTGCCTAAGCGTTCGAGGAAAATTAAACATAATAAAAGGATAAAGTCGTTCTATATTTTTTTTAATTGATTGTAGTTAGCCTGCTAATGGTGTTAATTTTTTTGTGAGGTATTCCAATTAACGGAAAGTGTGGGTGATAAGGTTGGCTTAGGCAGAGCGCTACTTGTTTCGTGGTTGCATAAGTACCATTAGTACCATTAGCGTACTTCAGCGAGTTTTTGACGGTGATAGCAAAATATCTTTGTCCGAAAGATTCCACCGTCAAGCCCAAATCCTTGGACTAGCAGGCAAAGATCTTATTGCCTACGTTCTGGAAAAATAGACGATAGAAAGAGAAGAAAAGAGCGAACAAGCGCAAGCGGAAAGAAATGTAGAAGAAAGAAGAATACGGATGAAAAGAGAGGCAGAAGAAAGAAGAATACAGATGGAAAGAGAAGCAGAAGAAAGAAGCATACAGAGCGATAGAGAATTAGAAGAAATAAGAATAAAGATGAAGGTAGAAGCAGAAGAAAGATGAATACCGAAGGAAAGAAAAAAATAAGGAAGAATAATAGTTACAAAGATAAGCAGAAGAAAGAAAAATACAGATGAAAAGAGAAGCGGAAGAGAGAAGAATAGAGATGCAAAGAAAAACAAAAGAAGGAAGAATACAGATGGAAATAGAAGCCGAATAAATACGAATACAGATAAAAGAGAAGCTAGTGAAAGAAGAATAAAGATGGAAAGAGTATCACACGAAAGAAAAATACAGATAGAAACTGAAGCAGAAGAAAGAAAAATACAGATGGAAAGAGAAGAAGCGCAAGCCGAAAGAGAAGAGAAAGAACGAAGACTTGTACATGAAAAGACATTGAGCAAGGATCAGGTGGAAGTCAATTCCGTTGGATCCCGGTCTGGAGCTAGGCAATTACCTACGACGATGGATGAAGAAAGAACCATGGAAGCGTTATATCCATATGAACCTCTTCAGGTGGTGAACACGGTGTCCGTAGAGACAGATAACGAGTATCCTCTACCTTCATTATCATTCTCACAGGACAACCCGTTCACTGAGTTAGATATCAACACCCACCTTGTCCTGCTCATAGATTCACTAGTGTCCGTTCTAGTGATGGAAAAAATAAGTTCAGCCCCTATCGTTCGACTATCCAATCCCTTTGATTCTTCATTATTTCCACTTTTATTTCTCCCTTAGTGTGTTGTCCATTCCAGGGATCCCTTCGCCGACAGGCAACACTCCCATGCGTTAGGATCTTTGGTGGAATTGCGGGCTAAAGACTTATTTCAAGGAGCGTTTCGATTGCCTCTTCTTTTGTTATGTTCTCCACATCCTTCTCCTTCTCACAGATAGCAATATAACATGAAGGGATTTCGAGCAGTCGGAGCATTGCGATTTTTAACCTTCCATAAACCACTTCAAAGACCTTATCTTGGCTGGGCCTGCCGCTTCCGCTGATGGTGCGCAGCTGGATCCGAGTGGTCCTATTTTGATCCATTTTCCCGAGGGAGTGGCCCCTCGAGCTGGCTTTCTCCTCGCTGTCTTTTCTGTGAGGCTTCTGGTTGTTCGTCGCTGTATTCATCAATGTATTCTCCTTACTGAAGGGTCCGCTTCTTCTATATATATATATATATATATATATATATATATATATATATATATATATAGATTGCTGTATTGTATATTCCTAGGTAAATAGTTGAAATAAGGTTCGAAATGGCCAACAGTAATGACAACTTTTCTTCTTGAATAATAATGATAACATTTTCTGACTCCTTTTTCCGCAAAAGTACACCTATATAAATAGTAATTTCATCTACTCATAATACTACAAAAATTCAACCAATCAGGATTGAGATACATTTATTCGTTATACTTATGTTCATTTTTGAAATAACAGCCTTAGCGTTAAAAAATTAACCAAGCAGCTGCCAATTACCGGTACAAAGCTTTAATAAGCTCTTTAACTATAGGATACCGGTCATTTTTATGGGCGATTTAAACGCCCATTGCGGGGCTTCTGGGTACAGAAATACACACAGAGTCGTAAGACAACTTAAAACGCTTATCAATAGACGTATACTGCAAAGACTGGGACGTAATTTTCCTACATATTTACGAAGAGAACACGCCTGGATAACTTCAATCTGCCCTTTAAATATTTTTTGTAACCAGTGGATGTTCCTTGCAGTGACCACACTGAGACTCTAATGCACATAAACAAGAATCCTATACAAATCCCTTCGAAGAAATGGAAGTCATACCATAGAGCGGATTGGGATAGGTACAAAGAATTACTTCAGGCGTACGTGCCCAGCCGGCTTGAAGAAGCCAGTCTAAAGGAAATAGACGGGAAGTTGGATAGGATCAGAGAAAAAATTAAAGGTGCAGAGAAGGGGGCCGTCCCCATTAGCTAGTTCCAAACCATTAAACAATTTAGATGATCACCAGAAATGGTGGCTTTGAGCGAGGAGATCAGCTGGGCGGCAGAAAATATAAGATTCGGCCATCAAGGGAAGCATACAACGAACTCAGAAGACAAAAAAGAGAAATAATAGCACTAATTTATTAAAAACAGAAAGAAAAATGGGATCAACATATAGAGAAACTAGATGTGGAAACATCACCAAGGCAATTTTGGAAACATATCAACAGATTAAAGACACGGACAACAAGGGTTAAAATGAAAATTAAGGATGCAGAGAACAACATTTTAGAAGATGAGGAAGAAATAGAGGCATTATTTCAGAGAGCACTGGAGAACTGTATTCAAAATTAACGTAGAAGAGAATGAGGACTATGACATTGAATTCGAACATCAGATCGTGGACAAACTCAATGGGTAAATCGCAAGGACATACCCCTTTCACTTTTTCAAAGAAAGGAGAAAAAAAAACGACGGGATAGACGCAATCATTACATCTGAGGAATTAAAAGAAACAATAACGTACTTCCAACAGAGAGCCCCGGGCAGATCGGGACTTACCAAATTAACTTACAACGAAGCATCCCCGAACATACTGGAGGAGGTGAGAAACGTTATCAATGCGTGCTTGAACACGGGATACTTTCCTGATGAACTGAAAGTGGCGATGATGATTTTTATAACCAAGGCGGGAAACCCCCCAGATCAAGTGGGTAACTACCGCCCCGTCTCGCTGCTAGATTTCATCGGTAAGGTATTGGAAAAAATAATGAATAACAGACTGTTAAATTCCATCTGCCAATTTGGCTTCAGGAAAAACAGAAGCTCGGAGATCGCCCTTGGAGTCATCTTTAAAAAGATAGCGAAAGCAAAGAGAGATAAAATGAGCGTAGACATCGTATGCCGAAACGTGTCCAAGGCATTCGACAAACTATGGCAGAGAGGTATACAACTCAAGATACTCAGATTAGGAATGAACAACAAGATTGAAAGGATTTTATGTGATTATGTAATGGGGAGACGTGCTAATGTGAAAATAGGAGGACATCAGGGAGAAATATTCGAGTTCGTTTCGGGTTTGCCCCAAGGCGGATGTCTAAGCCCGTCTCTCTATACAATCTACACAGCAGATATACCACCACCAAGAAATGAAGGCTGCTTGAACAGCCAATTTGTAGACCATGTCACTCAAATAATATTTACCCCAACAGGAACGGCCTAATACAAGCTAGCATAACTGGAGAAGAGATTATAAGCATTAATAGATCCGAAGAAAAATGGAAAACTAAAACCAACAGGGATACATTTAAAATGGTTCCCGTGTACAGGAGGAGCATCTCAGATGTATATGTAGAAGGACAGTGGTACACATACTTCAAAGAATGTAAGTTGCTTGGACTAACCATTACGAAATCAGGTTATAAAAAGCACGTAAATGAGAGGGTAAATCGAGGCAAGAGCGGCCTGGCATTACTGTACAAGTTCGTTAACCTAAGCATGAAAAAGAAGAGAAAAATTTATCAAGTCACAGTGCAGTCTGCGATTATTTATCCAACCATCGCGATGTACACGATCTCGAAAAGTAGCCTATTAAGACTCCAAAAAGTCCAAAACAAAGCTATCTACTTAACAAAAACTCGAAGAGGAGAACAGGAAGACTACGAGACCTGCACAGGGAAGTAAGGATAACGCCATTTAACAGAATAATTATAAAAAGTGCAACAAACGACTTAGAAAAGACACAGAATGAAGTAGAATTGAATTAACCATTGAAATTGCCCAAAGAGAAGGATGGAGATCACACAGATTATTCCCAAGTTTCCCAAGGATAGATGTGTGACGAGAAGAAGACGAAGTTGAAATCTACATCTAGAGAAAGAGATTAATACTCGAGGACAACTAAGAGTAATTAATTAACCGAAGCAACACCAGAGAATAGCGTATAGTTAATTATAACTAGGATAGGAATACGAAAGAATAGAGAGAGAGATTGAAACCTACACCAGTTTTAAACGCCTCATAAGTACAATTACTGCTTTCTAACTTTATCACGCCTAGCTATACTACCTAAAATGGACCAAGATAAGCCTGACCTCCAGGTAACTAGCATCTCTTTGCAAACCTCTTACTTCCTTCAGCCTTCAGCACCTATTCTTTTTTTTTACTATCACATTCGCACAAGGGACTCAGTGTGATACGTGGGATAGGGGTCACGATAAACTGCAAGGTTATAGTTAGAGACAAGCGAAACATCATGGTTCGGATTCTACGTTAAGCTGTAGGTTCCATGACTAACTAAGTCCACTTTGGCTCCTACTATTTTCTTCGCTGTCCTATCCTAAAACCTTCTTCTGCCTCTTCCTCTCACTCCTAACCGCCGTACTCACATTGCTTAGAGCCTACTTTGGCTCTAGACACTGTGACTATGGAGGTCTATAAAGGAGTACCGGGCCTCTCCTCTTCTATTTTTGGCCGCTCCTTGAGCGCCAAAGGGGGCGGAGGGAGGGGTGGAAGAGCTGTTCGTTGTCTCCCACTTCTCTATTCATTTCATTTTATTTAATTTTCGAATTTTTCGAAATTTTGGTCCATCAACGTTGGCAGATTTACCTCAGAACTCGGTAAAGGATGAAAGGTTTTCTGAAATTCTTTAAAGACGCATCCGAGAACTACTATCACGAAAGCGATCTATACTCATCACCATTCATTCATCATCACTACTAATATTCACCTTTCTTTTTAGAGGCCCCACTTAGGCAGATGACTTCTTAAGTTCCCAGCCTTGCCCCCCTTCGTGAACTGCTGCCAGATGTGAGGAGGGATTGCCATACATATTTCGTCCCAACTATGCTGAGCAGTTGCCACGGCATAATTGTTGGCATTGGAGGAAGCTTGTTTGAGGAGTAGCCCAAAGCCGAGAACAATGTCAGAAACAATTCCGGATAAGGGACGGACTGCCACCTCCGCTGCTTATCACAGTGGCATCCCTTCCAAAACCATAGAGGGACATACAACCGCCTTTATGTTATGTTGGGATCCGAGAGGATCCCACCGAGATTCACCTTATCTATCGCTATCATTCACCCTAAAAGGAAATTCCTTCATTCATCGAGTCTGCAGACAAACGAGAGTGAAAGGGGGGGGGGGGTCATTTCTCTCAAAGAAAAAATAAATTACAAAACAGGAAAAACCTAAAAACTCCGAAAAACAGATTGGTAGGTCCCCATTCAAGTAAACAACAAAGAAGGTAAGAGAGAGCGAAAGTGCCCTCCCCTTCTAGAGGGGCTGCACACAAGCCGAAATGGCGGACTCTAGTGCCGCAAGAGTCCGGCTGAGAACCATAAGTGACCTCGAAAAACCAAATGAGGGAAAAGTGTATGAAACCTTATTCGGCAAGCTGAATGTGGTCATACTACGTTTAATTGACTCCCCGTCAGGGTATATCGCTACATGCGAAAAGGAGAAAGACATTGAGACACTCACAACAGGAGCGGGTATTAAGATCCACCAAAATCCTCACGTGCATTTTGTACGCTCACGTGAGGAACTTCACCAACCCGGGCTGTTTCGCAACTAAGCTTAATACCATGCCCCAAAAGAATGGAGTCGAGGAAATGTGGTTCCCAGATAACCCTTCATCGGGAGACGTCCTGCAATTGCATTACCAACCTGAGGAAGAAGCCTCAGCGACACCGTTTCCAGCAAAGGAAGAAAGACTGGAAGAAAAAGAACACCATGAAACCTATCAAGCCCTTCAAAATTCCACAAATAGAGACCCGGGAATAGAGGCCACAAGGAAACCGGACAAACAACACAAAAAAGCCGCCAGGGGAATAAAGCAGGCTGAGGGTTATCTCTCAAGCTCCACATCCTTCTCTAAAGAAGAAGAGCAGGTCCAACCCCCTAAAGAAACAAAGGGATCCAGGAGCAAAAGCAGGGGAAAGGCTCCTTGACAAACCATGGAATATGATGGAGAAGATCTAAAAATGCAGTTCTACAGAACTGACCTTACCCCATTCCCAGCCGACCCCAGCATTGGAAAGATTGTTGAAGGAGTAAAGACAGGTCAACTAAAGTGGACATACGATGTGCTGGCACAAGAAGCAGCAGTAGACGAGGCGCTCATGGCAGCGAAAATAAAACTGCATAGAGACTTCTGCTTCACCTTAAGTGAATCAGAGTACAAAAAAATAAAAAAACGGAAAAAGGAGACGTGACAAAAAGTGAAGCGGAATACACACACTCACATAAACTACAAACACATCAAACATATAAAACATGGAAAACACAAACAACACACAAAAAGTACTCACACTAAACGTAAACGGATGGAAATGGAAATTCATTCCCTACGGATATATTCCGTACAGTGGATCCCGACCTGATCCTTATTTTCGAACACGGTGTGGACACAGAAATTAACACAATAAAAATACCAATTTACACTGTGTTCAAAACGCCATACACAAGATCCTTACGACGGCGCAGCCATTACGATCAGAAAAAAACATCACATACCATACACTACCAGACTTAGAAGAATCATTCGTGGCTGTCGAAATCCAAACCCTGGTAGGAGGGCTAACTATGGCAGTGGCATATCAGCCGATCCGTCGTAACTACCTGCCGATTCCCAACTTCTTTAACATCTTCATGCGCGGAAAAATGGCATTGCTCGCTGAAGATAAAACGCCAGATGCACAGCGTCTGGTTACGGTCGCACCGACCAAAGAGGAAGGAATCTGTAGCTATTTTTCGAAAGAGACAGACTCCAGATAGTTGGACCGGATTTCTCGACCTTCCTAACACATCGTTCGGCAACTAAACTGGACATAGTGTTAGCAAGCGGTAACTTCCTCTTTAACATCAGCAACGAGCCCGCACCTGTGGTACCGAGCG